>VDFB02075321.1:319384749-319738879 GCA_007258455.2 Sequoia sempervirens | reverse complement strand
CTGATCAATCACTAACAATACACCATAAAACATGAAATAAGAAGGTAAATCTTATATTTTATTGATTCAAAGTACTCACTATATCACAAGTCCATATGAGTTACAATACTGCTCATGCTGAAAAATAACTCCAAAAAACCAAGCTATCATTATGCTGGAAAGAAAGAACTCCCTCCAAAAGCACTATTTGAAGTTACTTGAGAAAAAAAAACAACTCCTCTCACACATGTCCATCTAGAAAGTTTTGGTCAGATGAAGCAAAAAAACCCAAATGGAAGCTTCCAAAACCCCTTCAAAAGGTCCTCCAAATGTAGAAAAGTCAAGCTAAGTCCAAGGCCACACTGAAGGTGTGACAAACAACCTCCAAAATAGTCATTTCTCTCCAAAACAGTCAAAGGCACAACTCACACACTTTCCTCATGTCTTCCAGTCATAATTTTGTCTTCCATAGCCTTGACCCATTCAACTTGTGTGTTTTGAAAACACAAGACTTTATTTTTCATTTAAATAAATAATTTGTTTAAGTGATTCATAATAACATCACTTAACCATACTATTTGACATTTCAAAAGATAATGCAAAATATAATAAACTACACCACCCTCCTTGAAATACATCAATACCTTGCACATGAATAACATTAAAGTAATTTTCAAATCACTTAAATGATCCTTTTAAACTCTGAAGTAAAATGAAAAATATAATGATATACTTACCATCACTCCAAATGTTTGAAAACATTTGAGCCAAACTCACACCCTTCATTTTATAGCTATATTGACAAAGTGATTTTACCAATTTCACTTGGTCAACATCTTAAATTTTCAAATGTATGCAACAGGGGCCAATGGTTCAACCTATAAGGAAATTCTAGGGTTTGTGGAAGGCACATTTCCAAAGTTTTGAAGGAATATTTCAAATTCAAGGCACATTGTTTCAAATGGACATATAAGGAAAAAATTGCCTAAATCCCAAATCTCACCATTCAACCCACATAACAAATTAAATTTTTTTTTCATTTTTTAAAAAACAATGAAAAATTCCATTGGCCTCCACCATAGGGTTTCTAACCCTAAACAAAATATGGAAAAAGAAAAATAAACCTATCATTTGTGCATCGAAGATTTTGGAGATGGTATTCTGCCGCCATGAGGGTTTGATAGAAGCACTGCAAACATGATTTTTTACTATTTTATGGCCAATTTCATGATGAAATATTTTGATTTACATTGAGAACAACAAGTATCTATGTTTTTTGAACAAAATCTACATTTTCTCCATCTCTTAAAGGATATTTCATGAGTTAAATGTTGCAAGCAAGAACATTTTCTGATCATTTTGTGTGTGATTTCTTCTCTGTGTTTATTTCATCCTTGTTTCAGCCGCCATGAGGGTTTCTCTCAAGCTCTAATAGAAGCTTGATCATGTGACAAAAGCTTGTATAAATAAAGGAAAATGAATAAAATCTTAGGTAAGATTTTAATCAACCCATTATCTGTTGATTTCTTAGCAAATAGAGCTCATTTCGAGCTTTCATACTTTGAAAATAAAGAAACCAATGTTTATTTTCTTTTGCATTTGAATTTAAATGAAGAACCCCAATGTATTTTGTTGTTTTGTGAGAAAAAAGTGATTCCTTTGGCCACAGTTGTAGAAGATGAAATAGGGTTTCTCCATTTGTTGCTTTGCTTCACTTGAAAGTTCCATAATATCTTAGAAAATACTTGCAATTGCACTTCTTAGCTCAAACCCCAAGTGGGTTTTTGGACTTTTAGTAAGAAAACTTGGCTTTTTGCCACGACTATAAGAACTGCTAGTTTTGATAAAATAGTATTTTTTGTAGAATGTTCTCTAATCAAAATCTTTATTTTATCTTTGCATTTGCATTTCCATCACAAACTCAGGTGGATTCTTGTGGTTTGGTGAAGAAAGAATGACTCTTTGGCCACAACCATGAAAGATTGACTAGGTTCTCTATATTTTTTGTTTATCTGAATAGAAACATAAAATTTCACTTTAACTCTTAAATCTGTTCTTTTTATCACAAACCCAGATGGGTTTTTGTCAATGTGCAAGAAATCTAGACCTTTTCACCTCTATATTTGTAACTTTTCTCAAACTGAGATGGGGTTTTTTCTTCATTTTTATGAAGAAACTCAAATTTGTTCACATGAAGAGAATGTTACCCCAAAAGGTTTGGTTTTAAAATGATTCAATGCCATTGCATAGTGTGGGTATAATTTAAAAGATCCATGCACCCTTTTTTATTCCTTCATGAACACCATCTTTTCCTCTTAGAACTCTCACAACACTGTTCTATTTGAAACCCATTTTCCATTCCTTTCTCAAATATGCCAATAGGTTATGCCTTGGCTTTCAAAAAATCATCATAACCACAAAACAATTCTCTCCACGACTCCTTGATTGCCATCTCCAATATGCTTCCACATTGAAGGTTAATAAAGTATGCTAGGAGATTCCCTATGTGATTAGGAACTTCAATTGTTCTATGCAAGATCACTGGCTATCACATTGTCACATTTATCATTCATGCTTACAAAATTTCTATTTTTGAATGATTATCCATTACTATGCTTTGTAAGAACTATAATGACTATCTAATGAAAGATCTAACCTTGATATCCTAGGATGGGAAGAATCTCATATTATGACTTCTTGAAATAAATGTTTTTCATTTGTGATAGTGATGAATACTTATCTCAAAGAGGTCAAATGGTTTCTTGTATTTTGTCACTATCTTCAAGGCTTTCATACATAGAGTTTTATCTCACAAGGTGTGGAGATAGTATCATGACAAAATATTTGTCCTCTTCATTTGATGGATATCACCATCTTTGTGCATTTAAAATGTATGCATGGTTGTAGCATAGTTGGCTGCCCTCATTGCTTTTACTTTGAATTTTTTTATTCTGAAAACAAACTCTATTGTTGCACACTGGAACAAGCTTTCATGACTGTTTGGTTGTCCTTCTTTTAATGTTTTCAAATGTTGACCACTTTTGTTCTTCAAACATGATCATGCACTATTTTCATTTGAAGCACTGTTGTTGCTCCATTGTGTTTTGAAACTCTTTTTGATTGAAGGCATTCTGTCATGCTTTCTTATGAATTATGGTTGTTGTCCTTGTACTATTTGATTCCTTTTCACGCATGTCTTAGATCTTTCAACACCAAATCCATTTAACTCTTAATGTGATTATCATATAAAAGAAAGATTACTTTAGTAAGAAAAACAAAAATTGTCTTTCTTTCATAGTGAGTGAACATTGTATCTTCACATTTAGGGAACTTGTGCATTCCCTCACATGATTATGCTTGAAGCAAATGACTCATCTTCACTGTTTGATACTTTTTCTTTAGTCTCTATTGAATGCATTATGAAATACATTTCTTTTTTGTACCTTGTTGTCATATATAATGATGTGGTTGTTTCATACCTCCATTGATTTGTTCCATGTGGATAGTGTATGGCTCTTTTGGTTCATGTATACTTGTTGTATCTTAACACCATGTTATTTTACTTTACTCTGTTATTGAATCTTGGCATACAAGATTATTATTGTCCATTAATTCTTGTTTTCCTTTTAATGTAGATCATTGTTGTTTTCCTTCTATGAGGTATAGCATGTATTCTCCTTGAGGACTACCTCAATCTTCATGATTTCCACAACAATTGCTTGCTGCCCCATAAGTTTGTTAATTGGTCTTCACAAAAGTTCAGTCCTTTTGATCATGTGCAACAAATAAACACCATCTCACTTTAATCCTAGTGGGAAGACACATGTCACCTATGTTGGTGACTTGAAAGCTCACCATCCTATGTGATGTGTGGTTGTCCAATAGGATTGAGGTGAGAGGGACTTGATAGTACCTTGAACTGTTACTTCTTGCTGCCCCATATGCCTCATGATGGCTTCAGGAATGCCTTGATTTCTCCATTATTTTAAGAGATGTATAATTGAATTTGATCCATCTGTAATTGAACTTGATGCATCTCTAAAATCATTTAGTTCATTTAATAAAATGGATAATGGATCCACTTAAGATGATTGAAAGATATGTCCAACAAAATGTACCTTCCTTTCGACATGATGGCAATCAATTGATTGATTCACTGTGAAAAGATGAAGTATGAACTCTTGACAACTCAAATTATGTAGTGCATCTTTTGACTATGATAATGAAATTTAATCAATTGGTGTGATTCCATATTGATTTAATACATTAATAGCATGTCTATCATTGATTTGATCAATTTTCTCAATTTCCTATCCCTCTTAAAACATCAGAGGGTAGCATGCTAAGCTCTACCCTTGTGGGAGCCACATTTACCCCACATGCTATAATTAGCCGAATCAAAACAATAAAAAGACTTGTCCTAAATCTGCACAAGGAACAAACTGTTAGATAAACAAAGCATATCATAAGTGTGTTTGATCACTCTTTGCTTATTTTCAGGGGCACTTATGGTATGCTGCTATTTTAATGCTTGTAGACATTAGATCACACATTTATGGATGTTTTGCATATAATTTTGATTAGGGATCTTTCATTTCTCTAACAACATTGTTTTTATCCAATGCAGGAAACCTAGAGCAGCGAGGAGGGTGTCAAACAAAAGAAAAGCAATGAGAAGGATCAAGATGATGCAAGGCCAAGCCAACATGATTCATCATTCCACTAGGAAATGATGGGTCCCTTTTGATGTTATATGCAATTTACTTTTGTTATCCATATGTGTATGATCTCTTCTTTACTAGCATTAGGATGGCTATTCCCTTGGCTTGTGAGAGACATTTATACTCTCATGATTATCAATAAAGTTTACATTTGCAATACATATTAGTTCTTTTTCTTATTTGTTGTAATTGCAACATTGGAATAAAAATGCAATCTATTTTTGACAATCTCTTTCTTGCATATTGATGAACTTACCAGAATATAATGTATCTTTTAATGTTTAAACAAAAACACCAAAAGAATAAACACTAAGTTACTTGATTTCGGTTGAAAGCTAAAAATCAAGTAATAGTAACATCAAAAATTGTCCCCTTGACAATTTCACACTAGGTTTTGCTCCTTCCTATGTGTTTAGACCTAGTTATGCATTTAATTATCCATTTTATACATATCTTCAAAAAATCAAAAAATAGAAATTAAATTAAGAATTTAATATTTCCCTTGATGTTTAAGGCCCCAAAAAGGATGGGTCTGGACTATGGTTCCACACACCTTGTACAATCATTTTTTACTCTATTTCAAATATGTTAGTGTTGACATGTTATCATTTGAAATCCAATCATTTTATTATCAAAATTTGATTTTCAAGAAATTAGAAAAATTGCATATAAATACTATTCATTTTCATCATTTGAAGTCCTAAGGTGAGCTAAAAAATTTATTGAGCAAAATTGAAGATCCTGAAATTAGTCAAGGGAATTCAAGGGTAGAAATAGTAGCATTATTACAAAAATTTCATAAATCAAGTTCAATATTGCAATACATCAAGAAGAATGAAGTAAATTATGTGCAAGGATATATTATGGTCAATCATGTCAAATTGTGAAGATGTATTGAGTTATCCTCTAAATGTTAGTTGCAACAATCTATTATTTTTGGGAACTAAAATTTTGTATGTCTATCAAGCAATCAAGGTATCCATCAATCAACATTTGTGACAACTTGTGGTGTGACATCATTTCATCAAGGATTTCACATCAAGGTAATATTATCATTTATCATTTATAATTTTAGTCAATTTTCATTATTTTAGACTATGTTTGACCTAGGGTATGCCCTCTTGATCATCATTGGTTTTACATGGAGGTAGAAATACCAAAATGGAGTTTGACTTAAGAAAGCCCCTATATAACACAACCTTTTTCCCTATTTTCATGTGTGTAAGCCAGATCTAAAGGTTTCAACATAAGACAGTTTTAGAAAATGCAATGTAGACCATAACCTACATTTTTTTCTTTGTAGATTAAAAAAAGGAGGAGGTTAGGGCACCCCATGCACTTGACCTTTCAAATCAAATCTAAATTTTATGTCACAATCTCCTATTTGTGTCTCAGTCTCAGATCTAAAGCTTTTCTATAACTTCTCATTTTCATATGTGTGATAAATTAAATTTTTAGATCTATGTTACATGTCAAATAGGCTTGCAAAATCACTAATAAAATTTATCATCCTCACAACTAAATAAAATATAAACCCTAGGAGGATGGCTCTCCCTTGTGGTAGGAGGTCAATCATAAAACCCTTGTTGGTTTTGTTGCAAGTATGTGCAGTTGGTGTTGTCATTGATGTCAACAAGATTTGATGTTATCATTAGTGTCAACTCTATGAGCTAGAGTTTTTTGCAAGGATGTGTAGTTGATGTTGAGTTGGTGTTGTCTTTGATGATGCTTTGAGAAGTGCAGTGTGATCTTTCATGTGTTAGATTACTAAATGCAATAAGCAAAAGGTGTCTGCAATTCTTTAGAGAGACTATGAAGGTGTTGGTGATGATGTGGTGGATTTTTTTTTCTTTGAGATGGATTTCCCATTGTAACATTCTTCTCTATCTTCTCTTCTATTCTAGTAGTGAGCCTTTCTTTGTTTTGGGCAATGTGCCCTATTGTATATGGTGTTGATATTACTTTATATTGTGAGTTAATCCTCACCGTTGGTTTTTCCATCTTGGGTTTTCCACATAAATCTAGAGTTTCTTTGTGTATGGTATTGATGTGTTTCAATTTCAATTATTTTCTTTCATGATAAATCACTTGAATAGATCAAGGGTTAATTGGATTAATGTGGATCTGAATGTTTGTGAGGGTTTTGAAGTTTTAAGGTACAACTGATTCACCCCCCTCTCAACTATCTTGTGCATTCAACAGGTTCATGTTTGAATGTGGATTTAAAGTGAAAAAGAGATAATCCTAGTTAATCTAATTGGATCTTGGATTCATTTTCCTATTCAACAGGTAGAACATTTAGTTGTGTACAAATAAAACAAAGGAGAAAGAAATGCATGAAGCACTTGACCTTGATGGATTTGATCCATTTTTAGATTAGGTTCTTGAGGATGTGCATCGCTTGTTTTGTGTTGATAATATAGTCATTTGAAGAGAAATATAAGACAATGGAAAGTGAATTTAGCAACATATGAAGAGGTAGAAGATGAGTCATCAATGGAGGGTTTATTGCATTCACATCATGATTCTATGCTTGAGGATCCTATTGAGAATGATATTATCACTCAAAAAGACATAATAAATAGCACTACTATTAAATTCAAGGATACCCACAACCATTTAGGAGTTTTAGTTGAAGAAATTTATAGATTATGAACATGAAAGCATAATTTGTAACTTTGATTTATATTGAAACTAGAAGTGGATATTTATTGAACTTCTTTTTTATCTATATATAAAGGTAATTAGTAGCATGTTCTCTAAATTTAGTAATATGCATTTTTAAGGAATGTTTCTACAAATTTATGTTTTTTCTAATGTTCATAAAAATAACTGGGGTCTTTTTGTAACTTTTTTTGAGTTCAAGTTTTTGAGAAAAATAGGCTTTCCAAGTTTTTTTTTAGTTCAAGCTCTTCAAAAAAATTGGGCTTGCCAAGTTTTTGCTAAGTTTTAGTTTTGAATTGTGGATTCAATTAATGCATGATATACAATTCATTCCATCAATGTCTAGTACTTCAATTCCCCTTTTTCACATATTTATTTCATAGAGAAGCTCAAGAAGCAAGAAAACATGTTTTGAATGTAATGGATCAATGCATATAGAATTGCATTCACACTTGGAAATATTTTCTTTTGGAATTTAAGTAGATATATTGGTTTTCATAAGATAAAATGGGAAACAAGGATTTAATCCCTACTACAAAGTAACCTTGTAGGAAAATAAAAATAAAACTACCTCCCATATGGGAGCTAGACACAATTGCAACCAAGTTTCCAAACATAAACCTACACAACTACAATCCAAATGCATGAAAAAAAATTACCCGAGGATCTAGCCTAAATAACATCAGACCCAACCCTATTCAATTTCACACCCTTCACTATCATATGTGATTGGAAGACAGATTTAGGAAGATCTTTATTCTACCTTTGTACAACTATCCAAAAAATATCATCTTCCAAGTTCTCAAACCTAGATGAAATTAGGGTATTCCCCCATAAAGAGACCAACTGTGGGCACAACAAAAATAGAGGAATATCAATATGAAATAGACAAACATCAAATTGGTTCCTAAAGATTAAGAGGAAGTTAATCTAAATCCAATGGAATAATAGATTGAGAAATTAGAATATAAGGTAGGTGGGGTTCACCAATATGAATTGAATCAAAAATAGGAGTAGGATTTGCTAGAGTTAGACCAATTGCATGAGCAACCCCACCAAGAACTGTGAAGGGAACATGAAAATAAGATCTAGTATACTAAGAAGGCTTTTTATCTTAAGAGGAACTATCAAATAGAAATTTGGAAGAGTGAATAATCAAGTGATCTTTATGATCATTCATCCACTATGCCATCATTCTCTTGCAACAAGAGAGGGGGAAATAAAAAAAATTGACAAATGGAAATGTGTCTCAACCATGAAATTACATAAGGTATTGTTCAACCAATGATGATGGGAGAGATTCCTACCAAAAGGGATCCAGGGGGATCATCCCCCCAACTGGGTTTCAAGGGCAACACTCCCTAGTGGGGGCTCATAGGTAGCACCCCCGAAAGGAAAATTTTAGTTGTATTTTATTATTGTAAATCTAGGCCATTCATCATTATGTCTTGTATCTGACAATCAATATTTATTAGCTTGACTTTACCTAGAAGGAAACCCTATTTTATGAGGCCATTATATTAGGGTTGTGTATTACGATGTATTCTAAGAGTTTGATAGTGGTGATACTCCTATGAGAAGCTTTCTCTACAAGTATATTATAATCTTTGTGATTTATGAATAATATATTGGGTGGCTTTTGGAGTGTGGGGTTTTTCTCTCGAAATGGTTTTCCCCACATAAATCATTGTGTTGTGGTATGCATGATATTTATGTTTATTTCTGCTTAAGTTTATGCAATTGTTAAATATCTGTAAAAAAAATTCATTATTCTCCTCTCAAGATTAGTGTAGGAATTTTTTTTGCTACCTTAGCTTCCTTATATGAAAAAAATCATCTACTCTAAAGGGAAGACCCTCACAGTTAAGCAGTTGAAACCAAGGCCTAATCCCCACCATCAAAATAATGACCCTATGAAGAGGCTTGGATATATCCATATTCACTAGAATATGAAGAAATGTAGAGTGACCGATGTAAGTAGTAGATACAACCTTTAATAAAAAACCAATAATAGTTCCAATGGCATTATAATAAAAAATTTCCCATAACTACAGAGGAAGATTCAAAATTCAAAGCCACACAAGTCTAACATTGGAAGGTTCATAAAGAGAGTTGAAGGAGGTAGAGTAAGGATTAATTGAGAGAATACTCTTTCAACACCCATAGCATTTTGTAAAACATCAGATCCATTTCATTTGAAGAGGCAAATACTACTATCAAGAAACCCTTGACATAAGGAAAGAACTCTCTCTCTCTCTCTATGAGAGGCCTCCATGAGTCCAAGAATCAATTGTGTAATCTACGAAGAGAAGGATAAAAATATTTGAACCTAAAAATGAAGCCCCTACACTAGTAAATTATCCTTATCAAGCACATCTTTTCCAAAAACCACCACTAGGGAAGATTATGTATAGGGGAGGTGTTGTAATGTATTCTACAAAGGGCATGAAGCAGCTCCAAAACCCATGATGGTTGTGTAAGAACACTAGTGACCTACACTTGAAGCTTATTTTGTAACACTAGTAGCACAACCACCTAGAGAAACCTCACTCGCCAAAATATAAACTTGAATAAATATATATTGTTTATAAACAAATAGATTAATATTACGTTGTCTAATAATCTAAAAATTGTTGAATGGCTTTTTATTAATGTATAAAATATCCAAGATGGATCTAAGATTAGGGGGATTCACTTAATTGATTTATCCTAAAGCATGTTTATACATACACTCTTAACTAATGCCCCTAGTTTTGATTTCCACCTCTTCATATTAATTTTTTACACCCCTTATTTCTACCATTTATCCTAGATACTTCATTTTTTAATGACAATTTTTAACTTCTATTTCTCATACCTCTCATTTTCAATTAAACATATCATTCACTTTCATCTCTTAAGAAAAAGGAATTTATATTGGAGATTATGAAAATGAAACACATTAAAAATATTATTATAGTTTTATAAAAAGTATATAATGTTGGAGAATGCCAAGATCAAAGAGAGCATGAAACAACTTTCACAAGTGAATAAAATATGCACAATAGTATGTCTATAAAATATGAAATGAAGAGTGTGTAAATACAATGATCAAGCCTTGCATATATAGGCAAGGATGAGGAGGTAGGAAGGTAAAACTGGACTACTAAATGCTCCTCTATAAGTGGGACACTTGTAAGCTCACTTGACAAGTGGATGAGCAAGTTTCAATAGGTGTATCAATTTATGAGGACACATGTCTCAATGCTATGAAGTGAAACAAAAATCAAAAGAAGCCTAAGTAAATTTAAGCTAGGTGTGAATAGGTCATTCCTAGATAGGTAATTTGCTTACTAGGTAGATAAAGACTCTATTTACATGAACACCCCCCCTTAAGTGCAACTTAGGGAGTAATGTATGCACTAATGATGAGTCCTAGGTACAAGGACATGTTAGGTACTCATGTAAAACTATCTCAAAGTAGATTAAAGGAGAAAAATCCAATGGAAAATAAATAAAAACCCTCTCCAAAAGAAGATGATGCAAATAAATGAAATGTACAAACGAAGATGTGATAGATGGATAACTCATGATGATCCCCCAAGGACTAATTCTAGCACATAAGTACATGAAATTTTCCCCTCATAAGAGAGAAAGAGAGAGACTATGGACCCCCTATAAGATCATAGAAACTAAATTGTTGAGTAATTCTCAAAGAAGAATGTAGAATGTGATCCATAAATGTCAAACATTTCTTCCTCATGAAAGAAAATGAACTACATATAGGTGCATGTTATCTTCCCATCTCAGAAGAATGGAAGTCTCTTAATGATACACAAGACCAAAGACAATGGTGAAATCTTTGTATAGACACGTAAAATATATTGATTGACATCATGCATTCAATCCTGACTTACTAACATCATTTCTTCCTGAATCATCCCTCGATCTAACCATTTAATCAAATTCCCCTATTTGATTAAATTCATCAATATTTGTCTCTTAATTAAATAAATCATTTTATCTGATTAAGTTGATTCCTTCTGTTAATTAAATCAATCCATATGATCTAATTATCCCTATTTAACCAAATAATCAATTTATTTGATTAAATCTTTAAAGTCTATCCATTAAATTAAATAAATTGAAACCTTATTTGATTTAATCTAACATCATCCCTTTTAATTAAATAAATCAAAGTCTTTATTTAATTATCCCCTGGTCATATTCCTCTCTTATTTGATTTAAATAAACCCATAAATCTAAGTCAAATAAGTCACATCATCTAATCTCTTGTTAAATTAATTGACCCTTGATTAATTTAATCTCAACTCATGTCACATCCTCTAGATAATGCAAGTTTCACATGAAAATAGATTTAATTCATTTATTAAATCCCTATTTTCCCTCACATGGCATCTTTTGGGAATATTCTCTCAATTTGAATTCAAAAATTCCAAGTCAACATGTACATCCAACAAGGCAATAAATTCATCTTACATGTCCTTTGCCTTGAGCCAAGTGGCATTTATTGCATTTTCCCTTCCCTCTTACATGCCATTTCAACAAATTTGAATTTCAAATATTGGCATTTATCGCACAAACCCCAAATCTTGCACATCCATCATCATTCATAGCTTGACAAGTGGCACCATGTCGTTGGATGAAATTTAATCCCACATTGCTCAAATTTGGGCTTTCATCCTTCTTGAAATCCTATCAATGAAGGTTTCATATCTTCATTTGATCATCCAAAAACATTGCAAAGTTACCATGCTAAAATACTTACTCATTCTCATCCATCATTTGAATTCTTAGCTAGGCTTTTTGCAGATTTGGCTTGGAGTTCTCATCTTTCATCAAAGTGGATCACTCTTCATCATCAATCAATAAAGCTTGAATCTTAGGGATTGGGAAAGGGCCAATTTTCACATCAAATTGGCACCAATTCCCCCATGGGATCATGAGTTTGCACATCTAATTAGGATTTTAACCTTGTTTTTGGCATTTGCATTGTGTTCACTATTTTCATTCCTAGTTTGATTTGTAAATGGATTTCATGGGTAATCCTTCTTTTAGCTTGTAATTCCTTGTCTAACTCATTTATTCATATTTTATTTTAGGTACTAGGAAAAGGGTTCGCACATTTGGTGTTAGAAGGAGGGCTGGATATCATTAATTCAAATTTTTCTTTGAAATTTCTGCATTTTTCTTCACACACAAGGAATTCCAATGCGGGCTCACCAGCGTCGCTATTTCAGCACCGTGGGCTTGCCAGCATCACTATTTTAGCATCGTGAGCTCATCAGCATCACTATATTGCACCACTGGAAACAAAAATTGTGTCGCTGGACTTGTCCCACCAAAAACATTCAAATTTATATATGCACCGCTAGACTTGTTGACTTATAGGTTTCTGTGAAATTTTTTGAAAAGAGAAACACTGTTGAAAATTGTGACAGTGGGAGAAATTGTGATGCAATTGTGCTCTCTGTCCTAACATAGAGTGTCACTGACTGGGAAGTGGTGCTATAAGAGCACCACTAGGAGAGAAAAACAATGATGTCTGATAGTAAAAGGGAGAATTTAACTTTTTAGTACGTGCTTTTGGTTTATGATTTATTTTTCTTCTATTTTCTGGTTTTTATTTCCTTTGTTTTTCTAGAATCTAACTATTTTCTCCTTTGTAGATTGGAAATTGAAAACAAAGGAAGGAGAAGCATGGTGATGATATCTTCTTCAATCAAAGTGTTTTTCTACACTTAAGTGTTTGTTTAACACTTCTTTAAAGAATTTGTCATCTTTTCATCCTTACGACACTAGCTTTCATTTGGGCTTAAAAGAACCTTTCAATTTCTCTTTTTTGCAAAAAGTTAAAATGGAAAATGGGATCAACAACTTACTAGATTTCGTTTATGGGATTAACAAATTGAACAAATGTCTTTCACTTGTGTTTGGTGCTTTAAAATGAAGTCACATATTGCTTTGAGGATTTAAAAAGAACAAGTGTAGCTTTGTTTTCATGAGGGCTTACTTAGACTAAAGTCATCGAAAAAGGATGTATGCGCTTCTCTCACGCTTTATAGCAATCTTGAGAATCAAAAGACCTTTTTCATGACTTTGGGATGAGACAAAGCAATCACCTCCACACTTCGATTTGGGCTTAAAATTGAACAAAATCTTGTGCAAGTGTGAGTGGGGGAATTTTCATGTACATTCTCTCTCTTTGTTGCTATCAAAGATTGATCGAGTTATGGATTTTGTTCTTCATTCACTTTTTTTTATCTTAGAGGGCCTTCCTTGTGGGAAAAATTAATCACCCAAGGGAATGACTCAGCTGGTAACACTCTGAACCCAAGAGTATTTCCAGCTAGGATATAAATGTGGATATTGGATGAAACTCCAATATCACGCAATTGACTCTGACAAGATGGATCTGAAAGGGGACTCTTGCCATGTTGGGTCAACTCCTATGAATGGAAATTTTGAACTAGAACCCTTGTTTTGTAGTGGCCTATTGATCCATTGAGTGAGTTTATCAAAGTGGTGCATTGGAACTTAGATTCCAAGAAGTTACTTGCCATGTCCGATCTTGGTTGAAATATAGAGGTTAAGACTTCATTCTTAACATACCTTTATATTTTTTCCTTGGTTGCATGTAAAATCATCTCTTCTACAAAGGGCATGAGGTAAACCCACCAAGTAAAACATACCCATTAAGCTAGGTTGTTGCATTGCTTGTGAATCAGTTTGAAAATACATTACTTGATCGAAAACATCTCAAAAAAAAACATTTAAACATCATCCCAATTTCAAACCCTTTTAGAGACAAATATCATTGACTCAATCCATATGTTATTGGGTTATATCTCTATTTGTCTCCTTGAGTAAACAATAGGAAAACCCTTGCCTTAAGTTCATTAAATTTCCACATAACATATCTTTTGGGGTTTGAAGAAATTAAGACATTGGACATCTTAGTTTGAAACTTTAATCGAAGAGTGTTTTTTGGTAAAAGAAAGACATTAAGAAAAGCTAAGCAAAATAAACTTTCACATGTGTTGAAGACTCACAACCCCAAAAGAAAAAATCATTGAAATGAATGTTCAAATAAAATCAATCCTTGGTTACAAAGGTCTTTAGGAAGCATTTGCATTCTCTTCAATACCTAGATCTAGGCAAACAAAGTGGTCTTTTTAGGTTCATCTAGGGATCAAAACATATCAAAATATTTTCATCCATCCTCCAAACATCAAAACAACATAATCTCACAAATCACCTTTTGACAAATATTGAAAATCATCCCTAAGTGCTAGGCTTTGTGGCAAAATCAAAAATCACCAAAATCATTGAGACCAAGTCCTTGAAAACATTTATCAAAATACCTTTGGCTAAGGCATGTGTAGATGCATCCTTTTGCATATACTTAGTCGAATTTATCACAAATCATCTTGTCTAGCTTAGTGTATGTAGATGAATCCTTCTCCATATACTTAGTAAAACAATCATCTGGTTTGGGTAGGTGTGGGTAGATGCATCCTTCTCCTCACACATATCCAAATCATCATCCTTTGAACAAAGCTATCCCTTAGATCATCATCCAACATCTTAGGGTCTTTTTTGTTCAAAATTAAAACCAAATCAAAATCAAGATCAAGGACAGAACCTCAAATCCAAAATCAAATCACAAATCAAAAAATCAAAAATTCAAAGTCCTAAAAGCCTAGTATTTCATTCAAGATTTATCAAAAGCCAAGAACATCCATCCTTAAACATCATCATCATATCATCATCACCTTTGATCCTAAAAGCATCATAGAAATTTCTACTTTGGGGCATAAGATAAAGATCAATCCAAAGAATCAAAGAGATTCATCTCCCATATTCTTGAAGATTGATCCTTGTTTTATGGTTCTTACTAGATCTCAATACAAGAAGAGTATGGAAGCCAACAAAGAAACACCCACTTCAAGTGATCTTAGCCAAAAAAACACAGAAATGAATCATACCAAATGAAGTAATCCATTGACCCTCTCATCATCACAAAATCCACAAGAAGAAAACCAAGGAGAGGACCTCATTTTTGGAATGTCTCACGAAGAAATGATAGAAATGCTCCAAAATCTAGACAACCATAGAATCATCAACATCATGATGAGACTTAAACCTTCGTTGTACATGCTTGAACTAGCAAAACAAGGGGCCAAGTTGCCTTCCAATTTTGATGTAAGAACTATAGTGGAGACATCTTTTCCACCATCCCCATTTCATCTACATCTCCATCTCAAAACATCACACAAAACATCCTGCAAATCACAACATCATTTGCTCCAACTTAACCCAATGTTAACAATGGAAATACATTTCTCAATGCTCTTCAATCACATCCCCTTGTTAATAATCAAAACTTGGATGCAAATACCACATTGGAACAAAACATCCCCCATATTCCATTACACAAAAATGTTCCTCTCAATTTACATTATGACCCATCATCAACATTTTTTCATGGAGCACCACAAACACCTCTTCTCACAAATTCACAAGAAGAGGGTGATATGTTCAGACCAGGGGGCATATTCAACACCACACAATAGTTAAAAACTCTTACATTTCCACCTATCCCACCACTACCATTATCATCCATACCACTCCTTGGTTTAGGGCTTCCCCCTATACCAAGTATCAATCAAAACAATATCTCAACCATCAATCAAAGCATTACACCAAATGCCCAAAATTTGTCATTAATATCGCAACAACAAATGAAAAATATGCAAGCAATGGAAACATCATCAAACACCCCCACATCATCACAAAGCATTGTCTCCCAAGGGCCAATTACATCAATGATGCCACTTACCACACCAACACCACCATCCACTAATCAAATAACCAACACAACATCACAATTCACCACCACCACCCCCACCACCACCAACATTCACCACATCAAACCAATACAATGCAGCATTACAAGCTGCCTTCCAAAGAGGATACCAATAAGTCCAAAAACAAAAACTCATACAACAAGCTGCTCAAGCTACACAAGCCACATTACAAGCACAACAAGTACAACAAGCACAACAAGCCAAGAATTATTGCAACAGAAACAACAACAACAATAAGAAGCCACTCAAGCTACCCAAGCAGTGCAAGCATTGCAAGCACAAAGGGTCACTCAAGCACAACTTCTATTGCAACAACAAGAAGAACAAGCCCAAGCGCAAGGTCAATATCAGGCTCAACAAGCGCAAGCACAAGCACAACTTCTTGCACAAGCAACACAATTGCAAGCGTACCAACAAGCATTAAAGCAATATCAAGAACAACAAGAAGCAGTAGAACTTGCAGCCCAATAACAAGTGTTGTGGGAACAACAGAAAGCACAACAACAAGCGCAACAACAAGCACAAACCTTAGCGTAGGAGTAGAAAGATAAAAAATAGGCATTGTTCATACAAAAGTAGGTGGAAGCTTACCTCACTCAGAAAAACATACAAATACCATCGAACATCACACCGACCAACCCACCGTTCCAAACCACAATTGCAATACCCCAAAACACATTCATCCCACCCCCTGATCCACAAGATGATGTGACGACACAACTTAGGTTGCTCTCGCAACAAGTGCTCGACCTTCAATCAGGGCGAACAACCAAAACAACAAGCAACTTGTGTCCCTATCCATTTGATAGGAGCTTAGAAATGAAACCATTCCCTAAGGGATTTGAAATCACCAAATTTGACAAATATCGAGGGATGTGAAACCCTAAAGATCACATTAGGGAATTCTAGGTTCATTGTATGGAGGTCGCATATGATGATACTTATCTAATGCGACTATTTCCTAGAAGCTTGGCAGGTCCCGCTATTGAATGGTTCTCTCACTTACCTTCAAGCATTAGAAAATTCCAAGAGATTACAGATGCATTCATTAAGAACTATGCAGGTAACATTGCAATGGATGTTAGTCTTGAAGAACTCTCGGCTCTAAAACAAGGAAAGAATGAATCTTTCACTTCATTCCTTCAACAATGGTGATCCAAGGCCAATCGGAGCAAGTGGACCATGCCAGAGGAACAAGTTTACACAATCATCACCAACCTTGAAAGCCACTTGGCATTTCATCTCAAGGTCCAGGGTATCACCACATATGAACAATTGATCTCCAAGGCACTTAGCATCGAAAGAACCCTTGTGACTCAACCCATGGAATCAACATCATACCATGAACATCAAAATAATCACCCATAATCCAATTATAATGATAAACCTCGCACGTGAGTGAGGAACAAATAAATCACTAATGATGGTGTGGTAGATGCTAAGGTGGTCATTAGTGGTCCATGCCAAAACACACCTGCACAAAAAATCCAAACACCAAATCAAAACACTCATCACACAACACATCAACCCAACAATAATCCCACCATCAATAATCTCAATGACCAAGGGGCCCATCTCAATGCAAAACATATCCTAAATGAAAATACATCATGAAAAGGTTGATCAACGAAAAGCTCATCAAAGCACCTACATTTGAGAATTACCAAGAACCCGATGTCAAACTCCTTGGTACAATGAGAATCAGCTATGTGAATTCCACAAAATCAAAGGCCACACCACAAATAGTTGCATGAGACTCAAAAACATCATCCAAGATCTCATCAACAAAAGAATCATAAACATGGAACCACCTATAGGAAATCAGGATCTTAAAATCTACACGAATCCAATGTCGAACCATGGCAGCAAAGGGAATAACAAGGATAAAGGAAAGGGTAGTGTAAATCATGCATATGAAATAGTCGGTGCCCATGCTGAAGATTGTGGAGTCACCACAAGAGGTGACAAAGTCACCATCGTAGGGTCATCTCAACCAAATAGGGTCACTTCATCTAGATCCATGGCTATAGTGTCATAGACCAACTCAAAAGAAGACCAGCACACATCTCCATCATGTTGTTAAAAATATCATTGGCCCATAAAAAGATCCTTGAAGAAGCATTAGCCTCATCCACCATCCCTGCAGATCTCGATGCGGAGCAATTCCAAGCTATGGTCAGAAATATCATAACGCCTAATCTCCTTACATTTTTTGACCAAGATTTTCCCACCCAACCATCTCATAATCATGCACTTCACTTGGAAGCCATCATAAATAAAAGAAAAATAAAAAGGGTCTTGGTGGATGGAGGTGTGGGTTTGAACATTTGTTCTCTTAGCCTCATCAAGTAGTTAAAAATATCAGAATATTCCATTGACAAAGAGAAAGGCATCACAATAAGAATATACGATGACCAAGAAAGATTGTCTCAGGGCACAATCAAACTCCCTATTCAAGTAGGGCCGATGCTCATGGAAACCACTTGCCAGGTCTTGGACCTTGATTTTCCATACAATATCCTCCTGGGATGCCCATGGATCCATGCAATGAAAGCTATAGCATCAACCTTCCACCAATATGTAAAATTCACACATAATGGACAAGAGGTTACCATTCATGGAGATCTCGAACCATTCTCATATTGCAAGAATCTTGAAGCCAAATATTACAAAATAACCCAAGTACCAAAAAATCATGAGGGCCCATCCATACTGTACATTGACCCCGCCACTCTCGCATCCACTTCTGCGACAGAGACACCCACCACTCCTACCATCCCCACCATCTCTGACATCAAGCTCATCATCCAGGAGGATATTTGTGGAAGCTATAGGCTCCCTAATAATTCTTTTGTGATAGGAGAGTTACCACAATCTCCCAGATCACGAGGACGTCTGCAAGAAAATCAAGCTTCCACATCACAAACATATCCTGAAAACTATCCTGAATTCACAAGATGGGGAGACCTTGGTCAAGAGGTTATTGAAGTAGATCCATCCCACATGTTGTATCGAGATGAAAGATCGGCAACTAACTTACCAATGGATGAAAGAAGCAAGGGCCTACAAATGATGCTTGCAATGGGCTATGACAGAAACCAAAGACTAGTGAAAAATGACAATGGGCTCATAATACCTATCATGCCAAAGACACAACCCATAATAAATCTTGGTCTTGGATTTACCCCTCCGAGTATAACCATACGTGGCCGAAGTCCCCTGGTTAGAGCCATTAATATTTCTCCTCATCCAGTACTAGCACAAGTGCACTCACCAATATCCATAGGGAGAAACATGAATAACTTTATAACTGAGCCCTACATTAGTAGCGATGACAAGGATCACTTGACCAATCTACCTAGGTTATTTGAGGATACTACCCTTTACATGATTAGTACCTTATCTTTTGAATCTGATCATCAAAATCATGAGATCCTCTTAGTCTATCCCCAATTGATCGACTATGACCAATGAGGACCACCAGTTCTCAATATGTTTGAAAATGATGAGGCACTCTTAGAATTCATGGGATTGAGGGATAACATTCTAGATGGAGATCATAAGTTAGGGTTTATAGTGGAGTTAGACACACATGCTTATTACAGGGAAACGATTAAATCCTTCAGTCGCAAAAGTGAGAAACTAAGAATCATATCCAAGTCCTTGAGTGAAAACCACACTGTGTCACTCTCTGACAAGAAAATAGTAAAAAGAAAGGATGTGTCCAATAGTGAAAACCTCTCTAAGGTGCCCGAGGATGAAGGATTCAATCTTCCTCTAAGAGCTATTCATCCAGAGAAGTTAGTAGTCTTAGCTGAAAAATGGAATCATGTCAATGTAGGAACAGAGGAGACCCCGCATATCACATTCTATGTGGAATCACTATTATCAGATGAACAAGAACTCCTAGCAGCATTCCTAAAAGAGAGGAAAATAAACTTTGCATGGAGTTATGCCGATGTGAGGGCTTGATCTAGAGACTATGGTTCATCACTTAGCTGTGTATCTAGAAGCAAAACTGGTCAAATAAAAGCTTCACAAAATGCATCCTCAAATCGCTCTATTGGTCAAAATGGAGCTCAAAAAGTTGTTAGATGCAGGATTCATCTGACAAATCGATTATCTAGAATGGGTGTCAAATTTGGTACTTGTTTCAAAGCTTGACTGAGCCATCAAAATCTATACAGACTTTAGGGATTTAAACAAGGCATGTCCCAAGGATGACTTCCCACTACCCAACATCGACATGATAGTAGACATGACGACAGGACATGAGATGCTATCACTAATGGATGGATTTTTAGGATATAACCCAATCATGATAGCAAAATAAGATTGACATAAGATAGCTTTTACTTGTCCATGGGTGACCTACTACTAGAACATGATGCCATTTGGCCTAAAGAATGCAGGAGCAACCTATCAAAGGGCCATGACATTGATATTCCATGATATGGTTCATAAAACAGTCAAAGACTATGTCGAAAAAATTCTAGCTAAGTCAAGGAAAAGACAAGATCATATAGCAACCCTAAGTGCTATCTTTGATAGACTAGAGGAATACAAAGTTAGACTAAATCCCAAGAAGTGTGTCTTTGGTGTACAATCAAGAAAATTTCTAGGATACATAGTCTCCATGAGGGGTATCGAGCTGAATCCAACAAAAGCAAAAGAAATCCATGAGATGGAAGCACCAAAGACATTAAAACAACTGAGAAGCCTCCAAGGAAAACTCCAATCCATTAGATGATTCATATCACAACTCGCAAACAAGAAAAATCTATATTCACACCTACTCCACAAGGGGGTAGCATACAAATGGGATACAAAGTGTGAAGAGGAATTTAACAAAATCAAGGAATACCTACTGACACCACTAGTTTTAATGCCACCCATCCCAAAGAAGCCATTGATCTTATATGTGTCAACAAGAGCAATAGCCCTTGGAGCTCTCCTAGCTCTGCATAATGAAAACAAAATAGAGAGGTCCATCAACTATATCAGCAAGACAATGGTCGGTCATGAGCTAAATTAATCCTTCATTGAGAAAGCTTTCCTCGCAATAGTGTTTGCATCCCAAAAATTCAGACATTACATGTTGGCACACAAGATAAAGCTCATTGAAAAAATTTATCCCCTCAAGTATCTACTATCAAGGGTAATGCTCACAGGCAGAATGGAAAAATGGGTAATGATACTGTCAGAGTATGATATTGAGTATGTAGAAAGGAAATCCATCAAGGGTCAATTTATTGCAGATCAACTAGCAGAAGTACCCATTTACTCTAAGAACCCTCTTGTCTCAGAATTCCCAGATGAATCCATTTTTAACATCAATGCAACTGACCATTGGAAATTATACTTCAATGGTTCATATACCCAACATGGATCAGGAGCTGGTGTCTTCTTCATAACCCCACAAGGGGATTGCATACTGAAGTCATACAAATTGGAATTTCCTTACACTAACAACATAGTGGAATATGAGGCTTTGACTATAGGCCTCAGGATAGTAGTGCAATGGAATATCATAACTCTCAGGGTGTATGGAGACTCTTAGTTGATCATAAATCAGGTCAATAATGAATATTAGACTAAGAATGACAAGCTCAATCCATAAAAGAAATTGGTGGAGACTCTAAAGGAATCCTTCATTGACTTAACATTCGAGCAGATTCCAAGAACCAACAACAGAGCAGCTGATGCCATGGCTACAATTGGGTCACTATTAGATATCCCTCATAACATGCCAAAGTATGAATTTTTGATTAAGCAGCATCTCATCCCCACATTTAAGGTACTAGAATTGGAATATGTGTGTGAAATCATTGGTCTAGGTGATCCTTGGTATCATGACATCTATACATATCTTCGCATAGGAGTCACACCCGCTGACCTCCCATCAAACCTAAAATGAACCTTTGTCAAAAAGGCATCTAGATTTGTTATCCTAGGTGATACCTTATACTGTAGAAGCATAGAGGGTACCTTATTGCTCTGCCTAAATTTTGAGGAGGCATTAACCACTCTAACTAAAGTTCATAATGGTATCTATGGCTCACACTCAAGTGGAATGACCATCACCAAGAAACTGCTGAGGATGGGGTATTACTAGCCCACAATGGAAAGAGAGGCATATGATCATGCTAAAATATGTTTACAATGTTAGCAACATGGAGATCTCATCCATGCTCTAGCTCAAGAGCTTCACCCCATCGTTACACCATGGCCCTTTTCACAGTGGGGAATTGATCTTATTAGAAAAATCACACCCATCTCATCCAATGGCCATAAAATCATCACTGCAACTGAGCACTTCACAAAGTGGGTGGAAGCCATACCCATGACCTATATCACTAGAAAGTAGATCTCAAAATTCATCCTAAACTATCTCATCTTTCATTACAGTGTCCCACAAGCCATCATCTCAGATAATGGGACACCATTCAAGAACCAAGAGGTTCGTTACTTATGCGAGAAATTCAAAATCCAACATTGCTTGTCCACCATATATTATCCCTAAGGCAATAGCCAAGCAGAAGCCACAAACAAAATCATCCTCAAAATACTTAAGAAAATAGTCAATGACACAGGTCATGACTAACATCTGTAGCTTAATCTCACCCTTTGGGCTTATTGAATCAGCATCTGCACACCCACTAGTGCCAACCCCTTCTCCTTGGTCTACGGATTAGAAGTCATACTCCCCATTGAGATCAAGCTCCCATCCCTTAGGATATCACTACAAAACCTTGTCATAGATGAAGAATATCAAGTTTCAAGACTAAATGAGCTGGAATTACTAGATGAGAGATGCATAGATGCTTTAAATCACTTGCAAGTCTATTAGAATAGACTCAAAAGAAGCTACAACAAGAAAATCAGAAGCAGGACTTTCTAATTCAAAGAATTGGTCTTAAAAGAAAATTAGAAGAATGTCCCAAACCCAAGCAGCAAAGGTAAGTTTCAACCTAATTGGTTAGGACCTTTTGTCATCATAGCAAGCTATAAATTAGGGGCATATCAGCTATCAACACCTGAAGGGGAACCTCTGCAAGAACCAATGAATAGCTCCCATCTCAAAAAAATTTATGCCTAAATCTTTCAAGGTATAGAGCCAAAAAATCCAAAAAATTAGAAAAAGTCTTGAAAAAATGGTTACTTAGGCAAAAACCTGGCAAACAGGCATTTTGGTGACAACACAAAAAAATTTAAAAAAAAAAGAAAAAAATAAAAAAAATTAGAAAAAGGATCAAAAATACTAAAGAGAAAAATCATCCTCTAGTGAAAACCACTTTGGTGGCACTTTGGGCAAGTACCTTGGTGAAAACCTGGCAAATAGGTGTCTTCTATAAATAAGCACTTTCCATCCACCAGGATCTTTACGGCTTGTTCAGCATCATCCATCCATTTTGCCTCCATCATCCATCACATCCATATCTCCATCCATCACTCATCCACTCACATCCGCACCATAGCTTGGTCCTGTTTTCGTATCATGATCCCTCCTAGTACTACTCAGACCATCCTCAAGGTTAGTTTGTCCTGCCTTTATCAGAGTAGTCTATTATATCATGTTGGGGGCACATTCTCATCAGATCGGATTCATGTATGATCTTAAAGTCCTCAAATCCAAAAATCCAAAAACATCCAAAACATCTCAAAAATCCAAAAATAAGAGTCATCGGGTCAAACTACGTTGTCTCTAAGCTTGAACGTAGGCAAGGTTGATCTTTGATCATCCCCCAAGACATTTAGGTCAGTCCTATAGGAGTCTGTCATAATAAACTGATATTTCATCATGTATATCATCATCTGTAAATTGGTCCAGTTGTTAGTTGAACTACATGGTCTCTGCGTATATAACATAGGCAAGGCTTATCTGTTGATCAGCCCTCGAGACCCCTAAGATAGCTCTTTAGGTTAGTTTCTTGGTCAAAATCTCAAAAAATCCCAAAACATTGGAAAAATTGAAAATCAAAACATTTGAAAAAAATACCAAAAACAGCCTCAAAACATTTCAAAACATCAAAAACATACAAATATTTGAAAAAATCCATCCACCTCATCTCGTTGGCACCCGTAATAAGCACCATCCATAATAAACTATTCGTCACCATCAACCTTTGGTAAAATAATTAGAAACAAGTCTAGTAGATTACAAGTAGAACTCAAAATGTTAAGTTTGAAGTCTAATTCAGTGTGTAAGCAAATTGGTCATCTCTTCGTATCGATAACACATCATCTGAATTTGTCCCACATCAATCATCCCTTATAAAAAAAATGACATGCCACCATCTACTAACGTGTCCTAGGATGAATCCTTCCTACAATGGGCATTATCTTTTGGCAATAAGTTCCGCTTATCATCCTTAGAAAACACATCCTTTTCCATTAGCAGTATTGAAGAGAATTAGTTTGTTTATTTACTTGGTCATTATCCTTTTTTTTACTTATCTTATTTGCACTCATTCCAAGGACGTCTCGATGATATCACAAAATAGAGGATTTAGAGAAATAGTAATGAGGCAATGATCATTATCTTTTGTTTGTTGTGCTTGTTGGACGTTCTTGTAATATAATGTTGGCAAATACTTACTTTGTTAGGTATGTATAGAAGAGGTCTAGGGAAACTTGTTGACTATTACAAGGATAGGTTTACTTTCCGTGTTTTGGTCTGAGGTGCCTGAAACTTCTAAAGTGCATCCTAGCAAGGTTTTCATATGTCAGGTGTGAACAAGAATGCTCCTATCTAATTGTCGAGTCAAAGTCCATCACACTAAGTACCATGCCATCCTGGTTGTCTATACCTCGATGCATCGTACCACATGTGTTATCAAACATAAGAAAATTTGGTCCTTTGAAAATCCCAATTCCTCAGCAAGTAATCATCATCATCTACATTTGTGTCATCTCGTGTCTTGTTGAAATGACTTCTTCTTTTCTCACTAATCATGCTAACAAGGTACTATGATAGTTCACCATCATCGCCATTGATCCTGCATCCACACATCATTACATATTGCATAAGCATATCATATAGGAAACATACACGTTGCATTTAAATCATCATAAATAGGTTATCATAAACATTCTTCACAAATAGGTGCATCCATGTCATTACATTTCACTCACTACATTGCATCTCATGGCATTATATCAATCATGGCATAAACATTCATTTGCATAACCATTTGACATTAACATCTAAATCATCACATAAGCATCTACATAATCATTTCATAATCATTTATTGCATAATCATAAGCAATAGGCATATAAGCATTTAATTCATTAGACATATCATTGCATAATATACATCATCATTTAGGATAATAACATTTTTTATTCTAAAGCATCTCATAAAATCATCTCATTATGCATTGACACCATTTCATTAGCATCATATCACGACCATCGCATCATATCACATCCATCCATAAATCATCTCATATATATAAGCATTTTTTACACATCATTGCATAACACCATAAATCAAATCATTTCACATATTGCATTGGCATAAAATAAGTCATCATATAGTTAAAATCAATGCACATCATATCATAGGTCATAATCATTGCATAAACATCATTAGAAATAAATGTATCCATAACATATAAAGGAAGAATCATACATGCATAGATAAAGGTACACATTTCATCACATCAAAATCAACTCATATATATCATATCATCTGTCATAGTACAAAAAATAATAATTGGATAACTATACAAGTATGTCAATCAGTACAAAATGCCCATCGGTCTATCAAAAATGAGCCCATAAGGCACAAAAGGTGTGTATCATCTAGATCATGGTCAATCTCCGTGAATGCTACCCTCACCCCTATCACCGTGACCCTCTGGTGGTCTTTGACTGGCCTACTCTGAGTACTCGGGGACCCAGTCTACTCTAGGAATGGTGTCATGGTAGGCTCAATGATAGTACTCTATCTCTCGGATGGCATCCCTATAGGATCGCATTGACACTGTACCCTGAGATGAGGCGGTTGTCATACTCTCAATCTATTATTTGTGACCTAGCTTTGTAGCTGCCTGTAGCTCTGTAGCCTGCCTCTGCTACACATCTTGATCCCTTTCTACTCTGAGCAATCTCTCTCAGCCCTAGTCTGGTACCTCTCCATTGTCCCTATCTAGACTTGGGCGTGCAACTATAAAATCAAGGCATCTTGTGCATCTGCCTGCCCTGCTGGCTATGCCCGTAGCTACATGCAAACTTGGTCCTCACCCTCGGCTCATGGTGGCAAGACTGGTGGATCTTGCTACTATTCCTGCATAGGGACATCTCCCTGACTTGGTGGAATTGGAGGCACCATTGGTGGATCCTATCGGATCTCAATCCTTGGTCCCCACCCTCATCCTCATCCTCTCCCCTGCCTCTGACCCTATGTACCTTTGAATCCTCGCTTGGAATAGTCAACCAAAGAGGAGGTCTAAACCAATCTCTGTAAGCCTATGTGGTCCCTGGGTCTGCCAAGCCTTGATCCTAGGCCCATGGTTGGGCTACCAACTTTCGAAAGCTATCAAACACCTATGTAGTAGGAATTTCAGGCCCCCATGCTATCTATGTCATACTTCGTTAAAAGATGGCCACATAGTCGTCATCTGGCCGATCCTGTGGCTCTCCAAACTGACGTTGTACACGCCTGGGTAGGTATCTCTTAATCATTGTATGCTCCCAGCCCTACATGTATCGATCCTACTGACAGTAGAAGAGCCAAGTGGCATCGTCGGCCCATTCAGGCTGACCAAGGCATGGATGCCAAGTAAACACAAGAATCTCATCCAGGACCCACCTCTAGTAGGGGATCCCATGCTCGCCAGTGTGTGTGAAGGACACACCCCCTCTGTATAGTGCCACAAGAGTATCCTCTGCCCCCATCGAAACTAGAACAACCCTTGGAAATAGCACAAAAATGTGCTTCCATGCCCAAATGTGAAGAAGAGTCACTCCAACTCCTAGTGCTTTGTCGTCGACATAAACATACTCATGGAGATCCCTATAGAGTGAAGCCAAAAAGATGGGTTCCCATGCAAACTGAACTAGTCTATCTCGGACCATCCTCTCCCAATAGTATCCCCAACCTAGACTAAAATACCACCCTCGTCGGTCTGGGGAAACCAAACCTAAAATAATTGCTACAATGGGCCAGCAGAAGGGAGGTGCTATAACCTTGTACCTCTCCAACTCGATCTGACCCTCGCAATAACTAATGTTGCGCATGGTGAGGACTCTAACATAGCACTCACGTCCCTCCTCCATGTCATAGATCACTCAGTGGCCATGAATGGGAAACCATAAAATGTGCTAGGCATCCTCTAGGGTGATAGTCACCTTGCCAGTGGGAAGATGGAATGATGATATCTCGTTGTGCCATCTCTTGGCCAGCGCTGATAGCATCCCAAGGTGTGTGTGTGCATGGGCGCTGCATACGCAATGTACCATAAGCTAGTGACTCCCAGGTAGTCCTGGTCTTTATTGCTCAAGTCCCATAGGATGCTCACCAAATCCCACGACCGGTGCTCTCGAGAGTAGAGCTCCCTCAGTCCGTCCTGCATCAAGGAAAGTCAACACATTAAAATTTTCAAAAAAATCTTGGCCTAATGCTCCAAACTTGCATCTAGTGGTGCAGTTTGTGAAGGTGTCACAGTTTGAGTTTCCTCAAACTCTGATGCTAGACCCTAAATTAAGCTAAACAGTGCCGCCACTGCGCAATTTATCCCTACCATCGCAGTTTTCATGAAAAGTGCACCACCACGGTGCACTTTTATCAAATCAAACCACCGAACCTGAGCCCAATGGTAGAGTTTCTAAACTCCAAATAGCACCGCTGTGGCAAAAAAGGAAGCTAGCAATGCAATTCAAATTCTGATCAGTGCTATAATAGCACCACTAGAGGCGAGCTCATCTTTGAAGGCCTAATAAATGCTCAAACGAAAAAATTAAGCTTCGGTAGGGACCGCATACCGGTGCCCCGATGCCTAGTGGTTGTTGGTAGGTCCAAACTCAGTCTGAAATGTTTAGGGGAAACTATCGTTGTGCCATATCATTAGAGGGTCAAAGCTTGAATCTCAAGGTTTGCTAGCAGAGGTGTGTGAAAACGACTTTAAAGTGACCCCTCAGGCCCCTTTTAAGCCTAAAAATTAGGGTTTTTTAACCCTAATTGGCTGTCCTGATAGGTTTTTGGACCCTCGAACCTATGTTTGTCTGTTTGAGGATTTTTTTTTCATTTTTTTATTGTGTTTAGACACATTTTTAGCCTCTCATACCCCTTTTGGACTTGTCGAGTACTTGGTCACCTTTTTTTGTGAGATCACCTAAAAAAGTTAAAATTTTTGTCTGATCTCTCGAGGGGGCATTATATTGGCATATTCTCTTTTGCCAGGCAACAGTAGGGCAAGTTTTTAAATATAAAAAAAAATCAGCTTTGATCGAGATCTTTTATTTCTTTGAAACCAACGCAACGAGTGCATTGCTTCAAAGAGGGGAAAAATGTAGACACGTAAAATATATTGATTGACATTATGCATTCAATCCTAACTTACTAACTTTGTTTCTTCCGGAATCATCCCTCGATATAACCATTTAATCAAATTCCCCTATTTGATTAAATTCATCAATATTCATCTCTTAATTAAATAAATCATTTTATCTGATTAAGTCAATTCCTTCTGTTAATTAAATCAATCCATCTGATCTAATTATCCCTATTTAACCAAATAATCAATTTATTTGATTAAATCTCTAAAATCTATCCATTAAATTAAATAAATTGAAACCTTATTTGATTTAATCTAACATCATCCCTTTTAATTAAATAAATCAAAGTCTTTATTTAATTATCCCTTCATCATATTCCTCTCTTATTTGATTTAAATAAACCCATAAATCTAAGTCAAATAAGTCACATCATCTAATCTCCTATTAAATTAATTGACCCTTGATTAATTTAATCTAATCTCATGTCACATCCTCTAGATAATGCAAGTTGCATATGAAAATAGATTTAATTCATTTATTAAATCCCTATTTTCCCTCACATGGCATCTTTTGGGAATATTCTCTCAATTTGAATTCAAAAATTCCAAGTCAACATGTACATCCAACAAGGTAATAAATTTGTCTTACATGTCCTTTTCCTTGAGCCAAGTTGCATTTATTACATTTTCCCTTCCCTCTTACATGCCATTTCAAAAAATTTGAATTTCAAATATTGGCATTTATTGGCACAAACCCCAAATCTTGCACATCCATCATCCATTCATAGCTTTACAAGTGGCACCATGTCATTGGATGAAAGTTAGTCCCACATTGCTTAAATCTGGGCTTTCATCCATCTTGAAATCCTATAAATGAAGGGTTCATATCTTCATTTGATCATCCATAAACATTGCAAAGTTACCATGATAAAATACTTACTCACTCTCATCCATCATTTGAATTCTTAGCTAGGCTTTTTATAGATTTGGCTTGGAGTTCTCATCTTTCATCAAAGTGGATCACTCTTCATCATCAATCAACAAAGCTTGCATCTTAGGGATTGGAAAAAGGCCAATTTTCACATCAAACTGGCACCAATTCCCCCATGCGATCATGAGTTTGCACATCTAATTAGGATTTTAACCTTGTTTGTGGCATTTGCATTGTGTTCTTCACTATTTTCATTCCTAGTTTGATTTGTAAATGGATTTCATGGGGAATCCTTCTTTTAGCTTGTAATTCCTTGTCTAGCTCATTTATTCATGTTGTTTTGTAGGTACTAGGAAAAGGGTTCGAACACTTTGAAAGTTTCTCAAATGCTCCGTATGAAGGTTGATGTAGGAAAAAAACCAAAGATGTAGACGGGTTGAAAACAATGTTGATATGGATGTCATCAAAAGTTCTTGTCAACTCTACAAAATGGGATTCACTAAACAAGTATGATATGCCATGTAATTAATCATCCCATTAAACTATAGTGATAGCACAACTATGAATATCCCACTACCCTAATTCATGAGAAACCAATATAGGAACACTCAATACTAAAAAAGTAGAATATCAAGGAGATGTGATATCAATGTAAGGTGAAGGAACTGATGAAGAGGATATAACTTCAAGGTTCAAATAATCAACCAAATTGTATCTATGTATTCATGTTGAAGGTATTAGTGTTATTTATACTCAAATCATCATTAAAGTAAGAAACACCAAAGGAAGAAAGGGAATACAATCTGGAATCATGGTCAACATGAACCATGGCAATGGTGTCGTTACTCTGAAAATCTTTGATAATCATAGAATGTGGCATGAAATCAACTATTTTTCTTATGCCACTATGTGTATTTGATAAATGGAAAGGAGATTATTGGATAAGGAAGGTACATAAAGTACATCATTTAATGTTCTTTCTCCAATTTGAATAGATCCTTTTCTAAGAGTTGACATATAGTTATTATTCGACATCAACATTGGTGGGAATGAACAAGTTTCAAATATAGAAAACGACTCCTTAAATGTAGCCATGTGGTGCGATGCGCCAAAATCAAGAAGCCAGTTTTTTGATGTGTTGTTTGTAGAAGCAATGAGTGTTATACCCTCATTGTTATCATTTTCTAAAAATGTGGATGATGTTGATGCAGAAAGGGAAGAACCAATTGTCTTAGACAATTAAAGTTTTATTTGTTGAAGAATAGTTTTCAAGTGATCAATTTCCTTTTTGTAACATTAGTGTTCTTCATGCCCTATTCTCTTATAATAAGTACATTTGGGCTTGTCCTTAGAAATTTTCCCTTTTGATGAGGGAGATGAATCCAAGAAATTTTCCCTTTCGATGAGGGAGATGAATCCAATGAAGTGTTTGATTTTGATCCCTTAGTATGGTCCTTAGTTTTTTATTTCCCTTAGATGATTGAGCAACTAATTCTTGACTTTTTGAAGAGGTGATATCATCCATGGAGATTAATTTAGATTGTTCTTGTGTGATTCTATCATAAAGTTGTTCAAAAGAAGGAATTGCATGTGTTGTTCCAAGAGCACCCATTGTAGAGTAGAAAGAAGAATCAAACATTGATAAGGAATTTTGAAATTTGATAGAATCAAGAAGACACAAATTTCTTATCGATTTTTATTTTAACACAACCTTGAATTCTAGAAAGAAAAGACTTAAACTATAGCAAGAAGTCTTCACTAGATGAAAATGAATTGGGAGAGAACATTGTTAATTTTTAATCTAATTGTAAAATTTTGAACTCATCAACTTTACCAAAGAGATCTTCAAATTTGTCCCACATTTTCTTAGGAGATGTAGAACTATTAATGTGAAATTGTAAATTATAGAAAACAAGAAGACCTATTAGACCCATTTCTTCATCTAACTTGTTCTAATAATTAAATTGCTCAAACTCTCTAGTAAACTGCATTTGTTGTCCATTGATCATTTTCCATAATCCCTTAGATTGAAGTAGTTGTATTTTGACTTTCCATGTATGGAAATTATGTGGTGTTAACAATTCAATTTTTGGATCCATGATGCAAAATACAACAAGGCACTTGAATTGTACCTTCAAAAACTACCCAAAATTGTATTATATCTTATTATAGACCCCCCAGAAAGATGCAAAACAAGAATTACACGTTTTTGCTTAGTTTGGAAGCCAAATTGTCCATTTATAACTGACGGGGATTTTTATAATTAGTGAAAAGTGAATTTCCTAAACTAAATTTTGATTACAAATCTTCAATCCTTGTGAAATTCTGATGAATTTCAAAAAAGAAAGTCTTTGATTTTTTATAAACAAGGTGAAAGTTATGCCTTGTTGAAAATTTCACAAGTACACTGATTTTCAGAGGTTAAAAAATAGATATATTTTTTTTTAAATTTTAGAAATGTCTCAACACTAAAATATCAATGATAGAACCAACTTCCCCTCAATGATTTGCACTCAAAAAACAACCCCCCATTTGCAAGTTATGCAAAAATGGAAAAAGCCCCCTATATGTGTCTAAAAATGGTCATGATTAAGCTTGTTAATTAATTAAATATGATTTATTTAATTAATTCCTCTAATGTCATCTACATATAAATAAATTTAATTATTTATTTATATCGTTCATCTTCTAAATTCTTCTACCTTAAATTAAATAAATAATTTTATTTAATTACTAACATTTTTACCCTCCACTTAATTAAATTAAATAAATTTGTCTAATTTATTTTTATTTAATTATCATTTGGTTCTAAAGTTTAAATATTTTTGAATATTTAAATAATGGAATATTCTCCACCCCATATTCGAATTTTAAAATATTAAATATTTTTATTTAATATTTTCCATCTCACTCTAATTTCATTTTTTTTAAACATAATTAAATATGAGTTATTTAATTATGTGGGTTTCCATTTCCATCTTCACTCCTAAATTAAATAAATTTAATTTATTTAATTCTAATTCATTATTAACTCACCTTTCCAAATTCTAACTCGCTTTTCGAAATGGAAATTTCTCTTCGAAACTCAATGAAGAAAAGGAAAACCTTCCATCCTCTTCTCCACTTTCAAAAATCTTCCGTCGTTCGTTCGTACATGCTTAATCCATGCCGTCGATCAATTCAGCCAATCAAATCCATTCGAAAACTCTATAAAAGCCAGTGCAAATCCAAGCTTTTGTTACTTATATACAACTTATACACACCCATCATGCATATTTCCATCTTGTTTATTGCAATCATATCATTTTCAGCATCACATCAGTCTTCTCATCTTAGCATAGCTTTTGCATTTAGCATAGTCGTGCATTTTAAATCTTGTTCTTTAGCTGTCATTTTGTTGAGCTTGGTCTACTGATCTGAGAGCTATCTGGAAAACAACAAAACGCTGAAGATAGAGGAAGATAAGACGGTTTCGGGAAGCTGTTGTTATAGTTTGCATATTCTGTTTCTTTTTCTCGGCTTCTTTGATTTAATGTCTTATTTAATATGTGTTTGATTTTATTTAAATTGATCCAATATTTCACACACACATAAAATGGTGCCCACCGTGGGGCTCTTGCCCCTATTTTAATATCTTTTGTAGGTTTTTCTAATAGGTCACGGCTAAAATAGTGAATTAGCGCATAAAACATGCTTCAGCATAGTTTACAACCAGTCCAGCACCCGTAATCCATCCTGCAGTGCATTTGATAGATCCTACAGTGCATTTGATAGATCCTGCAGCGCTCTTGACAGATTCTGCAGCGCATTTGATAGATCTTGTAGTATATTTCATAGATCTTGTAGTGCTCTTGACAGATCCTACAGCACATTTGATAGATCCTGCAGCACTCTTGACAGATCCTACAGCTCATTTGATAGATCCTGTAGTGCATTTGATAGATCCTGCAGTGCCCTTGATGAATCCTGCAGAGCATTCTTTTCTTCTAAATTCTGCATTTGTAATCTATAACTTAAGTATAATTTGACTGGATCCGATGCAACCGCGGCCAGTAAGGGCTTTAAAAGAATGAAGCAATCCTAGGATAGTCACATAATTCCTAATTAAGAAATCCTAGGGTAGACACATTTGGATAAAATGAAGCAATCTAGGATAGTCACCACATAATGAATCTTGTAGTTAAAATTGAACAAACTTGTTTTTAGTGAAGCAACATCTTCACTTAGATTAGATCATTGTGATTTGGGACTTAAAATGAACATTTGCTTGCTTTGAATGTGGCAATAGGTCTATGCTCTCCCCTTAACTAGGTGATTAGTATACCAGGCTTGCCTTTTAGTTTCCATGCAATTTTACTATTTTAATTACATCCTTTAGAGAGTCTTTCATAGTGGGAAAAAGTACTCACCCTACGGGAATGACTCAAGTGGATTCAAGCCAAAGCCAGGCTATTCTGCCCCACTATTAAATTTAAAGCAAATTTGGGGAAACCCTCTTTTTCTGGTAGTGTGCAAGATAACCATCCCCAAAGCCTTTATTGTAAAGGTTGGGAGGTCTCCTAAGGGAGTTTATTATTGCCGCACCGAATGGAAATCCTTACTTTGAACCTAGTGTAGTGGCCATTCGAGTCAATTTCCAAACATTCTAATAATCACAGTGCAAGGGAAGGGAAGAATCTACCCCCAAGACACTCACCATATAACTACCAAGGACCATTTGCTCAGGGGATCCGGTATCCACTTCTATAACTCTGAGTACATGCCTAGAAAAGACAAAAACATGGGCACCCCTTCGGGGGTGACACGACTGTGTGAGTCGACACAATTCTAAGATGTGGGATGTTGATTACTAGAATGACCTACTTGAGCATTTAAGAGTGAGTCTATCTAAATTGTCTTTCATGTGGAAAACTTGTGAAAACATTTGATGAAAAAAATTTCTTGATCAAAAAATTCATGTTAGTAAAGGGCCTTAAGAACAACTATTTTCAAAAATGTTTGTTGTGTCTTCCATTTCATTAATTTAGATAAAGAGATCATCCAAAAGGAACATGAAGAACAACAACTGAAAGCCACTTAAGAGTTTTTCATATCATTGCTTCAAAAACATTCCCAATAATTTTCCCATGCTTAGGGATTGGAAGTCAACAAAATTTCCCAAGAAATTAGTTTCCAAGAGAATAAAAAAACCTAAGAAACCATTAGGATACAAGAAGACACTGCAAAAGAGAAAATTCTTGTACAAAAGTCAACAAGTCTTGCTTCACTATCGAGGATTTCTTCATAGATATTAGGATTTTGTTAGAGGATTCACTGATGAATATGCTGTAGATCCCTTAGATTCCCAAGCTTATTATCAAAGAAGAGCTCTATCACAACGGCATAATCATAACCAACCTCTTGAATTTGACAACATACCACAACCTTCCATAGAGTATCCTTCACATCCCAATCAAATCTTTCATTGATTTTGGAACCTTTCTTCAAAAACAAGGATCAAAAATTTTAGAGTGCACCTTTCAAAATAGCTTTCTAATTTTTGGTTCAACTTCCCCAATAGGATTCTGAAATCCTTCATCATTTTGGAAGCCACAATCAATAAATTAGGAGCATCCTTGATCATATCATAAGATTCTACATCTTATTAGATCATCATCACCGCACTTGTCAAAATCGTGATCTAAGTCTAGAAGAATTTTTCAAAATCATATGCCTATCTTCACAAGATCTCAATTCAATAAATTGAAGGATGAAATTCAACAAGGACATACTCAAAACATTCAAGAAGAGGGTGAAAGTAGCAATCCTCTTTACATCATGAATCGTAATCCACTTTTTGACAAAGATACAGATAACAGAGAAGAAAATCCATTCCATCAATACAAAGACATGAACAGAACACAGATAGATAGTGATGAGGAACAAGATGAAGAACACCTTAGAGAGGCTGAACAAGATCCAAAATTCCATAAAGCTATTGAAAAGATCTTGCAGCAAGACAAGGAAAAATATTTTTGCTATCTAGCCGAACAAGGGGCTAAGTTACCTCATGACTTTAATACTGAAAAAATTTGAAAAACAAACCTGAAGAGACACCCCTTTCTGATCTTAGTGCCTTGACCCAACAAATCAAGGCACTTCAAGGACAAGTTAAATAATTACAAGGGGGAACAACCATGAAGAAATACACTCTTGAGGACATTTTTCCTTATCCTTTTGACCAAAGTCTAAACATGATTCCTTTTCCCAAGCATTGTGAAATGCCAAAATTTGATTGCTATAATGGGAAAATGGATCCAATTGATCACGTTAGAGACTTTAGGAACATGACATTGGAATTTTCTCACGAAGATACTTACTTGTTGTGATTGTTTCCTAGGAGCCTTGGAGTTAACTCTATGGAATGGTTATCTAAGATTACACCTCTCAGTCAAGACATTTGAAGAATTCATCAACCTATTCATATCACAATATGCTTACAACATACAACACCCAATCACCATGATAGATCTTTGCAAGGTTGCACAAAAACCTAACGAATACTTCATTACGTTTCTTCAGAGATGGAGAAGAATGTTTTCTAGATACCCATGTCCTATTCTTGAAAAGGAAAAGATGGTTACTTTCATTAACAGTTTAAATTCAGAGATGAGCTATCATTTGAACTTACATTGCCCTTCTTCTTTTGAGAAAATGATTGAAGATGCCTTAACCATTGAAAATGCTTTGGTCAAAAGAGGGATAATAAAGCATGACAAAGAAAATCCCAGCTCATCCAACCATCACAATAATCACGAGAAATCTAAATTCTAGACTTGCAACAAAAATATGGTGAACGATGGTGTTGTTGATGCAAATCATGTCTCAACCAATCCCTTTGTCCTCAGCACTCCAAACACTCACAATAACAATGTCAACTTAATTACAAATCACGGAAATAATCCTCCTCTTTAGAGGAATAATACAAATCAAAACTCTACTTCCCATCAAGGAATTTCCAACAACCAAGGTTACCGAGGAACAAATAACAATCCCAATTATTTAGGGAACACCTCGAATTCAAATCCATCGAGATTTTCATTCTTCTCGAATAGAAGAACTTTCACTCCATTGAGTCAATCTGTAGAATCCGCATTCAAAGAGTTGATGACCAAAAATTTCATTACTTTTCCGCCTCAATGAAATTATGAACCCAATGTAAAGCCTCCATCATGGAATGAGGCATACTATTGTGATTATCATCGGTGTAAAGTTCATCACACCAATAACTGCCAAGCCTTGAAAAATGCCATTCAAGACTTGATTGACAATGACATTATCACAATAGAAGGAAATCAACAAACCAACATAGATCACCAAGCATTCTGCAATCCTTTGCCTAATTATCAAAAGGGTGAGTCTTCTAAAAAAAAGGTGAATCACATCAATGATGATCATATAATTAATCATCTTTATGCGGATGACGAGCGGGTGAATGTCATAAAAGTCAACTAGAAGGTGGAATATAGAGAATTCAATGCAACAACAAGAGTGCAGGAAAAAGTTGTCTTGAAAGGCGCTCCTTAAAAATCCACTGAACCCCCACCTCAAGATCAATATGATTTGGTCAATCAACTTCGGAAAACTCCTGCTCAAATTTCTATTTTGGAACTATTGAAGATTTCCCCAGCCCATAAGGAAATTCTCAAAAAAGTCCTCATTGAAACCAATGTATGTACTGATTTGGATGTGAATCAATTTCAAGCCATGGTGGGACACTTGTCCTCACCCACTTGTCTTTCATTCTCTGAAAAAGATGACGTTTCCATAACTCATCCCCATAACTCGTCATTGTACTTAGAAGTCATGATTCACAAGTTTCGTGTTAGACTAGTTCTAATAGATGGAGGTGCTAGTTTGAACATTTGTACCATGAAATTGATTAAAGCCTTAGGATTTTTTGAGGACTCCATTGATTTCAGAAGAAAGATTACCATAAAAGCTTATGATGATGAAGAAAGAGCATCCAAAGGTCTAATCATGCTGCCAATCAAAGTGGGCCCTGTTATAAAGAATACTTTTTGTCAAGTACTGGACTGTGGTCTTGTATATAACATCTTGTTGGGTCATCCTTGGATCCATGAAATGCAAGCTGTCCCATCAACCTATCATCAATGTCTAAAGTTTCCTTATGATGGATAGGAAATCACAATATCAGCTAATAATTCCAATATCCAAACTTGTGCCAACATGAAAGCCAGTCAAGATACTTTGGTCCCTAACAATCGAGAAGCTCATGCTAGGACTTCCCTAAAGATTGACACACAAATCAGTCAATTGACCAATAGTTTTGACAAAAAGATGAAATTCAAGGATCATGGAGTTGGAGAATACTCTCTTTGTCTTGCTAATCTACCTACATCACCTCAATCACATGGACAACCATCTATCAAGGAACATCAAATATCAGCAGCATCAACATCAAAGCAAACACCAATAGAGCCAATTACAAAATTTAATGGACAATTCATCAAAGAAAAATTCCCCATGGAAAATTCAGAGGATACATAAATTTTAAATTGGCTCTATAGAGATGAAGATGAAGCAGTCTCTAATGTCAAATTACCCACGGAAAAAAATGGAAAAGGATATTCAATCATGCAGAAGATGGGCTATGATGAAGGTCCTATCGGAAAAAGGAAGGAAGGAGTAGTTGAACCTATTCACCTTCGCGGACTTGCTGCAAAAGAGAAAACTGGATTAGGTTATGATACTCACTCCAAAGAAAAACAACTGCATAGCACTATCTTCGCATTGCAAGAAGGCTCAGATTCACAAGAAGCATGTTTGACAATAGTTCAAAATTTTGTGGATAACAATTCTGACACAGACTCGGCTGAATATGAATGGGACACCATTTACAATGATGAATTCTGGAGAGATAAAGAGGTTGATGTAATACACTAGTATGCCCCAACTCTAATTGAAGGTGAAGGGTCAGGGTCCCAACCACAAGAATCTAAACCACAAATCGACTATGATTCTAGTGATACTGAGTCAGATCTAAATGAACAAGACTATCATGAGGACAATATTATCATTGACTCACCTCATACCTCGAATCCTACCGACCACTCCGTTATGACCATGACCATAGCCGATTTCACACAACCTGACGATCCTATACCCTTGATTTATCTGGATCTCATTGATTGGGATTCATTCAAACCTATCAATATACCTATGTTTCCAAGTGATGAAGCTATCATAAATTTCCTTTCCACAGATGATACAAATGGTTGTTCCACTAGTAATTTTTGACATAAATTTTTTGATCAGGAGAGTGTCAAGTCTCCCAGCTACAAAAGTAAAAACAAAAAAGAAAGATCTAATGGTGAAAACCAGAATCTGGCAGTATTAGATCAAACAAAAGATAAAATAAAGAGTGTATCAGATGGTGAAAACCTTTTTGAGGCACCAGATAATGGGAATCTTGACACTCTCCCAGAGCACTACCATGAGCGATCACCTATTCTGATTGATCCTACAAAAGTTGTTGATCTTGAAACTTCTGACAAACCAAGAATTTTACAGTTAGCCGCATCAATGACAGAGAAAGAAATACCAGAGCTCATGGAATTCTTGAAAGCAAATCAAGTCAATTTTGCGTGGTCTTATGCTGACATGCCTGGTCTTTATCCTGATCTTATCATGCATCACTTGTCTATCAAACTAGGGTCCAAGCCGGTGAAATTTTTTTTTAGAAAGATGCATCCTCATGTTGCATTATTGGTTAAGGAAGAACTAAGAAAACTCCTTGATGTGTGCTTCATAAGACCAATTGACTATGCAGAATGGATTTCTAACATTGTTCTTGTATCCAAGCCAAATAAAACTATCAGAATATGTATAGATTTCAGAGATCTTAATAAAGCATGTCCTAAGGATGATTTCCCACTGCCAAATATCGACATCATAGTTGATCTAACAGCTGGCCATGCCATGTATTCATTAATGTATGGTTTTTCTGGTTACAACCAAATCAAGATTGCACCTGAAGACTAGCAGAAAACAACTTTCACATGTCTATGGGGAACTTATTGTTGGAACATCATGCCTTTCGGTTTGAAGAATGTTGGGGCTACCTACCAAAGAGCCATGACTACAATCTTTCATGACATGATGCATATCTTCATAGAAGATTATGTGGATGACATATTGGAAAAATCATACACCAGAGAAGGGCATCTTGAAATATTATCCAAAATATTTGCAAGACTAGAGAAATTTAAAGTTTGCCTCAACCCTAAGAAATGTGTTTTTGGGGTCAAATCTAGAAAACTCTTGGGGTACATTATTTCAAAAAAAGGAATTGAAGTGGATCCTACAAAAGTACAAGCAATTATGGAAATGCCTCCACCAAAGAACATTAGTCAGTTGAGATCACTGCAAGGACGACTACAATCTATACAGAGGTTCATTGCACACTTGGCTGACAAAAGTCTACCTTTCACACATCTACTACATAAGAATGTTCCTTTCAAATGGGATGACAAATGTGAGTTAGCATTTCAACAAATCAAACAATATCTGATGACTCCACCAGTTCTCATACCACCGAATCCAGACAAACCACTCATCTTATATATTGCTGCAACAAAAACATCTCTAGGGGCACTGTTAGCACAAGAGAACTCTACAAGAAAGGAACGTGCAATCTACTACATCAGTAGAACATTGACAAGTCATCAACTCAACTACACTTCTATTGAGAAGGCTTGTTTGGCAGTAATTTTTGCTTCACAAAAGTTTCGACATTACATGCTAACCCATACAGTCAATTTGGTTTCAAAGATTGATCCACTCAAGTATTTGTTGAGCAAAGCATCATTAATAGGAAGGTTAGCAAAGTGGGTAATGATTCTAAGTGAGTTTGACATACATTATGTTGATTGCAAGGCAATCAAAGTAAAAGTCATCGCTGATCAACTAGTTGAAGCAACATTACAAATAGATCATCCGGCCTCCACATTGAATTTCCAGATGTTGATGTTTTTATTGCAGAATCTAAACAAACATGGTCTCTATATTTTGATGGTTCTTTCACTCAACATGGATTGGGGGCAGGCATACTTTTCATCACCCCTCAAGGACACACCATTCCTAGATCATATTGAATAATGTTTCCATGCACCAACAACATAGCTAAATATGAAGCATTAATCACCTGACTTAAAATAGCACTGGAATGGAGAATTACAGAACTACAGGTGTATGGTGATTCATAGCTGGTCATCAATCAGATCAATGATGATTATCAAAAAAAAGATGACAAACTGTTTCCTTATAAAAAGATGGTGGATGACTTCAAGAAATACTTTGTGGACATCAAATTTACACAAATTCCAAGGCTTGATAATAAAGCAGCTGATGCCATGGCTATGATTGCATCATTGTTACAAATCCCAGAAACTCAAAATCATTATGAATTTCTAGTGGAACAATCATTTACACCTGCTTATGATACACCCAAAAGCCAAATCATTTTCCACTTAGTAGGATCCAATTCGCCTTGGTATGGAAAAATCTATGCCTATCTCAAAGATGACATCTTACCACCTAATTTATCTCGTAACCAAAAACACAATTTTATCGGCCAATCTGCTCACTACATTCTTATCGTTGACACCCTATATCGCTGTGGTCTTGATGGTACTTTACTCCCATGTCTTGAATGTGAGGAATCTGACAAAGCTTTACAAGAAGTTCATGGTGGCATTTATGGTACTCATTCGAGTGGACTGACCTTATCCAAAAAATTGATTAGAATGGGTTACTACTGGCCTACAATGGAGAGAGAATCATTCACTTTTGTGAAAACAAGCTCAAAATGTTAGATTCATGGGAATCTCATTCATGCTCCTACATAAGAACTTCAACCATTTACACCAACCTGGCCATTTTCTCAATGGGGGTTAGATCTAGTGGGCAAGATTCATCCTTCTTCATCAAATGGGCATAAATTTATCATCACAACAACAAAGTATTTTAATAAGTGGATTGAGACAGTCCCCCTTACCAAAGTTACCGGAAAACAAATATCATCATTCATACTCAACTATATCATTTGTTAGTATGGCATTCCCAACTCCATTATTACAGATAATGGATGTTCGTTCAAAAATCAGGATGTTGATGAACTTTGTGAGAAATTTCACATACAGCATAGATACTCAACACCTTACTATCCACAAGGGAATGGCCAAGCAGAGGCCTCAAATAAAACAATATTGAAAATCTTGAAAAAGATTATGAATGATTCAGGGAAGGATTGGCACATTCAACTCAATCCTGCCTTGTGGGCCTATAGAACCAGTGTCTGCATGCCAACAGGAGCAATGCCATTTTCCCTTGTTTATGGAGCAGAAGCCATATTGCCCTTAGAAGTTGAGATTCCCTCACTTAGAGTATCATTGAAAGGCCTTACAACAGATGATGAATACAGAGTTTCCTGACTCCAAGAGCTTGAACTCCTAGATGAGAAGAGACAAAGAGCAGCTGATCATCTAAAAGTATATCAACAAATGATGTCTCGCAGCTATAACCACAAAGTAAAGCCATGTACCTTTCAGGTGGGTGATCTTGTTCTGAAAGAGAATCCACGCAATCAGCAAGACAAAGAGAAGAAAGGAAAGTTTGAACCAAATTGGCTAGGTCCTTATGTGGTTATCGCAGTCTACAGTTCAGGAGCTTACAAGTTATCGACGCCAGAAGGGGACCTATTTGATGAGCCTATCAATAGCATGCACCTGAAAAAGTATTATGTCTAAGACATTTATCATTAGCGGAAAAAGTCCTAAAAAAATCCAAAAAAAATCTGAAAAAGTCCTGAAAAAAATCCAAAAAAACGAAAAGTCCCAAAAATCCAAAAATCAGAAAGTCCCTAAAAATCCAAAAAATTAGAAAAGTCTTGAAAAATCCAAAAATAAAAGTCCTAAAAAAAGAAAAAGTCATAGGGTGAAAACCTGGCAAACAGGCAGTCTATTGACAAGAAAAATGCAATAAAAACAAATAGTGAAAATCTGGCAAACAGATGCTATTTGTAGCTCTCCATCTATTAGTTCATATTCTGCATTTAAACTTTTCATCCTTCTTTTTCATGCATCTTTTCCATCATCTTAGGGTCACACCAGCACCATGCTATCATCATTTTCCTTGAGCAATAATGTCTTACCATGGTTTGATTATTGTACATATTCATTTCAGCAAGTTGTGTCAATACCTAGGGCAAACATGGGGCATACTGGGGCCAATCAAATTTCAATAGTAAGACAATGATATCGAAGCCAATCACATGCAAAACAAAACAACCAAATTAAACCAAAACATCCAATCATTGATCCATATCGTAGTAGCTTTCAGTTGTGCACCTTATCATGACTCATATCTGGATGATCTCTAATCTGACTAATGTTTGGAATCACAGTATTTCATTTTTGAATAATGGTTGTTTAATTTTTTTGATATCATTTCTCTGGAGCACACTCGATGATGTACTGAACTAGAGTGGCAAGGAAAGAGGATGATTTTTTTTCTTTGTCTGCTGTCTGGAGGTTAATCATTTATCGGTTGCAAATATGTCGCGAGACGTGATGATTTATCATTGATGATAGTTCCAAATTTGCACTGGATGGTGGTTAGTCTTTGTCTGTTTACGCAAGAAATGCTCAGGTCATCTTGGTTCAATTATACCTAGATGCTTGTGTTCACTTGCTATATCAAAAATCATGAAAGTTGTACTCAGGTCATCATTGGTGCTAATTTCCCCTCTGATGCTTGTACATACTTCCAACATTTTAAAAATGCTCTATGATGATTCCAGAAAATATACCAACAAGCTCAACAAAATGGTCGATTTCATTTAGTTGCATTTCATTTTAGATCATTTATACATATCTGCATAGTGGATTTGCACCCGCGTTTTGAAAGGATAATAATCACATCAATGGTTGTTATGTCTCTTTGGACTACTTGTGGAGGACATTTGAACATTTGTTTCATCATCACCTTTCACCTACATTATCATTTATCATTTATCATTCATTTGCATATCATTTTCCTTCTTTATCATATCATATCATATCATTCATTTCATTTATCATTTTCAATATCATACAGTTCATTTCATATTACTTATCATTTTCTTATCATTTCCTTTCATTTTATCATTTCACTTAATCAGCATTACAGAGCATTGCATTCATATCATATCGTTAATCATCCTATCATTTTCCATATCTTTTCATTTTGCAAATTCATTTGTCATCTTTTATCTACATTGAAAAATCCAAAAACAAACATTCCATATATACATTTTCATATCATTTTCATAAGTCATCCACCTCCATGACATCATTAGTATGCATCAACATAATATAAAAACATCATATCAAATCATCCTGCATATCATGTTAGTCATCAAATCATTAAAATGCATATCAAAATCCATAACACATAGAAAATAAATGCATATCACAGCATATCAAAATTCATCATCATTGCATATCATCACTCATCATCAATAATACAAATTACCAAATATCCAATGTCCAAAAAGAAATACATGAGACATGATAAAAAATCAATGTACCTACTCCAAAAATGATATACATGTGTGACAGGTATCTGCATCATATCACTAACCCATATCAAATTGAACCATATCAAACTGAACCATATCAAAGTGACCCATATCAGTAACCCATATCAAGTGAACTATATCAGTGATCGATATCAATGACTCATGCCAGTGCATCATATCATAGACCCATATCACCCAATCAATCCTATCGGGAAAACCAATACACAAATCTATCTAGCTGGTTATCATATCAATTTGCTCTACCATCAATCACTATTTGTTTTCTATCGTAGAAAGAAAATTTATCAAACACTTTATCAATCAGTTACTCTTTGTTTTTCTATTTTCAGGAAGTAAAGTTATCAGTTCATCATCATCATTTCATCATTTCAATAGGGGCATCATTTCAACCGGGGCATCTTTTACATCATTTGTCGGAAGCTAAATCACTCTCTCCTCCACAAAATATCATTATCTAATATCGATTGTTTAGCAAAAAATTTTGCAATCCATATCTTCATCCGTGATTTACCTCCTGAGGGGGCATCATCAGCAGCAACATCAAAAATATATCAAGGGAAAAAATCTTATTTTCTTTGAAGCAATGTGTTTTACACATCACTTCAAAGAGGGGCAAAATGTATATGTCTAAAAATGGTCATGATTAAGCTTGTTAATTAATTAAATATTATTTATTTAATTAATTCCTCTAATGTCATCTACATATAAATAAATTTAATTATTTATTTATATCATTCATCTTCTAAATTCTTCTACCTTAAATTAAATAAATAATTTTATTTAATTACTAACATTTTTACCCTCTGCTTAATTAAATTAAATAAATTTGTATAATTTATTTATATTTAATTATCATTTGGTTCTAAAGTTTAAATATTTTTGAATATTTAAATAATGGAATATTCTCCACCCCATATTCGAATTTTAAAATATTAAATATTTTTATTTAATATTTTCCATCTCACTCTAATTTCATTTTTTTTAAACATAATTAAATATGAGTTATTTAATTATGTGGGTTTCCATTTCCATCTTCACTCCTAAATTAAATAAATTTAATTTATTTAATTCTAATTCATTATTAACTCACCTTTCCAAATTCTAACTCGCTTTTCAAAATGGATATTTCTCTTCGAAACTCAATGAAGAAAAGGGAAACCTTCCATCCTCTTCTCCACTTTTGAAAATCTTCCGCCGTCCATTCGTACATGCTTAATCCAGGGCGTCGATTGATTCAGCTAATCAAATCCATTCGAAAACTCTATAAAAGCTAGTGCAAATCCAAGCTTTTGTTACTTACATACAACTTATACACACCCGTCGTGCATATTTTCATCTTGTTTATTGCAATCATATCATTTTCAGCATCACATCAATCTTCTCATCTTAGCATAGCTTTTGCATTTAGCATAGTCGTGCATTTTAAATCTTGTTCTTTAGCTGTCATTTTGTTGAGCTTGGTCTGCTGATCTGAGAGCTGTCTGGAAAACAACAAAACACTGAAGATAGAGGAAGATAAGACGGTTTCGGGAAGTTGTTGTTATAGTTTGCATATTCTATTTCTTTTTTTCAGCTTCTTTGATTTAATGTCTTATTTAATGTGTTTGATTTTATTTAAATTGATCCAATATTTCACACACACACCCCCAAAAAAATGTCTCTACTCCCCTTACAAAAATATTCAATTTGACCCCCCTTTTGAATATTAGCAAAATTTTGATGGTTAATATTAGCCACCTAATGGTTTAAAACAATTTTGTAAGTTTAACAATAAATTTCATAAAAAAAATTTACTAAATAGATATCAAACTGTTAAAAAAACATGCCAATTGGAGTCAACTAAGTCAAATGCTTACAATCTAGAATAAAACTCTTAGAAACAATAGGTTGCATGGAGGTATTGAGCAAGTTCTTAGGCATCATAGATGAATAGAGCAAGTCTTGTGTTGTGGAGGAGGCTGCTTCAAAGGAAATGTGGTGCCAAGAGGAAGTAATAACCTTCCACGCCACAATTGCAAATGTAGAAGCTGAGTCTAGAAATCCACAAGTCAGAGTGAGGGAACTTCCAAAGACCACATGGTATAGAGGCCACCTAAAGCATGAAGTGTTGGGTGTGAGTCTAGGTCAAGTATCCTTAACAACAGGGAAATAATGAACTGTCAAAAAATCTTTCCAAAGCCTTTCAATTACCCTACAAGCATTCACACCTAGTGTAGAGGAAAGGTCAAATATGTTAGATGAAGTGCCCAAGGATAGGAAGGCATGTTATCTATTGGGAAGTGCCTTAGGCTATAGAAATATCTATAGAAGACTGAGTTGGAAAGGATCTGCCTATTGTATGATGGAGTAGTCATGGGTACCTAGTTTGACAGTGCATAACATTTTCTCAATCAAAAACCAAAAAGGTTAGCTTGTTGGCTCTCAAGATCGATAAACTATTGGTTGATGGAGAAAGGAAAGAAATAATGGAGGTTTTTTTGGCGATGCAAAGGGAATCTTGAAGAGGAACTATGTGGAGCATGTCACATAAGGCCTCCAAAGAAATAAACTCTTAGGAAATCAAAATCTATTTAAACATCTGGATGAAAGCAACAAAGGTAGAAGAGTTACAACAAAATCTTCACTCTACACTTTGGGGAATGAAAATTGCAATGACAACAGATTATCCAAACCAAAACTCTCAATATGCCAAAAATAGATCATTGCTAGAAATGTGTGAAAATGAAATAAATGCCTAGAATACTGCAAATTCCACTACGTGTAGAGAGGATATCATCCAAACAAAAGTATATTAGGGTCAAATAAGACCCAAAACAAAGTGATTAATTTAGATAATCTATAACAATATGCCAAATAGGCCAATTTTTTGGGTGCAAAATACAGTTATCTACCCAATGGGCAGAGGGTCAAATTTTCCCTCTGCTAAGAAAAATTATGAGTTTTTACCTTTTATAAAATAAGAATGGTGGCTTGAAAAAATTGCAAAAATTCAAAGTTGTTGAATTTGACAAAATGAAGGTAATTTTTCATTTCTTGAGCCCTCTAAACACAATGGTGTTGTTTGTTTGGCTCTGTGCTTCTTCATTGATAGGGATTTGTGTAGGAGTAACCTCAATGAGATAAGGAACATGATATTATGGCTTTGATACCATGTTGGAAAATGTCAAGATCAAAGAGAACATGAAACAACTTTCACAAGTGAAGAAAATATGCACAATAGTATGTCTATCAAATATGAATGAAAAGTGTGCAAATACAATGATCAAGCCTTGCATATATAGGCAAGGATGAGGATGTAGGAAGGTGGGACTGAACTATTGACTACCCCTCTATAGGTGGGACACTTCTGAGCTAACTTGACAAGTAGGTGAGCAAGTGTCAATATATGTCTCAATTTATGAGGACACATGTCTCAATGTTATGAAGTGAGATGAAAATAAAAAGAAGCCTAAGTAAACTTAAGCTAGGTGTGAATAGGTCAATCCTAGATAGGTGATTTTCTAACTAGGTAGACAAATCCTCTATTTACACTAACATATAATAGATGAAAAAAATGGAAAAATAAATAATTTTAAAAAAGGGCACAAATAATAGTAGAACAACATAAGTGTCATTAGAAAGAAAGGGGATTTAAAGAACAAAGAAGTAGAAATATGGTGCAAGGATCTTTCCTTCAACATCATATGTCAAAAGGAGGAAAGGAATGGAAGCAATATTGTCTTAGATATTCAAGAGCTTCAAAATCTCTTGATTCAATAGATCATGAATCAAAAAAGGAAAGGGAGGTGCAAGAACCTATAGAGAAAAATTGTAGACATCACTTTTCAATGTTAATGTGGAGGTGGATTTTGAAATTATTTATGTGAATATTTTTTAAAAAAAAAATTAACTAGATGATGGATAAACTAAAGAAAACACCTATGATTGCAATTTCATTCGGATTTGACCATTGATGGAAAGAATCAAGTCTTGGATCAAGCTAAAATGGTTGAATCACCTCATATCTAAGGTGAGATTTTTGGCATTGGACTTTATTCAAATAAGTTTTCAATTAGAAATGGACCAAAACAATATTCTTAAATGAGGCACTTGGTTCATAGGAAACACAAGGCTTTATATTAAGGCTTGGTCACCTAGCTTTGACCAAACCAAGGAGTTGATAAAGGAAGCATCATTATGGATTCACATGTACAAACAACCACACAAATCATGCTCAAAGAATATTTTTAAGATGATTGGAGATTCATTGGGGGAATTTATCTATCACTCCTTAGCCATTGGGATTTATTCAAATAATTTTTCAATTAGAAATTGACCAAAAAAATATTCTTAAAGGAGGCCCTTGGTTCATAGGAAACAAAAGGCTTTATATTAAGGCTTGGTCACCTAGCTTTGACCAAACCAAGGAGTTGATAAAGGAAGTGTCATTATGGATTCACATGTACAAACAACCACATGAATTATGTTCAAAGAAGAATTTTAAGATGATTGGAGATTCATTGGGGGAATTTATCTATCACTCCTCAACCATGGAAAAGAGGCAAGTGGCTACTTATGCTAGAATTTGTGTGAAAGTGGATTTTGATCATACTTATAAAACAAGTGATTAAATTGAAGTTTAATTTGGGGGATTGAATTACAAATGGCTTCATATAAAGTGTTTTAGATGTTGGATGTTTGATTAAATTGCAAAATAATGTATCAAATCTCTAGGTAAGTATTTCGGGAATCCACAATTGAAAGATAAGGGTGTGAGAAAGGGACACTTGGCCATCAATCCTTATACCATGAAATAAATTGAGATACATCCCCTAGTCAACTCAAAGGGGAGAAGATGAAATCAATTTCTCCTTTCCAAGAGGGGGGAAATTGAAAGTTAGAGTGGATATGTTGGAGCTTGGAGAGTTGATTAAAATAGGTGATGTTATTAAGGTTCCCTCAAAAAGGGAGGATGGGCCCAAAAGTATCAAGAATCCAATAGATAGTGATAAATATTTGGTAGCAAATACATATAAAGATAAGGAAACAAATTCATATTGGTGTGTAGCCACTAAAAGGGGTAGGAAGAACAAAGGAAAGAACCATAATGGTCACCTAATAGATACATTGAGCCAGGGATAACTTTAAGGAAACCCCCCTCAGTGAAGGTGTAAAATCCTGGCAAATCTTTCCTTTTATTTGAAAAAATAATTAATTTTCTTGGAAAATCTATAGCACATTATTAAAAAAATTGTAAAATCCTAGCGAATCTTAATGAATAATTGGAAAAAATAATAATCATAGTGGAAAATCCTAATGAATAATCACTAAAAAGATTAATTACAATGGAAAATCTCTCCTTTAAAAATTTGAATAGCTAGTCGGCGCAGTTCGCCCATATTTTTTTGTCTTTTCTAATATTGAAGTAGGGGCCTAGGGGTGGCAGCCACTAGTGGGGTCAAGGGGTAGCACCCCTTGTGGGGGTCAAGTGGGCAGAGGCCCCTTGTGGGGGTCAAGGGGGAAACAACCCCTCGTGAGGTCTGGAGACAACGACCCCGGTGCACTCCTGTTGTGATATAGGTAGGGCCGATGGGAAAATCCCCTCACAACCAAGCATAAATTCACTATTGAAAATGCATTGGAGTACACATGGATTAAGCATTTTTCAAAATTCTCACTTTAAAAGAAATACTATATGAAAAGTGAAATTATGACCATTGATTAAATTTTTAATTGGATGGTTGTAGGTTGATACCATGAGTTTATATGCATGTGCCTTTTAAAAGGCTTGTTGAGGCCCAAAATTTGTTTTGGGCCACACGATTAAATCTAATCCTATGGCCCAAAACAAATTTCAGGCCTCAACAAGCTTTTTAAAATCCATGTGCTTATAAACTCACGGAATCAACCTTCAGTCATCCGATTAAAAAGCTAATTGATGGCAATAAATAAAATCCCTATTCAAGGCTAAAATATCACTAAAATGAAAAGGTAATTTATTATTAGTGGTGATATTTCCCCAAAATCAATGGTAGGAATATAATATTACTAGAGAATATAATTAATATTTGTAATTAGAGTATAAACTACTGGTGAATCAATTCCAATGATGCATTGTTTAAAAAATAATGCATAGGTGAATTAATTGAGACAAAATTATTTTTCTATAAAAACCTGGCAATTCTACATCCTTTTTAGCTTGTACTATTCACCATTTTTGGAGGTCTCAATTCCAATTATTCACCAATTGGAAAAGATTCACCACTAAATTTTTCCCTACATAGAGCAACAATTCTAGATGGAGGGAAAAAATGTACACAAGGCTAAGTTGAAGGCCATAGACAACCAAGAAAATGAAATGCAAGGATCTATCCATAAATTTGACAAAGTACTTTCTTGAAAGGAAAATAGATCTTTGATGGGATTATAATAGCACATGAAACTATCCATTCTATCAAGCACAAGAAGGGATTATTTTGAAGTTGGATATGGATAAGGAATCTTATAGGGTGTCATGGGAATTACTAATTCAAGGGGCACAAGATGATTTGGGATTGCTCTCTAGCTTTGATAATTTAGAACATTTTCTTGGAAAGGAAACATAAGATTTTCTAAAGGAAGAGAACTATCATTGGAAAGTGTGGGATAATATTGAGTCAATTGTGAAGGAGTTGGGTGATCATAGTTAGAGGGAAGATTGGGACATCAAGATTGAGGAAAAAGGTTGGATTGGAGTTTTAAGTGGGTCAAGTTCGAGTGGAAAAAGGAAAAGTGAATTAGTTGGAGTTGTTCAAATCCCAATGGGTCAAGTTTAACTTTGATGGTGCAACCAAAGGAAATCCTAGCATAATCAAGGGTGGGTACATTTTTAGGAATGAGGGACAATATTTTTTCATTTGTTCTTTTGACTTTGGTGTTGAGATAAATACCATGGTTGAAGAAAGGACTTTTTGTGGGGTTTGAAAGTAGTAAAGATAGAGTATGGGAATGGATCTAGTTTGAGGAAGATTTGAAGTTAGATATTGAATTTATAAAGGGGTTTGCAATAATTGGTTCTTAGAAAATATACTTTTTCAAGGAAACAATGTTAGCTTGTACATTTAAAGTGGCCACTTTTAATCATATAGGAAGGGGAATGTTGTTGCAAACTAAGCTGGTAGCAAAGGAGTTGGTTTGAAAAAGTATGGCATGATTTGTATGAAATTGAGGGAAAAGATTTTGAAATAGTTTTTGAAGCTTATTTGTAGGGATATCCATGTATCATAACCCAAGGATGGGTTGGTGAGGTGTAGCACATCATTGTTTGAGGGGATGGGAAGTATGATGATATGACTAATGGGATCATTAAGGAATAGGGGCACTTACTCCTAGTAGAAAGTGTCAACAATGTTTTAGAGTTATTTGGTTATGAGGATGTTAATAGATGAAATATGTGGTATTTATAGAGTGTGTTCTTGATGAAAAATGTCATCCTTGGTTGGTAATCAACTTGGTAAGGCAAGAAGGTTGGAAAAGCTAAAAGGGACGAAACCTATTTTGACAAGAAGTGAAAAGAAAAGGAAATAGAGGGTGTTAGTGAGGAAATGCTTGTGGATTTTGAGAAATTTGTGGAGAAATAAAAAAAAATGAAGTTGAGAAATTAGATAATTTGGATATGAGAGCTAGTGAAGGACTTGAATGGAGCTCTATGTGTGGGTATTCAATCTACAATAGAAAATTTACTTATGGATTCAATACATACAATGGGGTGAAGGAATGTGTTCAACGTAGCATAGACCTGATTTGTATCTCAATGCTTTCCATTGTGGAAAAGTATTGCTCCATTATGATATCAAGGATGTGGTGCATTAGACAAAGGTGTATTTTGACTACCTTCTTGACCATTTATATGCCATGCAATGACAACACTAGTGCCTACAAATATAAATTGAGATTACCAAGGGTTTGAAGTTGAAGCTTCTCTTGGACATCAATAAGACTTTTTAGGAATACTTTTATAAGGACTCTAATGATGTTCTGATGGTGAATTTTTATGGTAAATTTTCTTTTGCAAAATGTATGGTTCCTAAGGTGAGGAAATTGAAGTCTATGAAATTTTCCCTAGTCTACATTTTATGTTTTGGTGATATGCTTTGAGTTGACTATATAAGACTATAGAGAAGGGGGAATCGATGCTCATGAGTCTCTTAGTTACCAAGAGAGTCACAAGGAATGAACTACTCTAAACTACCTTAGACTACCTAATAAGATGAAAAGGAACAAAGCTCAAGTGGTGGGGTAAAAAGCTGCGAATCCCAAAATTGGAAAGAGTAGGTGATAGAGATTTTTTGAATAGACTAACGAGTTCTCAGTAAAAGGATGGTAGTGTGGAACATCAGTGGAAACATGGAACACTGGAGTCTCATATTGACTAAAAACCAAAAATGTCACAAAAACAACAAAGTGACTAATTCTCCTTTAACTACTAAGAACTTTTAAAATGCAAGAAAGTAATAGAAAACAATAGAATTGGAATAAGGTAAAGTAAAATAAGTAAAATGTAGATTAAATGAAATATAAATGATGAAATGAAAGAAGAGAAAAAAAGAACTCACGACCAACCAAGTAATGAAATCTTTAGTAAATAAATGTCTTCAATATTTGCACACATAAGACCAAGGAAAATTGTTGGGGTTGTTTAGCAGATTGCCTTAGTCAAACCCCCTTTTCAGTGTTCCCATCTCCATATATAGCCAGATAGATAGATAGAGAAAATAATACATTGAAATAGATAAAGAGAGGAGATAGATAAAATGCATAGACAAGAGATGTGAGAATCCCAAGATGCTCAAAGACACAAGAAAAGAGAGATATCACCTACAAGGCTTAAGGAAGCCAAAGAGAGAGAGAGAGTTATGAGATCCAAGAGAGTAGTAGAAAGCATTGTGACAAATTTAGAGTGTTGTATCAAGCAAGAGAGTGAGAGACAAGAGAATTTCCAAGAGAGAAGAGGAGAGAGCAAGAGAGCAAGTGAGAAAGATCTAGAATAAGAAATAGAATGAAAGATAGATTTAAAAGAGAGAATAGGAGGGAAAATAAGGTTCTCGAGTCATTACCACTGACAAAGGTAGGTGACAAGTGCAAACACACAAGGAAACAACCATTTGGACATTGAAATGTCATGGGATGCTAATGTGATAGGTGGAAATCTGCATGCCATTCTAGTGTCTAGACAAATTATGCTTGAAAACAATAGGAATGAGGAAACATGAGGTTTGACACAAAGTTGACACACAAAGATAGTTGTTGAAAAAGTAGTCTTGAGCATCCTGAGGGAAATGAGCCTACACAAGTGCAAAAGGAATGGACACTAAAGTGGATACAAAAACATAAGTGAGATTGCAAGGGGTGCAATGTTACAACATTACAAAGACTATATGGTTAAGGGTAGTTTCAGGTGATGTTTTAGAACTATGGCATGTTCAAAGAACACCAATACACTAAGGGGGGTGAATTAGTGTATATTAAATTTTAAAACAAATCAAATCAGAAAATAAGATTTAAGACTACACATAAATCATACACATATGAGAAAACACCAAATATGCATGGAAACCCTAAATGGGAAAAACCACAATGAGAAAATTTGTTTGAGTCTACTACTCAAATCTAACCTCACAAATAAAAGATATTACAAATGTTTTGTAAGAACCAATTCACAGGTACATTAACACCTAAGACAATGTTTTAAGGCACCAACCTCCACATACACTATACACCTAATTGAGCACCAAAACAATTTTCTAAGGCACCAACCTCTAAACTATTACAAATACATATATGCATACATTGATTCTTCTCTAACCTAAAATGCACCTTTTCAAATCATATATGAAACTTTTTAAGTTCCTTTTCCCTTTAATTTGTCATCAAAATTATATCCTCATTCACGTAGTCCCTTTTTTGAACCCTTGTTACACCTAACTATAAAATGTTCAATTTAGTAATCCATGTGTATCCTCAAATGCATTTCATATTGATTATTTTCTCTATATTCTCTCAACACAACTCAACAAACCCACGAGCATAACTTTTTCCATCAATATACATTACCCTAACTACTCTACCTTCCAACGCAATGATCATTTAAAATGATTCTCAAGAAATTTCATTGAATTGACTTCTTCTCTGTAACTACCTATCAAATTTTACCTACAAGAAATAGTCGTTTGCATACTTTAAATATCATCCATTGATCTTACCTTTATCACCAACTGAATGGACACTTGATATAATCACACACTATCATAATTTATAATTGAAGACACATACATATTTATGTGATATTGTGATAATCATTTGATGAGAGGACACTTGGCATCTTTGTGCACCTTCATATTTTATTATTATTGAAGCAAGTTCCTTTATGTGATGCAACAATAGCCACCTAATCTCTTTCTTCAATGCACACTGTTGATTTGAAATCTAATTAACTAGCATTTACCATTTGCAACAATCATCAAGGACACATGTAAGCATCCGTGTTCCCACAATAGCTAACATTGGCACCCTCCATTCTTTCCATCAAATAGTGGAAATGTGCCATCTATTTGTAATGAAATAACTTGCACAATAGAAGAATATGATAAAAAATATGCTACAAATACTAAGTAATAGTTGAGAATAACAAGCCACTTTGAGGGGGAAAACCTCCAAATATCTCCAATGAGAACATAATTCACAATACGATGATGAAATAAGACTCACAACCTCCTATATATACCTATTTTATACCTAGAATTCCACCCCATCCAACTTAGATAACCCTATATAAGCCCTAGGCCAACCTAAACAACTAAATAACAATACAATAATTATAATATGACTTAATTGGGAGTTAAGATAGCCACGAGCCAACTATTTATAACCTGATGTACTCTAATATTAAGGGTGTAGCATGACCCCCTCTTCAAATTAGTATTTTCCTCAATGCTAGGGAATTTTGGATGCTTTTGAATGAACTCATCCTCCCATGTGGCATCTTCAACAGATAGATTCTTCCATTGGATGAGATACTGAGTAAGTGTTTTGGTCCTTAGCTTTCTTATGTTTCTCTAAAGAATACATTCTGGTTTCAATATGATTCTTCCTTCTTCATCAAGCTCAAGTAATATTGTCTGAGTAGGAATATTATTCCCAATTACCTTCTTCAAACAAGAAACATGAAAAACCGGATGTATCTTTGTTGTTGATGGAAATTCAATCTTGTAGGAAATACTACCTATCTTCTTCATGATTTTATGTGTGCCATAATATTTTAGAGACTGTGATCAATGGATTAGTATGGGCTAACTACACTTGATCCATGAGGGTACAAAGCATATTCACGCCACTAAGCATCAATCCAATAGTGATCATTCAAATGAAAACTAAACTAAGCATCCTTTAAAACTTAACATACTAAACTATGAAAGCTTCAAAAAACCTATTCTAATCTATTGAAACTTATCCTATTGGGGGGGGGGAGGGTGTCATGTTGATGTGGAATTGCAACCCTTTCCCAATCCTAGGGATAAATAAGTCTTTTTCAATAAGTTTTATTGAAGAAAACTAATCAAACCATTGCAAGATGTGTGATGAAACATGATTTAAATTCTAAACTAACATGAAGAAAGCTATTTAATCATGATTTATGCTAAGATGATCAAGATGTGTGAATGCAAAGCTAATCTAAAAGGATTTTAAGCTAAAAATATTGAAACCCTAATTAATAAGCAAGCTACATGAATGCATCTATCTTACCATGGAAGCCATTAGTGGAAGATAAGATAATTAATGTCATTAAGTAAGCTAAAATGATACTAAATAAATGCTAAATATGAGTGTGAATGTGAGTGATTTCAACAACATGAGTTTGCTATGAAAAAGATGGATCCTTTTGCCTCCAAATAGTGATCTATTTATAGAAGGACAAATGAGAAATGGATGGTTGAGATCAAAATGGTTAATCAATGGTCCAGGATTGAAGAAGTTGGAGGCATGGATCATGGATTCTCATCAACAGATGAGAATCAATGATGAGATTTAATCAAGGGTTCACCTTTATCCAAACTAAAACACTTTTAACTTACACAAGAAGTCATAATTTAACTTGCACAAGAAGTTAGGTTTGTTATAGAAAAAGGAATATTACCCTTTTTAAAATGAGTGAGGAGAGAGAATATTCTTTGGAATATTCTCATGGGTGAGGAAAATAGATATTTAGAAAATTAAAAGAAAGTTTTAATGTGCAAAAGGGGAAGGAATATTTCATGGGAATATTCCTTTTGGAGGAATGTGCAAAGGAGGAATATTCTCTTGCAAGTGGGGGGAATTAGATTTATTAGTAATTGGTAATTGAAACAATGTTAATTATGCAATTAGGGGAATTAGATGATATTCATTAAATAAAGTGATTTAATGAAAGGGGAAAAGTGAAATGACATTTAATTAAATAACTTAAGGGTAAAAAATTAATTAAAATAAGAAGATTTAGAGATTTAAATGAAATAGTTTGATGTATTTAATTTAATAGAATGAAATATTAGTATGAAAGGGGGTGAATTAACCTGATTAAATTAATTAGGTTAATATATGCAAATGAAATAATTAATTGAGATAGCTAGGATAATTTAATTAATGTTGTACCCAAAATAAATTTTTGCTTCAAAGAGACATTTTTGTTAAAATGATCTAAACCATGTAAAAATGTTGTCAAAAGTACATTTTAGGTCAATCAAAACATAAGGTTTTGGTGGGTCTATGTCACAGAACATGTGTAAAATTTTGAAAATTTGAAAATTTAGGGTTTTGTGCCCCTATTTTTAGGGAAACCCTTGAAAATAGGACCTTGCCAAAATTCATTGAAAATGGTTTTGATAGGATGAATTTACTTCATGATCATACTAGTCAAGTCAAAATCACCAAAAAAGTTAGTTTTACTTTGGTGGGTCTATTTTCATTTTTCAGGAAAGAAGCTAGGAGATCTGCATCCATTAATGGAAAATTGGCCAGTACCAGGTGCTAAAAGCTAAGCTTCAATGATGAAACCATGGTGGAAATACTCTAAAAAGATGCTATCTCATAGAGGGTATTCTCAAAATTAGAAAATTCCAAAAAATGACCTAACTCTAGAAAAACCAATGCCTTTCTACCAAGGAGGATATGCAGTCAAAAGGTCAAAAAGCACCCCTATTGAAGAAAGGTGCCCTTGGATCTCAGAGGCCAAATGCAATCATCAAATCTATCTATAGCAGTCATATTCCTTGTGTTTCTGTTGGATTTCCAATTCATCATCAAGCAAGACCATTTGGTTCAAAAATCACCAATGAACGTCAACAAAGTATGGGGGTACTGCAAACAAAAACCATCCAAAATGACAGTCCAACATGAAAAAGGCACCCTTGTTGAAGAAATGTGCCCTTCAAAAAGAAGATGTAGATGTCATTTCCTGATAAAAATTGTCTTTGAGAGATCTCTCCAACATCATCCCAGCTTCGCAATGAACCTGTTAGTCAGACTGTGAGACAAATCAAATGACAATAGTGAGCTCAGATCAAAGCATGCAAAATGGAGGAAAAATAAATGCACTTCAATGAAAAAGTGCCCCTACTGGCCAAGGGCACCCTTCTTTATGAGACACCTAATGAAGTTATAAATAACTACTTTGTACAAGCCATGTCTTCAGCTCTCTTCTAGCTTCACAACCAATCCAGCTACACATCCACAATACCTGTTAGGAAATCAAAGGTAGAGAATCAATAAATATACACCTAATGATGAAAGCTAAAGGAATAATGCCAAGAAATTGGTTGTGTTTAACAAAAGCACCCCTGCTAAAGAAAGGCACCCATCCTTTAGGAACTCACATGCAATTTGTAGACTTGGTGACCTCTAGGACAACCTCCTCTGTTAGCAAAGATATCTGCCAAATTAGTCATCTGACAGTGGAGATCAAACTAAGGTGGGTTACAACATGAAATAACTAGTCAAAAAGTCAAAGGCACCCCTATTGAGAAAAGGAACCCATGCTTTTGAAAGACTTAAATTGATTTTCGAGATCTATAAAACTAGTCATCCTTTCCAAGATTGAATTGGTTATCCAACGCACCATCAAGTTAGGTCATCTAACTCATCATTCATTAGTGATATCAGATCAAAGCACGCATGGTCTAAATGGTTAGAAAATTGAAGAATAGTAAAAAATTGGCTAAGTCTAAAGCTAAAAGTACCCCTGCTGAAGAAAGGTTCACTTGAATTTGGAGCTCTAGATGTAGGTTTTTGGCTTGATAGCTCCTAGGCTTAGCTCTTTAGGGTTGTTCCATTTCAACAAAAGATCTCTCAGCAACTGCTAAACATCAATTGAAATATCAGGAGTAAGGACCAAACAAAGGAACTTCAACATTAAAAAATGATGAATAAGTGTTCAAACTCAAGAAGGATGCCTAAAAATTAAAAGAAAGGTGTGTTTACTTGAGTTAGAGATTTTGGAGGAAAACTTGGCCAAAAGGTCCCACAAGCAGTGGAAATCAGCTTTTAGAACTCTAGATTAGGCTAAATCAGGATTCAATCATGAATTGGCACCCATACATGATGCATTTCATCTTGAATCATTAAATGATCAAGCTAGGCATCCCATTTCATTATTTTCTTTTTCAGGTTGAAGGCTAAAACAACAATTTTCTCCAAGGCATGTTTTCAAGATCTAATAAAGGTTTTAGATTGTTCATTATTTTTTGAAGATCAGTGGCACAGAAGCATAATTTCTCAAGGGTTGAATCTAGGGACATATTTTTACAAGAAGGTAGCTAATAAATTCCAATATTACTCTTGTCTACTCCTCTTCTGTCTTAAATTTCTTCCATGTCACAAAAAATAGCAGGCTACCACTGATCTAACCAACTGGGTATGATCAACACAATTTCCCAGTAAAACCCATCTCTTCAATTTTTTTAGAAACAACAAACTTGATGTCCCTATGTTTTAGGTATTTCTATAAAAAAAGTATCAAAATAAAAAATCTAATGAATTGGGTTTGTTCAACATTGAAGCATGAACAAAACCCATGTGTTAGGTTTTTTCTAGAAAAATACTTCTCGGTAGGTGCTATTTTTAGGGGTTTTCAGAAATTGTTAGAATAAGGTCATGTGCATAGTTGATCTTTAAGTTTTTTAGGATGCAGTAATCCCACATACAATATAAGACCAAAATGGTCTTGCACAATGATTTCCTAAAAATAATTGACATAGAATTGCATCAAGTAAACCCAATGGTTGATTCGGAAGATTTGGAGGGCATGAACCAAATCATGCTACAAAACATAGAAGAATTTGGATTGATTGAGGTTGCGTCAATCCCCATCACATTACAAAATGTGGAGTTTGTGATAACTTGCATTAAGCATTACAACCCTACCACATGTGAAATATGATTACTGGATGGGAGGGTGATTTTTAACCTTAAACCAAAGGACATTGAAAATTTTTTTGCTATTCCAACATGCCCGACCAATGTGGTCATATCAGTGACAAAATGTGAAAGATAATTTGATGTGGTGAAGGATAAATGTCAAGGAATAATGGTAGAAAGATGGCTAAAAGTGAAAAATTCCAACTTGCCCAAAATGGTTGGGTGAGGAGAATTCTAAACGAGTATGCAATGTTGATCACTCTACTCAACAAGATCATTGGACAAGAAGATGGGAACCAATTTTGGTCGTGGATGTACTACATTGCCACTAAGATTATCAAAAAAAGAGAATTATGAGGCCACCCTCATTAGTGACACATTCCACCAACAAATGACCAGGTTTCTAGAGGCTCATAGGTTCCACATGTGTTCCTACCTTGTATACGTGATTTCCTTCCAAGGTGAGTTCAGGACACTAAACACTGTGGGAATGTTAGGTGTACAAAAGGTCCATGAACACTTTCCGTGTCTTGAGTTTACACAAGAAGAATGACATTTTAAATGGATAAGTGATCTTTTCATTATGCACGCCCTATAAGACCTTGACCATGAGATGCATGTATGTATATCATAAGTAGCCAAGGAGGCAATGGTGGACTAGTCGGATTGGTTCAACCAATTCCCCACCTTCACCTATATATGTTTGTATGGATACAATGGTCACCCCGCCATGATGCCACACTACCTTTTGATAGGATAGTTTTCATGGAGTTCCTATGGTAGTTGGCCAAAGTTCACTCTCACCGATGCCTTAAGAAGACTATTGCAAACTTTCTTATGCAGATGGGACCCTATAGATGTAAAACAATGGTTGATGCAAAAATGATATGCCAAGAGATGGTTAGACTCAATCTCAAATATCTCATTGAGAGAAGGTCATATAATCAAAGAGGCCTTTATGCAGTGCACCTTGAGTAGCACTCATCAAATGAGTATTCCATGGAAGACTACTAGGTCAACTGTGATGATGATTTTGATGTATGAAAAAGGAACTATAGCTGGTTTATGCTCCCACAAATTGCTGACTTTATGTCAGAAGACATTGAGGGTCTATTTGATGATGAAGGGGAAGTCATTCTCCCCTCATTCTTCATGGATCAAGTAGACTCACAACCACTTGGAAAAGTGGATTGGTATGCAAAAAGAATAGATCTATAGAGGAAAGAATTGGTAGGGTTGTCAGAAATAGTCAACTCTATGTAGACAACAAGAGGACAAGGAAGGTAGTACTTCCCCAAATAGAGCCACCACCAATTCAATCTTCACTGCCTTCCACTTCAAGGAAGAAGCCTAGACAAAAGTAGTGGAGCAATCCTCCCAAAGGGATACAGATGTAAGGGAACATGAGGGGAAGAGCATAGGGGTTATATGTGGAGACTGATGGAACTTCATATTTTTTGCTCCTTGTGTTCCATTGCTACCCTGCCTGGTGTTACTGGTCTTTCATGGTGTCAAAATTTTCCTTGGGTTTTGGGTTTTAGCCTTATTTTCACATAAAACCCTTGTGTTTATTTTATGCCTTGGTTGGGATCATTTTTGTTGTTACCTCTTTGAATAGTTTTAAAACAACTTATGTCCTATCATTTCATCTAGGTTAGATCCCTTTGGTTTTAATCTTTTCATTTTTTTGTGGGTTTTCATTTTCCTCAGTCTTGGTTGGCCCTATGTTTCATCATTTTAAAAAACAACTTATGTCATTGTTTACCATCTGCCTAGTCATGTCCCCTTGTCCTCTTAATATTTGTTTTTTTTGTAGAGGGATGAAATTCATGCGACCGTTGATCAACTATTGTTTGACCTTAGTTGTTCCCCACCATCCTGCGATGACCACACCACACTGCTTTGGTTGATCACGATATCATGGGTGGGTGCCACATGTCCCATCTAGTGAGGCTGAAGGGGATAGGTTTGTTTGACTATCGATCAATTATCATTAGATCTCAACAGTTTCCCACCATCACATGATCAGAAGTTACAAGTTTTTTATTGATTGCAATATCACAGGTGGGCACCACATGTCTCATCTAATCAAGCCAAGAGAATAAAGGAAATACTGTGGTAAATTAATCTAGCCTTAATACATTAAAAGGTGGGTTACTAAAGTGTTCTTGAGATGCGCATGTTTTAAATCAATGGATATGTTATAATCTTGATGAAAGGGCTGCTCAACGGTTAATGATAAGGTTGTGACTATGTTGAAGGAATGAGATCACTAATGCTCAAGATCTACGGTTGGCCACCATCACGTGATCCAAAGTTGCAGGATCTTCACTAATTACGATATCACGGGTGACCACCACGTGGAATTCCTTGGTAGTGTATGGTATGGTGGGGCCCTTATTTCCATGTTGGTGATTGTGTCAACTTGTTTTAAAGGTAGTCATTTGATGATTTGATTAAACTAAACAATCGACGAATAAAATTTAAATCTGCATCAAATATGGTTGAAGTCATTTGTGTAGTGTGCGAGTGAGCTTTAATGGCAAAAGAGACACTTACTGGCATGATTTGATTGAAATAAAATCAATTCTCCTTTATTTGTATAAAAAAGCATTCAAGTATTTTACGAAGCAGTTTCAGAGCCAAAAGAAAAGTTGTTAATCTTTGCAGCCAAAATTTGGGATTTCTGTGAACAAAGCTGTGAGTTAATTTCTATGTCTTCCAATCATTCTACACTAGAATTTAGGAAAAGATTTGTTTTACTTATCATAGGGCTTGTTGATAAACATTTTAGGGCTATAGTTTATTTAAATTGTGAGAAATTGCAGTGTTTTATTCTGTAATTTCATATCTCTGGTTAGTCCTAGCTATTTGAAGTGTGAAGTTATAAGGAGGACCTATTTTATCCAAGATGGAACCACCAAAGCAACGTTCTGGCTAGATTGACTATTTAAGAAGAAACCTATATGATGATTTCCTAGATCAATTTCCCTTTTCAACGAATGAAAGAAAGAAGGGATTAGTTTTGATGTGAGGAAAAATCCTGGGGGAAGGGCTAGTATATAATTGCTCCAACATAGTCGATGCTAGGGTTCCTCTCACAGGCTTGGAAATGTTTAGATTGTGGTATGGATAGAGGAATTTTCCTCACCCATTTTCAAATGGCTAGATGTATGATTTGGGAAAGCTGGTGGTCCCAAATGTGCTCCCTGATATAGACTTACTTAGAGTAGTGGCTGCAAGATATGACCCTGTCACATAGGTAATCAAGGATAATGATGGAAGGGTTTTGTTGAGCATTAACAGAGAAGAAGTCCAAAAAATTTTTGACTTGAGTGAACCAAGTGAAGACTTGGTTCCTATCAATCTTGAGGAAATGAAGTAGGAATATGCAAAGTTGAAGTCTCTTTTTAGAGCTAAGTTGCTTCCACCTCATATGGCTAGGGCAGGAGGTTCAAGATTTCATATCAGCCCCAGTGACCAAGAACCTTTCAGATTAAATTGTTTTACAAATCATTTATTGGCTACTTTCTATTCATTGTGTCAGATTTTGGGTTTCAATCCTGGTGCGGTGATGCCTATCGCATACATGTTCATGGGGGTGCAAATACAACACCCTAACTTCTTTGTGACATATGACTTTGCTTCTTTCTTGGCTGGGAGGATACATGAAGGGTTGTCAAAGATTCAGAAAAATGATACTGAAACTCAATTCTTCTGGTATTCTATGTTGATACATATGTTCTTATTCAAGAATGCCAAATTCTTCTCTAAAAAGATGGAATTAAGGCAATCAGTTGATGGAGAAGGATTGCCAATACAATTATGGGCTGTAGATTTATCTTGCAATAAGGAAAGCACTAGTTATGTGCAATTTGATAATTTCTTTGCTTCTAGATTGAGGGCTAGACTGATGGTGAATGTACCTAGGATCCTTAAGGAATTTCATGGTTTCCTCAAGCCAAAGGGGAGGAAGCCAAAATTAAAATTTTTTCCATAATTGGGGTGACATTATCCCATACCTAGTCAGTACTATTTTGAGAGTATACGGTTTTCAAGGAACCACCCATATATTGCCATACAATGTGCCACCAAGAGTGGGATTTGCAGAAGTTATGTGGAAAATAGGTTGTATCCATGAGGACAACCTCATAGGGAGGGGTAAGGGAACATTTTTCCCAGATTATATAGTGTTGTCTGATTTTTCCTTTTCAAAAGGAGGCTAGGTGCATTTTGAGAAATTCTTTGATGATTACCATTTGAGGTGTGGGCCAAAGTGGCAGAATGATCCTGAGGGTTTCTTTCCCCTTTTTAGACAATGAATAAAGGCTAGAAAGTTTGTGCATGAGTTCAAATTTTCTAAGGATTTGATTAGAAATGAATTTGATCTAAATAGGTAGGAGTTGAATAAGGAGAAATGGATAGCTTATGATAAGCTATTAGATATTGTGCACAAAATAGATCCAAAGTATAATCCATTGTTGGAGTTCAGTCCATACCATAAGAAAATTAACTTTCTAATGGAGAACTTCAAGGAAATTATGGGCACATTGAGGAACAAAAAGATAAATTTAGAATTGAGTCTGGGTGTATAGGAACAAGATGCCAGGCCGATTGAAACAAGGCCAACATACCAGCCTATAGAAAGGTAGCCCATTTATAGAAGGAAAAAGGATGAAAACAATGATGAAGAAGAAGTGGTCAGAAAAGGAAAGCAAATAATGAAGTTTCCTTCACAACCAGGTCCAAAATTCAAATTTCTTGGGGTGATTAAAATTAGTGATGTAGAATCATCACCAGAAGATAGTCCCTCATCACCACCATCTAAGCCAAGCCCTAAAAGACAAAGAATTGATCAACCATAGGAGGATCTAATGGATGAAATTATTGTTACTAATCAGGACATGTAGGTTGGTATGCCTTCCCCTCCTAGGCCAACTAAATTAGTTTTATTCGATTTAGATATGAAAGGAAAAAGTGTACAAGATACAACAATGGAAGCATGTAAGGAGTTTCTAGATGAATTTTTTTTTGCAAAAACTCATGTATTCTTGCAATTGGTATGGAGGATGAAATTTGAAGAATATCAAGATAAATGTAAGAAGAGAAGAGAACTAAGATCTAACAGGTTAGACCAAGAGAATGATGAGGAGCTAAAAGCTAAATTAATGAAAGAATTTAAGAACATCACTCCTGAAGAAGGAAGAAAAATGTTGAGTCAGGCTGAAGTATTGATTCTTCTTGAATGGGATATTGTAGATGTTGTAGCATTTAATGCTATTTTAAATTCTAAGCATCCTTTGTAAGACTTTGAAGAAGTCAAGGTAGCATTGCAAGATTCTTCCTTTAGTGAGGAATATGAAACTTTGGAAATTTGGGCATTGGCCCCTCAAGGAAGAAAGCCAAATGTTACATATATTAATCCAAATTTTAGAGGAGGATTAATAATAAAGAGAGTTTTAGAGACCTTAACCATAGAGGCCACTATTGACTATAAATGTGGCTAAATTGGCCCAAAAGACTGTTGAAAGGGAGGAGGTTGAAAAGAAGATCCTAATGGAGAAGTATAACCTTTTGATTGAGAATACAACAAGATGCAGTAGAATAATGTTGAGTTGCAGACTGAGGTGGAAATTTTTAGGTATAAACAGATTGGGGAGACATCAAGTGCTCTGGGGACTAGTACATTACCTACCATAGTAGGGCCAGTGCCTCTCGCTTCTCCAATTATTTCCACACGAGGGTCTCCTAGTTAGAATCCTTCCCTCACCCCTCCTTTAGAACAAATTGATGAAGAAACATAGTGCTTTGTTGATCCTACAAACAAGCAGCTCTTGTAAAGAATTGATGAATTAAGACATCATTAAAGGTAAGCAAGGAGGGATCTCTTTCAAAGAAAAAGGATATTGTTACTACTGTCTTGAGGCATTTAAATGAAAAGGTGGGTAATAAATTGCTATCTATACATTCTTTATATTATTTTCTATTAGATGCAATAAAGAATATTGATAGGGATAAGGAAGTAGTGATACCATTGATTGAAAATTGGATCCCTAGGGCCAGTTATTTGGATTTCATGTATAAGGCCTCAAGGTTTGATACAAATAATAGGCCCCAATCATTAAAGCCTACTCAAGTATTAGTTAAATCATTGCAAGGTTTTTAGACCCTACCAAATGATTTGAGTAGGAAGATTAGGGAGTTGGTGAAGAATTTCAATGATTGGGGTAACACATTGTTACGTGTTATAATTGATGAGCAGGGGAAAATTAGGTCACTCCAACAGTGGCAGGATCAAGCAAGTGAGGTCATCAATGATCAAATTAAATTAATTTGTGATGACTCAGATTATGATTTGTTGGTGAGTTGTATCAATAAAATCATTGTTACCAGCTCATTTTTGGAATCTTTTGAAAGAGATGTAAATCAGGTAGCAGTAAAATACACACCTTATAGTACCAAGGTGAATGAGGTGATTGATTTTGACTAGCCGACTGATGAAGAATACCATAAATGGGTAACTAAATATTTGACTGAGGAAGAGTAAAAAGAATGGACTACTACTAGGTGGTAAATCAGATGTTGCAGTTACAATGGTTTCTAGTTTTGCTTTGATGGCAGTCTCAATGTGGGTTTCTTGTGGTTTTTGTTGTTGCATCAACTTTTCTCAGCTGACATGATGAACAAGAATATTCTTAGGGGTGATGGTTGTTGTAACAATTTTTGGAATAGCACTAGGTGTGCCAATTGGCTGGTGACATATGTACTTTCTAGCCCAATGCTTGTTTGCTCCTTCATTTTCTATAAGAGGAATTTCAAGGCCAGAAGTATGGGTTAGCAAGTTAGATAATTTTTGGTCGAATCTAGGTGAAGTTGTAGAGAAAATTGTAAAGTCTGATGGTTTTTTTAGAGAAAATGTAATTTAGGTTCTGAGTCATTCTATAATAGGTTTTGAATTCATGGGGATTTAATGTTGTTTAACAGTACTAGCATTTGAGTTGAAATGATAAATTCAAACTCATGTCTCTCCATTGTACATGCATATCTGAATTTTAAATAAGATAACTAAGGATTGCTTCATTCATATCATTGTTGTGGTGTGTATGATCCTTATTTTAGCTTTAAGTCAAGGAATTAATTAAAATGCTTGAATGGGATCATAGCCGAATATGTTCTGTGTAAGTATTTGATAAGTAGTATTGGGTTAGAATGCATAATAATGAAATTGTAATTCAATATTGTTAGGGATCTTATATGTCATGTATTAAATCTGTCATAAACCTTTAGATTCTTATGAATTTGACTCCTGCAATGGATATGTGGCACTGATCTAAGTTGTACTTGCTTGTATAATTCAATATTTGTTCATCTTTTCCTAGAGCTTGCTACAATTTTCAAATCAATGACTATATTTTACTATGGATTGTGTCGTAGTTATCTGATGCTCCACATAGTTGATATTACTAGTGAACAACCAATTTTATTTGATATTATCCTATTGTATTGAGCTATTCAATGGGATTATATGTTATATGTTAATGTTGTTTATGATACTAGTGTAGAGGTTGTAAACATGTTAAGGGATCACCCTCTTAGGTCTTGTAAAGCCCAAAGTGTAGGAGGGTTTTTAAAGTCCTCATCAATTGGTCTAGGTCATTTGAGCTACCCTTGATTAGAATTAGAAATTTTGTAGGTAGATTAGAAGACCAACCTGGTTATAGTGTAAAAAACAAACCAACAGATAAAACTACACGCACACACACCTAAGATAGTCATGAGAACCATTGTAGCTGAGCCAGTGATTGAGATAATCATAGTAGAGACAGAGCCCATAGTAGAAGTAGTTGCAGTGGATACAATGCTTATGATAGAGATAGAGCCACCTACTTCACCACCATCACAATAGTCACAAGTCCCCATCAACTTGGACTCTCCACTATGAAGCATCACCACAACACAATATCATTCATCAGGAATTCAGGGGCCTAGCATTCCTCCTTCCAATGAGGCTAGTCAAGATTCACTCTGGCTCAAGGGTCTCCTAGGAAGGAAGAGGGAAATTTTGTCCTACTATCTTGACTTCATAGAGTTTGATCATGTCCCTAAAGACATGCCAATGAAGAAGTTGAAGAAGAAAATACATGTAGGAAGAAATGCAAACAATGAGTTTGTGATAGAGACAACTATCCCACCTAAGGATAGAATATACATGAGGCAAAGGTTGAAGACTTCACATTATCAAATGTCAACCTTAGAAAGACCACCCATTAGGTGGAGGAAGATCTTAGAATTTCCTCAGTGAGAATTCAAGAGAGAATGGCTAAGGATGGAAGAGACAAAGTAGCAAGGTTGAAAATCGGCAATTGAGGATGTACATATCTATCCTAATGCATGGTACCCCAAATGCCTAAGCTTTTCCACAAGAATTGCTAGACCTCCCCATGGAGAAAAACCATCATCAACTGATTTCATATGGAAAACACTTGAGAAATCAAGTGGAGGAATTTGTTGTTAGAGGATGGTGCATATTGATAGAACTGTACTATTTGAGGGACATGTTGGGTGAAAATTATGCAATCACCTTTTCAATAGATTGTGCAACCTAGATTTCAACCACAACTATGTGAGATGTAATCTCTCCTATTAGAAAGGGGAGGTGCCCTTCTTACTGCTAACTAAAACTAAAGTAAAACTAATTAAGTATTCAAAAAATTTACACTGCAATTACGAGATGGGGGGTGTGTCACATTCATGCTTCTCTCTTTTTTCAGAGAATATTTTTTACAATGCTTCATAGTTGATAGTTTAAATTCAATACAACTTTAAACTAAAAAAAATTAATAATTCCAATATCTCTTTCCTATCAAAGCAAAGCTTAGAGATACCAAGTATGATAATAATAAATAATAAATTAAAGAAAGAAAAGCTCGTGAAGGCACAAAGTCGTTCTATAGCTTTTCACCAATGGATCCTGTGAGATGTAACATTTGTTGTATTAGAAGAAAAAATACTTCCTAGATATAGAAATTCCATGAACATCATGAATAATTACAAGCACAAAGTCTTGTAGATCATCCACCAATAGTTATCCAAACATAAACATGAATTCAAATAAAGAGTGTAACACAAAGTCTACAGAGATTTATTCAAACCACTTAGATCTCACACACTAATCATCACCAATTTGATCAAACCATAAGAGAATTGATTCCAACACAAAGTCTGGTATGCAACTTATTTCTTTATTTATTAGATTCAGATTCACAAAGTTGAACACAAAGTTTCATACATTTGTTGCAAAATGAGCAGCACTTCATTGTAAGAGATAAAAGATATAGATTACAATAGAAATCCCTCCTATTTATAAAAGAGAGGGAAGAGAAAATATAGGAAATTAGTTGAGAAAAATTAGGAAAGTTAGGTGAGATAAATTAGGAAAATCTCAGCTAACTTTGACTTAGTCAAAAATGTTATCCATATTTTTAGGAAAACATCTTAGATTTTACATGCAATTACATTTACTCAAAAGACATTTAAGATGTCAAAAACTTTTTTTAAAATGTGTAAAGGAAAGCATAAAAAATATTCAACACTAGAGAAGAAAATAAATCTTCATGGCTCTTTGCTTTGGGTACAAAATTCTTTGTATCTCTTCTTTGTCTCCAGTAGGAATGCATCATCTGGACCAACAGTGTAATCCACAATGGTGTGAATTTTGGTGATTGATCTCTTGGCAGATGAGTGAATATTTTTGCACCTATCAAGATGTGTCTTGAGGTTATCAAGAGTTAGTTGTGTATCACAAATGACATGCATGGAGACCTTTGAAAATTCTTCTCTCTATACTTGCTTCATGATGACTTCTTTGAAGATCTCAAAAAGTTCACTAGTCAGGAGGAAGATACAGTTTTCTTCAAGGAGTTGTCCTAGTAACTCCTTAATTCCCTTTTGAAGGATAGCATGATGTCCTTTGACATCTTCTTGCACTTGGTGGAGATCTTTGAGAAGAGACTTGATCCCTTGGATGTGGTGTTTGAGTGATTCTCTTACTTCCACATATTTCTCCTTGTCAGGAATTACCCCAACTTCCACCAACTTGTTGATCTTTTCCTATTTCATTTGTGACCATAATGATAGGAATTTTTCCATTTATTTGTGCTCTTGGTAAATAATACTTTCTTCTTTATCAAGCTCTATTTTGAGCTTGGCTATTTGGGTGGCCTTCTGATCTACAACAATTATAACATGTGAACCATGTTCTATACTTTCATCCACAAAATCATACAACACTTTTCCTTTGGAGTCAAACTTATTTTCCTTTTTCATAGCTAGGTCCTTAGGGCTTATCATTGCCAAAGGTTGTACATTACTTGAAGATTCTAAAAGTCTCCTAAAAATAGTTGCATAATGCTCATCCTTTTGCTTGTACACATCTCGGGCTTGTTCCATTTTTCCAAGCCTTCTTGCCAATGCATCTAGGACTACTTGAGAATCTACCTTGGCACTCTCATTTTTCACTTTGCCAAGTTGGAATCTAGTGATAGTGTATTCCTCCATGTTCACATCTCCTTCCTCACGTGGTGGTTGACCAATCTCTACAAACTTATGATCGGTCTTGTCAACATGAAGTCTTGAATGTACTTTGGCCTTTTTCTTCCCCTTTGCTTTTGGAGGGGCTATCTCTTCAAGATTGAGCTCTTCTAGAGAAATCATATGCTTCTTCCTCTTTGATACTTGAGATACCAACCAAGGGGGAAGAGAGGAAGTATGTTCTTCTTAACTCACCATCAACTCTTCTGTCATAGTCACTTTTGTAGAAATGACTGGTATGGTGACAATTGGGGTAGTATATGTCATGATCACTCCAATAGATTTCACACCAAGTTGAACTTGCAAAGATTCATTCAATGAATCTATTGAATTTAGCTTCACAAGTGGTGTCATAGGATGAAGATGATAAACTAGGAATGGATGATGGAGGGCTTGGGAAAATATCAACAGTTTGTGTATTTGAAACTAATGGAGGAGTGGAAATCACAGTTGATATTGCAAGGGGATGAGAAGCATCCACTACATGTATGGTAGATGTGGGATGAGGTGATGTAGGAAAATGAGGTGGAGTGTTAGGATTAGGAGGTGTGTGAGGAACATTTGAAGTTATAGGTGATAGAGTTTTTTGGTCATCATACCCAAGTTCCTACTTATCACCTTCTTGTTCTCCCTCTTGATCACCTTCTTGATCATCTTCTTGTTCTTGTTCTTTAGACTCTTGTTCTCCTACATAATCTTCTTCCTCATTAGAGTCTTCTTCCTCAAAATCTTCTTCTTTAGCAAATTCCTCGCTTTCATTTCCTTCTTTAGAATCTACCTCTTTAGAAATAGGTCCTTTCCCTTTTGAATGAGATGGTTCAAATTTTGTAGCCTCTTCTTTTTAAACTTCCCGTGTATCCTTCTTTCCAACAATGAACTTGATTCTAGGGCCTCTTTGGGAAGAAGAGGGAATAGCCGCATGCTTGTCTTTTGTGTGGAGTTCCTATTTTTGGATGGCTTTTGCTCTAGCTTCTTCTCCTTCCAATTCTATCATGAAGGATTTCATCTAGAAACCATGTTTTGGCAACCATTCTATTGTGTTGGCCAATATGGGAGCAAGTCTTTCCTTGATGGAGACACTTTCCCTTTTAGACCATTGTATTGCAAGCAAAGGCCTCTTAGAAATTTCATTTTCATCATAGGCAACGTTCATGATGTCACCAACATCTTTGAAACCCTCTGGTAGGTCAACAACACCAAGATCCCTGATCTGCTCTATGGTTAGCCAACAATAATCCATTTTGTAGATAGCCTCTTCATCTCTGCATTCAAACCATATGTCTTCAAAGCAGTACTTGCATTTGTGATCCCTCTTCAATTTCCTATTCATATTCTAGTAATCAAAGTTAGATCTATATTTGTATGTCCTTATTGTCATGACCTGCATTTCTACATAGATTGATTTGGCCTTTTCTACACTTTGAATGGTATATCTACCAATTGCTAGTGGAAACTTGAAACTCAATTTGTGAATCCTCTTGCGTTCCTTGTGAACTATGATAAGTTGTCTGCATAGCTCCATGAGTATCCACTTATCTAAGGGATACCTGGGCAACATGTAAGGGCACCCAGTGTAGCAACCTACCCTCATGTAAGTGAAAGTTGGAAATTTCAATAATATACACCTAACCTTACTTACCACTTTGTAGGCCTCATTAGATACTCTCTTCTTTTTCAGATTTGGGTCAAAACTGAAAAGGAGAGGTGCAAAGAAGGCATCTGTGACCCTCTTGAAATGATGAAGACTTTCCTTCAGCTTCAGTTGATAGAAATATTTGTACATAGGTACTGAGTGTCATTTTCCCTTTGTAGATAACCTTGGGAATTGCCTCATCACGGATGAAGCATACACCAAATAAGAAGTCATATAGAACTTTAAAGTGGTTGGAACATTTATCAATTGTTCATGAATTTCGTCATTGATTTGTGTTCCCCAATCAATGTGAGCTTTCTATCTTCTTATGATTTTAATGTATTCATACATCCATTCCTAAAAATGAGATGATTCAAGAAATCCTTTAACCTGCTTAGGAGTGTAATCATATCCTTGACATCTTCTTTGAAGTCACTTCATGGAAGCCCTTTCAGCCATCTTGAGATGGTAGGCCTAGGTGTTTTCAACCATTGGCTATTAATAAAAAATTTAGCCTTGGTTTGATTTGCATCATAAACTTCCTATGCTTGTTGCATTGAAATCTCAGTTTATTTATCCATGTGTGGAACTCTAAACACAATGTCAAATAATTCAAGGGCTACCCTCATCTTCACTTGTCTAAAGGAATCTATTACACTCCTAATCTCTCGGATGTAGTGAGATGAAACCTAAAGAATGAATTATGTATGATGAGCATATGTCAGGAATGTGGACACTAGATGTAGATTACTATGGACAATGGCTCTCAAACTATCCTCCAAGGGATTCTTTTCAGTCCTTTTAGATGAGTCTAGTTTATGGTTTAATTTTGGTAGAATTTGAGATCTATTTGTTGAAATTGTCATGAACCTTGATATTTGAATGTTGATATTTCCTAAAAACCATAGACATTGGGCCTAATTTTATCTCTGCAAATCTTTAATGACATTGACATGTTCTATGGACTATCTGTGTTAATTCTACATGTGGATTAATGAATGTTTTTTAAGATAGTTATAGATATGCCATTATTGTGTGTACTAATATTTCCATGCAGATACAATTCAAGGCCACTAGATTGAGAAGATTCTTCTAACTGGTCATTCACCATAATGACTAATAAAGTGGTCATGCAAAGGTCAATGAAGGTCACTCAAAGAGGTCGACGGTGGGAGATTATTCATGCAAACCTAGTTGTAACCACCTTCTAAATGATCTTTATTAATACTGAGTGAATATAGGCATTACTATTGTGCTAAATCTGTGTTGGGGCAAGAACATCTAACTAGATTCCATGCATGCATAACTGCCTCTCCACTTTCTCTACTTTCCCTAAGGTGGCATCCTGCCAGTTTGTGGAGTTGACTGCCTTGCTTACTTAGTTGCTTCTTTTCCTATAAATAAGAGTCAGATTCTCCTTCTCAGGAGGTTGCATGATCTAGTGATGTGCTTGCATTCTTAGTTTTCAGAAATATAGTTACACTTCTCTATTTTACTCATGTTTTCCAATGAATAAGATGAAGTTATAAGTCTTTGCATCTAATTTTACATTAGTTTTAGAGGATACTCATCCAAGGGGGGCCACTTAGTGAGCATTTCATCCTTTAGTTTAGTTTAGTTTAGTTATTACTTTATGTTCAGTAATTAGTTAAGAATTTGGCACTGACTCTTCCTACAACCACTAGAATTCTATTATGTGACTATTCCTACAACCAAAGCAAATAGAGTAGTTTCATGTTTGTTTGCTCATATTTTCATTTCTATCATGTATTTCAGCTTAGCATAGTTGTTGGTTGATGCTCAGAACTTATGTTATTTCCTTCTAAGCAATTTACCTTTATCATTACGTTTTTCTTAGTTGTAGAATAAATATGGCTACTTGGGATCCTTATTGTAAATATTGTTTTGACCCATTTCAAGTTCAAGTCCATGGGTTGACAAGTTACATGCATCTTCATGATGATAGAATTAACTACACAAGTATAGGTGTCAGAAGGAAAATATCTAAATATTAATAGCAAACTTAATGGAGAACAACAGTTGGAAAACTTACTGAGGACCCACCAGCATGCATTTGCATGATACTATCATCAAATGAAGGGATTGGAACCTAATCTTTTCACTCATAGAACTTATATCAGAGATGATTTCACCCTAGTTAGATAGCCACAAAGAAGAATCAACCCTGCACTAAGAGAAATTGTAAAAGGAGAATTGCATAAATTACTAGATGTAAGATTTATCTACCCCATTTTAGATAGCCAGTAGGTGTCTCCATTAGTGATTATGCCCAAGAAAGGAGGGAAATGGTGATTTTTTGTTGATTATAGGGAGCTTAATGTTGCCACCAGAAAGGATCATTTTCCTTTACCCTTCATAGATCAAGTTTTGGACTCACTTGCAAGAAAGAAATAACTTTCTTTTCTAGATGGATTTAGTGGCTATAACCAGATCCAAATTGCACTTGAGGACCAGGATAAGACTACCTTTACCTATCCATGGGGAACATATGCATACTCGGTACTTCCATTTGGCTTATGCAATACACCTGCAACTTTTCAAAGGGCAGTCATTAGCATATTTTTAGACATTTCTCATGATTGCATGGAACTTTATATGGATTTTTTTACCACCTTTGGTGTTGATTTCAATGAAGCATTGGAGAATCTCAGGAGAGTCCTACAAAGATGTGAATACCACAATCTATCTCTAAATAGTGAAAAGTGTTTTATGATGATGCAGGAAAGTGTAGTTCTTGGACACTACATCTCTCACAAAGGAATTCAAGTAGACCATGCAAAGATTAAGGTGATCACAAATCTTCCCACACCTACAAAACAAAAAGATGTCAGGAGTTTCTTGGGACATGCAGGCTGTTATAGGTAGTTCATCAAGGATTTCAACAAAATAGTAGCACCATTGTATACTCTTCTCACCAAATATGTTGAATTCCAATGGACAAAAGATTATGACAAAGCATTTTCTAATTTGAAGACAACTTTGATTCATGCTCCTATACTTAAAGGACCTAATTGTGAGCTTCCTTTTCACATCCATATAGATGCATTAGACTATGCCATAGGAGCAATCTTAGGACAGAAAGAAGGAGCTATTGAAAATTCCATTTATTTTTTCAACAAAAATTTGCAAGGAGCTAAATTCAATTATATAGTGACAAAAAAATAAATGTTGGCAATGATCTATGCCCTAAACAAATTTAGGCACTACATAATAGGCTATCAAATCTTTGTGCATACCAATCAAGAAACCATTAGATATCTGATGAATAAACCCCTGCTCACTAGTAGGTTGGCAAGATGGTTATTGTTGATGCAAGAGTTTGACATAACCATTGTGGATAAACCAGGGAAGGCCAATGTTGTTGCATATTTTCTTTCAAGGTTGATTACATCAGAAGACAATTAAGCCATAGATGAATCTTTCCCTAATGAGCACTTATTTTCCATCAGTTTGCAAACACCCTGGTATGCTAACATAGCTAATTATTTGGTCATAGGGAGAGTTCCTCCTCATTTCTCTCCAACAGAGAGAAGGGTGCTCATTGAAAAATATTTTCCTTTTTCATGGATTATCGATGCTTGTTTTATACTAGACCAAACCATTTCACGAGGATATGTGTGAGAGAAGATGAGACATATGATATTTTGCATGCATGCCAAAATGAGCAATGTGGAGGACATTTTGTAGCCAAGAGGACAAAAATGAAGATTTTGAACATAGGGTATTACTGGCCAACACTCCACAAGGATGCAGGAAGGTATACAAGAAAATGTGATCGATGCTAGAGGATGGGTAGACCAACCAAATCTAGTGAGATGCCACTTTCCCAAGTAGTAATCACTCCATTTGACAAATGGGAACTAGATTTTGTGGGACCCATTGATCCTCCATCAAATGGTAAGTCTTATATCTTAGTTTGCACTGATTATGTAACTAAGTGGGTAGAAGTTAAGGCCATGAAGCATGCAAGAGACAATAAGATTGATGAATTTCTTTATCAGGAGATTTTCTCAAGATATGAAGTTCCAAGAGAGATAGTGACTAATCAAGGGGATCAATTCACATCAACCCTTATTGTAACATTGGTCAATGAGTACAACATAAGACACAAGAATTCTACTCTTTATCACCCCCAGCCCCATGGCCAAGTTGAGGTGACTAACAGGGAGATTGAATCCATCTTGATGAAAATACCGGTTTGTTGATGGTGTTTTATGCACAGCAACAACTCAGACAGAATGCAATATTCTATCTCTCTTGAAAGGTTATTCTCAACAATAAATTACTGTAAATTACCCCAAGGTCTCTCAAGCGTCAGGTCATAACAATGCATAAACAACTCAGATAATATGTGAAAATGCTGGTAATCACAAGGGGCCTTACAAATGAACAATGCTGGAAGTGAATTGTCATCAGATGCAACAATATGGTGATGCTTTCAACCCTAAAACTAACCCAGATCCAAAATAAACAGCAAAGGAGATAAGAGTTCAGAGAAATTTCTAAATCTAAACTATTTCTAAGACTAACAATGCAAATGATAAACACTTGAAATGGACCAATCCCAATGAAACCAATCTCTGCTTGACCAAGATTAATCTGCAATCTTACAGAAATAGTGCAATCTTCTAAGGTTTTAAAGATTTTCAGATCATGAACATTCATCCAAGACAACCCAATTGCAGTTGAAATGAATAAATCTCCATAATTGAACCAAGCACAATGAATATAAAGGTCCAGGCTAACTTTGCAAAGTAACTAACAATCAACTAGCTGCAAAAAGTATGGACCCAAAATTGCTGCAAACACTTCAAACATTAAATCATGAACATCATTGAACCAGATCTAAATCTAAATCTAATAACCATGAGCAATTTGAAAGATAGAATCATAAGAACCATGTAAGATAAGTCAACACAAAAGAGATCACCAGAAAATCATAATGCCTGCAATTGTATTGAATCACCAAATTTTAGCAACAATTCCAATGTTCTGTTATAGCATTTGCTTGAAAGAAGCTAACTCCTAACTCTAACTACTGCTAAATTCGCTCTCTGTCAAATCTTCTCCTAATCTTTTTCCCCTCTTACAAATGAGACACAAATGCCATTTATAGAGAACCTCAAACATGTCGGCTCAATTAGATTTTACAATAATAACTAGCCTCAAACAGGTCGGCCAGGAGAATTTCAAAATAGGACAAGATCTGCATTAAATGCATGAATATTATCCATGTCGGCCCACGATCTCCAGCAAGATCAGATTCACGTGTTTTCCAGAAAGTCCTCCAGCTGTAGACAGTTTTGACATGGATTCTTAGGCAGGTCCCACTTTGAAAATTTAAATTGAATGCTTCTAGATTTCCCCTTCGGCACGAATCCATATGCAAGTCCCCCTTTTAATATTTGTTTAGTCCTGAAAAACAGATATCATCATTAATAGCCCACATGTTCAAATTAAATTTGAATAAAATTTTGACATTTTCTAAAAAACTTACATTTTTATAAGGAAACTTTCCATTTTCGAATTTTTCCATTTTGGAAATTTTTATTTTTTTTTTATCTCAAGAAATTTTCATTTCGGGATCATTTTAAAAATTTCCATTATTGGAAAAAAAAAAAAACATTTTGAAAAAATTCCATTTCGGGAAACCAGACCAAGGGGAAAGTATGGGAAAATCCAGGTCAGGCAGACTCCAGACCAGAATCTGGAAAAATCCAGCCAGACAGGATTCTACCGAATAAGGCAAAAATTTCAACAATAGATCATCAAAATGAACCAATAATGTGTGAAACATCGTGTAATATATCAAATTAAGCATGGGGTGTTGAGCACTTATCATCAAATTCATCAATTTAATCTAGTATTTCAATTTGCACAAAGCTTGGCAAAAAATCCAGAAAAATCTGGGTGGACCGGATTTCCGCAGGCGGCATAAAATTCCAGACTTTTGGCACATTCCGGAAAACTGAAGAAATTCAGGAAAATTCGGGTCAGGCGGAAAATCCCGGACGCAGGCAAAAACCCGGAAAACTGAAGAAATCTAGAATTTCAAAGAAATCGGAAAAATCTGGACGGACCAGAAAATCCTGGACTGGACCAAAAACCCAGATTTTTGCACAGAGCCAGACTTTGAGCAGGATCCAGGAAAATCTGGATGGACCAGAAAATCTCGGATTGGGGTAAAAACCCAGATTTTTCTCAGAACTTAGTTTTTTCAAAGGGCAACCTGGGGAACTCATTTGGGCAAGCAAGATGAACATCTAAGGACCTCCAAAGGCAACCAAATCAATAAAATTAAGGGGCCAAAAGACACCAAAAGCTAGAGCAAAAAGAGGGTCCTTACTTTTAGTGGGGCATGTGTGCAAAACTGCACAACAAATGATGACTCCGCTGGGAAAATGCTCCAGAGCATTTTGATGATGAACAAGAATCAGGAACCCAAAATCTCTGGTTTCGATCTCCCTATTAGGCAAACAAATCAAAATGCAAGATTAAAGAAAATAAAGACCAAAGGCTGACTGAAACTCCCATAGACTGAAAATCCAAGTGTGTGCAAGTGAGTTCATTTCCTTCCATAAGCTACCATAGAAACCAAGAAAGTCAAGTTAGGCTATGTAAAGATTCTAGCTCCAAAAGCAACCTGGATAGAGCCTCGCTGCCAGTCAGGCGTCCATAGCCCCGATGAGGTTATCACTGTGATTCTCCTGAACATAGCTCTACTGCCAGCTAGGCGTCCATAGCCCCGGTAGAGATATTCGGATACCCCTGATAAGTTGAAATCATTCTTTTGAAATATTTTCTCTTTCTTTCTTTCTTTTTTGATATTTCTTTTCCTTTTCACTCTTTTCATTTCAACCTGTGAACAGTGAAGTCCACACTCAGGGCTGAGAACCACAGTGGCACTGAAGCAGGAATATGATTTTTCACCCAACAAGACCTCGCAAGGACCCTACTGCAACCTTCAGATTCTTAAGATGTATGAAGGATATAAGATTTCAGAATACTTCAGTTTCAAGTCGGACCAATGACCCATTCTCTTTAAATCAGACATTCAAACTGCTTAGCACCAATAAAAGATCTTTGACCATTAATTCAAGACACATGACTAAAGTCCATCAATAAAACACTTAGAACAATCCCAGATAATAAATAATTATTGCACATGAAAGACACTTCCCCAACCAGAAAGCAGAAAACCCAAGCTAGAGAAGCAAAACAACAACCAAACCGAAACTCAAAGCAAACTAAACTAGCCAAAACAGAAGCATGAAAAAGCAATCTAAACTAAAGCAATCTATCCTAAACAAAACAGACAAAAGCAAAAGACAAGCAGACCAAGCTGCACTTATTCAAATCAACACTATGTACAGAGAGACTCAAAGTGGCTCATGATCAGATAGGATGAACTAAGACTCATCCCCATATAATTAATCAATGCATGGACAAGCAATAAAGTGAAGATAACAGTCCTCAAAAATGCAAACCTATCTTTATATTCAGAAAAATAAATCTCTGCATTGTAGCATTCAAACTCCATGTCAAAATTAGGAATAACTAGTAACTGAGGTAACTCATTAGGACCATGATTAACCCATATGCAAGTTGTCTCTCCTAAATCTCCATAATCAAATTGACAAGATTCAAAATTTCCAGCAAAGAAAGAAACAACCTGATTTTGAATTTCTACAGACTGAATGTTGTGTTCATCATCCTGCACTTGTGAAGAGCTGATCATAGTGTCATCAGGGGGTCTCCATTGACGGTGTGATATTCCACTTGCATTTGAAACAGGCAAGCTAGAATTAGAGGAATCATTACATGATGCAGAGTGAAATTCATATCGAAGATTTTCAGAACTATGAACATGGAACTTTTCACCTGTTTGAGTATTTCCATGAGGGATAAACAATGAAAACGCAGAGGTATTATCTTGAACAACAATTTCCTCAGTAGGATGCTCATCCGAAGGTATCACAGATTGATCTTCTAGCACATTCTCACCTGGAGAAGTTGGAGCATGTTCACCAATATTGACTGCAACATTTCGATTTTCAACTTCATTCATATTTTCTTACACATGAACCACATTAGCTACCCCATCAATAATGCATAAAATCTGTGAGTTTTCATTGTGCAGTTCATTAATAAGCTGAGGAAAAACAGAATTAGATAAATGAGAAGACTCCCTGAATTCATCATTTGTTGGCACTAGCTCGGATTCTCGATCACAATAATCAGGAACGTTGATCACTTCACTGAGTGTTTCCTCATGTTCTTCAAGACATTCATCAGCAACTGGTTGACATTCCTCAACTAGAGACCTGTCTAATGCATCTATCTGTGTATCATTCGCATGTAAGAGTAGCTGTACTTGTTCTTTCACCTCCTTTTTGACTGTCTGGCACTGGAAACAGGTGAATTTTGAATGCTCTTCCTCATGTATCCTGCACCAAGCTGGTAACAACAGCTCCTCTAGGTAGACTCCAAAACCTAGGCTTGACCAATCTCTTATAATTCTGGCAAAAAACTCTTTGTATCTGGTCTGTATCAAGTCCTTATCTTGGAAAGGAACCTCTTTCTCAGCCCCCACTATATTTTCAGGAACTTGACTAGCCTCAACAAGAACATCCTCCTTGATCTCCGTAGGTGGTTCCTCACTTGAATGTTCCTCTGGTATCTCTGATGCCTCAGATTCATCTTCATGACACTCAGTTCCTCCCAATGTCACGTCAGCATCAGTTGCAATGTCGTCCCTGGATTCAGAAGTAGTCAGCCCTTCTGCAGTGCATTCTTTGCTTAACTCACTTTTCCACTCTAGGTATTCTCCAACTTTAAAGATTATGTCCCCACACAAACGATAGATGAATTCTAAATGGACTGCATCATGGACTCTGCACCATTTAGAAGAAAGGAAATCCTGCAAACGCTTACCACCAATAAGTTGATCTTCAACTATTTGTGTAAATGCCTCAACTGCAACATCAATAAACCCTAGATCTGAGGTGGCTAATGGTTCAGACAGATTTTGCATGAAAAGGTTCCTTTGCAAGACCATCTCAATGTTGTCTAGAAAGGCTAAGCAGTCAAACTCGTTGTGTCTACAGGTATTATGAAGCCTACACTTGTCTAAAAATGCACAATGAAGTAAACCCTTGCCATTCCATCAATTTATCCTCCCATTCAATGACTTACAGATTTGAAAAAATTCAATCTGAAGACTGTTTTCATTACAAAAAACATAATGCTGCTTTTCCATCTTGACTCAGAACTTGAATTTTCAGATTTTGAGATCTGCCATATCTCAGATTTTCACCATAGAGGCTCATTCAATCTTCCAGCAATGTCACCTTGTGTCGGCCCTCCTTCTAGCACCAATTTGTTGATGGTGTTTTCTGCACAGCAACAACTCAGACAGAATACAATATTCTATCTCTCTTGAAAGGTTATTCTCAACAATAAATTACTGAAAATTACCCCAAGGTCTCTCGGGCGTCAGGTCATGACAATGCATAAACAACTCAGATAATATGTGAAAATGTTGGTAATCACAAGGGGCCTTACAAATGAATAATGTTGGAAGTGAATTTTCATCAGATGCAACAATATGGTGATGCTTTCAACCCTAAAACTAACCCAGATCCAAAATAAACAGCAAAGGAGATAAGGGTTCAGAGAAATTTCTAAATCTAAACTATTTCTAAGACTAACAATGCAAATGATAAACACTTGAAATGAACCAATACCAACGAAACCAATCTCTGCTTGGCCAAGATTAATCTGCAATCTTACAGAAACAGTGCAATCTTCTAAGGTTTTAAAGATTTTTAGATCATGAACATTCATCCAAGACAACCCAATTGCAGTTGAAATGAATAAATATCCACAATTGAACCAAGCACAATGAATATAAAGGTCCAGGCTAACTTTGCAAAGCAACTAACAATTAGCTAGCTGCAAAAAGTATGGACCCGGGATTGCTGCAAACACCTCAAACATTAAATAATGAACATCATTGAACCAGATCTAAATCTAAATCTAATAACCATGACAAATTTGAAAGATAGAATCATAAGAACCATGTAAGATAAGTCAACACAAAAGAGATCACCAGAAATTCACAATGCCTGCAATTGTATTGAATTACCAAATTTCAGCAACAATTCTAATGTTCTGTTACAGCATTTGCTTGAAAGAAGCTAACTCCTAACTCTAACTACTGCTAAATTCGCTCTCTGTCAAATCTTTTCCTAATCTTTTTCCCCTCTTACAAATGAGGCACAAATGCCATTTATAGAGAACCTCAAACATGTCAGCTCAATTAGATTTTACAATAATAACTAGCCTCAAACAGGTCGGCCAGGAGAATTTCAAAATAGGACAAGATCTGCATTAAATGCATGAATATTATCCATGTCGGCCCATGATCTCCAGCAAGATCAGATTCACGTGTTTTCCAGAAAGTCCTCCAGCTGTAGACAGATTTGGCATGGATTCTTAAGCAGGTCCCACTTTGAAAATTTAAATTGAATGCTTCCAGATTTCCCCTTCGGCACGAATCCATATGCAAGTCCCCCTTTTAATATTTGTTTAGTCCTGAAAAATAGATATCATCATTAATAGCCCACATGTTCAAATTAAATTTGAATAAAATTTTGACCTTTTCTAAAAAACTATGGGAAAATCCAGGTCAGGCGGACTCCAGACCAGAATCCAGAAAAATCCAGCCAGACAGGATTCTACTGAATAAGGAAAAAATTTCAACAATAGATCATCAAAACGAACCAATAATGTGCGAAACATTGTGTAATATATCAAATTAAGCATGGGGTGTTGAGCACTTATCATCAAATTCATCAATTTAATCCAGTATTTCAATTTGCACAAAGCCTGGCAAAAAATTCAAAAAAATCGAGGTGGACCGGATTTTCGCGAGCGGCATAAAATTCTAGACTTTTGGCACATTCCGGAAAACTGAAGAAATCCGGGAAAATCCGGGTTGGGCGGAAAATCCCGAACGCAGGCAAAAACCTGGAAAACTGAAGAAATCCGAAATTTCAAAGAAATCAGGAAAATCGGGACGGACCGGAAAATCCCGGACTGGACCAAAAACTTGGATTTTTGCACAGAGCCGGACTTTGAGCAGGATCTGGGAAAATCTGGACGGACCGGAAAATCCCGGATTGGGGTAAAAACCTAGATTTTTCTCAGAACTTAGTTTTTTCAAAAGGCAACCTGGGGAACTCATTTGGGAAAGCAAGATGAACATCTAAGGACCTCCAAAGGCAACCAAATCAATAAAATTAAGGGGCCAAAAGACACCAAAAGCCAGAGCAAAAAGAGGGTCCCTACTTTCAGTGGGGCATGTGTGCAAAACTGCACAACACGGTTGTTCATAAAAAGGATTGGACAAACAGGCTACCAGAAGATGTCTAGGCCTATAGGACAACCTGGAAGACAACTACAGGCTTCACTCCTTTTGAGTTGTATGGAAAGACAACTATGATGGCCATTGAATTTGAACATAAGACTCTTAGGACTTCAATAGACTTGGGGATGGACATCTCTAAGGCACAAAGATAAAAAAATCCTATAGCTAAATGTTTTGGATGAGATGAGGAGAGCAGTCTTGCATCACACAGAGGTAGAGTAGAATCAAAGAATCTGCTGGCATGATAAATTCATTAAGGATAAGAAATTCCAACCACAAGATTGGGCCTTGCTCTATGATTCAAGATATGAGGTTGTTGAAGTATACCCTGATGGTGTTGTTCAACTCACTACTATTGACCTAGATAGATTTAATTTACTTATCAATGGTCATCGCCTTAGATTGTATCACAAGACAGCTTCCAAAGAGGAGTTCCTGCAACAATTCACTTAGCATGTAACACCTGAGCTTCCTGTAGCTGAGGGAAGTGGACCTAGTGTCCATCCTTATGGCTAATTAAGGTATGTACTTGTCATAATAAAGATTTCCACTTCTGTGGGAGTCCACTTCTTCACCCATCCACCCATCTTCCCATCCATCTCCACCTTTCTCTCTCTTCCATCACTTCACTTCATTCCACTTCACCTCATTTTCATTAATTACTCAACTTATTTCTTAAAAGGCGACCAATACTTTCTCCACAATATTTGCAACAAATATTCCATGAATCTAGGTATGTTCACATTACTTTCTATCTATTAATAGTCTCTAGTGCATTCATTGAATTGTTGTGAATTAATATGGAATTTCATCATAGCATGTCATTATTCCCTGTCCCTGTCAAATCATCCTTACCACCTCGCATGTGAGGACACACGCTCAAATTTAGGTTGGGGGGGAAAGATGTGAGTACTTTTCCCAAATGTCAGTCCATACTGGTCTACGTTAGCAAGTTTAAATTGATCCAATTTGAATTTTGAGTAAAATGATGGCTCATACATGTGAGGTGATACCAACTGCCGCCACCATTTTTCTCCATCATAACATTCCTTTATTATTCATTTAAGTTACCATTATTGATCCTGTCATAATCTTAAGTCCCTAAAAGGTAAAATAGAAAGAAAAAAAGGTAAAACAAAAAAGGAAAATTTAGGTGACATTGGTGTTGAAAATTTGGTAGTATTGCAAGAAGGAAAATTTACAAAGTGATTGTTGATTGCAGATAATGGGAGGTGGGTTAATTAGGAATGAACCCATAGTTCATGATGTATTATTATAGGATGCACCTTCACTAGATGAATTTAGAAACTATGGCTAGTTAGACTATTTCATGAAGCTAAATGGTTTTAATGAAGATATTGCATTAGAATTTTCCTAGACATTGTCTAAGGGAAAATCCACAATAAAAGGGCTAGAAGTATTGGCTACTAAAGAAAGAATTGCAAAGGTTACAAGGTTTCCTGCTGACTATGAAAATTACCCCACTTCTAGAGATGCTAGGTCAACTAGGGCCAACTTTATAGAACCTGGTGAACCTCCGTTGAGCGTGGACAAACAAGGTGCAAAAAGAACCTCTCTACTTGAACCATGGAAGCAAGTAGTTGTTCATTTCATAAAATATATCACCTATGAAGGATGCTAGTCAAATCTACATTTTGTGCACTTTAAACTCTTGAATCACATGAGGCACAAGAGGATGATGAATGTGCTAAATGTTCTTTACCACCTTCTTTCAATCATGGCAGCCAAGACTTAGAAAGGTAGGGAAATTTCCATTTCCCACCATTGTTTGATTAAATTGTTAGTTGAGAAGTCTATGCATGATGTATCTGAGATGACTTGGAAAGAATTCATAAATATTAATCAAACTAGACTTGAGCACTTGTGACCTAGGTTTTTACCTAAACCCTATAAGTCTAGCAGGAGATTAAGCATGGCTGAAGCGACTCCTGATGCTTCAACCTCTGGCACAGGCCCTAGTGCAAACCCTTCTATAGTAGAACATACCATAGAAAATAACTCTTTTGAGATAGAGCACTCAAAAAAAAAAAGTTCCTCCCTATATTTTGATGATGTTGTTCCTCTTGGCATCCTAATGAAAACTAGGGAATAGAAGAGAGAAGCAAAAATAAGAAAAGGAAAAGCTAAAAAGCAACCAACAGAAAAAGAAGCACCAAGCTATAGGAAGCAGAAGGTTGACATTGTTCATCCTAGAGCCAAAGAAAAATGTGAAATCCCTCCTAGGAAATCAAGACAATTCAGGCTATTCTTTGATATGCCTCAGCAGGAAAGCCCTAAGTCTAGAAAAATATCATAGGGGAACATAGAAGCTCCAATGGGGTAGGTGAATGTCAAGGAAGAGGATATTTTTGAGAAAGCAAGAAACATAACACTGGAAGATCTTGTTGATATTGCAGAACAAGTTGAGAATCAAGGGTATGAGGAAAATCAGGATTTCCTATGACAAGAGATCTTGTAGCATGAACAAAAATGGGAACAAGAGGCCCTACATCCAGAATTGACTAAACAACCTGAATCCCTGTAGCTAGTACTATATGAAGAGAAAGCATCAGTGCTAGGAAAAATATTGGTAGGAATACATAACCCCCCTTATTTTTCAATGCACGTGGTAGCTATGCATTTATGGAAAGAGATGCAAAGAAGATAAGAGGAATGGAAAGAAGAGAAACATAGGTTGAAGAAAGAAATTCAAAAGAAAGATGAGGAGATTAAAGACAAGGATGCAAAAATTGCTACTTTAAAGAAGAAGGTGGATGATATGACAACCTTGGTACCCCAGATTGTAGAATGCAGGACCCCTCCAAGGGTCTATGCTTTGCATTTGAAGGAGAAATATCTTTCTTTTAAGTTGGAAAGGATTGTCTCAAGTTTGAACCCTTCTATTGAGACTCCTATTGAATTTTTCAATGCTTATCGGATTGCTTCCCATGAGATGAAGAATTTTTTGTTTGAATTTTATTTGCACAATTATTTTGTAACTCAAGACCATGATTGGAATCCACTGTTTTATGTGGAGGATTTCTAATTAATGGAATTTATGTCCTAGGCACAAAATGAGATCAGTTGGGGACAATAATATGGGGTGTATAAGCAATTGGAATCCAACATCCCTCTACCCATTAAGGTTGAATCAAGAAATTCAGGGGACATTTACAGGGAGTGGCACAAAATACTTCTCAGGCCTAGCTATGGCAATAGATTATGCCTTGGATAGAAGTATTTTACAATGAATATGAGGTGGTGGCAAAGGAAAAAGAGGAAACTACGAAGAGATACATGTCACAAAGATGGAACAACATAACTGATAAGCTAAAGCAATCTGAGCCCCACTCTATACAGAACTATGTTGCAGCACTGAAAAGAATTGACAGATACATACATATTGGGAGGACAAAAGGATGATTCTGGCTTCCACTGACTTTTTAGCCACCCATCCTGATGTGGCCTGTGCCAAATTACAAGTTTTATAACTATGATATTGCTGCAAAGAGACAAAGATCGGACTGATTGGATAAACAAGGGTTCTATTGGGATCTTGATTCAGGTACAACAATCACTTATGTGGGACAACTGGTGGTTGCAAATTTTAGGGCTTTTACTAAGTAGAAGAACAACCCTTCCTCTACTAGAGGACTAGAACAACCTTAGGTTGGGGGGGATGATGAGTCTAGTTTATGGTTTAATTTTGGTAGATTTTACGATCTATTTATTGAAATTGTCATGAAATTTGATATTTGAATGTTGACATTTCCTCAAAAACATAGACATTGGGACTAATTTTATCTCTATAAATCTTTAATGACATTGACATGTTATATGGACTATATGTGTTAATTCTACATGTGGATTAATGAATGTTCTCTAAGATAATTATAGATATTTTATTATTATGCATACTAATATTGCCATGCAGATACGATTTGAGGCCACTAGATTGAGAATATTTTTCTAGTTAGTCATTCGCCATAATGGCTAACAAAGTGGTCATGCAAAGTTCAATGAAGGGAATCATTCAAAGAGGTCAACGATAGGAGATTCTTCATGCAAACGAAGTTGTAACTACCTTGCAAATGATCTTTATTGATGTTAAGTGAATATAGGTGTTACTATTGTGTTAAATCTGTGTTGGGGCAAGCACGTTTGACCAAATTCCATGAATACGTAACTACCTCTCCACTTTCTCTGCTTTCCCTAAAGTGGCATCCTCCCAATTCATGGAGTTGACCACCTTGCTTAGTTAGTCACTTCTTTTCCTATAAATAAGAGTCAGATGCTCCTTTTCAGGAGGTTGTGTGATCTGATGATGTACTTGCACTCTTAGTTTTCAACAATACAGTTACACTACTCTATTGTACTCATGTTTTCCAATGAATAAGATGAATTTATAAGTCTGTGCATCTGAGTTTACATTAGTTTTAGAGGATACTTATCCAAGGGGGCCCACTTGATGAGCATTCCATCCTTTAGTTTAGTTTAGTTTAGTTATTACATTTTTTCCAGTAATTAGTTAAGAATCTGGCACTGACTATTCCTGTAGCCACTAGAATTTCATTCTATGATTATTCCTATAGCCAAAACAGACAAAGTAGTTTCTTGTTTGTTTGCTCAAATTTTTATTTTTGTCATGCATTTTAGCTTAGCATAGTTATTGGTTGATGCTCAGTAATTATGTTATTTCCTTCTAAGCAATTTACCTTCAGCATTATGTTTTTCTTAGTTGTAGAATTAATATGACTACTTGGGATCCTTAATGCATATAAAGTGCTGACCCATTTCAAGTTCACATCCCTGGGTTGACAAGTTAAATGCATCTTCATGATGATTGAATGGCTATTTAGTTTAGATGTCCAATCTCTGAATCACAACTGTAAGGGCTTAGTTATTAAATCATTGTAGAAGGCCAACACTTTTAACAAAGTCTTCAAGGTCCTAATGACTGACTTCGATTTCCTTGATTTTGTCCACCTTTGAGATCACCACCATAGGAGGATAGACACCTTGGTACTTGTATTTCATTTTTACCTTAGTCTTAAAAGATGATGGAGGCTTCTTTGTTGTCATCTAGAAGAATCAAGATCAAAGGATATTACTTTTAGGATCACTTGACAAGATCTAGAGAGAAAGTGGAAGGATGGTGAATCAATAGACATTAGGAAAAACTACAGCATTGGGAAGTGTGAGACAATCAAGCAACGTGGAGCAAGTGTGAAATGAGCAATTAGGTACAAAAAATAGAGTGAGAGTAAAGAAATGTTGTTTGGAGTGAAAACGGAGTGGTTTGGAACTGTTAGGATGAAAAACTACCAAATGTGTAGGAGCACTAAAAATCAATGCTCCTACACTTACACTTGGAGATGTTGATTCTAACTTGAATTGCCAAAAATGTCATGGTGCTGAAAATTGGTTCTTTGACATTTTTATGAAGATTGAAGTTTTTGCTCAGGTGTTTATTTTCAATGCTCGAGAATTTTTCTTGGAAGGACTTTGAAGTCATGTGTGGAAATGGAAAATTTCACCACCTCTACATATAAGTGATAGAATACTCTATGTAGGAGCTGTGATTTTCACTACTCCTACTCTTGGAGTTTGGTGAAAGCCTTTTAAGTGTAAAAGCACTGAAAAATACTACCTTAGCATTTTGAAGATAAGTGAAAAAAATTTTGAGCTCGAACATCCAGAGTCTACTCATTCGAAATGACTGGTGAAGACTTTAACGTGTTTGTAGAAATTAAAAAATTCACTGCTTTGTTTAATTTGGAGACTAGATGATGATTTCAAAGAATTAGAAACAAGAATGGGAAATGGCGAAGAAAAAAAAAACTAGGGCATGAATGAGGAAAGAAACGCGCAAGGAAACCATGGAAAACTAGGGCATGACAAAGAAGGGAATGATGAATTCAAAAGGTGAAGGAAAATGAAAACCCCAATCAATAAAAATGTAGGATGCCAAAGAAAAATAGATTTACAGAGATTAACAAAAACAATAAGGAAGAAACGTAAAGAAAAGAGAAACAACCTACCTTGAAAACACAAAAACCTAGCTTGAAGTCAATGAAGAAATCTTCAAAAACATGACCTTGCAAGAGCTCTAAGAGAAATCCATGCAAGAAGGAAGAGGAAGAGTGAAACAAAGTGAGGAAATATTAACTAACAATCACTTAAAAGTGTAATAAATGAACTAAGGGTTTGCATTGATGAAGGCAGGTAAAGTGGTGAAAAAGATGCAGGAGCGGTGAAAATCACCACTCTTGCACTTTTTGACATAGACTAAAAAGTGCACAAGCACTGATTTTCAGTGCTTGTGCATTTCACAACTCAGAAAAGGTGTAGGATCACTGAAAATTAGTGCTCCAACACTTGGATAGAAAAATAACTAAGGTAATATGTAGGAGCACTAATTTTCAGTGCTCTAACATATTTCACAATTTTGACTAACTTTCAAACTTGAGAGTTTGCAAACATATTCGTTTCGAAGGTCTTCGAGAGATAGATGTAGGGGAATGCTCAAATAGACTGTTTGATCCTTTGGACCATGCATTGAGGTGAATTTAAGTTCACCTCATTTTGCATGCTTGAACATCATGAATCTATGAAATAGACAAGTTTTGTAGGGGGTTTATCTGTGAATCGAACATTGCTAGATTACATGATAATAGGAAAAAGCACATGAACTCTATGCAAAGATCTAGCAGTCAAAGCTAGAGACAATAGAAAAGAGTCCTAGAGATGAAGTCACAATCGTAGATATACAAGTGGCATACGAAGCAGTTACCACTATAGAGAACAAGCAACATCTCTTTGCTTGCAAGGAATAGATGTCATACAAGGTGAAATCCTATGATGCCAATTCTATGGAACTGACCGAGTACTGCCATATTGTGGCAAGTATTATCAACTTCACAAGAACATTGGTAATATCCATCCCTTGCCCTTATCAGAATGAGGTAGGTTCCTACATTGAGCTAGGCACAGTACAAAAACAATTTTGGGATATTGTCCATAGCATGTTCCTCAATGATCATGATGGTTGCAAGTTGAAAAAATTTGTAGCCATGTCCACCAAGCTAGATGACATAGCTGCCAAGTGCATAGAATATCAACAACTTATGATAGGTGAAGAAATGTTGAAATTCCACACCATCATCCTCTAGAGCATTAATTTTCTAGAGGCTGAAGAAGTCAATGAATGGATAGAAGGGTTGTTGACTAGTGGAGAAGAGGTTTAAAACATCCAAGAAGTATGTCCTACCCTCCAGAATAGCATTAATGATGACTAGAGTTAACTTGATGTCCCTTTCTAAGTAACTCCATGTCCCACAAATCATGCATGTTAGATCCCATTAATTAAGGATGTCTAAATTGACTTCCATAAATTATGAATCTTAGATCTCCTCTAATTGTGGATGTCTATTTTAGAGGCACATTTTGTAATTAAATTTCACCTTTAGTTTAGTTTCATTCAATTGAAGTAGTTTTCCAGTTTACTCTTTGTTTAGTTTTAGTTAATTAAAGTAGATTTCCAATTAACTATTTGCTCACCTACTTTTAGACATAGGAATAAATGTTGTTGATTGGAAAGAATTAATTGTTAACTCAAGGAGATTTTAGGGTTGCCTACTCCTTTGAGTTCTATAAATAAGAACCTTGGGCTCATTATTTTGTAACTTTACTTCACAGTAGCAAAACGTTGAGCAAATAGCCTTCATATTGTTCGCTTAGTATATGTTCTTGGATTGTATTTGCTATAGTTAAGCACCAAGTATAGCTTGTGATCTCTCTATTTAGATAGGTGCATCCAATCATTGTTCATGTTTTCTTGGCTTGATGGCCTCATGTGCCATTGTTTCTTTGACACAAGTTGCTATCCCAATGTGTAACTTTTGGTGGAATATTGAGATAATAAATCAAGAGATTTACCATGCCTTTGATCCAAAAATCTCAAAGTTTTATCATTGTGTGTTTTTATCAATAATCTTCTTTTTATCTACACCTCAAAAAGGTCTTGGTACCTCCTTGGGAATTTAGAAAGTTAGATTATTGTCCGTTTGTTGTTTCTAGTAGTATAATTTTCACCCTACACCTCAGAAAAGCCTTGGTACCTCCTTGGGAATCATGGGAAATAAACTACCTGTTGATGTAATTAAATGTGTTGTACCTTGTCCTAGGTCATGATTACACCTTAGTTAAGTTTACTTAGGGACCACATAGGAGGTTGTTGGAGAAATTCCACTTTTGGTGGACTTGACATGTCATTACTTTATCACTTCCACTTTTTGTGGACACATCATGTGATTATCTCTCCACCTTTCGTGGTGATTATCACATTATCACTTTTCCACTTCAAGTGGAGTGATAACTTTTCATAGTTGTCTCATGTCATAAGATTATGACACTTTTCATAATCTTATGCCCTTCTATGTTCTCACCTTGGCTATGTAACCAATGGGTCTCCTATGTACATTTGCTCATTCCATCATATTTGCATTATTGGCAGAATATAGTTTATTCTTGTCATCGTGTTTCTATCTCTCTTATGCTTGTACTTTCTATTAGGCCTCTAGATCTTGGGTGGCTACCTTCATAGCCAATTCTTACATGGTATTAGAGCTATTGGAGTGCCTTTAGTTAGTCATTTTGGAGAGATTCTTGGAGGGTCCATTTTTGGCCTTGTATTGTAGGTGCATTTTGGGAGCTTTTTGCATCAGATTTGAGCTCACCATTGTGTCCAGAGTGTCTGAGATAGCCAAATTTTCCTTTTGTTTCATCTCAGTTGGACATTGAAGGCCAAATCTGCAAAGGGTTGAAGATTGGAGGTGGTTGCTAGATCCAGGAGCTAGCTAACATTTCAGAGCATTTTCAACCAAAAAGGACATTGCCATTGAATTCAGAAGGGCCAAAAACCCCTAAATTGATTGTCAAATCGTCGAATTTGGACAAGTTGCTCTTGGAGGCAAACAATTTTTAGGAGGCGAGTCATATGGCCCTACTTGCGCAAGTACGATTTTATTAAAAAAATAATTTTTTTGCAAATTATTCACAATTTTTTAAATCTTAAAAAAAAAATTAAAAACAAAAATAAATAAAATCATGCTTTTTTAATTTTAAAATCAAAATTTATTGAAAAAAATAAAATAAAATAAAATCATTTTTTTTAAATCAAAAAGTTTTTTTTTTTAAAGTATATAAAAAATTAAACCTGTAGACGTAGGTACTGTAGTACTTGTGGCTGCAGGCGGTAGGGTCGTCTGCCTCCTGCATAGCCACTGGTCGTTGTAGGGGGTGACGTACCTGCTGACCCCACCAGCCCCCCTTGTCTTTAATTTTTTTTGTTGTACCTTGTCCTAGGTCATAATTACACCTTATTTAAGTTTACTTAGGTCATAGGAAGGAATCTTTCTAGAAGATTTTAGTTGTCATTAGTTGTTATCTTATCTTTTGACAACTACTACATGTGAACCTAGGTAAGTGTGATTAGTTGTCTCATGTCATATCATTAAGACACTTGTCATAATCCTATGACAACTTGCATCTCACCTTGGCTATATAACCAAGGGGTCTCTCTCATTATAGGTTGCACTTGTGACACCTAGTTATTTGTATCTTGCATCTAGGTTTGTGTATACATTGAGAGATATGAGTTGGACACTTAGGAAAGTGTGTGTAGGAGAAATTCCACTCTTTGTGATGTGATCTAGTTATCACCTTTTTATCTCCACTTTTTGTGGCATGATAATTCCACCTTTGGTGGGTGATCCACCTTTCATGGAATTATTCATTATTTCTCTCTACCTACCACACACATGATTGCAACACTTGTCTTATTCATGGCCCTTCATTGTGTCCTAGCTTGCCTTTATAAGCAAGCCTTGTACATGCTTGTAATTTTCCATCTTCATGAGCATCTTCATGCATATTGAGAATATAGTTATCATATTATCTCATCTTGTCTCTCTCTTTTGTGCTATGTTTAGTCTCTTGGTTCTATTGCTGCTTTTCATAAGTTCTTACATGGTATCAGAGCGGTTGGAGGTCCTTTGCATAGCCATCAGTGGGAGATCTTAGCTCGTGTGAAGGTAGTTAAGAGGAAAATATGAGGAGAAGAAGCATTTTGGTGCATCCTAGACCAAATCTGACCTCAAATTCGGATTCGAAAGGTTGTTTTCAGTCAAAATAGCCTTTCGTTTCATTGAAATCTAACATCAGGAGCTCTAGATTGGAAAAAATTGCCAATTTGGGTATTTTCAATTTTTCTATAGTTCTGAAAAATTCAATTGAAAATTTTTGAAATTTTTTTTTTTTAAATTTCAATTTGTCCATTGTAAATTTTTTTCAATATTTCTAAAGAAAAGTCATCGAATTTTTAGAAAATTTTAAACCCCCTCCATTTATATTTCTAAAAAATTGTATAGGGGGGTTTTTGTTTCTTTTTAAATCAAAAATCAAAAAATTGTATGTGTATTTTTTAATTTTTATAAATCAAAAAAGGGGTTTTTTTGTACATATTTATTGTTTGCAAGTCGTACCCTACCTATGCAGGGTACTGTGTACCTGTCGTAGGGTACGACACCCTACAAATTCACCATGTGGCCTCACAGTCATGGCTACACCTGCACCATTGGCGGTACCAGCCAAAGAAAATCTAGTGCTATCATTTCAAAGCATCCGCGGTCATTCAAAAAATCCATCGAGAGTTTGCAGGTTAGCTCATGGTGGGCCCTTTATTCAAACAAACCAGTAGGTGTTTTAAAGTAAAATCCGACCAACAAAAGGAAATATGGCATTAACTGACAAGCTCAATACTCAACTGGTGACCACATTCATACACTAGTGGTAGATTTACATAAAATCTAGCAAATATTTGAAGATTTCACTGAATATTCTGAAAGAATATTCCCATAGTATTTTATGGCTAAGAAAGAATCCAGTAGAGGGGCACATTTTCTTTTTTGATGGGCAACAGGCCATCAAATTTAATTGGGTGTTCTGCTGACATCATCATCACATTAGCGATGACGTCATCCTGCTAAAAAAAATTTCCCCCCCTCACCAATGGAGTTTTCAATTTTGCAGTCCGACCTTGGAGCTTCATATCTCACTCATTTTTGCTCCTTTTTTCGAGAAATTTGTTTTTATTTGGGCTAATTTTTCATGTACTTCATAGTAGTGTATTTGGTTTCTTATTTTGGTGTACATATTTTCCAAAAATTTTAGTTTCTCAACTCTATACCTTTCCAATCCTCATTCCTACAACTTCCAGGGCTCTGTACAGGCATATACGAACTCCTTTTCAGGTGCCATTTTTTTTGAAAGTGCATGATTTTTTGTCTACTTCTTGAATCTCCAATCAGTTTGAAGTGATCTTGAGTGGATTTTTTACTTTCACCATATGGTCTTTTTGGCCTATTTGGCACTTATATTGCATAGATCTAAGTTTAGGTCTTTGATTATTTTTTCTAGTCTGTTCTCAGCCTATTTTTGGAAAGTTGTAAATTATAAATCATAAGCCCACTTAGCCAACTTGCAAGTGGCCTATTGTGCATGCACTAAATTATAAAGTGCCAAAATCATCTCTTTGGGGGGGTACTTTGATTGAGTGAATTTGGGGGGTTGTCTCTTTTGTGATTGTTCCTATTTTCTCTCTTGTTCTCTTGCATTCCATCATGGGTTCATCTAAAGTTCTACTCTTAACTACACATAATTATGCTACATGGAAAGTATGTGCATGGAGTAAACTAATGGAAAAAGGTTTAATTTACTACATTGATGGAACCATAACTGCACCTTCAAATCCTAAGGAAAATCCAACTGCATATATGGATTGGCTCACTAAAACTTCTATGGCATTGGGTACACTTAGAAATTTCATTTCAGATGATCTCATTTTCCATGTTGATAAATGTACAACAGCCAAGGAGGCTTGGAATAAACTTGCTACTTTGTATGGAAAGGTTGATAAGGTTAAGGGATACAAACTTGAACATGATCTATTAAGCCTTGATCCCAAGGATTTTCACACAATTCAAGATTATGTCACTAAGGAAAATAAGATAAGAGCACCACTAAAAGATTGTGGTATTGAGAAAGAGGATGATCAATTGGTCTTCAAATTTTTGGACAAGCTTCCATCTGAGTATGTAGCCTTTGTTTCAAGTTTTTAGACTCAAATATTGACAATAAGCAACCTCACATCACCATTTTTTTAGGTTCTCATGGATCTTTTGATTCTTGAGCAAAATAAGTTGATTAAAATGGGCATTCTCAAGTCTTCAACTTCAAAAGAATTGGTGGTCAATCATGGAAACAATAAGCAAGGAAAAGGAAAGGACCAAAATCAATCTTTACCAAAGCCATAAGGAGAGAACAAACAATCCACTCCTCCACAACAAATATCAACTTCATCTTCTTCAAATAAGTACAACAACTTAAGCAAGAGGGAGCAACCAACATGTGCATATTGCAAAAATTTTGGTCATGAGGAGCATCGTTGTCATGTTAAGCAAATTGATGAGCTGAAAAACATCCTTAAGAAGAACAACATCAACTTTCCAGCTGCATATCAAGAGAAGGACTCATCCCTTTCCACTTCTTCTAAGAGAAAAAGTACAACTCTCATAGAAACAACATCAATCTCATCTCCTTCTTCATCTCAACATGAAAAACAAAAGGGGAAAGCATTTATTGCTTTTGCAGATTCCAATTCAAATAGGTGGATCCTTGATTCAAGAGCTTCACATCATATGACTTCATCTAAGGATATGTTCTCTTCATTTGATTCTTGTTCATCACCACCCATTTTGATGACCAACAACACTTCTTTGGTAGTTTGTGGGAAGGGTTCTATTGACATTGAAGGTGGAGCATTTAATAATGTTCTATGTGTGCCTACTTTGTTAAGGAACATACTTTCCATCTATCAAATTACACATAGTGGTATAGGAAAAAGTGTAGAGTTCACGCTAGTTTCTGTCATTGTTTTGGATTTGCATAGCACGGCTCTTGTTGTAGTTGGAGAGGTTGATCATCATTCTCGGTTCTACACCTTCTCATGTTTTTCTCCTAATGATGATTCAACTCACCTTAATGTGGACACACTTGAGGATAATGAGTATGGTTACTTGAATCTTGGAGTGCTTAATACTCATGAGGTTCTTGAGCCTATTGTTGATACTCCATCTCCTACATTGACTAATGTACTTGATGATACTTGTGTTTTGATAGTTCTAGTTCCTTGTGATTCAATGCAACAGTGTATACCTTGTCTTCCAACAACAATTTCATGGGATGACTACTTGATAGACATTAGCAGCTTGTTTGTGGAGTCCTACATTGCAGATTTTGGAGACACATTTGATTACTTGCATCTTCTCTTTGATGAAGGTGATTCTTCTTCAGTTGTTGCGAGGGAACACTCTGACCCTCCTCTACATGGTTAGTCTTTTGAGATTGATGTGATTGTGGATGCATCTATAAACAATTGGAGGAGGCCACTTTCTCTTTTGATGAGACATCATCTTTGGAGTATGTTCTACCTTCATCCTTGCTAGAACTTGAGTTTTATTTTTTAGCAGATGAGAGTGTTGTTGCAAAGGGTTCTCACAGGTTCTAGGAAGTGACTACACTATAACCTTTGTACTTTCTATTGCACCTTCACATGGTTTGGGAAAGGCATCTTTTAGCATCAATACAGGGAACTTTGAGCAAATTCCAGAGACTCCTTACATTTTGAGGGTTCTTCCTTCTTCACTTGTGGATTGGGGAGAATTCATTCATGCACCTTTGGTATTGTTTCTTCCTAAGGGTAGGAACATTGTTCAAAAATTTTGGAGCAACTTCTTTATTCCTTCTCGAGCATCTTCCATGGGTGATCATTGTACATTGATGGGGGGATACCTTGTCTCTCTTTTTCTCTTTCATGGAGGGAATTTTTCCTCATCTTGGGGTTTTTCCTTCTCCATTTGTACATTCATTTGTTTTCTTCTCTCTTTTGAGGGGGAGTTTTTCCCATGAGGTTTTCTCCCTTTCCTCACTTGTGAGAGATTGCATTACATTTGTACTTGGGCATTCAGTTGATGCTCACGTAGTTATCTGCTTGGTTCTAACCTTATTCTTGTTACAGTGTGGATGCATCTACAATTTTTCATCGACAGATTCTATAGTTGTACCTGATTCTTTCTATCATTTCTTGTCATAGTTTGGAATTTCTTTTGGAACAACATTTGGAGGCCTCATCATCATCCTTGGTCCACTCTACATCAACCTTCACATTATTCTACATTATCTCCTTCTTCAATAAAGATTGGGGACTCTTGACATTGTGACATTTGAGCAGTGACTCTCCATTAGGAGGGGGTTGCATGGAATTTCTACATTCTCTCTTATGGGGGCACTTTTTCCTCACTTGAGGTTTTATCCTTTCCAGAGCATGTTTCTTTTTTTCTTTCTCTCTTTTTAGGAGGATTTTTGTCCCACTGGGTTTTATCCTTTTCTCTGCTTTATGAGAGATTGCATTTCATATGCACATGGGTACCTAACATGGCCTAGTTACCGTGACCCATCTTGCATTGTTTGCTTTTGTGTACATTCTCCCTAAGTTGCACTTAAGGGGGGGTGTTGGTGTAATTAAATGTGTTGTACCTTGTCCTAGGTCATAATTACACCTTAGCTAAGTTTACTTAGGGACCACATAGGAGGTTGTTGGAGAAATTCCACTTTTAGTGGACTTGACATGTCATTACTTTATCACTTCCACTTTTTGTGGACACATCATGTGATTATCTCTCCACCTTTTGTGGTGATTATCATATTATCACTTTTCCACTTCAGGTGGAGTGATAACTTTTCATAGTTCTCTCATGTCATAAGATTATGACACTTGTCATAATCTTATGCCCTTCTATGTTCTCACCTTGGCTATATAACCAAGGGGTCTCCTATTTACATTTTCTCATTCCATCATATTTGCATTATAGATAGAATATAGTTTATTCTTGTCATATTGTTTCTATCTCTCTTATGCTTGTGCTTTCTATTAGGCCTCTAGATCTTGGGTGGCTACCTTCATAGCCAATTCTTACACTACCATCTAAAGATTAATTGTGTGAATTTGACTTCAATATAGATCTGGGAGTTTAGAGCCTTCAGATGCATCTTGTGACACTAGTTTTTCTAATTGATCAAACCCTACATTCTCACTCCTACGCCCTCATGCTCTGTTTATCTTGAGTAGATAGGATAGATTAAAAGCTAGTTTAGTCATAGTTAAGATCTATAGAAACTAGAGAAAATATTAGCTATGGTGCATTGTGTTTATGCACCCTTGTGTCCTACCGCTGAGTAAAAAATATAGGAACAATAGTTTACTTTATTCTTTTTACACAAAAATCAGCAACAAGAGGGATCTTCCCCTCCCAATTTGAAGAAGCAAACACTACAAACTTGCAATAGCTAGTCATTTCTAATAAGCACTCCAGAGGTGCTAATTGAAGTGCCAACACAATTAATTAAGTGAAAAGAGGATGGGTATTAGGAGGAAATGATGTTAGTATACCTTATTCTAGTGTATGATATAATTCAAGACATTTTTCCCCTCTTTGAAGCAAGCTAGCTACTACTTTGGTTCAAAGACTAATGCTCTTTTAGATTAAAAACTGCTTCTTAAATCAATATATATATATTTTATTTTGGATGCCCGACTGCTACCCCAGTGGAAGGAATAAGCTAGTTCCCTACCCCCTCAAGAAATCGGGTAGAAATTTTGAATTTTGAGTTGATTTCTTGACAAAAGTAAAATGTCATCTTAGAGGTCTGAAAAGGCTCCAAGATGCAAAAAACATGTCAAAAACACAAAAATTAGTATAAAATAAGCTTCATTTTGGCAAGATTGGTGAAAATGGTGCAAAACCCTAGCTTTATGGTTAAATTAGGGGAAAAAATCCCCAATTTGGAGGCATAAATAGGCGAGGAAGGGTCACTTTCAATTCATTTGTGCATTCACACTTGAGACAATTCTTGCATTTTGAGCTCTAACCTCTTGACGAAATGGCACAACGAGTGCTCCCATGACACATTTCTGACCGGGTTTGAGAGTACCAGAGGCCTCTAGGTGTAGGACCACCAGTATGCAATTTGAAACTTTACTTGCATTTTGAATTTTATGCACATTTATTGTATTTTGAAATTTGAGTCTAGGCGGCATCGCTATATAGTGACACTATTTTTATTTTTAGCATTGCTACTATGATTAGCAACATAGTTCATGATTTAGAATTAGGGTTTTCATAGTTTAAATCATGCATGGGTGTAAATAGCGATGCACTCACCTAGTTTGGAATTTAGAATCAGGGTTTGCATCTTTCAAAGAGCAACACAAGTGTGATGAGCGATGTGTATCATGATTTGCAATTTTAATGCACAAAGTGTCACCATTTTAAATTTGAATTATAGTGATGCTATCATGAATAGTGACTCTTTTGTCATTTTGGGGGATATAAAATCCAAATTTAGCCATTTTTTTTCCAAATTTTGACATTGTGTATTGCATGGGTGTAGGAGGTTATCCAACCTTTGATGTCCTGCAAGCACTGACCCACTATGTTGTCCAGACTTGATGATTTGTCTGAGCTATGACAGGAGCACCTGGGAGAGATTGGATTGTGGTATGTTGCCTACATACCCATTATGCAGACCCATTTGGTGATGATGACTAACCTATGTGAGCTATGGCATATCGAGACCTCATCATTCCACTTACCTACTAGCAAGGCGACAGTGACGTTGGAGGATGTATGGTGGATTTTGTGATTGATGATACATAGTGAGCATGTGATTTATGACACTAATGTAGGATATGATTCATGTCACGAGGTTCTTAACCAGGAGTCCATTGTCCTGGTAAACTCCTAGATTGACCTCAAGATGTATAGAGGTCAAACATCAACTTTTAGATTGATTATTATGGTTGTTATTTTAGGGTTGGTTTCTCTAGAACAACAAAGTAGGGGATTTGGTTTGGGATGGGGGTTGGCTTGGCATAGGATGTGCTTCTAGAGGACTTAGTATGCATGGGGCCCAATGATGCTAGCCTCCCTTTACCATGATATGCATGACTTCGTATATTGTAATAGGAGAGCGATTGGTACAATGGTCACCCTTCTTCACATATGGGTCCAAGAGCACATTGATGTGCTCTGACCGATTGTTCATATGGTAGATGTGGAGCCAGATGATCCAATTGTTTGGCGGTAAAGAGGTTCCATCACTCTACAACACACAAGACAGCTCGACATTCCTTATGGGGGTCGAGTGATCAACGATATGACAGTATTCTAATGGTGACCATGGCTTCTTATTTTAGCATGGTACAATGATGTTCAAAATTCATTCTTTGCTCAACAGACCCATTTTATGTAGTGTCAAGAGCATACCATGATAGAGAGATACCTACCCAATAGAGTGGCTAGATAGTTTGGCAAGAGGTAGGACATGCCTAATGATTTGTATGCAACCCTTTTTTCTAGGTCAACACAAGAGACAACATGGGGACACACAATCCTAGCCCATGAGGTCATTGAGGGCTTTAGATAGTTGGTTATCAAGCCATGGGCTTATGATCAGGGACAAGAAAATGCAGACCACATGTTCCTGCATACAATGCATGATTCGTACCCCCTCCCAAATTGATAGATCTAGTAGGTATAACTCCATGAGGTAGGCCAGGAGGGAGGGGTATAGGAAGAGGTTGAGGCCAGCCATAGGATGGGAAGGGTAGAGGATAGGGCAAAGGACCAGATGGTCAGGGTAGAGGATAGGATGGCCAGGATGGCCAACAACATGATGGGCATGTTATGGGTGCACCACCATTGCATCAACAACCACCTCAGCAACCACTGATATAGTAGTAGCCACCGCCAAGGCTAGATCCCCATGATGCATAGATTCAATAGTTACAATAGTAGCTACATGTGGTTATGACTGAGCGAGATCAGGCTTGACAATAGATATTGGCCATCATAGGTAAGAGAGACTACAACCAATAGGAGGTTTTGGTAATCATAGCTGAGAGAGATCAAGAGCGTCAGCTCAAATAGACCTCAAATATGCAGTTTGCATAGGAGTTTGGGTGGCGCCAACAGCTAGAGGCTATGATAGTTGTAGCACAAGGACGAACAATTTCTGCCTATTTATACAAAGAGGTTGTGACTGAGGCTACCTATTATTGTATGCATTATCATCAAGATGTCCCTATAGTGATGAGGCAACCCAACTTTTCACAGAGGAGTGGAGCATATCTCTAGGCTGAGGATTAGCCAGAGAGACAACCTAGGGAGGGGAGCAACCATCAGGGCTAGCTTGTTTGTATAGAACTTTTTTGATTATTGCCTGATCTTTTTCATACAGATATACATTCATGGGATCCTTTTTGATAGCCTTGTGGATATTGTACTTTTGATGGACATACAAAAATTTATTTAGATATTGTATTTTGGAAGTCACCATTTTTTGATAGATATATGAGATGATCTAGATTTATGATGCGTTGTGACATGCTTATGTATTATGTTCATGTATGGATGTGATGTAATGAATGGATGCACTTCTTTTTGTGTACTTTTCTATGCAATTTATGAGATGATGGTGTATTCATATGGATGTATGTATGGATAATGTATATTTTCATGCTTATGATATGATAATTCAATGTATGTTTATGATATGTGTGCAATGATTTAATATGCTTAGAATAACAAATCTATATTATTCAGCACAACTTAAATGATAATAATGTTGTAGTGAAATATGTTTTTTGCATTATGATATGTTGTGATTATGCAATTTATATGCATGCTAATGATTTGTGGATGCAAGATGGATGCATTGATGATGTTTTTGTTGACTATCATGATGCTAGGTTAGCGTGGAGAGAAGATAGAAGAAATAAGATGAATGATTTGACCATTGATTTTGAGATTGATTTAGAAATTCCAACAAGTCTATGATCCACTGATACTTTATTAGAGATGGTGATGATAAATGCATGATGATGATGATTTTCTCATATCTTGGGATTGGGATTTTTCATCATTCCTTATTGTTTGATATAGCACATAGACATGATGCATCAAGGTATTGATAACTAGGATGGCATTGTATCTAGTGATATGGACTTTGACTCTACAAATAGATATGATAGTTCTTGTTCACACTTTGACATACAAAAACCTCATCAAAATGTAGCTTAGAAGTTTAGAATACATTGGACCAAATCATACATAATGGTCAATAATCTACTCCAAACAACTTTCCTACACACAACTAAGCAAGTATGGACCAATATTGTTTTACAAGAATACCCATAAGTACAAAAAATCAAAGATAATGATCAATGCCTCATTCCTTTCTCTCTAAATCATTTTGATAGACATCATCGAGAGGTCCTCAGAATGGGTCATTAAGATAAATCATAAGAAAAGATCAAAGAAAAATAGTTAGTGTTATCCATATCTCTTGCCAGTTTAATGTAGCTATGGTGATTTCTGATACTGATGTCCATCACAAGAAGGATGCATCCAAGGACATGTTGATTAGATGCTTTGATTAGGATGATATTTATGATAAGTTGTTGATACAAACTTCACTAACTCATTTACCTATGACCTAGACTCTAGATTTCGACACTTAGGTTCTCACTTTATGACTTGCGATACTTGCTTTCTATTTGTTTTTCCAAAGGTTGAAGGTGATGATCAATTTATGGGCAAAGGTTTATTATGGGTGAAAGTGAAATGGGATGGGTGGTTTAGCATTTTCTAGAATATTTCAATGTTTTTTGGTATTTTGAAATTTTTTGAGGTTGTTTAGGGAATTTCAAGATATTTGATGTTGTTTAGCTCTTTAGAATGTTTTCTAATGTTTTTTTGTTTAATGTTATTTTAATTTCTTGGTATTTTTTGAGTTTTGACCAAGAATCTAACCTAAAATACCTATCCTAAGGGCCTTGAGGTTTGATCAAAGATGAGCCTTTCCTATGTTATACACATGGAGACCATGTAGTTCAACTAACTTGACTTATTTGGAGATGAAGATGAACAGTTGAAGGATTGCTAGTTTATTATGATGGACTCATAAAGGATTGACCTAGGATGTCTCGAGGGTACATCAATCATGGCCTTGCATGCATTCAAGCTCAGAGACTTGTAGTTGGATTGAATTGACTTATTTGGAGATGAAGATGAACAGTTGATGGATTGCGAGTTTATTATGATGGACTCCTAAAGGACTAACCTAAGGTGTCTCGGGAGCACATCAATGATGGACTTGCCTATGTTCAAGCTCAAAGACTTGTAGCTTTACAAGGTACTATTTTTGGATTTTTGATGTTTGACCTTTTTATGGATTTTGATGTGATTCAAAAGTTTTAGATTTTGACTTTACAATTTTTGAATGTTTTTGGATTTTAGTTGTACAAGATTTTGCAATTTTTTTTGTATTTTGATGAGGCTTTTATGAATGCTTTTTCGATTTTTGATAACCTTAAGATATACAAGAACCTGATTCGATCCATAAGAAATTTCCCCATGTATGATATGATAGACTACCTCAATATAGGCATGACAAACTGACCTTGAAAATATGCCAAGTAGTACTAAGGGGATACAATACCTCACAATATCAAGCTATGATATGGATGCAAATGTATGATGGAATAAATAGGATGAATGATGCGATGGATGGGTACGATGATAGGGAATGATAGGATAAAGAGCCTAGGTAGATGAAGGTGCTTTATTTGCATGAGGCACCTATTTTCTAGGTTTTCACCAAGGTACTTTCCCAAAGTGCCATCGAAGTGGTTTTCACAAGAGGACAATTGTTTTTATTTACTTTTTTAATCCTTTTTTTTTTTGGATTTTGATCTTTTTCAATTTTTTTGTATTTTCAGATTTATACCCTTCAAGACTAGGCTTAAAAAATTTTAAGATGCAAGTTGTTGGTTGGTTCCAATAAGGGTTCACCTTCAAGTGCTAACAATTGATATGCTCTTGATCCATAACTTGTTGTGATGACAAAGAGACCTAACCGATTAGGCTCAAACTTTCCTTTGATGTCCTAATTTGGGAGATTTTTCTGATTCTACTTTAGGACAAGTTCCCCTACCTAGAAATACTGACACTTAATCTTCTTTTTATAGCTATGTTTTTGTCAGTTTTGATATACTTACAAGTGATTAAGGGCATAAAGATGACACTCATCCAAGAATTATAGCTTGTTTAGTTGAGATACTTTGTACTCTTCATCAATGATTAGGTTATGTAGTGACACTTGTAGTGATGGAAGCTCAACCTCAATAGGAAGGATGGATTATGATTTGTAGACCAGGGAGAATGGGATTGCACCTATTGGTGTGTGAATACTAGTTTGATAGACCCAAAGAGTGAGATTTAACTATAGATGCCAGTCACGACCAACTTCATTGACCATTTTCTTTAGGATTTTTAGAATGTTCTTGTTCATAGTCTTAGCTTGACCATTTTCATAGGGTAATATGGGGTAGAGAATCAATGTTGGATGTTGAATTTTTGACATAGATCTTTCACATCCTGGTTCTTAAAGGGTGTTTTGTTGTCTAAGATAAGATTTTTTGGAACACCATAATGGAAGATGAGGTAATTCAAGATAAACTTAAAATTTGCTTCCCCATTATGTAGGTCATAGGAAAGGCTTCAACCGACTTGGTAAAGTACTCGATGGTTGTTATTGTAAACTTGTGGCCATTAGATGAGGTTCGGATAATATTTCCTATGAGGTCAATCCCCTACTACAAGAAAGACCAAGGTGTGACCATTGTTTGCTACTCCTAAGCTAGAGCATGAATCAGATCTCCAATTTGTTGACACTAGACACACTTCTAGACATATTGATGGGCTTCTCTTTCCATGGTTGGCCAGTAGTACCCCATCCTCAACAGTTTCTTGGATAAAGTCATGCCGCTAGAATGAGAACCGCATATGTGATCATGTACTTCTATTGAAGTGGTCAAGGCTTCCTCTTGGTTAATACATTGCAGTAATGTCCCCTCAATGCTTCAGTGATATAAGGTATCACCTAGGATCACAAATCAAAATTCCTTCTTCACAAAGGTCTTTGTAAGATTGGAGGTGATATCGAATGGGAGGGTTCCTCTACTTAGGTAGGTGATTATGTCATGATACCACAGGGATCCAGGACCAACAATGACACACACAAATTTAGATTTAGGAATTTCAAAATTTGGTATGAGAAGTTCTACCAAGAATTCACATTGAAGGACATTATGCGACATGTCTAACAATGATCCAATTGTTGTCATAGCATCTGTTGCTTGGTTGTTCATGCAAAAAATATGCTCAAAAGTTATATCAATAAAAAGGTCTTTGAGATTCTCTACCATCTTCTTGTAAGGAGTGAGCTTGTTGTCCTTGGTCTAGTAGTCATCATTGACTTAGTTGATAACCAAATGTGAGTCTCCATAGACTTTCATTTCTTGTATTTTCCATTGAACTTCTATCCTTAGACCCTTGATTAGGGTTTCATACTCAACAATATTATTATTACGCATAAATGATAGCCTATATGACTTTGGAATGAAATCACCATGAGGGGTGATGAAAACAATACCTACCCCTAATCCATGTTGGGTGAATGATCCAACAAAGTACATCTTCCATTGACTTGTTGCATTGAAAAGGAATACTGATTCATCTGCATAGATAGGTGCCTCTTCCAATTGGTCTGCGAACGCTTGTCCTTTGATTTCCTTTTTCTCTACATACTCTATGTCAAATTCCTTTAAGATCATTACCCATTTGGCCATTCTCCTAGTGAGAGTTGCTTTAAATAATAGGTATTTCAGTGGGTCGATCTTTGCAATGAGTTTGATTTGATGTGACAACATATAGATTCTAAATTTATGTGAAGCAAAAACCAATTCTAAGCATGCTTTCTCAATGGATGAATAGTTCATTTCATAGCCCACCAAGGTCCTACTGATATAGTAGGTGTCCCTTTCCTTTTCATTTTCATCATGTTGTGCTAAAACAGCACCTAGTGCTGCTGATGTTGCTAAGATGTATAGGATCAATGGTTTGTTTTGTATTAGCAACATGAGCACTGGAGGTGTCAATAGATAATCCTTGATGTACTAGATATATTTATCACACTTCTCATCCCACTTATAATTTATTCCTTTATCAAGAAGATGCAAGAAAGGGTGGATTTTTTTTTATAGTTGGATTATGAACCTCCTAATGGATTGGAATCTTCCTTGTAACCATCTCATCTACTTCAATGTTTTTGGTGGTTCCATGTATAGGATGGCTTTTACCTTTGTTGGATCAACTTCTATCCCTCTCTATGATACAATATAGACAAGGATCTTTCCTGATGTCACCCCAAAGACACATTTTTTTGGATTCAACCATACCTTATACTCTTTGAGCCTATCAAAGATGGGTCCTAAGACTTGTATGTGCTCACTCCTTTTCTTTGAATTTTTTAAAATATCATCCACATAATCTTTAACTGTTTTGTGGATCATTTCATGAAAGATTAGGGCCATTTCTCTCTAATAGATTTCTCTTGCATTCTTTAGCCCAAATGGCATCATGTTCCAACAGTATGTCCCCCATGGACAAGTGAATGCAGTTTTGTGTTGATCCTCCTTGGTGATCATGATTTTACTATAGCTTGAAAAACCATCCATGAGTGATACCATTTCATGCCCAACTATTAAGTCCACTATGATGTCAATGTTAGGAAGAGGGGAATCATCCTTTGGGCATGCCTTGTTCAAGTCTCTGAAATTAGTGTAGATTTTGATGCCCTCAATGGGTTTAGAAATTGGTAACAGGTTTTAAACCCACTCAGGATAATCTATGGGTCAAATGAATCCAATGTCAAGAAGCTTTTGTAACTCCAATTTCATCAAGAGTGCTATATGAGGGTGCATTTTCCTTAACTTATGTTTTATTAGTTTGGCTTCAAGATAGACTACTAGATGATGCACAACCACTTTTGGATCAAGCCCTGGCATATCCGTATATGATCATGCAAAGTTATCTCTTTTCTTTTTTAGGAATGTTTCTAGGTTCTTCTATTCTTCATCCAATAAGGATTCGACATAGAAAGTGATCTTGAGTGCTTCTTTTGTTCCCATGTTTACTGGAGTGGCCTTTTTTGCTAAAAATTATTACTTCTCTAGATGCATCACACTAAGGAGGAGATCAAATACCTCATCTATTGCTACCTCAAAGAGGTTTCCACCCTCAAATACATCCTTCCTTTTTTATTATTTTAGGGTCAAAAAGTTCCGCAATGTGGTTTTCACTCAAATATCTACAAGTTAGTTGCATGCTATCAATTTTGTGACCGAAGGATTCAATCGTCCCCTCATAGTATGGTCATGTGTCAAGCTCTATGTCAAAACCAGACTTGTGATCTACCCATGATAAGTTGTCATGAAGTCCCATGAATTATGAGATTGCTTCATCATTTTTGAATAAATCTAGAATCAGTGGTCCTTGTTGGTATAATTTAATGAGTTGCAAGTATACTAGGCATATTTCATTTCACTGGTTGCTTGGGGTGAAGGTTGATGTAGATATCATTAAGAGTGAATTATTCTCAAATAGGTCAAAAAAGTCAAGGGGGAAGTCATCTAGGGTCATATCATGTGATGTTAACCAAGAGGAATCCTCAGCCCATTTAGTAGAAGTACCTTTTCCAATAAAGGTAACCTTGCTAGTTGTACAACCTAGGCCAAGATTCGTTGGATGTTTCTTAGGAATGATATGTTCTTGCAAACCATTTTCATTTTGTTCCAATTTCTCATTCTTAGTATATCACATTTCCTTCATTAGCTACAAGCCTTTGTTTTCATATTCCATGGGAAGAACAGGGATGGGTTGTTCATCTTGATAGAGTAGTTTAGAGATATCCTCCTCATTGACATCTTCTTTGTTCAGGTCCCCCCACTTGGTGAAGCTAGTAGCTGCCATTTTGATAGTTTCAGGGACATTATTGCTAGGTGTGGGATTCCCATGAGATTTGGGAGAAAGGGGCTGCTCTCCTAACACAAAAGTATCCTTCATTAGCTTATAGTTTCCACAACCATCATCCTGGATCACTACTTTGATTTCGGGTATGTTCTACACAATGGGTCTTTTTGTTTCTAAGGTAGATGCAAGGGATGATGGGTCAACAAATGAGGGAGAAGGTGTAGGCCCTTCATCATTCTTGGATATTTGGGGGATCTTATAAAACTTGGCCTCTAGATTCTTGCAATAGTAAAAAGTCTTAGGATCTTCATGGATGGTAACTTCTCTTCCCTCGAAAGTAAACTTTACACACTAATCTATGAATTTGTTAATGATTTCTTGGAAATTTTTGATATTGGGAGGTGATTGAGAAAATGAGTCTATGGTAGGTCCTGTTAAACTTCATGGGAAGAGGTGCATCAAATAGGATTCATTATAGGTGACCTCCATATACATGACGTTAAACTCTTTGATATGGTCCACAAGACTTCCTCTCCCTTTGTATTTGTCAAATTTGAGGATTTCAAAATCGAGAGGGAATGGCACCATTGTGATGTTTCGATCAAATGGATATGGGCATAGGTTTTGTGTATGGATTTTTTTTAGTTTTCCCATCTGGATATCCTGCATTTCTTATGTTAACACCTTGAGTTGCGATGCCATATCATCAAGTGGACTAGGTGGAGGAACATATGTTGCATATTGTGGGATGGTGGAGGAAGTGTATGTGGGATTTTTATATGATGATGCATTGTATGGTGTGTATGGTGGTGTAGGATAAGGTGATGATGGTGTAGGTGTATATTTTCCTAACGTGTTCGGATTGATGATGGTTTTTTTAGGGTTATAGTATAAACCTTATTATTTTTTTTGTTGTGCAAGAAATTGTTATTGTTAGGAATATTGTTGAGCTTCTTGTTGTTGTTGAGTTGCTAAGGCTACTTATTGTGCTGCTAAGGCTTCTTGATGTTGTTGCTATTTTTTTTGGGCTACTAAGGTTGTTCATTGTTGTTGTTGTTGTTATGTGACTAAGGTTTCTTCTTGTTGTTTTTGATGTTTTTGTGTGGCTAAGACTGCTTGTTGTGCTTGTTGTTGCTGTTGTGTGACTAAGCTTGCTTGTTGTGTTTGTTGTTGTTTTCTGACTAAGGTTGCTTGTTGTTCTTGTTGTTATTGGACTAATTTTTGATAATCTTGTTGGGCTTGTTGTAAAGCTAGGGTATGTTCTTGCAATGTAGGATCAATTAGTGATTAGGACACCTGTGATGGGTTTTGGGTGTTGATGTTTAGTGCAGATTGTAGATTGTTGTTAATGAGAGGTTGGGGATTCCCTTGGTTAAAAATTCCTTGTAAGATAGTGGATTGAGATGGAGGAATGTAATTTTGAGGTCCTATTTTATTTTGCATGACTTGGGTGACAAATGGTAAATATGAGGATGGTACCATTAAATATTGTGATGTTAAGGGAACATTAGGACCTTGAGTCCACTAATTGAAAGGGTTCCCTTGACCAATGTTTTGAGGATTCCCTTGTGCTTGATATGTGGCCAAGATATTAACTTGGTTGATGGGATTTGTGATCAAGGGATTGTTTTGATGTGGATTGATGATGGATGGGATAGATGTGTGTTGGGAAACTGCTGGGTATGATGTATTAATGAGTGGATTGGATGAAGATGTTCCTTGTTGTGTTAAAGGTTGATTTTGCATCAGGGTATTTCCTTTCCCTTTTGGGTCTACTTGTGATAATTGGTTCACACTAATCTATGGGATTTTTGGAGCACTTGTGGTACTCATGAGTATGGAGAAGAGGGGTGTTCTGGATATGTTGAGGTCGTTGTGGAGTAATGAATTGTAAGTGGTTTATATGGATGTTGGGGATCCTCAAGAATAGGAGGAGCACCAAATGTTGGCATCCAAGTGCTTGTTTTGGATGGTTGATTGGTATCAAGGGTACCTACAAGTGTGTTGATTTCAAATGGAAGAGTATGGCCAAAGTCCTTAGCAAGACTAGTTGCAATACTAGATGTTGGTGTTTGATTGAGCCCTAGTGATGGAGTTGTTTGAATAGTGCATGAAGTCAAGCCTTATGTAAATGTTTCTACAACAAAAGATGGGGAATTAGGAACTGCGTGTTAGAAATATGTGTATCAAAATAAGATAAACAAACCACACAAATGAAACATTAAACCAAAGAAAATTGAATAAAATGAAATCAGAGAATTCAATCAAAGCTTCTTCAGAACCGTTCCATTTTTCTCTATCTCCAGTGATTCTCTTGGAGCTGCTACTCTCAAATTGTGTAAGAAAAGCTTCTTAGAATGGAAACCTATAGAATGAGTATGCAAAATGATAGTATTTCTCTATCCTATATGCTGGTGGAGTGAAATGCGGATATGGATATGCACAGGGGCTACAAATTATGAATGCATCTAAAACTAAACTATGAGGATGATAAGCCATGATATGCTATGATTCTAAAATCTATGCATGCTAAAAGATTATGCTATGGATGATTGAAAGCTATTTGACTATAGTTTACCTATATGAAAGCTTCTCTGTGATTTCAAAGACCTGGCAATCCCTTTTATAGCTTTTTGCAAGTAAGAGCCTTGCTGGCAAAGATCAATGGTTGTGAGATTGTCTGGTAGATTCGAATGGTGAGAGATGTAGAGGTTGAGAGGAAAATGGAAGATTTTGGGAGGTTGGAGAGAAGAATGGAGGCTTGTCTTCAACCCACGAGAACAAGCTTGCACAGGAACAAAGAAATTTTTTTTTTTGGTTTTGGAAGTTTGTTTCATAGTTTGTTGAAGATAAATCCAATATTAAATTAATTAATTAATTTATTTAATTTCATGTGAGTTTGATTTTTTATTTTAGGACTATAGAAGTTTTAATTAAATATTTGAGATATTTAATTTGTGAATAGACTTTAGAAGAAATATTAAATATTTGGAATCAAATTAGAGGAATTAATTAAATATTTGGAATATTTAATTGTGAATGGTATTTTGAATGAATTTTAAGGATTTTTAGAAGAAAGGAATATTTAATCTAAATTTGAATAAAATATTCAAGCCAAGATTATGTGATAATTAATATAAATATATCGTAATGTTTATTTAATTAATTTAGAAATGGATAAGAAAAGTGATTAAATAAAATTATTTATTTAATCGAGATGAAAGAATGAACAATATAAATAAATTATTTAGATTTATTTATATGCAGATTGAATTCAGAGATTTAATTAAATATAAAAAATATTTAATTAATTACCAGACTATTGTGATGTGACCATTTTCAGGTGTATACATTTTGCCCCTCTTTGAAGTGATGTGTTTTATGCATTACTTCAAAGAATTTTGAAATTTTCCCTAGAAATTTTGCCCCAGATGCTGATTGTCAAATGCTGATAGGTATATGCGCCCTCAGACGATGAATCGACAAGATTTTGATTTTTGTGAATTTTTAGATTTTTTTAAATGTTTTTTGAATTTTTTTTATTTTTATGATTTTGAAGATGTCGATTCATCGTTCAAAAATTATGATGTGAAGAAATTGACGCGGAAAGATGTGAAATGAAAAAATTGATGATCAAAATTGCCCCTATTGTGATAAAATGTGTTAAAATGCCCCAATTTTGCTTTTAAATAGGTTAAAAATGTCATTTTCCATGTCATTTTCCCATTTTAACCTAGTAAAAATTGTAATTTTTGAGCTCTGGAGTGATAAAGATGGCACTTCCGATTCACCAGCACCATTTCGAGCACATCTGATGACATCAACAGTCGGCGCATTATGAACCCGCGGTATGTACCCCATTAAACTTCTGCATTTTGAAAATTTTCAGTTCAAGAGCATGTTTATCTATGTTTTGATTGTGAAAGAGTGTGTTGTAGCACCCTTGAATATTTTCATAGCGCTCATGAAGGTTTTCATAGCACCTATGATTCCATAGCACCCATGATGAATTTCATATCACCCTTGATGTTTTCTGTAGCACCGTTGATTTTGTAGCACCCATGACCATTTTCATAGCACCCATGGTTGTATGTTGTTGTGAGTGATAAATTTGTCCCCAAAGTTGTTGGAAAACAAATAATAACTGATAAATTTTCTTTTAAGGTTGTTAAAAACAAATAGTTGTTTGATAAGTTTGCTTTTAAAGTTGTTAAAAACAAACATGATGTTGATAAAGCTACCTTTCATGATGTTAAAAAACAAATAGTTGATTGATATGTTTTCCTCTAAGGTTGTTAAAAACAAAGATGATTGTGATTATTTGCTTTCCATGATGTTGAAAAAAAATAAGTTGATTGATATGTTTGCCTCTAAGGTTGTTAAAAACAAACATGATTGTGATTATTTGCTTCCCATGAAAATGAAAAACAAACAATTGATTGATATGTTCATTTCTAATGTTGTTAAAAACAAACATGATTGTGATTATTTGCTTCCCATGAAAATGAAAAACAAACAGTTGATTGATATTCAGATTTGATTGATGAGTTGTGATGATTTGATATGGATTTTTCTTTGTCATGATGATGTGTCAACAGGAAAGATTGGGTGTTTTGTAGTTATGGGAGACATTCCTGAAGACATGGGGATTGAATCTACAGCTGGTACAGGTAGATAGAGATATTATCAAGGCATGTGGACTGACTTCATTACCTGAGATGCCTGAGGTGCATCTCAATAGAGCTTTATTAACAGTACTTGCAGAGAGGTGGCACAGTGATACCAACACATTTCATTTACCAACCAGAGAGATTACTGTGACCCCTGAGGATGTGTACCATATCTTGAGGATCCCAGTGATGGGAGAGATAGTGATCTTTGATAGCTAAGAGGTTGGAGGCACTGATGCTTTGAGGAGGATTTTCAGAGATGATCAAATTGCTAGATACTTCATCCCATGGGGCGAGATTGTAGGTTCATATGCATCCTTACCATCTGTACTTGCAGGCTTCATTGGAGGTGTTTTGTGCCCCGACCATAGGTCGAACGGGTTCGCAGTCAGGTGGGGTCATGTTCTAGAGAGGATGGTGATGCAAGGTACATGGTATGCATGGGGATCATGCATGCTTGCTCATTTATATGATGAGTTACACCATATTGTATACAGTAGAGGCTGGAGTTTTGTTGTTGGTTGTTCGTTATTATAGATATGGGCATGGGAGCACTTTTCCATTATACGACCATTGACTCATGGACGACGGCTTATCGGTTGATCGTATAGATGAAGATATACCGATATTATTGCTCAGCCGAGGCAAACTAGATCATTGGCAGCATCTCTTGGATGATCTTGATACAGTATGTTGGCAGCCATATGTAGATTGTGAGGCATGGCTAGAGGATGCAAGGGAGATGCCCTATGTCTTTACTTCTAGATATCTTATTGGTTGTACTCTATGGATTATTGAGAGGTTTCTTGTTGGATGGGTGTATCGACAGTATGGTCGGCCTCAGGGTATACCTATGGGTTCTACAATTTATGCACAGTGACAACAGGAGATTATAGTGTGGGGTCCATGGATTTCTTATGAGGTGGTGGTGGCAGAGTTCACTAGTTTAGGAGCACAGATGTGGGATTACCGAGTGGATATTATTGATGGAGGGACGATGCCAAAGTATGGTCAGTATATGGTAGGGCATCCTACACCAAGATTGTTTGATCCTGATGAGCCTATTGCTCCAGTTGTTGTATAGTAACCACAAAGAGGTGGTCAAAGATGACATAGAGAGACAGCTTCAGAGGGTGATGATTCAGAGGGAGATGATGATGATGAGGAGAGTGGAGGTAGTGATGATGAGGAGAGTGGAGATAGTGATGATGAGGAGAGTGGAGGTGATAGTAGTGGGGGTAGAGGTGGCAGGAGTGGTAGGAGTGGTAGAGGTGGTAGGAGAGGTGGACTGTGGATGAGACATATAGATCCATCACCTTTAGTAGATCTAGTGGTGCCGAGACAACCTTCTTTGTAGAGTATAGTGCAGAGTATACAAAGTTAGCTAGCACAGGCACATGCCTTGATTACATAGCTTTAGGGTCAATTAACGATAGTCACTACTGAGAGAGATATAGCCAGAAAATAGTGTGATGAGGCTAGAGCTGTAGCTGATAGTCTAGAGAGAGCATCAGGAGATGGTATGGTGAGAGAGCTGACTAGAGCTATTCAGGAGGCCATGTTCTACAAGATTAGATATCATGATTTAGTGCCACCTGAGTGGAGGGAGAGTTATACATAGTCTCAGTCTACTCATAGTCATTCTAGGGCCACTAGCAGGGGTGTAACACAACCATTACCTCCAGGAGGTCCATCAGGGACAGGTGGAGCAGGTCCATCAGGTGCAGGTGGGACAGGTCCCAGACCAGCACCATCAGAGGATAGCACTGCCTAGTGCATTGTACATGATAATTTAGTGATACTCTGTTGATACATTTGTATACACATGGACATGGTCCCTTTTTTTATTATGTATATCATGTTACACCTTTGTACATTTTGACATTCATTTTTGAGATATATGATATGCAGTGATGATTTATGTGATGAATGTGTCTATTTCTATATGCATGATTTTTATGATATGATTTATGAAAGTGCAATGTTATGTTCATGATGTAAATGTATGCATGATTTATGAGATAAATGAAATCTATGAGATGAATGATTATATGAATATGAATGTGAAATGATGGATAATAGAATTTATGAATGATTAATAAACATTTTGATACATGCTTTGTTTTTATGATTTTCTGATGCAAATATGTATGAATGATTGTATGAAATGTTTTTTTTTGTGAATGTCAAAATGTACTCAGTCATTTTATTGGAAAGATATGAAACATCTAATACTTTTCCAGCTTTTGGGAAAATCTATAAATGCAAAATGAAAATTCTAAAATGAATGTAATCTACACCAACCATGTAGGGTATCTGTACAACATTGCCATTTTGAGAGCTTATTTGTTCTTTTTGTGTCATCATAGAGCTTTGAAATGTTGAAAGTTAATACAAGCATCAAAGGGTATGTTAGCACCAGTGATGACCTAAGTATTGCTTTCATGATTTTTGATGTAGCAAGTTAATACAAGCATCTAGGTATAATTGAACCAAGATGACCTAAGTATCGCTTGCATAAACAGACAAGAGTTAACCCATTTCCTATGCAAATTCCAAAATTTCATCAATGATACATAGTAGAGCATGTCTCGCCACCAATTTGCATAGTACTAATGATTTTCTCACAAACAATAGACAAAGAAAAATCATACTCCTTCCTTGGTTTTCTAGTTCAATACATCATCGAATTGCTTTAGAGATATGATAGAAAATCAACCAACAATTCAAATTTTGCTTAAAGTATTCCAAACATTATCCAGATTAAGATCATCCAACTTGGTTATCAACATTGATATTTGTGTTTGATTTAACATTGTTTTGACCATGTCATTTGATGTCGTTAGCATTGAGTGATCATTGTGGTGTTGTGGTTGATTTGATGCGTCAATGTATGTTGTGTTTTAGTAAACCACCATTTGTTCATTTGTGATGTTCAAAAAGGCTTGTTGCTCCTCTCTTGTCGAGTTTGTGTTTTGTTTTTTTGCCCTAGTGTAAACATAACCTGAATATGATGGATATGTACAAATTTCATCAAGCCATGATGAAACACAAGGATTCCCATTGCATGATATGGATATGATAGATATCTACAAATGATAGATATGGATAAATGATGGCGAAAAATGAATGCAAGACATAAGCTAATAGATAGAGGAGCCAATTTTGATCACAAGTAGCGCCTATTTGCCAGGTTTTCATCACTTGTTTTTATTGCAATTTTTCAAGACTTTTCTGATTTTTATGAATTTTTTTAGGACTTTTTCTGATTTTTTTAATTTTTTTTGGATTGTTTCAAGACTTTTTATGATTATTTTTTTGGATTTTTTTTAGGATTTTTTATGATTTTTTTGGATTTTTAAGATTGATTCAGACATAGAACTTCTTCAAATGAATGTTATTGATTGGCTCTTCAAATAGGTCCCCTTCTGACGTAGATAACTGATATGCTCCAGAACCGTATGCTGCAATGATAACAAATGGACCAAGCCAGTTGGGTTCAAATTTTCCTTTCTTTTCTCTATCTTGCTGATTACATGGATTTTCTCTCAAGACTAAGTCACCCACTTGAAATGTCTATGGTTTAACTCTGTGATTATAGCTACGGGACATAATTTGTTGATAACCCTTCAAATGATCGGCTGCATGTTGATGTCTTTCATCTAACAGTTCAAGCTCTTGTAGACGAGATACTATATAGTCTTCATCATTTATTAATCCCTTGAGTGAGACTCTAAGTGAAGGTATTTCTACCTCTAGTGGTAAGATTGCTTCTGCTCCATATACCAAAGCATATAGTGTAGCTCCTGTTGTGCAAATGCTGGTTTTGTATGCCCACAAAGCAGGATTTAACTGGACATGCCAATCACGACTGGCATCATTTACCGTCTTCTTCAAGATTTTCAAAATTGTTTTGTTTGAAGCTTCTGCTTGACCATTTCCTTGTGGATAATAAGGTGTAGAGAACCTATGTTGGATGTGAAATCTTTCACAAAGTTCATCAACATCTCGATTCTTGAAAGGCCTCCCATTATTAGTGATTATAGAATTGGGAATCCCATATCGACAGATGATGTAATTCAAGATAAATGAAGATATTGTTTTACTAGTCATAGTCGTCAAAGGAACATCTTCAATCAATTTTGTAAAATATTTTGTAGCTATGATAATGAATTTATGCCCATTTGATGATGAAGGATGAATTTTTCCAACAAGATCTAGTCCCCATTGAGAAAAAGGCCATGTCAGAGTGAAAGGCTGCAGTTCCTGTATAGGTGCGTGAATAAGATTCCCATGAATCTGGCATTTAGAACACTTCTTAACAAAAGTAAAAGATTCGCTCTCCATGGTAGGCCAATAATATCCCATTCTAAAAATTTTCTTGGCTAAGGTTAAACCGCTTGAATGAGTTCCACAAATACCACCATGAACCTCTTGTAAGGCTTTACAGATTCGTCATGTTCAAGACATCTAAGGAGCGTACCATCAAGACCACGTCAGTAAAGGATATTGGTGATCAAGGTATAATGGGATGATTGGCATATGAAATTCCTTTTTTGGTTGCACGATAAATCCAGAGGTAAGATGTTGTCTTTCAGATAAGTATAAGTCTTGCCATATAGGGGTGAATCAGAGCCAGTTAAATGGCAGATAACTTGGGTCTCAGGATTATCATAGGCAGGAGAAAACAATTGTTCCACCAAGAATTCGTACTGTGTTTGATTTTCTAACAATTGTAACAAGGAAGCAATTGTAGCCATTGCATCTATAGCTTTATTATCAATCCATGGTATTTGTGAAAACTTGATTTCTACAAAATACTTTTTTTAATCATCCACCAATTTTTTGTAAGGTAGCAACTTATCATCTTTAGTCTGATAATCATCATTGATTTGATTAATGATAAGTTGTGAATCACCATAGACTTGTAACTCTTTAATTTTCCAATCCAATGCTATCTTCATTCCTGTGAGCAATGCTTCATACTCAACCATGTTATTTGTGCAAGGAAACATTAGCCAATATGATTTCAGAATGGTATGCCCTTTAGGTGTGACAAAAAGAATTCCTACCCCCGAGCCATGTTGCATGTAAGATCCATCAAAGTACAATGTCCATGATTTCTTAATCATTGCTGTGAAGACATATGCATCAGGAAATTCTATGTGCATTGGGTTTTCCTCTTGTAAAGGTGCTTCAGCCAACTGATCTATGATGACTTGTCCTTTTAGAGCTCTTCGATCCACATAGTGAATGTCAAACTCACTTAAGATCATTACCCATTTTGCAAGTCTTCCTATTAAAGTAGCTTTGCTTAAGAGATATTTTAGTGGATCAATTTTGGTTATCAGCTTAACTATATGAGCCAACATATAGTGTTGTAACTTTTGAGAAGCAAACACTATTGCTAAACAATATTTTTCAATGAAAGTATAGTTTAGTTCATGACTTGTTAAAGTTCTGCTGATATAGTATATGGCTCTTTCTTTGCCTATAGAATCCCCTTGTGCAAGCAATGCTCCCAAAGACACTTTTGTTGTTGAAATATATAGTATGAGTGGCTTTCCTAAAATGGGTGGAATTAGGACTAGTGGATTGATAAGATATTGCTTGATCTGATTGAATGCTACTTCACATTTTTCTTCCCATTTGAATGGAACATTTTTATGCAATAGATGTGTAAATGGTAAACTTTTGTCTGCCAATTGAACTATAAACCTCCTGATGGATTGTAGGCATCCTTGCAGTGATCAAATTTGACTGATATTTCATGGTGGAAACATGTCCATTATAGCTTTGACCTTTCCTGGATCAACCGCTATGCCTTTTTCTGAAACAATGTATCCGAGTAGTTTTCCAGATTTAACATCGAAGACACATTTCTTTGGATTTAGTCAAACATTGAACTTCTCCATTCTAATAAATATCTTTGACAAAATTTCTAAATGTCCCTCTCTTTTGTGAGATTTGGCAAGGATATCATCAACATAATCTTCCATGAAGGTTTACATCATGTCATGAAAAAATTGTTGTCATCGCTCTTTGATAAGTCTCTCCTGCATTCTTTAACCCAAATGGCATTACGTTCCAGCAATAGGTACCCCAAGGGCATGTGAACATTGTTTTATCTTGATCCTTTGGTGCAATCTTTATTTGGTTATATCTTGAAAACCCATCCATTAATGAATACATAGCATGACCAGCAGTTAAATCAACAATCATATCTATGTTTGGCAAAGGGAAGTCATCCTTAGAACATACTTTGTTCAAATCCTTGAAATCTATGCAAATTCTAATCCTTCCATCTGTCTTTGAAACAGGTACAATATTGGAGATCCATTATGCATAGTCAATAGACTGAATGAATCCAACATCTAAAAGCTTCTTTAACCCTACTTTAACCAATAACGCAACATGTGGATGCATTTTTTTGGGTTTTTTCTTCACAGGTTTTTCCCCTATGTTTATAGATAAATGATGCATTATCAGATCAAGATCTAACCCTGGCATATCGGCATAAGACCAAGCAAAGTTGATTTGATTCTCCTTTAGGAACTCTGTAAATTTCAGTACTTCTTCCACTGTTAATGATGCTACAAGTTGCAAGACTTTTGGCTGCTCTTTTGTACTTATGTTGAGGGATTCTATTGGCTCAACCAAAATAGAAGATCTTTCATGATAATGTTTAGGAAGAGTGTCAAGTTTCTCATCCTTTAGTGCCTCAGAAAGGTTTTCACTGTCAGATTCGCTCTTTAATTTTATCTTGTTGTGATCTACCACTACCCTTTTTTGGTTTTCACCGATAGATCCATCTTTTATTTCATTTATTTTGCAGCTAAGAGACTTGACACCTTCCCTATCAAAATCTTGAGTATGAGATTCTTTGATTGAACAATTGTTTTCTTGACTAGATGAACAAAGGAAATTTATCATATCTTCATCATCATGGAATGTAGGGATATGGATAGGTGCGTCATTATCCCAATCAATAAGTTCTAGATAAACTAAAGGCATGGGATCATTAGATTGGGTAAGGTCTTGAATTGTCAAAGTCATGATATGGTTGTCATTTTCATGATGGACACGGTCTATGATGGTATTCTCCTATTGATTGTCAATCTCATTAAAATCTAAGTTGTCCTCACTTGAGTCATGATCGCTTTGTAAAACATAATCAAGTGGAGGCCTTGAGCCTTCTCCTTGTAAGAAAGTGGGTGCAAATTTGTGTATGACATCCACCCTTTTCTCTGTTAAGAATCTATCATTAGAGACATCATCCCATTCATATTCATTAGAATCAGTGTCTAAACTATTTTGCAATTAAAAAACTGACCCATAAAATTTTTGTAGAGTGCCATCTTCATGGAGTTTATTAGAAATTGATTCTTCTTCAGGAGATTGTTGTGCTTGCTGTGAAGTTGACTCTTCTGTATCTTTATCATATCCAAGTCCTGTTTTATCATTTGGATGTATTGAAATAGGTTGAATTGGCTCAATGATTCCTTATTTTCTTTTTGCTATAGGACCACTTCCTTCATAGCCCATTTTTTGCATGATAGTATAGCCTTTTCCATATTGCTCAGTAGGTAACTTGATGTGCAAAAGAGATCCATCTTCATCTTTGTATAGCCAACTTAGGATGTCCCTATCTTCAGCTTCTTCTTTGGTGGTGTTAACTTGAATGAATTGTCCATCAAAATTTGTGATTGGAACAGAAGCTTGGGATGTGGAGGTTGTTGCGATCTTTTGATTTGATAAAGTTGGTTGACCATGTGACCTCAGAGAAGGAGGTAAGCTAGAAAGGGATAGCGAATATTCACCTATTCCTTTGTCTTTAAAATTTAGCTTGGTGTCAAGATTCTTTGTCAATTCTTGCAATTGGCCTTGTAGATTGGAAGAAGAAACAGTAAGAGCCTCCCTATTATTTGGCACAAAGGTGTCTTGAGTTGCTCGAAGATTTGAACAAGTTTGAGTGCTATTGTAATCAACTTGTATAGTTATTTCTTGTCCATCATATGGAAACTTGAGGCATTGATGGTATGTTGATGGTACTACTTGCATATCATGAATACATGGGCGACCCAAAAGTATGTTATAGGAAAGATCTTGATCTAGAACCTGACAAAATGTATTTTTCACAATAGGTCCCACTCTGATATGTAGAATTATTAGTACTTTGGAAGCTCTTTCTTCATCATCATATGCCTTGATAGTTATTTTCCTTCGTGGATCAATGGAATTTTCTGATATGCCTAAGGCATGTATAAGTTTTAAGATACAAATGTTTAAACCAGCTCCTCCATCTATCAAGACACGTCTGATTCGGTGTTTATGGATCATGACTTCAAGATAAAGCGATGAATTATGTGGATGTATCATGGAAGCATCATCTTTTTTGAAGAATGAAAGACAAGTGGGGGAAGACAAATGTCCCACCATGGCTTGAAATTTATTTACATCCAAATTTGTGTCAACGGTTGTATTTACAAGAGCTTCTTCCAAAATATTCTTGTGTATGGGGGATATTCTGAGAAGTTCAAGGATGGAAATTTGAGCTGATGTTTTTCTTAATTGATCAACTAGATTATAATGACTTGGAGAAGGAATAGCTGCCTTAGATGAACTCCCTTTTAGAACAAGCTTTGCTTGTCCTCTTGTAGTCACATTAACTTGTTGATATTCTTGCTTTTCCTTGATTTTGATAACATTAACATGTTGATCATCTGCATAGATATGGCAGATTATGTTGTCTTCAACATTATTTATGCTTTTCACTTTGGCATCTGATGTTCCCCCTTTTGATAGTTTGGTAAAGGATCTTTGAATGCTTGATGATCATCATTGGTATGATGTCCTTCAATCTTGATAGTGCCATTGTCAATTAAATCTTGTACTAGATTTTGCAAGGCTTGACAATCATTTGTTCTATGACCTTTACATTGATGATAATTGCAATAATACAAGTCATTCCATGATGGTGGTTTGACTCATGGCTCATAATATCTTTGTGGTGGTAAGGTGATGACCTTATTATCAAGAAGCTCTTTGAGAGCAGACTCAAGAGATTGACCCAAAGTTGTAAAATTCTATCGATTTGAAAAGAATGAAGGTCTAGATAGATTTGATGTTTGGGTATTGCTAAGATTGTTATTAAAATTACCACGATTTTGATTGGTATTGGTCATGTTTTCTTGATTGGAGTTTTGTCCTTGTTGTTTGTTGTTTCCTTGTTGGTTGGTATTCCCTTGTTGGTTGGTATTCCCTTGTTGGTTAGCATTCCCTTGTTGGTTGGTATTTCATGGAGCATTTGATAGGTTGAAGATAGATGGTCTTGTTCGTAGATTGTTTGCATCCACTATACCATCATTGACCACATTTTTATTTATGTTCCAAAACCTTGTTTTATCATTGTTGTTTTGGTTAGATGAACTTGGATAATCAAGTTTTATCACTCCTCTTTTAACCAAGGCCCCTTCAATGGTGATTGCATTTTCAATCGGTTTTTCAAAGTTAGGAGGACAATGAAGATTAAACCTGTAGCTTAATTCTTGATCTAGTCCATTGATGAAGATATCCATTTTTTCCTTTTCAAGAATAGGACAGGAATATCGTGCAAACAACCTTCTCCACCTTTGCAAAAATGTAGTGAAGGATTCTCCTACTTTTTGTTTCACTTTGCAAAGATCAAGTATTGTTATCTAGTGTTGAATGTTGTGGTCATATTGTGATATAAACTAATTTATTAACTCCTCAAAGGTTTTGATGGGGGGGTAATCTTGGAAAGCCACTCCATGGATTGTCCACCCAGACTTCATGGAAACAATCGCATTAAGTAGGTATCGTCATAAGCGAATTCTAGACTCATATTTCTAAAATCCCTCACATGTCCAATGGGATCAATTTTTCCATTGTACTTATCAAATTTAGGGATTTTGCAATGTTTTGGAAAAGGGATCATTTGAAGACTCCTATCAAATGGATAAGGAGATATGTCATCCAAAACATACTTCTTTGTTGTGCCCCCTTGCATCTCCTTTATTTACCCTTGTAGTTCTTTTATCTATTGAGTAAGGGCACTAAAATCATTAAGAGGAGTTTCAGGTGTTTGTTTAATCCCTTCTATATCAAAATTGGAAGGTAACTTAGCTCCTTGATTAGCTAATGAAAGAAAACATCTTTCTTTGTTTCGTTCTAAAATCCTTTCCATAAGAGTATGGAATTGGGGATCTTGCTCTACTTCTTGAAGCTTTTCTTCTCTTAATTCATCAACATTAAATGTTTCCTCATCTTTTTCATGATCATCACCCATTTTACTTGTGGTAGTTTCTCTTTCGTCTTTTTCCATGTGTTTTTGAGATCTCGTGAAAACAGGCATAAGTTTTGTTCCAAATTTACTAAATTTTGATCAAAAGAATGGAATAGTGCAATTTGTGATGGCTATGAAAGTCAGGATAGAATGAAGATTCTATGACTTAAAAGATTTCTAGCCTTTAGCTTGTGTTGTTCCCTAGTTGAAAGAATGAAAATCCTGTTGGCAGGAATTTAAGCAAAAGATCAAGAAGAGGATGATTTTGCACTTTATGAAGTTTTGATCATAGCTTTGTAAAAGGATGGATTTTGTGATATATGCCTAATATGATTGAGTTCTCTATTGTAGAAATTTATTTGGATGAGTTGAATATTCAATTGTACGTTGGGGAATATAACCAAAACGAATACATTGGCTATGGTTGTGCCTTCGAGAAAGGGCTCTTCTTTGAAAGAAAGCTTGCGAGTATAATGGTTCTACAGCATAATAATCAGTGAAACCTCTAACACAATCATGATACCTATGGAGAAAGGTTCTATATTTAAGTAAAACCTTTCAACTTTGGTATAAGAATCGTCTTTTCTTCAATAGTTTCTTGTAACTAAGTGGTTTCTTTGGCTTTTTGACACATTTGAGAATGGACTTCTTTACAAAGGTTGTGGATTTCCAATCTTGTAATATGAGAGTAATCAATGTAATTGTGAGTTTTGGATGATCTTTACTGAATTAATGTATTGAAAACACATCAAGCAAGTTGTAGAATACTTGTGTTAAGCCCTATGCTAAACATAAAGTTTATGATCAAAATGTTGTTCAAAAATTGTTTTCACAGGTTGTACACATGATAGATAGATCAAATAGACTCACTCTTAGTACTCAAGTAGGTCATCATAGTAATCAATAGCCCACTTCTTAGAACTGCGTTAACTCACATAGCCTTGTCACCCCCAAAAGGGCACCCGTGTTTTTGTCTTTTCGAGGCATGTACTCAAAGTGACCGAAGTGGCTACTAGATCCCCTAAGCAAATGATCCTTGGTAGTTATATGGTGAGTATCTTGGGGGTAGATTCTTCCCTCCCTTGCACTGTGATTATTATGATGTTCGGAAACTGACTTTGGTTGGATACTACACTAAGTTCATAGTAAGGGTTTCCGTTCGGAGCGAAAAATGATATTGTCCCTTGAGAGACCTCCCTACCTTTAGAACAAAGGCTTCGGGGATGGTTATCTTGCACACTACCATCAAAAGAGGGTTTCCCAAATTTTGCTTTAAATTTTATAGTGGGGTGGAATAGCCTGGCTTTGGCTTGAACCTACTTGAGTCGTTCCTCTTGTATGAGTACTTTTTCCCACAATAGTAGGCTCTCTAAAAGGTATTATAAAAACTTAAAATTGCATGAAATGAAATAGATGAGTTTGGTATTTTGATCACCTAGTTAAGGGGAGAGAATAGGCCTATCACCATTTAAAGCAAAGCAAACAAGAGTTCAATTTTAAACCCAAATAAACATTTTTCTATGCTAGGTGAAGATGTTGCTTCACAAAAAAATGAGATTCTTTTTAGCCCAAAACAAAAAAAATGAAGTGTCTATCCTAGGATTGCTTAATTCCAAATTATGTGACTATCCTAGGATTGCTTCATTCTTTTAAAGTTCTTACTAACCGTGGTCACGTCGGATCCAATCAAATTGTATTTAAGTTACAGATTACAAATGCAGGTTTTGAAAAATCTATGCTAAAAATTATGCTAAAACAGACATCATGGGCGCTATAACAGAGTTTATGGGCACTACAGGATTTGTCATGGGCACTACAAGAACTATCATGGGCACTGCAAGATCTATCACGGGCATTGTAGGAACTGTCATGGGCACTACAGGAACTATCACGAGTGTTGTAGGAACTATCACAAGCATTGTAGGATCTGTCATAAGCACTATAGGATCTATCACAGGCACTGAACTGGGTGTAAATTGTGTTGAAGTGTGTTTATTTTGCTAATTAGTTGTTTTAGCTGTGACCTATCAGAAAAACCTGCAAAAAGATGTTAGAATTGGGGCAAGAGCCCCATGGTGGGCACCAAAAATGTGTGTTAGAAATATGTGTATCAAAATAAGATAAAAAAACCACACAAATGAAACATGAAACCAAAGAAAACTGAATAAAATGAAATCAGAGAATTCAATCAAAGCTTCTTCAGAACTATTCCATTTTTCTCTATCTCCAGTGATTCTCTTGGAACTACTGCTCTCATATTGTGTAAGAAAAGCTTCTTAGAATGGCAACTTGTAGAACGATTATGCAAAATGATAGTATTTCTCTATCCTATATGTTGGTGGAGTGAAATGCTGATATGGATATGCATAGGGGTTGCAAATTATGCACAAGGGCTACAAATTATGAATGCATCTAAAACTAAACTATGAGGATGATAAGCCATGATATGCTATGATTCTAAAATCTATGAATGCTAAAAGATTATGATATGGATGATTGAAAGCTATTTGACTATACTTTACCTGTATGAAAGCTTCTCTGTGATTTCAAAGACCTAGCAGTCCTTTTCATAGTTTTTTGTAGGCAAGAGCCTTGCTGGCAAAGATCAATGGCTATGAGATTGTCTAGTAGATTTGAATGGTGAGAGATGGAGAGGTTGAGAGGAAGATGGAAGATGTTGGGAGGTTGGAGAGAAGAATGGAGGCTTGTCTTCAACCCACGGGAACAAGCTTGAACAGAAACAAAGAAATTAATTTTTTTGTTTTGGAAGTTTGTTTCATAGTTTGTTGAAGATAAATCCAATATTAAATAAATTAATTAATTTATTTAATTTCATGTGATTTTGATTTTTGATTTTAGGACTATAGAAGTTTTAATTAAATATTTGAGATATTTAATTTGTGAATAGACTTTAGAAGAAATATTAAATATTTGGAATCAAATTAGAGGAATTAATTAAATATTTGGAATTTAATTGTGAATGGTATTTTGAATGAATTTTGAGGATTTTTAGAAGAAAGGAATATTTAATCTAAATTTGAATAAAATATTCAAGCCAAGATTATGTGATAATTAATATAAATAAATCGTAATGTTTATTTAATTAATTAAGAAATGGATAAGAAAAGTGATTAAATAAACTTATTTATTTAATCGAGATGAAAGAATGAACAATATAAATAAATTATTTAGATTTATTTATATGCAGATTGAATTCAAAGATTTAATTAAATATAAAAAATATTTAATTAATTACCAGACTATTGTGATGTGACCATTTTCAGGTGTATATAGGAAATATATTCTCTAAGGCTTTGTGCTCCATGATTTCCTCCCTAGTAAGTCCAAATGGGCTACTCGTAATATCTTCTATCTCATATGGCCCTGATGGTGACAAAGGTTGTTGTGATGAGGTAACATGGCTTCTCAAATAAAATTTTAGATCACTTAAGGTAAATGTGACTTTCATTTTCTCCATGATTATCTTGTATTGAGATCTTGTTTTCACCATAAATTTTGGGTCACCTTTGGGAGAGTTATGTTGAGATTTGTAATGTTTGAACTCTCTAGTTGACTCAAATATAGGTAAAAGGGATGCTCTAAGTATTTTTGGAGCAATGATGGTAGTGGGAGATGAAAAGATGAATGATGTGGGGGGTGATCTTTAAAAATGTTTTGGGACAACACTTTTGACTTAAGTTTGATGTTTTGATGTTTGGATAAAGGATGTTTGTGAACTTGTAAATCTTTAGGGTAGACTTGCTACCTTCAAGATAAACAAGTTCAAATATGATAACTAACTTAGCCAAATGCATGGAAAAGGATTCATTTCACATTAAAAGTAGCTAAGTTAGGAGTTGGTTTGGTAGATGTCTATGTAAAAAGGTGTTGATATATTCAAAAAAATTGCAAAGTTTGGTGTAGCGAAATTTGGATTTTGATGAAGGGGTGGATGAAATTTTTGACCCAATATTGAATTACAGTGAACCTTTGTTTGATAAGACCAAGGTAGTTAGAAACATGCTAGACCTCTAAACTTTTCAAATCCTAAAGACCCAATGATTTAGAGAATTTCAAGATCTTGAAAAAGACTAGGGTTTTGACTCCAAAAGAATGCATACAAGTTTGGATTGTTCCTTGAAGCACATTTATAGAAGTTGTATACCAACTTATTTCTATTTTTGTAAAGTGCTAAAAGGTGTTGTTTGATAAATTTTTTCCTATGATGCCTAAGTTTGAGGTGACAGAATGTAGAACTTCTCTTGAGGATTTTGATTTTGCATGAGATCATTTAGAAAAGTTCAAGTTTATGGAAGAAAAAGAGGATATTTATTGTTGCAAGTGTGGTGGTAATATGGGCCTTCCAGTCACAATATCAACTTGTTCCTCTTCTTTGTCTAAGATTATTGCTATGTTTCTCCACTGAATGGGTGTTTCATTTGTTCCAAAAGTGAAGCTTCTCAAACTACTAATTATATCAGTTTGTTCTCCCTCAATTAGTTCAAAGTTTGGTTGAATGATAGATCATGTAAGGTTGAATTATTCAATCGGAGTGATCATACACCAAATGGTCATGTGGGGTTCAATTTTTTAAGTTATCTTTCTTAGATGAGTTTCTTTTACCACAAACACTTGTCTTGATTAAGTTCAAACTAAATGTCTATGTTAAAAAAAATCATAAATTTCACAAGATCCATTTTGTGAAAATCATGAGGTTGAAGCCATAGTTGCCTATGTTAACTTTTGGAAGTATGGATTGAGATATAAGTAAAGATATTTAGAAATCTCTAAGGATAGAAATCCTTAGGGTAGGCATTAAGATCAAGGATATTTCAAAGGGTATCCATACTTAGACCAAATGGTTTGAAATTTTAAGGAAAATTGTGAATGTTAGTTTGTAATGTTTTGGAACCAAGCAAAGTATTAAACTAACTCAAAAGAATTTACCACCTTAGGTTCAAAAGATACTACTTGTTGAATCCCCAATTGGATTTCTCCAAACAATAAGACAATGCAAACAACTAGAGATTGGTGACACTGGATCCACCTTACATGGCACACACTTCTCAGAGCCACCAAATATCAAATCTTGAAGATCTGAAAATCCTAAGGATTTTCCTATTTCAACAATGAATAATATGGGGCGGCTTCGAAACAACCATTCCTACACTAGCAAGCATAAAGTTTTTTGGCTTCTAAACAATTGGTTCTTAGTAAGGACTTTCATAAAAGGTGGCCATACACACAACAAGATTAGCTCAAGATTATTTCAATCAAGAGGCCTCCAATTCCCTTCCTAAGAAAGGATGTTTACGTGTCACATAGACACTAAGGGTGGCACTTGTTGGTATGCCACATCTGCACCTGTTGCTTATGACTTTTGTCACAAACACATTTTTTATATAGTGATTTGAAAGAGCTTGGCTTTAGCTTGTTACCGCTTGGGTCATTCCCACCTTTTGAAGCGGGGTGGAAGGCCCTCTAAAGGTACCCAAAAGCAAGGAAGTACATTTTTTTGATCTCTCAAGTCAGATGACGCAAAGAGACAGCATTCACAATTCCTTTTCCTCACACTAGCATGAGGTTCATTTTAATCCCAATCAAAATATGTGGGTGATTATACAAAATGTAAAAGGAACACTTTTGATTCTCAAGATCGTCAAGTGGCATGAGAGAAGAGCATACGCATTCAATGACAAAAATGTAAATCACAAGATAGAAAACACTCGTTAATTTTAACCCTTAAAGAAAAAGTTAAGTTTATTTTAAGCACCAAACAAAGTGTTAAGTTGTATTGTTCAATTTTAAACCCAAAGTAAAATGATGCGAGGATTCAATTTTAACTGATTTGAGCATTCATTTTAAAACCCAATTGAAAGCTAGTGTGGTCCTAAAGCATGATAAATGGGTTATAATTACCCCAAAAGTGTCAAAACACTTGTTACAATTATAAGATTTAAAGATAAGAATGCTTCTTCACTTTAACTTTTATCATCCAACCTACAAAACCCAGTTAGCCTAAAAACTAGAACAAAAAGTCAGAGACATGTTACTAATCAGATGAAGTAAAAAAATTAAAGCACATGCTAAAAATCATAATTTTTTTGCTTACCAAAAAAAGACTGTCACTATTCACGATAGCATCACCATAAATCAAATGAGCGTCTCTCTGCATAAGGACAGTGATGATAATAGCGTCGCTATTTGGTGGTGTCACTATTTGCAAATTCTTGATACCTCTAAAAATTATTAGTGTAAACATTTTTTTTAATGAGTGTTAGTGTATTAATTAGGTGTCATTGTATCAGATAGAAATAGTGGTGCTATATGGTGATGCCTTACAAAAGTGTCAATGAAATCCCCTAGAGCGTCACTATATCTACAAAAACTAGAAAATGGATTTCGAGAGAAAAAATTCATTAAATGTGATTGGTTATGCCCTCCTAGTGCCAAAATTGGACTGATGGATTAGTATGGGATGACTACACTTGATCCATGAGGACACAAAACATATTCATGCCACTAAACATCAATCCAATAGAGATCAATCAAATGAAAACTAAACTAAGCATCCTTTAAAATCTAACATACTAAACTACGAAATCTTCAAAACACCTATTATAATCCATTGAAACTTATCCTATTGGGGGAGTGGTGCCGCATTGATGTGCGATGGTGACCCTTCCTAATCTCAAGGATAAATATGTTTATTTCAATCAGTTTTATTGAAGAAAAATGATGAAACCATTGTGAGATGTGTGATGAAACATGATTTAAATGCTAAAATAACATGATGCAAGCTATTTAATCATGATTTATGCTAAGATGATCAAGATGTGTGAATGCAAAAGCTAATCTAAATCGATTTTAAGCTAAAAAGATTGGAACCCTAATTAATAAGCAAGCTACATGAATGCTCTATGTTACCATGGAAGCTAGTGCATTGATGGAAGCTAAGCTAATTAATTCCAGTAAGTAAGCTAAAATGATACTAAATAATTCATAAATATGAGTGTGAATGTGAGTGATTTCAACAGCATGAGTTTTCTCTAAAAAAGGTGGATCCTTTTGTCTCCAAATAGTGATCTATTTATAGGAGGATAAATGAGAAAAGCAAGGTTGAGATCAAAAAGGTTAATCAACGGACAAGGATGGAAGAAGTTGGAGGCATGGATCATGGATTCTCATCAATGAATGATAAAAAATGGTGGGATTTAAGCAAGGTTTCACCTTTATCCAAACAAACACACTTTTAACTTGCACAAGAAGTCATAAGTTAACTTGCACAAGAATTCAAGTAAGTTTGTTATAGGAAAAGGAATATTCCCTTTTTTCAAATGAGTGAGGAGAGAGAATATTCTTTGGAATATTCTCATGGGTGAGGAAAATAGATATTTAGAAAATTAAAAGAAAGTTTTAATGTGCAAAAGGGGAAGGAATATTCCATAAGAATATTCTTTTTGGAGGAATGTGCAAAGGAGGAATGTTCCCTTGGAATATTCCCTTACAAGTGGGGGGATTTAGATTTATTAGTAATTGATAATTAAAATAATGTTAATTATGCAATTAGGGGAATTAGATGATATTCATTAAATAAAGTGATTTAATGAAAGGGGAAAAGTGAAATGACATTTAATTAAATAACTTAGTGTTATTTAATTAAATAAGAAGATTTAGAGATTTGAATTAAATAGTTTGATGTGTTTAATTTAATAGGACAAAATATTAGCATGAAAGGGGATGAATTAACCCAATTAAATTAATTAGTTTTATAGATGCAAATGACATATTTAATTAAGATAGCTAGGCTAATTGAATTAATTAAACAAAAATAGGATGGGTTTTAGGAGGGAATGATGTTAGTATACCTGATTCAAGTGTATGATATCATTCGGGACATTTTCCAGTGTCTACAGAGACAACATGTTACTCTTTGATTGTTGCTTTAGTGACAATTGCTTGTAAGGCTGCAATCTCAAGAAAACCTAATCCCCAGCCTCAAAACTTCTTTCACTATGGTGTTGGTCTACCTATTGCTTCATTCAGTTTTGTGCCATGGATAGATTCTCTTTAAGTCCTAAAAGTACTTGTTTTTGATGAATCATGTGGTCGTCCACCACATGAACTCTTGGTGACACCTTTAATGATGATGTGATGGAAAGAGGATGGTATCCATACAATACCATAAATGGAGACATTTTTTATGAACTATGGAAGGAAGTGTTATACCACTATTCTACTAGTGGTAGCCAATCTACCCATTGAGACTGTTTATCTGAAGTGAAACAACTTAGATATCCTTTCCAAGAACTTATTAACCACATATATTTTCCCATCAGATTGTGGATGGTATGAAGAACTATGAGCCAATTGAGTAACGAAACACTTGAATAAATCTGTCCAAAACCTACTACTAAAGATAGGATCACAGTCACTAACAATAACCTTAGGTATACCATGTAGCTTTTGAATATTCTCGAAAAATTCTCTTTCCATTGTACTTGCTATAAAAGGATGTGATAATGCAATAAAATATGCATATTTAGTGAGGCTATCCACCACTACCATGATGGCATTATTACCATTAGATCTTGGATGCCTTGTGATGAAGTCCATGGGGACCTCTTCCCAATGTTGGCTAGGAATAACTAAGGGTTGCAAGAGACTAGTGATAACTTTAAGAAACCCCCCTAAAAAATATATGAAATCTTGGTGAATCTTTCTTTTTTAAGAAAAAATATTAATTTCTATTGGTGAGTCTTTCCTTTTTCTCAAAAAAATATGAATTTTATTGGCAATTTTTTTGACATCACTAAAATTTTGTAGAAAATTTTGGGAATCTAGAAAAATAATAATAAAATGCATTAATTATGATGGAGAATCTATCTAATCTAAAAATAATTCTCATGGAAAAGTAGGGTCTAAGGGTGGAAATTATTGATGGGTTGAAGGGGTAGAATATAATATTTACTTTCCACCATTGTTTTAAAATATAATATAATGGCCCTCATTGTATTTTGAAAGGTAAAATGTACCCATGATCTGTAATTCTCATGGGGCTCAAAAATTTTCCTAGATCATCGATCTAACAATGCTCATTGTACTTTGAAATGTAAAATTTACCCACATCTATAATGCCCATGAGACCCAAAATTGTGGGGCCCATGAGCATTACAGATCATGAGTACATTTTATCTTGTGGAATACAAGGGCCATTAGATTATATTATAAATCAATGGTGGAAACTAAAGATTAGAAACATGGTCCTAAAGCAACTAATAATTATGATATATTATTAGTGAATTAATATAGATTTCTACTATAATATATAAAATTTAGGTGAATTTGATTTAATCATGTATCGAATATTGTGGCAAATTTTTGAGTTAAATTTTTAATAAAATAAATTATTTGGCAATTTAAATAAGACTATAATAAAATTTTGTAGAAATGTGGCTATTCAAGTCTCATTGTAGCTCGAACTATTATCCAATTTTGGATTCCCAAATTTCAACTATTAGTCAATTGGCAAATATTAGCCACTAAAAAAATCATTGCAAGAGACGAAGTGTCTTAATTGTCTCCCCTTTATTTTGTTGACAAACCAAACATTCTACCACAAATTTTTGAATATCCTAATATATTTTGCAAAACAATCAAATTTCATTCCATTGCATTACAAGACACATATTTATATAATGAAATATGATGAACCCTGTGAACTTCAAGTTCAACAAAATAACAACTAATATCCTAAATACACTATCCAACAATAATAAATCTAAAAAAAATAATAACAAGAATTAAAAAACTATTTGTGTGGAGTAATGATGGAATATCCAACATTCCCCCCTTATTACATCATTGCTTTGAAGTAGTAATAAGATAATCTTGAAAACTTTCAAACTTAACACATGCAAGAGGCTTTGTGAACATATCAACACATTGATCCTATGTAGAGCAGAACTAGAGTTGAATTTTATTTTGTTGAATGTGTTCTCGTATGAAGTGACAGTCAACTTTAATATGCTTGGTTTGTTCATGAAACACTAGATTACGAACAAGCTTGAGAACACTTTGATTGTCATAATAGAGGACTATAGGTCAGTTTTGTGGTACCCCCAATCCTTCTAATATGCAACGTAACCAAACTACTTCACAAACTACTACACTTGTTGCACGATATTTTTCTTCTATTGAGGAACAAGCAACTATGGATTGTTTCTTACTTCACCAAAAATTAGGACTTGAACCCAAGAAGAAAAAAAATCCAGATGTGGATTTCCTATCATTAATTGAACCTATTTAATCTGCATTTGTATACCTTATCTAGAAGAACTGATCATTCCTTTTATATTCCAAACCATGATTCATAGTACCTTGGATATACCTTAGTACCCATTTTGCTACTTTCCAATGACACATATTTGGTTCTTGCATAAATATTGATAGATAATTAATAGCAAAAATAATATCTAGTCTAGTATAAGTCAAGTAAATCAAACCTCCAATCATTTATCGATGGAGAGTTGCACTCACTTGAGGAGATGAATCAGAAATAGATAACTGCAAACTTGATTCCATTGGTGTAGAAATGGGTTCAGAATCCATCATTCTGAATTTCTTGAGCAAGGTCTTGACATATTTTCTTTGAGATACAAAGATATTGTGATTTGTCTACCATACCTCTAAACCGAGACGATAGTGAAGTAGCCCAAGATCCATCATATCAAAGGCCTTCCTGAGATCATTCTTGGTTGTTGCAATCATTTCTTTTGAGATACCTATGGTAATTAAGTCATCAACATATACAATAACGATCACAATATCCCCCTTTTGATCCTTGAGATAGAGATTTGGATCATATGGATGCCTAGTAAAACCATGTTTTAGCAAAATGTTCATCAATTTAGCTTGTTTGAGACCATATAGGGATTTGACAAGTTTGCATACCTTTTCCTCTTTACCAAGTGCAACATATCCCTCAAACTTCAAACTTTGAGGATAAATGGCTACATCTAAATCTAATTCTTCACCTCATACAATATCTTGAGTTTGTCCCATGCATCTTTGGCTATGGATGAGTCATGGATAAATGGTTGGAGATCATTAGACACACCGAACAAAATGATCAATTTCTCCTTTCTATCATCTTGATCAAATTTCTTTTGTTCATCAACATCTGTCTTATGGTGTGTTGTGGTTCCACTCACCACATCCTAAACTTTCTCAAACTCAAGTTGAGTTTTGAGTTTGGTCTTCCAAGTGGAATAATCATTTCTGTGTAGCAATTGTGAATCTGGAAGAAGGAATTTTGGAGAACTTCCTACCATTGTGGAAGAAAAATAACACCCCCTGGAAGAGTTGAAAAATACACAATTTTGTCCAAAAATAGAGTTATAACTAAACTTCTTAAGGCTAATAATATGCTTGGAAATTTCCTATTTTTCAATTAGCATATGAACCCCATGCAGAAAACCTCTGCCGATAGGTGTGAAGTGTTTATTCCATAGATACTACCAAAGAATAGAAATATTTGACAAAATGGAACACTCCATAAATACAATGTTTTCATTAAACAAAGACTAACATATATCTTTCCTAGAATGTATTTCTTAGACCCTTGAATGGGATTCACAAAATGTAAGCCTCAATGGTGATCATGCCTACTAAGTGACCGAATAATACCAAATTAAAGTAAAAAAAAAAAACATCCTACAGACTTCAAAATGCTCAAACCTGCAGAGAGAATTCAGAATTTCTACCTCACTGATCACTTGTTTCACACTTGCCTAAGGATCACTTGATTATGGGTGCAAGTAGTATGCTAGAGTTATTTAAGGAAAGAGAAACACCTTCATTATGCCTCTCTTCACATGCATATTTAGTGCAATCCAATCACCATTGAAGGAGAAAGCCACAAAAGTCGTGATCTCTACTAATAAAGGTGCTCCTCTCACAAATACAAGACCACCTGATTTGAATTTCATGTGCATCACATGGGAACCTCCACCTTTAGTGAATATACCATGCTTAACTCTACCAATGTGGCCAATACTAATAGATTGAGGCAATAGAACAAAGTGCGCTATCAATGGCATTTACGACCAAGATTTTGTCCTAGACTATTTTGAAGTATGGAGATAGCATGGATACTCAATACCAAATCCAATGGCCACCAATGCTATTACCATAGCCAATTCTCAAGATGATCCCACTCTGCCAAGTATGGGAAAATAAAACACAACCATCAATGGTAAAGAAGTGGATCAAAAAGCCATGAGGATACAAACAATTCATTTCCTCTCCTCTCAGGTTGAATTCATCTTATCACTAAAGAGCAAGCATAGGAAATGATATCACTCTGATACCATAATAGATTTTGCAAAGCAATCAAATTGCATTCTATTGCATTACAAGACACATATTTATACAATGAAATATGATGAACCCTGTGAACTTTAGGTTGAAAAAAATAAAAAGTAATATCCTAAATACACTATCCAAAATAATAAATCTAAAACAAATAATAACAAGAATAAACAAACTATCTACGTGGAGTAATGATGGAATATCCAACACATCCCCTTTAAGCCTTCCCAAAAGAAGTCTTTCTTGACCTGATGATATGTTTTCAAAAATCTTGAGGGACCACCCACGAGAGACTCATGTAGTTTTGTAAGAATATTTTGTTTGAGGAATTCTTGCAAAGATACAATCGCTCTTTATACCACAAATTATCTCCCTTCTAATTTTTTTTATCTAAACTAACAAGGTCGCTCTATAATTCTTGAATGAGATTAATAGTAGCCACATCATATTTCCACTCTTCTTTGGATTCTTCTACCCAACCTTCTTGTAATATTGAAAGGGAACACAATAAAGCTTCGCCCTTCTCATCCTTCCTTGATAGTGCATCTTCCACAACATTTTCCTTCCCTTTCTTATATACAATCTCAAAATCATATCCCAAAATCTTAGTAACTCATTTTTGTTGTTCTTTTGAAGAAAATATTTGTTCCAAAAAATATTTTAGGCTATCATGATTTGTCGTAACCTTGAAGTGTCTACCCATTAGATAAGGCCTCCAATATTTTACTGCATGAAGAATAGTAAGCATTTCCTTCTCATAAATAGGTTTGAGTTGATTCTTCCCCTTTAATTGATGGCTCTCAAAATAAATGGGCTAACCCTCTTGCATGAGAACTGCACCTATATCATTTCTAGAAGCATCACATTCCACAGTAAAATTCTTTTGTGAAATCAGGAGTGACAAGTACTGGAGTTGTGCACATAGCCTCCTTTAATATTTCAAATTTTGAATTGGTAGATTCATTCCAATTAAAATAATCCTTCTTCAATAAATTTGTGAGGGGTTTTTTTATATGACCATAATTCTACACAAATTTGTGATAGTATCAAGTCAATCCCAAGAAACCCCTCAATTTCTTAATGGTTTTGGGAATAGGCCATTCCATGATCACCTTAATTTTGTTAGGATCCACCTTTACTCCATGTGAAACTATGTGTCCCAAGTACTCCACCTCATTGAGGACAAAATCACACTTTGATGGCTTACCATAGAGTTGATGCTCTTTGAGAACTTGTAATACTTGATCTACATGTTGCAAGTGTTCTTCCCATGTTTTACTATAAATCAGTATATCATCAAAAAAAACTAATACAAACTTCCTCAAGAACTTTTTAAAGATGGAATTCATCAAACTTTGAAAAGTAGATGGAGCGTTATTAAGACCAAATGGCATCACCAAAAACTCATAATGACCCTCATGAGTCCTAAATGTTGTCTTACAAATATCTTCTTCCTTAATTAAAATTTGGTGATAACCGAATCTAAGATCTAACTTTGTAAAATACATAGCTCCATTCAATTCATCTAGAAAATCATCAATGACTAGAATAGGAAACTTATCTTTGATGGTGTACATGTTGAGCACTCTATAGTTTGGACACATGCACCAAGTATCATCCTTCTTCTGTACCATCACCACTAGTGAGGAGTAAGCACTTCGACCATGTTTGATAATTCCTACCTTTAACATCTCCTCAACAATATTTTCTATCTCGCTTTTCTGTATATGTGGATACCGGTAAGGCCTAATGTTGGGGGGTTGGCTCCCTGGAACTAGTTGTATGGAATGATCATGATCCCTCTTAGGAGGAAGTCCTTTAGGAATATCTCCAAAAACCACCAAGTGATGCTCAATTATTGTTTGTAAACTTGGATGGGTAGGAGCATTAGATTGAGATACTTCTAATGAACATAACTAGGCCACAAATCCATCAACTCCTTTCTTGAGTAGCTTCTACATTTGATGAGAGCTAACTATTTGTGGGGACTTTTTTTTCAACCCTCTTAGCTCTATTATCTTTCCTTCTGATTGGAACCTCATAAACAATTCTTGGAAGTTCATCTCAATTGTTCCCATGGTAGTAAACCATTGTACTCCCAAAACAATATCTGTTGCACCCATAGATATAGCATACATTAGGCTATCAAGGCGATAATATCCCATGGATAATTTAATGCTATGACACTTTCTAGAACAACTAATGGTACCACCATCTGCAATCAATATTTGAAAATTCTAGAGTTGGATATATAAAACAATTTAGATGAGTAGCCAACTTTTTTTTGATGAAATTTTGAGTACTACCTAAGTTGATTAGCATAGTTACTTTATGCTTCTTTAAGAATCTAGTTTCCTTGAGAGTTTAAGGGGCACTAAACCTAGAGAGTGCATGACAAGAGATGATTGGTTGGGAATCAAGTGATTCATCATCTAGATCTCTATCACCCTCTACTATTGGTTCCTCCTCTTCATCACTTGATCCTTCAATATAAAACAATTCTTTTCACTACATCTATGCCCTCAACTATATTTGCTGTCATAATTGAAACATAACCCTTTTGCTCTTTTCTCCTCAATTTGTTGTGGATTCAACCTAGTAAGTTGTGGTAGTGAATGTGTAGGATATCTCCTTTTGTTGAAATTTAGATTCCCTTGTATCTTACTAGCCAGAAAATTCTCCTCCACTTGTCTTGCCATTACTATTGCTTGTGATAAGGATTGTGGTTGGAACAATCGTATTTCATATTTTACGTGATCCTTTAAACTACCTAGAAATAGTTCCTTCTGTGTGTATGAAAATACACTTGTTATAATCAATTCCAAACACATTCAATAAAACATTATATCAAAGAAGCTTAAAGAAAAAAAATAAACAAACTCTTATTCCAGCTCCTTCAAAGTTGTTCTATTGCTCCCTATCTCCAACGTTTCCTTAATTCAAGTTGTTCTCAGATTTAGTATGCCAAGCTCAATGAAATGGACTACTAGAGAATGAGATTTAAACTAAAATGCATACTATACTAAGATGCACGATTATGCTATGATATGATAAGATTATTGCTAGAATCCTAAAGATGAAAGTGTATAAGCGTAATTGTGTGTGTGTATATGTCTATATCTGTGTACCTAACCAATGCTTGGATTCACACATGTATTTATAGAGTTTTTTGAGGATTTTGATTGGCTGAGTTGGTCAATGGCTATGATAATTCCTGACAGATCGAATGATTGAAGATGGATGAGACTGGAAAGAAAAATAGAAGAAAATGAATAAAGTAGAATTTTTCCATTTTCATGGAAGAGATAAGATGAGATGATGAAAAATCATCTTTTTTAGAAGATAATGGAAAGATATTGAGAAGATAAATAATGAATTATTTAATTCAATTATTTATTTATGGGTGCATGTAGATTTTTCTTAATTAAATAAATATTTAATTAAGATTTTGAGGAAATCAGAAGATTTCATAATTAAAATGAAATATTTAATTATGATTTAAAGAAAATAGAAGATCTTTAATTAAATAAAAATATTTAATTAAATTTGAAGAAATGACATGTGTATGAAATTATTAAATGAAATATTTAATTAATTAGAAGAAAGTTTAAAATAGAAGAAAAGAAATATTTAAATTTAATTAAAAAGATTTAATTAAATTCAAAAGATGATAATTAATTTAAATAAATAAAATGTATTTATTTAATTAATCAAGTAGACATGTGAAATAATCAAATAAAATAAATTTATTTAATTATAGTGGGAGAATAAAATGAATGAACAATATAATTAAATCGATTAAATTTAATTACATGTAGAAGATTTTAGAGAAATTAATTAAATAATAAATATTTAATTAAATGTCAGGATTACTTGGACATGACCAATTTTATGCACATACATTTTTCCCCTCTTTGAAGTGATGTGTGAAATGCATTACTTGAAAGAAAATAAAAAAAAAAATTCCCCTCTTTGAAGTGATGTGTGAAACACATTACGGATGATATGAATTTCAAAAATGTGATAAACAAAACTTGATTGGATGATGACATTATGCTAGTGATTTGGTGATTTAGCTCCTGATAATTGGTGTAAAAGATGCCCCTGGTGAAATAAAGTGATAGAAAAGAACATGCCACCAAAAATCCCCCTTAATTGACCCATATAAGGTAAAAGGGGTAAAAGTGGAAGTCATTTTCACCCTTTTACTATAGTGATTTTGATGCTCTGATAGTGACTTGGCGAGATGCAGATTCCATTTCATAGGCATAGATTTGAGTGGGCCCATTGATTCTAGAGACCAACCACATATGGACCACTGGTGAGTTGATTGAACCCTTTATGATTCAAAATTTGTTGATTTTGATCAATTTTTGAAGCTTTTTCATGCAGATTTATGGTAAAAAATAGCTTTTTAGCACATCCTCCCATGTGTTTTAGTGCATCCTCCCATGTGTTTTAGCGCATTTAGGGTGTGATTTAGTGTATATAGTTGTAGGGTAAAATTAGGTGTTCTAGCGCATACGAAGTGTAGATTAGCGCTTATAGGAGTGAAGCCCAGCTAGAAAACTTTAGCGCATCTAGGGCATAGAGTCACGCAATTAGGGATTGTCCACAACAGAGGTGTATTAGCGCATCTAGGGTATGAATTAGTGCATCTGCAGGGTATCTTAGCGCATATAGGGTTTTAATGCTTATAGGAAAAACTTTAGTGCTTGTAGGGTGCAAAAGTGTGCATATGAAGTTTTAGCACTTTCGAGGTAAACTGTAGCACTTTTGAGTTTCAGCACATCAAAGGCACATATTAGCACATCTAGGAAAATTTTAGCAGAATGTGATTGTGATGAAAAATGATGGTGTATACATTACTTCCTTGGTCAATAGATAGAGAAATTATTTTTCCATCATGCTGATATGAGTAGAAATGATAGAAAATTTTATGATTAACTGATAACTTTGCTTCCCCAAATAGAAAACAAAGAGTAGATTGATTGACTGATTGTTTGATAACTTTGCTCTCATGAATGACAAACAAAGAGTAAATGTTTGATAAATTTTCTTTCTATGATAGAAACCAAATAGTAAATGATGGTTTTCAAACGTATTTTCATTCATGACTGAAGTAAAAAATGATTGGATTGCTGATAAATTTGCTTTCCTCAAAACGAAAAAAAATAGTATAATGTTGATAGAGTAGATTGATTTGATATTCAGATAGATAGATGTAGGAGTGATTGCATGATATGACTGATTGTATGATATGGGTCACTAATATGATGTATTGATATGATTCGCTGATTAATTTGATATGGGTCATTGATATAGTTCACTTGATAGATAGAGCACATGATATGAGTCTGATTAATTGTCCTTGTGATGACCAACAAAATAGGAGGTTTTTGACAACCTCCAGATTAGAGAGTGTTTCCTGATATGTTGGGATCAGGTAGGAGAGCTGACTCCAGTAGAGATACAGTGGATAGGGGACTGTGGGTTGGGATCTTTGTTGACTATCACGCGAGGGATTTGAGTCAACAAGGGACTGTTGACTCCATTGGCAGAGAGGTGGCATTCTGATCATAACGCCTTTCATTTGCCAATGAGTGAGATTCCCGTGACACTCGAGGATGTGTATAGGATTCTAGGGATTCCCATGGTAGATGCCCTTGTGGTTTATGACCACAAGGAGATAGGAGGGACTGAGGCATTGAGGAGGATTTGTGGTGATATGTCGATAGCACGATATTGGGTGTCATGGGTGGATTTCAGTAGATATCCAGCCCTAGTTGCTATGTTGGGTACATTCATTGGGGGCTTCCTTGGACCAGACCATCAATCAAAGGGATTTTCAGTTGGTTGGGGTAGGATGCTAGAGTGGATGGTGACTCAGCTGCGGAGGTATGCTTGGGGGAGCTGCATTTTGGCTCATTTGTATCATGATCTACATCAAGTGGTATACCGAGGGTCGACTAGTTTGGCCAATGGTGTGACTCTGCTCCAGATCTAGGCATGGGAGCATATTATGATTACGAGGCTAGAGTGTGCTAGGGCTAGGCCACTAGGCAGGCCGTATGTATATGCATATTCAGGTGCACTTGTCCAGCCCAAGTTGGGAAAGTTAGAGTACTGGCGGTGCATGCTAGATGACGTGGATGCAGTTATATGGAGGTTGTATACAGATTGCGAGCCTTGGGACATGAATCATTTGGAGATGCCATTTGTTTGTATGCCCCGATATCTGATAGGCTAGACCCTATATATTATTGAGATATTTTTGGCCTTGCAGGTTCAGAGATAGTATGGATACATGTAGGGGATGCCATAGGGCATTGTTCACTATGGGCGGTGCAAGGATGATCCTAGATGGGGACGTTGTATTACATACTAGGTGGCATATACAAAGTATTCTAGCTTCCAACTTGAGGTATGGGCATAGAGGCTAGAGGTGACAGATAGAGGTATGTCAGATGAGTACTTAGTGTATTTCCACACACATTGATTCCCATGATTTACATGCCCAGATGAGCCAGGGCCCATTGCAATAGTACAACAACTAGGGGTGGAGAGACAGGATGGTGTGGCTAGTGGAGAGTAAGCGGTGGGTGGAGGAGAGGAGGAGGAGGCGGGTGGAGATGAGGAGGAGGGTGGTAGAGATGAGGAGGAGGGTGGTAGGGATGATGATAGCTCAGATGATGCGGATGATGGGGAAGATGATGTAGGGGAGGAGGGGAGGGAAGTGAGTCAGAGGTTTGATAGCATAGCCAGTGCTTAGATTGTACAGCAGCCTAGATCTGGTGATAGACCATAGACCATTATTAGGGTTTCCTCTTCTTCATAGCAGGCACAAATAGACATGTTGCAGGCCTCGGTGTAGACTATTCAAGGTCAGCTAGGTCAGGCGCAAAGTTTGATAGCGTAGTTATAGTCATAGTTGGCATAGACATAGGCTCAAGTTCCAACACTGACATAGGTATCTCAACATGTCCCAGACCCATAGATAGCCTAGTTGATCACAAAGAGGGATGCATTGAGATGGAGGGCAGTGAAGGTCGAAGGCGTCACTTAGAGGTTTATGGGCACTATATAGAGAGTTCATCCTTGTGAGAGGCTATTGTCGAGGGCATGGAGATGGTGAGGGAGGCCGAGTATTACCGTTTCATATATGAGGAGTTGTGTCCTCCTGAGCGTAGGGAGCCATTCCCATGGTCTTGAAGTAGGACTAGGAGTAGGTCGCGGACAGCCACATAGAGCATGGGGGTTACTGGGCCTCAGTGAGATCTAGACACAAGTACTAGTGGCAGGCCACCTCCTTCCAAACCAACTCCATCAAGGGCATCAACCAGCTAGTTTATGACACATGTATATCATTTTTGGAGCATGTCTATTTGATCTTTGATTATATCCCATGTATCTCTCTTTGGACTTTTCAGTTTCATTGGACATTGGACATTTGTATTATTTATGATGAGCGATGATATGCAATGATGATGATTTTTAATGATGTGATGTACATTTATGGGATGATTATGTGATATGCATTTATTTATATATGTTATGGATTTTGATATGCATTTGAATGATTTGATGACTAACATGATATGCAGGATGAGTTGATATGATGTGTTTATGATGATGATGAAAAATGATGGATGATGCGTACTAATGGCATCATGCAGGTGGATGACTTATGATGTGACTATGAAAATATGTCATGGGATATTTGATATGTTTTATGAAAAAAGTTGTTTTGGCAAATGATATGAAAATGCATGTATGTAATGTTTGTTTTTGGATTTTCAAATGCAAGTAAATAATGATAATATGATGGAAAATGAATGTTGTGTTTATGATATGCATCATGAATATGTAATATGAATTGATATGAAAAATGATAGGATGATTAATGATATGATATGAATGTAATGTGACAAATGATAAATGATATGAATAATGATAGGAAGTGAAATGATTAACAATAATGAGATGTATGATAAGATGATAAATGATATGTAATGAAATGTAATGTTTTATAATGATGATGAAATGAAATGATAAAATGAAATGATAATGACATGAACGATAATGAAAATGATAAGTGATAATGAAATGAACACTAATGAAAATGATAAGTGATAATGAAATGAACGATAATGAAATGATATGAAATGAATAATAATGAGATGATAAATGGAATGATAAATGAAATGATAAGTGATAATGAAATGAATGATAATGAAATGATATGAAATGAATAATAATGAGATGATAAATGAAATGATAAGTGATGAATAATAATGAGAGGATAAATGAAATAATAAGTGATAGGTGAAATGAAATAAAGTGATAAATGGGATGCAAATGTGTAAAATGAAAATTAAATGAATATGAAAATGATAAAATGTTAATGATATGAAGATGATATAGAATCTAAATGATATGCAAATGAATGATAAATGATAAATGATAGGACCTAGATGAAATGATAATGATTAATGAAATGATAATGAAGATGAAAGGTGATGATGAAACAAATGTTTGAATGTCCTCCACAAATAGTCCAAAGAGACATGGCAGCCGTTGATGTTCTTGTTAGCCTTTCAAAAACTCTGATGCAAATCCAGTATGCAAATATGTACAATGAGTGAGATGAAATGAAACTAAATGAAACCAACCATTTGTTGAGCCTTTCATTAGCTTTCTTGAATCATCATAAAGCATTTTAAAATGTTGGAAGTATGTACAAGCATTAGAGGGTAAATTAGCACCAATGATGACCTAAGTAAAACTTTCATGATTTTTGATAGAGAAAGTAAACACAAACATCAAGGTACAATTGAACCGAGATGACTTGAGCATTCCTTGCATAAACAGACAAAGATTAACCACTTTCTAATGCAAATGTGAAACTATCATCAATCATGCATTTTGGAAATCATGTCTCGCAACATATTTGCACCCAATTGATAGTTAACCTCAAGATAACAGACAAAGAAAAATCATTCTCTTTCTTCGCCACTCTAGTTTAGTACATCATTGAGTGTGCTCTAGAGAGATGATATCAAAAATTAAACAACCATTGTTCAAAATTTAGTACTGCTATGCCAAACATTATTCAGATTTTCGATCATCCAGATATGAGTCATGATATGGTACTTAGCTAAAAATTGTTGTGATATGGATCAATGATTAGATAGGTGTTCATAAGATTTGATTGTTTGTTCACAAGATTGGATTTGATGTCATTGTCTAGCTGTTTTAGTAAAATCTAAAATTTGATTGTCCCCAGTATGTCAACGTTTCCCCCCAGTATTAACACAACTTGCTGAAATGGATATTTACAATGATCAAGTCATGGTAAGATGTTAGCGCTTTCAAAAAATGATGATAGTATTGTGCTGGTATGGCCCATGATGATCAAAATATGCATGAAATGAAGGCTAAGAAGCCAAGTGCAGAACATGACCTAATAGATGGAGAGCTACAAATAGTGTCTGTTTGCCAGATTTTCACTATTTGTTTTTATTGCATTTTTCTAATTTCTTTTTGATTTTTTTTGTATTTTTCTTGTCAATAGACTACTTGTTACCAGGTTTTCACCCTATGACATTTTTTTTTTAATTTATTTATTTATTTATTTTCAAAATATTTTTTTATTTTTTTTGTATTTCTTGAGGACATTTTCTAATTTTTTTGTATTTCTTCAGGACATTTTCTAATGTTTTTGTATTTTTTTAGGACATTTTCTAATGTTTTTTATAATTTTTTTAGGATTTTTTTGATGTTTTTGATGACTACTTTAGACATAATACTTCTTCAAGTGCATGTTGTTAATGGGTTCATCAAACAGGTCCCCTTTTGGAATTGATAACTTGTAGGCTCCTGAACCATAGACTACGATAACCACATAAGGACCTAGCCAATTTGGTTCAAACTTTCCTTTCTTTTCTCTATCTTTTTGATTTCATGGATTTTCTTTCAAAACCAGATCACCCACTTGAAAGGTACGTGGCTTTACTTTGTGATTATAGTTATGAGACATCATCCATTGGTATGCTTTCAAATGATCAACTTCTCTTTGTCTCTTTTCATCTAGGATTTCCAGTTCTTGTAGTCAGGAAACTCTATAGTCATCATCTGATGTGAGACCTTTTAGTGATACTCTGAGTGAGGTAATCTCAACTTCTAGAGGAAGTATAGCCTCTGCTCCATAGATAAGAGAAAATAGTGTTCCTCCTATTAGCATGCGGACAATGGTTCTGTAGACCAATAAGGCGGGATTGAGTTGAACATGTCAATCTTTCCCTGAATCATTCACAGTCTTCTTTAAAAACTTTAGTATAGTCTTATTTGAAGCCTTGCTTGACCATTCCCTTATGGATAGTAAGGTGTTGAATATCTATGTTGAATATGAAATCTCTCACAAAGTTCATCAACATCCTGATTCTTGAAAGGCCGTCCATTATGTGTAACAATGGAGTTGGGAATGTCATATCGACAAATAATATAGTTGAGTATGAACGCTGATATTTGTTTTCCAGTAATTTTAGTAAGAGGTTCTACCTCAATCCACTTGGTAAAATACTTTGTGGCTATGATGATGAACTTATGCCCATTTGATGATGAAGGATGAATCTTGCCTACTAGATCTAACCCCCATTGGGAGAATGGCTAGGTTGGCATAAATGGTTGAAGTTCCTATGCAGGAGCATGAATGAGATTCCCATGAATTTGGCATTTTGAGCACATTTTCACAAAAGTGAATGATTCCCTCTCCATTCTAGGATAGTAGTAACCCATTCTGATCAATTTCTTGGATAAGGTTAGTCCACTAGAATGAGTACCACAAATGCTACTGTGAACTTTGCTAAAGCTTTATCAGATTCATCATGTTTAAGACATCAAAGTAAAGTACCATCAAGACCATGATGATAAAGGGTGTCAGCGATAAGAGTGTAGCGAGAGGATTGTCAGATGAAATTTCACTTTTGGTTACAAGATAAATCTGGTGGTAAGATATCATCTTTTAGGTAGGCATAAATCTTGCCATACCAAGGTGAATCAGATCCCACCAAGTGGCAAATGATTTGGCTTTCAGGTGTGTCATAAGCAGGTGCAAATGATTGTTCCACCAGAAATTCATAGCGAGTCTGATTTTCTGGGAGTTGTAACAATGATGCAATTGTAGCCATGGCATCAGCTGCTTTGTTATCAAGTCTTGGAATTTGTGTGAATTTGATGTCCACAAAGTACTTCTTGAATTCATCAACCATCTTCTTATATGGCAATAGTTTGTCATCTTTGGTCTGACGATCATCATTGATCTGATTAATGACTAACTGTGAGTCACCATACACTTGTAATTCTGTAACCCTCCATTCCAATGCTATTTTAAGTCCAGTGATTAATGCTTCATATTCAACTATGTTGTTGGTGGATGGAAACATCAGCCTATATGATCGAGGAATGGTGTGTCCTTGGGGGGTGATGAAAATTATGCCTGCCTCTGATCCATGTTGAGTGAAAGAACCATCAAAATATAAGGACCATGGTTGTTTGGATTCTGTAGTAAAGACATCAGCATCTGGAAATTCAATGTGTAGGGGATGGTCTACTTGCAATGGTGCTTCAGCTAGTTGATCAGCGATAACTTATCCTTTGATTGCCTTACAGTCAACATAATGGATATCAAACTCACTCAGAATCATTACCCATTTTTCTAACCTTCCTTTCAACGATGCTTTGCTTAACAAATATTGAGTGGATCAATCTTTGAAACAAGATTGATTGTATGAGTTAACATGTAATGCCAAAATTTCTATGAAGCAAAGACTACTGCTAGACAAGCCTTCTTGATGGTAGTGCAGTTGAGTTCATGACTTGTTAGTGTTCTGCTGATATAATAAATTGCACTTTCTTTCCCTGTATGGTCTTCTTGCACTAGCAATGCACCCAAGGATGTCTCTATTGTGGCAATATACAAGATCAATGGTTTGTCCAGATTTGGCGGTACTAAAACTAGTGGAGTCATTAAGTACTATTTGATTTGTTCAAAATCCAATTCATACTTGTCATCCCACTTGAAAGGAACATTCTTATGTAGTAGATGTGTGAAAGGTAGAATTTTTTTGGCCAGTTGTGCAATGAACCTTCATATAGATTGAAGTCGTCCTTGTAGTGATCTCAACTGACTGATATTCCTTGGGGGAGGAATTTCCATGATTGCTTGTACTTTGGTAGGATCTACTTCAATTCCTTTTCTTGATACTATGTATCCTAAGATTTTTCCAAATGTGACCCCAAAAACACATTTCTTGGGATTGAGGTAAACTTTGAATTTCTCCAATCTTGCAAATATTTTGGACAATATTTCTAGATGTCCTTCTATGGTGTATGACTTTTCCAATATGTTGTCTACATAATCTTCCATGAATGTATGCATCATGTTATGAAAGATTGTAGTCATGGCTCTTTGGTAAGTAGCCCCAACATTCTTTAGACTGAAAGGCATGACGTTCCAACAGTAAGTTCCCCATGGACATGTGAAAGTTGTTTCTCCTGGTCATCAGGTGCAATCTTGATTTGGTTATAACCAAAAAAACCATCCATTAATGAATACATGGCATGGCCAACTATCGGATCAACTATAGTGTCAATGTTTGGAAGTGGTAAGTCATCCTTAGGACATGCTTTATTAAGATCTCTAAAATCTGTGCACACTCTGATACTTTTATTTGGCTTGGATACAAGAACAATGTTGGATATCTAGTTTGAGGAGTCAATTGATCTTATGAAGCCCACATCAAGGATTTTTCTCAATTCTTCTTTAACCAATAATGCAACATGAGGGTGCATCTTTCTGAGCTTTTGTTTCATAGGCTTAACCTCTAGTTTGATAGACAAGTGATGCATGATAAGATTAGGATCAAGACCTGGCATGTCTACATAAGACCAAGCAAAGTTGACTTGATTTTCTCTTAGAAAATTTATGAAATCTAGTACTTCCTTCTCTGTCATTGATGCAGCTAACTGTAAAATCCTTGGTTTGTCTGAAGTTTCAATATTGACGGCTTGTGTAGGCTCAATCAAGATAGGCGATTGCTCATGGTAATGCTCTAGTAGAGTTTCAAGATTCCCATCGTCTGGTGCCTTAAAAAGGTTTTCACCATTTGATACGCTCTTTATTTTATTTTTTATTTGATCTAACACTGCCACATTTTGGTTTTCACCATTAGATCTTTCTTTTTTATTTTTACTTTTGCAGCTAGGAGAATTAACACTCTCCTGATTAAAGACTCTATGCCAAAAATCGCTAGTGGAACAATCATTTGCATCATCTGTGGAAATGAAGTTGATGATAGATTCATCACTTGGAAACATAGGTATATTAATAGGTTCAATGAATCCCAATCAATAAGATTGAGATGGATCAAAGATAGCAGGTCGTCGGGTTGCATGAAATCGGCTATGGTTTTGGTCATAACGGAGTTGATTGTAGGATCTGAGGTATGATACGGATCAATGATAATACTATTCTCATGATAATATTGTTTGTTTAAATCTAATTCAATATCACTAGAATCATAGTGACTTTGTAGTTCAAATTCTCATGTTTGGGACCCTGACCCTTCACCTTCGATTAGAGTTGGGGTGTACTTGTGTATTACATCAACCCTTTTGTCCCTCCATAACTCATCATTGTGAATGGTGTCCCATTCATATTCAATAGAGTATGTGTCAGAGTTATCATCCATGAAATTCTGAATTGTTGCCAACCATGCTTCTCTTGAATCTGAACCTTCTTGCAATGTGAAGATAGTGTCATGCATTTGTTTGGATGTTCTTTCTTTTGACTTAGTATCATAGCCTAATCTGGTTTTCTCTTTCGCAGCAAGTCCTCGAAGGTGAATAGGATCAACTACTCCTTTTCTTTTTCTGATAGGACCCAAGTATCATAGCCCATCTTCTACATGATTGGATATCCTTTTCCATATCTATCTATTGGTAAATTGACATTAAAAATTGATTCATCTTCATCTTTATAGAGCCAGTTTAGAATTTATCTATCTTAAGGATCTTCCATGGTGAATTTTTCTTTGATGAATCATCCATTAGATTTTTTGCTTGGCTCTATTGGTGGTTGCGTTGATGTTGATGCTACTGATATTTGATGTTGTGTGATAGAAGGTTGTCCATGTGACTGAGGTGATGTAGGTAAATTAGCAAGACAGAGAGAGTACTCCCTGACTCCATGGTCCTTGAATTTCAATTTCTTGTCAAAACTATTGGTTAACTAGCTGATTTTTGTATCAATCTTGAGAGAAGTACTAACACGAGCTTCTTGATTGTTAGGAACCAAAGTATCTTGACTAGATTTGATATTGGCACAAGTTTGAATATTTGAATTATCAGCTAGTATCATGATTTCATGTCCATCATAAGGAAACTTAAGACATTGATGATATGTGGATGGGACATCTTTCATTTCATGGATCCAAGGACGACCCAACAAGATGTTGTATGCAAGATCACGGTCTAATACTTGATAGAAATTATTTTTGATAATAGGTCCCACTCTGATTGGTAGCATTATTAGACCCTTGGATGCTCTTTCCTCCTCATCATAGGCTTTACTGGTAATCTTTCTTCTAAGACCAATGGAGTCCTTAGAAAATCCTAAATCCTTAACCAACTTCATGGTACACATGTTCAAACCAGCACCTCCATCTATTAGAACTCTTTTGGCATGAAACTTGTGAACCATGACTTCTAAGTATAATGATGAATTACGTGGATGAGTTATGGAAACATCATCTTTTTTAGAGAATGAGAGACATGTGGGTGAGGACAAGTGTCCTACCATGGCTTGAAATTGGTCCACATCCAAATGAGTGGATACAGTTGTTTCAACAAGGGCCTTTTCAAGAATTTCCTTATGTGCTAGGGAAATCTTCAAGAGTTCTAAGATAGAAATCTAAGCAGGAGTTTTTTGAAGTTGATTGACTAAGTCATATTGATGTTGAGGTGGAGGCCTAGTGGACTTTGAAGAGGCACCCTTTAATACATCTTTATCTTGCGCCCTTGTTGTTGCATTGACTTCCCTATATTCCACCTTCTCGTTGACTTTAATAACATTGGCCCATTCATCATTAGTGTAGATATGATTGATTATCAGAACATCAATATGATTCACACTTTTTCTAGAAGACTCACCTTTTTGATAGTTGGGAAAAGGGTTTCAAAATGCTTGGTGGTCTTCATTTGATTGTTGATGTCCTTCTATTGTGATGGTGCCATTTTCGATTAAGTCTTGAATGGAATTCTTCAAGGCTTGAAAGTTATTTGTGCGATGACCTTTGTACTGATGATAGTCACAATAATATGCCTCATTCCATGTTGGAGGCTTCACACTAGGTTCATAGTTTTGTTGAGGTGGCAAGGAAATGACATTTTTAGCCATCAACTCTTTGAATGCAGATTCCAAAGATTGACCCAGTGGAGTGTAAGTTCTTCTATTAGAGAAGAATGAAAATCATTACAGATTTGTGTTTGAGGTTTCCCTAAGGAGTTTCTCTTGTTGGTTCCTCGATAACCTTGATTGTTGGCAATCCCTTGATTGGGAGTAGAATGTTGATTCACATTGTTCCTCGAAGGAGGAGGATTGTTTCCTTGATTTGTGACCGAGTTGACATTGTTATAATTGTTGTTGTGAGGAGCACTTGGAGTACTAAGGACAAACGGCTTAGTTGAGACATGATTTGCATCAACAACACCATCATTCACCATGTTCTTATTGTGAGTCCAAAATTTAGACTTGTCCTAACTGTTGTGATGATTGGATGAGCTAGGATTATCCTTGTCAAGTTTTATTATTCCTCTTTTGACCAAAGCACTTTCAATGGTTATAGCATCTTCAATCAATTTCTCAAAAGAGGGAGGACAATGTAAATTCAAATGATAGCTCATTTATGAATTTAAGCTATTAATGAAAGTGACCATCTTTTCCTTTTTAGGAATAGGACATGGATATCTAGCGAACATTCTTCTCCATCTCTGAAGAAAAGTAATGAAAGGTTTACCAGGTTTTTGCACAACTTTGCAGAGATCAATCATAGTGATTTGGTGTTGGATGTTGTAGGAATATTATAATAAACAGATTGATTAATTCCTCAAATGTCTTGACAGGAGGTGTAATTTTTGATAGCCATTCCATAGAGTGAGCTCCAAGACTCCTAGGAAATAAATGCATCAAGTAAGTGTCCTCATAAGCGAACTCTAAAGTCATGTTTCATAAGTCTCTAACATGATCGATTGGATCTGATTTCCCATTATAATGATCAAATTTTGGAATTTCACAATGTTTAGGAAATGGAATCATGTTGATACTTCGATCAAAAGGATAAGGACAAATGTCCTCAAGAGTATATTTCTTTGTTGTGGTTCCCCCTTGTAACTCTTTAATTTGTCCTTGAAGTGCCTTAATTTGTTGAGTCAAAGCACTAAAATTAGATAGGGGTGTTTCTTTAGGTTTGTTCTTCAAATTCTTGGTATCAAAGTCATGAGGCAATTTAGCTCCTTGGTTAGCTAGAGAGAGGAAATATTTTTCTTTATCATGTTGCAAGATCTTCTCTATAGCTTTGTGAAATTTAGGATCTTTCTCAACCTCTCTAAGATGTTCTTCATCTTGTTCATCATCACTATCTATGTGGTTTTTGCTCATGTCTCTATAGTTGTGGAATGTATTTTCTTCTTTGTTATCCACGTCGTTGTTGAAAAGTGGATTACGACTTATATTGTAAAGAGGATTACTACTTTCACCTTCTTCTTGAGTGTTTTGGGTCTAACCTTCTTGTTGGATTTTGTCCTTCAATTTATTATGCTGAGATCTTGTAGAGATAGGCATATGATTTTGAAGAGTTCCTCTAAACTTAGATCACAGTTTCTAATAAGTGTGACAATGATGATATCTTGATCTAATAAGATGAGAATCTTATGATATGATCAAAGATGTTCCTAATTTTTGATTGTGGCTTCCAATGATGAAGGATGTCAGAATCCTGTTGGGGAAGTTGAATCAATAATCAGAAATTTGTTTGAAAGGTGCACTCTTAAGATTTTATCTTTGTTTTCGAAGAAAGGTTTTAAGATTACTAAAGGATTTGACTGGGATGTGATGGATATTCAATAGAAGGTTGTGGTATATTATCAAACTCAAGAGGGTGGTTAAGATTATATCATTGAGATAGAGCTAATCTCTGATAATAAGCTTGAGAATCCAAAGGATCTACAACGTACTCATTAGTGAATCCCCTAACAAAGTCTTGGTATCTATGAAGAAATCTACAGTAATGAAGCAAGGCATGTCGACTTTTGTACAAAAAAAATATTCTTTGCAATGTTTTCTTGTACCCTAAATGTTTCTTAGGTTTCTTGATCTTATTGGAAGCTGATTTCTTGACAAATTTTGTTGATTTCCACTCTCTAATCATGGGAGAAATATCAGAATGTTACTGGACTGAAGATGTCAAAAAGTTAGATGTGTGAATGATTTCAGTTGTTTTTCATGTTCATTTCAAATGATCTATATTTGAATTAATGTGAATGAAACCACAAAAAAAACTTTGAATTAAATGGAATGTAACCAAACACAGATAAAGCAAGCACATCCTATGGTAAGCCAGGACAATATCCACTAGATTCCACATGGGTTTCCCCAACCGCATATCAGTAGCATGTGAATTTAGAAGCTTGGTTGCACGGGATCCCCCTTATAGTGCACTCTCTTCTCAGGCCAACCAAGCTTCCAACCCCCATGAAACTCCCATGGAAAATTGATCACCTCTACTACAGACTACAAAAGTGTGAATGCCTTCACACCGATCGGTGTTGTGCTAGCAAATAGAAGGTTTTTGGTTTACTAAATAATGGTTTTTAATTCGAGACCCCCGTTTGAGTGGCCATACATGGGGCAAAAGATTAATCACCAATTAGGTGGCACTCCAACCTGAAGAGGTTAAGCTCAACAGGGTTTATGGGAGTACTACTCTGTCTGTATGACACATCTGCACTCGTAATCTTAGGTTTTCCCTTAAGATTCACATTTGTATACTAGTCGGGGGTAGCTTGGCTTTAGCTCCATTGCCGGTTTGAGTCACATTGGGGTGATGAAATCCCTAGGTAGGCCCAATTTCTAGAGGCAATAATTGTGTTACAACCCAGATGTGCAGAAATAGATAGTATATGCATAGAAACAGATAGTATATGCATAGAAACAAACACTAAATGCGCAGAAATAGACCCTAAATGAACTAAAATAGTCCTTAAATGTGCCACTTTAATTAAACACCAATTTAAATCTATAAATAATGCAACATTAATGCTCTAAAATCTACTTTAAATGCACTAACTTAACTCCTAGATGCGCTAAAATAGTTCTTAAATGTGCTACTTTAGTTAAGTGTAGATTTAACTATAAATGTAATGAGACTATATGTGCTATTCTATATCTCAGATGCGCTAAATTAACTCTTAGAAGTGCCGAAATAGTCCCCAGATGCATTGAAATATCTACAAAAATAGAAGCATTAAATTGCCAAAATTGCTACAGAAAGTATTAGATGCGCTAAAATGCCAAATTTTTTTGAAAGTCAAACTCTGGAACATGGAAACCTATCAGAATGCTCTAAAAAAATGTCAAAATCAAGGCATAGGCCCCACGGTGGGTGCCATTTTATGTGTGTATGAAAATACACTTGTTATAATGAATTCCAAACACATTCAATAAAACCAAGTATATCAAAGAAGCTTAAAGAAAAAAAAAAACAAACTCTTATTGCAGCTCCTTCAAAGTCGTTCTATTGCTCCCTATCTCCAGCGTTTCATTAATTCAAGTTGCTCTTAGATTTAGTATTCTAAGCTCAACAAAATGGACTACTAGAGATTGATATTTAAACTAAAATGCATACTATACTAAGATGCACGATTATGCTATGATATGATAAGATTATTTCTTCCATAATCTTCTTCTCTAATGATGAAATATCACCCTTGAATTTGTTTATTTCATCCTTAGGGTTAAAATCCTCATTTTCTACTCCCTCATTATCTAAAGATTTCCCCAATGTGGTGGCATTCTTTTTGCCTCTTGTTGCAGGCCTCGTCATGATCATAGAAAATAATTTTGCAATAAATCACACAAATGAAACTTAAATTCTCTAAAAAATTTATTGTAACTTACTAGTGTTGGAATATTTGCCTCAATCCATACTGACATGTAACTAGTGAGGGAAAAGTTGGATGAGCAAGTGGTAGGCTATAGTCACTTTGTCCACTATAGAGGCAGAATACATGGCAGCTACACATGCCTATAAAGAAGCAATCTGGATAAAACGTTTATGTTCTAACATTGTTTTTGATGAAGGAAAAATTACTATTTACTATGACAGTCATAGTGCTATATGTTTGGAAAAGAATCCTACTTTCCATGCTAGGACGAAACATATAGATGTACAGTATCACTTTGTACAAGATATGGTGGAGGATGGGAAGGTCTCTTTGGAGAAGTGGATACTATGGAAAATGTTGCAGATGCATTGACGAAGCCTGTGAGCACAAACAAATACAAGTGGTGTGTCATTTTGATGGGCCTCTTGGCCCATGAATTTTAGTAGTTTTATTATGCTCTAGAGTTGTCAGTAAGGTCTTCATCAAGTGGGATATTGTTAGAATATTTTCCTTAATCCATACTAACATGTAACTCCTGGAGGGAAAAGTCACTATGACATTAATCATGTCTGGCCAACTAGCTATTCTGAATCCTTTGAAATGTTCCAAGTCGTTGAGACAAAGTTGGTCTCTTACTGAATGAACTATCACTATGACAAGAAGCATTCATTGCGACCTTTTGTCGAATGGAAAAATCTGGCCGACAGTATGTTTCTATCGAGCTTTGGGGAGAAGTCCCAGCGACTGGAGAATGTCTCACCAATAGCATATGGCTATCGGGGCAACACAAGGGTGTTGGGAAGATCTCTCAATGACTGTTGGAAGGTCACGCCGATAGGAGTATTCACTTGGTGCCTTTGCGGTGACAAAAGGACTTCGGTATGAAGTCTTGGTGACGAGTGCCTAGTCTCGTCGATAGGGATGGTTTCAGCATGACTTAAACACTCAGTAATACTTGGTTGTGCTTCGAGAGAAGTCTTGGAAAATGATGAAGGTCATGTCGATGGGGATACAACTGAAGTCATCGGAGTAGCTCAAGGTGATCGGTGAAAGTTCTTGCCGAAAGATAAATGTCTGGCCGACTCAGTAAGACATGGGTGCTCGATGTAAGGTCTCGGTGAAAGACATAAGTCTTTCCAACTTGGTAAGACTTGGTTGTGCTCGAAGTGAAGTCTCGGCGAAAGACGAATGTCTTGCTGACTATCAGGTGCTTCAATGAAACTTGAGGAGGCTCAGTGAAACCTCTTGGTGAACGAAAAAGTCTTGCCAATGGAAAAGTTGAAATCGATATGACTTGTGAGCATTGGTAAAACATCTTGCTGATGGAGGAATCTCTTGCTGATAGAAACACAATGGATGTCAATGGATTCGGTATGACTCATGGCATTTGTTATTTCATCTTGCTAACTATTGGGACTTACGCCGATATCGATATGAAGAATTTATGGCATTGGGGAGACACTGTTGGTGTCTCACCAATATGCCAACAAAGATTGAACGCCTTTGACCAGATTGACCATCCTATGTGAAGCCTCGTGGACCAATCAAAGGAAGCTAATTTCAAATGGATGGCAGTTAGATTTTTGCAACAGTTGCGACATTGGAGCTAAACTGCATGCAAGGAAAAATCAATTGCTCAAAAGGAAATTGTCTATGATTGGTAATGGTAGATAAGGACGAACAAAAGATAAAAATCAGCATGTGGTAATATTTAAAGGATAGCATTCTGAGGTGATGAGTATGAGGTAATCGGATTCTTGAGAGCATTTTTTGTAACTAAATGAACAGTAAATGAAGCTACTGTAAACTAATACCAGAGATTTGTATCTCTGATTTGTATGTAATTGGTTATTACTGAAATACAAAGAGATTCAACTTGGTGTGGTGGGTTTTTTCTTGATAGGGTTTTCCCACGTAAATTTTTTGTTCATTGTCTTTTTGTATTTGTTTTGTTTCTGTAAATCTTTCATGTGTGTCTTAATTGGATTGTAATTAGAAAATTAAAAGTACTTTATGTGTTCTTCCTTGTGGTTTGGACATTAGGATAGTTGTTTCTGCACCTCTGCTTTCCTTACAACTAGGATCAAGATACCACTTACCTAGAAAAAACTCCAAGAAATTAGCAGATTTGTAGCCTTTAGAGTGAATTTGTTGGAAACCCTAATTTTGTAATAACTCACTTATTCAACTTCAATTTCTCTAAATTTTGGACTGTAGAATCCTCTGTGATTTCTTCAAAAACTTAATAAAAATAAGGCTCCAATTCTACAAGATGTGAGATATTTAGCTTCCAAATAAATTGTGCAAAAACCCTAATTATGAAATAATTCACTCAAATATGCTCCAAGTCCTCTAAAATATGGACTATAGCTTCTTTAATATGGTATTCAAAAACCCTTTAAAAATTTAAAAATAGTTCACCAAAATCTGAAAGATATGCGCCTTCCAAAATGACCTCCAAAATTGACAAAAATGCCTTGTTGTCATGACACCAAGATCATGCTTTGATACCACTTGTAATGAAATAACTTGCACAATAGAAGAATATGATAGAAAATATGTTGCAAATACTGAATAATAGCTGAGAATAACAAGCCACTTCAAGCGGGAAAAACTCTAAATATCTCCAATGAGAACACAATTCATAATTTGATGATGAAATAAGATTCACAACCTCCTATATATACCTATTTTATGCCTAGGATACCACCTAGGCCAACTTAGATAACCCTATATAATCCCTAGGCCAACCTAAACAAATAAATAACAATACAATAATGATAATATGACTTAATTAGGAGTTAAGATAGCCACAAGCCGACTATTCATAACCCAATGTACTCTAATATTAAGGGTGTAGCATTGGCAATATTGCGCACTTTCATACAAGGCATAGATCTCTAATTTTACTTCCTTGTCAATATGTGATATTCATACATGTGGCATAGTTTCACATTATCACAAATATTGTTATGATAGTGCAATCCAAAGATGCACTAACGAGACAATCATCAATCTGATACAAGTTTTGTGCCAGCCATTGGATTACCATCAAAACACACACAATTTACTCTTCTTCATAGAAAAGAAACAAAATACCACCTAAACCAATAAACACTAGAGAGTGGGGTCGGTAAAAAAAATGACGACAACGTCATGAGTTGTCACTCAAGTGACTTCACATCGGATGAAGCAAGTCCACAACAAATTAGAGGATAAAGTGCACAACCAGATAAAAACACTTAGGGTTTAAGAGAATTAGGATAAAAACCTAATCAAGGAACATGAAGTCCTAACATTTGATTACACCAAAGTATCAACTTGAATAACTCTCTCGTACAACACCATGAACATATGAATTGCTTCCTAACATGCTTCAATCATACAGAGACACCATCCCTTGACATCAATGACAATGGTGCCAACAATCTCCCCCTTTGTCAGTGATGGCAACACCTAAAAAATGGTAATAACCAAAAAAAATTGTATAGGAAAACAAATCTAAATAGGAATGAAAACTTTTTGGTTCTCCCCCTTACAACAAACAACAATATTTGAAGCATACCTTCTCGTTCTCCCCCTTTGGCATAAATTACAAAGGGATAAACCATGGATAAATAATTAATTTCTTATGCTCCCTATGGATGAATACGTTCTATATTCAAGGAGAGAAAGGAGAAGGAACAACAATTAGCTGCTATCTGAGTTGCTCAAAATGATTCCTTTGAAAAAGGTTTTGTAAATATATATGCCAATTGATCTTTTGTAGCAACATATTCCAATTTGACTTCCTATGCTACAACTTTTTCCCTAAGAAAATGATACTTAATGGATATGTGCTTAGTCTTGGAATGCATAACTGGATCCTTTAAAATGTTTATTGCACTGGTATTATCACATCAAATCTTATCTGACTTGTCAAAATCCACCTTAATATCTTGCAATGTTTGCTTCATCCATAACACCTAAGGACAACAAGATAGTACAACAATATATTCAACTTCAACTATTGATAGAGAAACTGAATCTTGTTTCTTACTCAATCATGCTACCAGCTTCTCCTAGAAAAAATGCACTACCACTACTGCTCTTTTTGTCATCCACACAACCAACCCAATCTACATTAGTATATGCAATTAAGGTGAAATCATTACAAATAGGATACCATAGACCATATTCTAATGTATTCTTTAAGTATCTAAAAATCCTCTTCACAACTTTGACATATGTCTCCTTAGGAGCAGCTTGAAATCTAGCAACCATGCATACAACTCGCATGATATCATGCCTTGTTGTTGTAAGATATAAGAGATTCCCAATCATGATCTATATAATGATTGATATGCTAATTCGGATTCATCATCTTTACTAAGCTCACATCTAGTTACCATAGGTGTACTAATAGGCTTACAATCTTCCATCTTGAATTTCTTCAGAATTTCCTTCACATATTTAGTCTAAGAAATGAAAATCCATTTATCTAACTGATTAACTTGTAAACCAAGAAAAAATGTTAATTCTCCTAGCGTGGAAATTTCAAACTTTTTTTGCATTGCAACAACAAAAAATTTGCATATTTTATCACAATTACTACCAAAAATGATATCATCAACATAACGAATAACCAATATATGTTCTCCTTCACATTTGAAATACAAATTGTTGTCAACAATACCTTTCTTGTAGCCTTGTTGAAGATATTTGTCCAACCTAGAATACCAAGCCCTAGGAGCTTGCTTTTTCCCATACAAAGCCTTTCTCAATCTATGCGCATAGTCTTTGTTTTCAGTCACCTTAAATCCTTCAGGTTGATCCATATAGACTTCATCATCCAAATAAAAATTAGAAATGCATATTTCACATCTGTCTGGTATACTTTGAAATTTATGCAAACTAAATATGCAACAAACATTCTTATGGCTTCAAGCCTATCTATAGGTACAAATGTCTCATCAAAATTTATATCCCCAACTTCAGCATAGCCCTTACAGACTAATCTAAATTTGTTTCTTGTTATCTTCCCATCTTCATTCACTTTATTCCTGAATACCCATTTTGAGTCGATGACATTTTTATGAATAGGCCTTAGAACAAGTTCCCAAGTTTGATTTATCTCTATTTGACTAAGTTCTTCTTTCATGTCTTCAATCCAACTTTCATCCTCACTAGCTTCATAAAATTTTGGCTCCAATTCAGATAATAAAGAATAGTTTATTTTTTCTTGTTGAGAAAGCTTTCTTCTAGTCATGACACCATTAGCTTTGTTTCCAAGAAATTGATTCTCAGAATGATCCCTTTTAACATACTTGGGTGGTGCTTTTGGAGTAGGGTTTGGTTTCTCTTTTCATCAGTATCACTCTCCTTGTGTGACTCTTCTTTTGCAGATTCTTTTTTTTCTTCATAAACAAGGGCATTTGAATACATGCCACTTTTGTATGACAGTTGAGAGTAGTCTTCATCCACCCTAACATTTACACTTTCAACAATATGAAATACCTTTCTCCATTAATGCTTTTTATTATTGTTGGTCCACATAGATCTATATGTATCAACTCTAGAGGTTTTGAAGTTTAAAATTCTTTTATCTTGAATTTGATCTTAGTTTGCTTCCCTCTTGACATTCTTTACAAAAAGCACTTGTTGGTTTACCAATACTAGACATATGCCTAACTACATTCTTCTTGCTAACCCTCACAAGATGATCAAAATTGATGTGACCCATTCTTTTGTGCCATAAACAACTATCATCAGTTTTCCCTAACAAACATCTTCCATTTTTCACCTCTTTCAAATGGTATAAATTGCTACTTGTTCTGCTTGCTTTAGCAACAAGTCTACCAAAGTCAACATTTTTATTTCACAACCACTAGCATGAAACAAGTTTTACCCTTTGTCACACATCTGCTAACACTGAGAAAATGTAAGTGGAAACCCTAAAAGGGAAAAACCACCGTGAGAAAAGTTACTTGAGTCTACTACTCAAATCCAACCTCAAATAAAAGATATTACAAATGTTTTGTAAGCACCAACTCACAGGTACATTGACACCCAAGACAATGTTTTGAGGCACCAACCTCCATATGCACTGTACACCTAGTTGAGCACCAACCCAATTTTTTAAGGCACCAACCTCTAAACTATTACAAATTCATATATGCATACATTGTTCTTCTCTAACTTGAAATGCACCTTTTCAAACCATACATGAAACATTTTTTATTTCCTCTTCCCTTTAATTTTTCATCAAAACTGTCATCATTAATACAATCCCTTTTTCAAACCTTTGTTACACTTGACTATAAAATGTTCAATTCAGTAATACATGTGTATGCTCGGATTCACTGTATATTGGTTATTTTCTCTATATCCACACCACAACTCGAGAAACCCACAGGCATAACTATTTCCATCGATATACATTACCCTAACTGCTTCACCCTCCAATGCAACTGTCGTTTAAAATGATTTTCAAGAAATTCCATTGAATCAACTTCTTTGTAACTGCCCATCAAATTTTACCTACAAGAAATAGTTGTTTGCATACTTTAAATATTGGCCATTGTATCTCACCTTTACTACTAACTGAATGGACACATGATATAATCACGCACTATCATAATTTATAATTGAAGAAACATAAATCTAAAATATTGCAACAGTTGTTTGGTGAGAGGACACTTGGCATCATTGTGCACCTTTGCCATTTATTGTTATTGAAGCAAGTTCCTTTATGTGATGCAACAATAGCCATCTGATCTCTTTCTTCAACATGCACCATTGATTTGAAATCCCATTGACTAATCTTTATGTTTACAAGCATCATCAAGGACACACATAAGCATCATGTGTTCTCACATACCTAACATTGGGACCCTCCATTCTTTCTGAAAAATAGCAGAAATGCGCCATCTGGCAATATTACGCACTTTCGCACAAGGCATAGATCTTTGATTTTACTTCATGCAATATGCAGACACGTGGCATAGTTTCACATTGTCACAAATATTGTTCTGTTAGTGCAAGCCAGAGATGTGCTAATGAGACAATCATCGATCTAATACAAGTTTTGTGATAGTTGTTGGAATACCATCAAAACACATAGTTTAGTTTTCTTTGTAGACAAGAAAAAAAATACCACCTAAACCAGTATATACTAGAGAGTGGGGCCAGTAAAACAAATGACAACAATGGCATAAGTTGTCACTTAAGTGACTTCACATCAGATGAAGCAAGTCAACAACAAATTAGAGGATAGAGTGCACGACTAGATTAAAACACTTAGGGTTTAAGAGAATTAGGATAAAAACCTAATCAAGGAACATAGAAACCCTAACATTTTATCATACCAAAGCATCAACTTGAAGAACTCTCCTATACAACACCATGGACATATGAATTGCTTCATAACATGCTTCAACTTTGCAAAGATGCCATCCCTTGACATCAATGACAATAATGCCAACATAGTAGGGTTTTATTTTGCAAAGGGTGGGATGATAGTTTAATCTATAGTTTTTAGTTGTTTCAGATAACTATGGATGGGTTGGCCAATTGACATCTTGTTGGCACTTGGTTGGGATATTGTGTTTAATGTTTTTTTACTATGGGCCTAGTGGATTTCTTAGCACCAACATGCCAGGGTGATAGCCCAAATTTTGTTATACAACTCCTAGGCCTTTCTAGGTATATTATCAGAAAAACATTAAAAAATACACTAGAAATATTTTTTGTTATGCTGAGAAGCATTATACAATGGAGTAAGTCACTTAGAATAAAATAACTAAAACTATAAAACAATATAGAAATGTAATTGTTCATCCATCTCGAATCTATCCATGAACGCATTAAAAATCAGCTTCGATGTTATCACAATCCTTTAAATAAATATCTATTAATCCTCAATATATTGATGGAAATATTAAAAATAGATAGAAGTGGTTTTTTCTTATCATTTTCAAGTGAGACTAATTTTATGTATGACACCTCAATGGATGCCCACATGGAGATTCTTTTTCCCATTTAGCTTATGTAATGCCTACACAATGCAAAGGCAATATCCCTACTTTTCAATCAAACCTATATCACGTCTATGGTGTATAAGCACACTCATAATTAGGTCCATTTAGGACCACACAATTTTTTTTACAAGCCCTACATAAGTACCATAAACAATTAACATTTGTGCCCTAATAGAAAATTAAAGAAAAGAACGATAATTCAAACATATTTTTTGTTCACTAAACTTTCCATCGCTTATAGACCAAACATCCGCCCCTTTCCATTTGTGTTCCATGGAGACATGTCCCTGATCCTCAAATCCCCATTGCCATCTGCAATGGTGTTTCAAGTATGGCCCGTCATCCCAAAAAATATTTAGCACTTTGAAATTTTTTTGAAACATGTTGCGAAAAGAGGAAAAACTGTGGGGGCATTTGGTAGTCCCAAGGATGGCCAGACATCCCCGACAACAAGGCAAGTCTTTATATTGTTTTAAAAAAACAAATCATTACTGACAATTAAAAAAATACTTAAATACATAATGACATCATTATAACAGCAACAATAAATATATCACCACGGCAATGACAGCAGCAACAGTAGGGTAACATCAATAAACATATCATGATTCAGATTCATCCTAATGATATAAGTTACATTATTTATGACAGTTAACACTAACAACAATAATTTGAACTTCTGATTTCATTGTTCAAACTTAAACTCAAAACTATCATACTTGAAAATTTTTAATATGGTATTAGAGTTAGTTATTACTGTCAGTTGCAAAAGAGATTAAAGGTACACTGCCCATGGTCTGATATAATGTGGTATCATGTGAAAAGTGCAAACAATTCATTTGGGAATGTAGTTGGGATGAAGGATTCTGCAGACATTGTTCAACATTATTTTAACAGCATCATGTTATATTGCTGCTGTTATACTGCTGTCCATTAACTTGTAGATTTCTCTCTCTCTCTCTCTCTATATATATATATAAACTTATGCTCCATGGCATTTCAGGGATGGGGATGGTATATATATACTGTCCCCCAAAAAATGCCCTCAAACTGCCATCCCACCATCCCCATCCCTGAAATGTTGTGGCACATAGCTTTCTATTGTCTTACCCTAATACTTGAGAAAATAACATTACTCTCTCTACACCTAATGCCTAGCACTATATTTTATCTATTTTTATATAGTATTAAATACCCCATTATGAATCACATGCTTTGATATTGTCTATTTGGTGATGCCACAAGAACTCAAATAACCATAGGAATTGAGTCATATATGGTAGAACCAAAACACCAAACCAAGGTGTTCCTAAACATGTTGTAGAAGACCTATGAACAGATCCCAACCATAAAACAATAAATATATATGAATTAGAAAAGATTCTCCAAGAGTCAACAAGTTGAAATCAACAACTATGAACAGATCCCAACCACAAAACAATAAGAAAAGATTCTCCAAGAGTCAACAAGTTGCAATCAACTATGACTACTTGTCACCCATTAGGGCCAAATTACAGTGACTTCTGAATGGGCTTGAATCATTGGTCTCCATTAGAAGCGAATCAAGTAAATTTTCATTTTACAGCTTGAAAGATACAGTAACTTGAGCAAAGAGTCAAGTGTTGTTAGTACAATAGCCAGTGATGGCCAGCATTAACATGACTGTTCCAATGAATTTGGAAAGCTTTTAACTTTTAGATGTACGTTGATCCTTACAAAGTTGACAATGAGAATTGTACAAATTAATGGGAGGCTCAATCCAAGAGCCCTATTTATCTTACACCATGACATTGAAATGCAGCTAATATTTTGTCTCCTCCTACTTAGCTTCAACATCATCTTCTTCATATTCCTCATCTTCTTCAGGAAGATCTGGATCTCCACCCTGCAAAAGAATTTCAAACAAAAAATTGCAACTTAATAGCTTACAAATATAACATGATCAAAAGAAATTGATAATGGTGAATGAAATCGACCTTCATCTGTCTTTCCAAGCATTCAAGTCTCTTTTTCACTGCCTCATTATCTGGATTTATTCTGTCATAACATGATTAAAATTAGTTGAATATAGAAATTCTCGTCACTAAGCTTGTGGAAAGTTTACTAAAGGACAATTTCCCAAGTTCTGCTTAAGAAAGTAGTTTCCACATATAGGTAAACAGAAAATGCCCTGAGAATGTCCACAACTTACAATGCATGTGTTGAATCCAACAATGAACAATTTAGAGTTAACATGCATGCACAATTTAGTAAAGGAAAATTTACATGACATAATGAACATGATATAGATTAATCTTTTAAATTAATAAAATTTATGATGTACATCACAATCTCAAGGCCTTAACTATGTTGAACATCAATAGAAATTCACACTAAGTATAATCTATCCAACATAGCTATCTACCATTCTCCATCAGTGGGTACAATGGTTCAGGATAGCAATCACCATTGGAACCATGTACAACTCTCCAAGTACATCGTGTCATATCATTCTACTATATTATTATCTTAAAAATTTATTAATAAACTGTGTACAATGCTTATGTTTCCTACTACAGAAAAGATAGATGTGATTACCTACAGAAGGTTAACAATACAAGTGTTCCCACTAGAAGTAGAAAAGTGCCAATATGGGACAAAGACAGCCTGAAACTTGGCCAATAAGCCAGTGCTGGGCTTTTATGAACCACTAAATTGCACCTTGTCATAAATGATCATGGATATATTGAGATTCTAAGTAGCACTCAAACTGGCTCCCTTTTTTTATTTCAAAATTGATTTTGCATCAATGAAAAGTTCTGTAATCTGAAACGGGAAAATTGTCCATAGAACTTCATGTGGAATTCATCAATGTTTGTCAATCTTAAGCGAAACCAAACTATTCATTATATGAATCATGAAACTTAATATACTGAATTAAGTGTCTCAAGAAGATTGTGTACCTGTTCAAAATTTATGTCATTTTGACAAATCTAAATAGCACAACACATTGCATATTCTTCATTCCAAAGTTGTTTCAAGCCCCATAATCTTTTTTGAAATATAATCCAGTTAGTTTATAGATGGAAAGTACTTTCTGCCAAATTTGAAATTGGTTTTCATATAATAAGTTTGCAAGCTTCAGCATATGATCCAACCACAAGCACACCTTCAGGTTGGGTTTGTATCTTCTCAATGTAAGGTAAATTCACACCACTTGCAGCTAAATTTGCAACTTGCACTCTCTTAGCTTTCTAGCTTGCTAGCTTGCAAATTTCAAAATGCCCACAAGTAGCACTATGATAATGAAAAAATTGAGTCAACATCCTCTGATTGAATGACTCTTCATCTTCCACATCTAACGATGGCCAAGAAGCTAAAGGCTTGGAACATGAACAATCTTCGTAACTGCTATGCCTTGCACACTGATTGTAATTATATTTCCTTAATCTTCTCGGCTCTACTCAATGGATTGGAAAAATGCATGTTGGCTACACACAATTCTGTAACATATTCTCAGCACCATAGAATCCTTTTTAGGATTCAGCCCATGGGATTAACACAGTTTGGTTTCAAGTTGAACATTGTGCTCATATGTATAAAATCTTGTTCAAGCTAAATAGAAGAATATTACTATACTTAGTATACTATGTATCGCCTATGCAGAATAATTTGCAGATTAATGAAGTAGATCAGTCTGTTATTTATGGATTATCCATGTTATCTCTCAAACTCAACACATATCATTGTTATCAAAGCAATCACTATCCTCACACTATTCTCCATTTTTTCTTCATATTAATTCTATGTTACCGGATCTGGGTACCGGTCCGGTTCGCTTGTGGGAGGTCCCAGAAAGGCGTGGTAAAATGATGCCTAGTTCATCTAGGGAAAACATGGGAAAACCTGAGACAAACCTGTGCAAATCCACAGAGAACCAATCCTTCTAGCAGCGGACATGGGAAGTTTTTTTTGCACTTTTTTAAAAAAAATCTTTTTTAAAAAAATAAAAATTTGGAGCTGATTTGACTAGGCACCCTCTTAAACCCTAAAAGTGACTTGCAAAATACACAAAACACCAAAACAAGTCCATTTTATTTCATTTCTTTTGCAAACAACAAATATCATTCCAAGAGGTTGAATATTAATTTTTTCTTGTTTATTCATTTTTTCTTGTTGGATCAATAAAGAGAGTTGAAGATTGATCTTTCAAGGTTCTATAATGATTGAATTGTCATTCCTATGCATTTACAAGTGTTCATTTCCTGCCAAGAAGATCATAGAAGGAATTTTTTGCAAAGAGATAAGTTTTTTTCAAATGTTTTCCTCCACTTTTGCTAAACAAACATGAAAAAAAGCTCTGCTTTGTTTATCAATATTCTTGCATTCTTCTAGGAATGTATCACAGATTCAAAAGAGCTAGGTTTTGTATATCTATTTTTTGTGTTCAATTTTTTTTTTGTTGTTGAATGTGTTGTTTACAACATTTCTTTCGATAAGAATCACAATGGCAACTAGTTCTAGCTCTACAACTCAACTTAAATTCAAAACAGATCTGAATTCTCCTCTATGGAAATATGTTCAAATGATACAACAAGTTCCAAGTGGTGGGGGTTACATTGAGATTTGCAATGGGTGTGATGTTAGATATTCTAGTTCATATAGTTGGGTGAAAGCACATTTGTGTGGAATACCTAAGCAAGGCATCAAACCTTTCCATAGAAAAGATGGTGTAACCATGCCATCAAAGATAGTGATAGGATATATCATAGTTGAAAATTTCACCAAATTGAAAAACTCGCCAAGCCCAAAAAAAACAACTCGGCAAAAGCTTGGCAAAAAACTCAACAACTTAAAAAATTGCTTAAGTTTCATTAAGAACACATGATTTTTACAAAATTCAATGATAAGATGCATCCATTGAGTCAGTAAATGAGTATATAAACGAAACAAGTTGAGTCTAGTTGTATTTGATTGATTTGAAAGCAAATTGGGTACAAAATGACATCCTCATATGGAATGCACTCATACGAATAGTCTAAAACAAAATGAAAACAACAAATTGCTTTTGTAAAACTAAAAGTAAATACTACATTAATATATTTTACAAATTTACATCTTCCTCTTCCCATGTCTAGTGAAAACTAGGGGGAGGTAGAATGAGACATATTATAGATGAAGACTTGTCGGTAAACTTGGAAACTTGGACTTGGAGAGTACTTATAAAATGAAATGAAATGAAAATTCCTTTTTAGCGTCCCCGAGAGACCTTTTTTTTGGACAGGTGAGTTTTTTTACAGACTCATCAAGTTTTTGGCGAAAACTCACAAAAAAATCGGTGAGTTTTTCTCCTTTATTTGGTGACCAATTTTGGAGAGTAAATGTAGGAAAAACCCATCGTAAAAAATAACTCGAGAGTTTTTTAAAACTAACTAATTAATTAGAGAGTTTTTCAACTATGGGATATATTATGGAGTAAGAACAAGTAGATGAATAGGCAAGCCTTAAATCAAGTCACCCCTTAATAAAAAACAGATCAAAGGGAATGCAAGCCCCATCTAGTGCCAATGTTGTGTTAGAAAGCCATCCACTTTTCACCACTCCTCATCTTCAAAGTGAACAACCCATTACAAACAAAATACCAAAGGGACCTTTGGAAACTGCATTTCAAAATTAGAGTTGAGACATTGTTGACCGACATGTAGCAAGATGTATTTATGCAAATGGTTTGGCTTTCAGTGTTGTTCACTCTCCATATTGGACAAAGATGTAGAAAAATGTTAATGAAGCTCAAAAAGGGTATAAGGGCCCATGTTATGAGGTGTATGGCACCTTATTGGAAAAAGAGGTCAAGATCGTTGAAGATTCATTACAGCCCATAAGGGATTCATGGGTTGAGATAGGTGTGTCCATTGTTTTAGATGGGTGGAAAGATGCAAAAAATCAGCCCTTAATCAATGTCATAGCGATGTCCCCTAAAGGGGTAATGGTTTTTTGAGTTGTGGATTGTGAGGGGCAATTGAAAGATAGCCAGTTTATTGCTGATATTCTTATTGCAGCCATTGAGGAAGTGGGACCCCACGATAGTGTTCAAGTCATAATAGTCAATGCAAAGAATTGTAAAGTCATTGATTTTTTGGTTGAGGAATGATATTCAAATAATCTTTTGGATGTGCAGTCCACTCTCCATCTTATGCTACAAAAGATTGAAAATAAAATTGATTGGATCAAAGAGTTATATACAGAGGTTGAGAACATCCAAATGTTCATCACCAACCACCACATCTCAAGGCATTTTCAGTTTATTTTCAAAATTGGAGCTATTGAAGGTAAGTGAAGTAGCATAAAATTTTACATTTTCATAGTTTGATTGTGTATTCTAATTCTCCTTTAAAGTTTGTTTTTAAATTTTAAATAATTTATATTTCATTTTCAATAGGTTGCAGAGACCCGTTTTTCCTCTAACACAATTGTCTTAGGACGACTTGTGAAAGTTAGAGAGGCACTTTCTAGCATGGTGATTAGTTATTGGTCTATATGGTGACAAAGTAACTCTAACAAGGCAACAAAAATTAAGGAAATGATATTAGATGACTCATGGTGGGATTGTGAGGAGTATCTCCTTAGTTTCATTGAGCCCATTTTTTAGTATGATTCGCTATACTAACATAGACAAGCCTTGCATTGGAGACAATGGTTGAGAAGATAAAGAGCATCATAAATGTGAAAGAGAAAGACCCTAAAGAGACTTTCTTCAAAAAAGTGCATGCAATTGTTGAAGAAAGATGGAACAAAATGACCACTCTATTGCACCTTCTTGCCTTTGAATTGACTCCAAAATACTACAATGTTGAGATTCTTAGGAAGGCTTCCCCCATATAGAGTTTTTGAAGTGGCTAAAGGGTACAAAGCAACATTTTGTAGACTCCTCTGAAACTAAATTACAAGATATAATCATGAGTGATTTCATTGATTTTGTGCACTCAAATGGTCATGTTGAGGCTCTTCATGATAGGTTTAAGAAGGATGCTCATAGTTGGTGGTACTTCCATGGCCATGTAATGTCCCTTCCTTAGGCAGCTCAGACTATAGCAAAGGTTGACCTACTATTAGGTTATCGTAGGTCAATAGAATGGTTAGGGGACCCAACTGAGGGTTGTGGAGCTTAGCTCGGAGCTTTACAAGCCTTTCAATTTAGAGTTCAATTGATCAATCTAGGGATAAATTGGAAATATTAAAGTTTACTTTAATTGAATAGTAAAAAGTGAATAGTAACATAAAATTATAAAGGGAATAGTGAAAAGTGCCCCCATCCTAGTAACTCAAAGTTGTTTTTAAAAAGTGGCCCTTTCTTTTGATGAAGAAAGACACTCAAGATGGGCATAGCCTTTTGGGAGGATTATTTTATTGACTTTTTTAAAAAGAGCTCATGGGAGCTTATAAAGCAATATGTGAGCTCTTTTTTGGCATTCTATTCTCATTTTTACAAAAGCAATTGTAGGTTTGAGCTCTTGGAAGAGGGTTTCAACAACATACAAGTCCTCTAAGGATGAAATCCCTTAGAGGATAGTGGATTGGACGAAAACCCAGTTCACAAAATAGGGAAATCTACTTTGGCTTTGCATTTGGGCATCATTAGACTTCATTACAGGTTAATCTGCACTTAGAATTAATTGCAGCAGGGAGTTATCAAAAAATAATTATAGATTTTGATAGTTTTTGGTAGCTAAGGCACATGGGTATTTGATTTTATTGCATATTCTTCCACAACAACAATTAATCTTTGATTTGGTACCTTATTCTTAGACTTTTGATCAAGGCTCCTTGTTGGGTATTTTGGGAGGCATCTAGGGTTTGGTAAAAGGTTGATGTTCCCAATTTTTATCATTATTTCTAGCCTATTGGTGATCCTCTACAACACTTATTTCATCATCATACTCAACCCTTCCATTTGAAGTTCTAATAGCGAAGTGATTCATGATTTGACTTCAATAATCAAGCTACAATTGGAGGTATACATCTGGGTATGTGTTTATCATTTTGGGTACTCAAATATTGCATTATATAAGGGTTTTAGACTGTTGTTACAGTCTAATATAATGTATATCAAACCTTTGAAAATTGTAATTAGATCTGATATAGTTGAAAAAAAGGGGTTCTATTGAGTTGCAATTATTTTCTTTCACTTACGCAATAGTTCTCTTTCATTTCTATGCTTTCCTCTATGATTTTTCAATGAAAAAACAAGCAATGAAATTCAAACAAATAATTAGCAACACCAAATCATACCATGCAAGACAATTGTTTGACATTATGGCAAGAGGGAAAAACTGAAAAATTAAGGGTAGAATTGGTAAGGGATATTTCAGGCCAATTCTTCCAACACCTGCAACCCCTTGCAATCAAAGATTTATCACAAGTAAGTTTAATATTTTTTTAGTTTCTAGTCCTTAAAGATTCAGCTTTCAACTTTCGATTTCGTTTATAGTTTTTTTTTTTTTTTTAAATTTTTTTTTAATAAATTATAGCTTTCATTGTTTACTTTGTCTTCATAGGTTGCTAGTTCATCTACATCTATGAGGAATTGAAGCACATATTCTTTCATCCACTCAATTAACTGCAATAGATTGCACTCAAAAAGAGTGAATTTAGTATATGTGCATTCCAACTTGTGTCTCCTTTTGCACAAACATAACTACAAGAAAGGGGACACAAAGTTGTGGGATGTAGAACTAGAGCATACTAACATGAAGTATATCTCCCTTGAAACTCATGATTAGTGCAATGAATTGAATCACACAAGGAAGAATATGATAATCGAAGAGAAAGTGAAATGAATGAATGCCTTAATGATCAAACAACAACTCCTCTTTATACTATTTGATTGAGGATTCTCCAAAGGATGCGATTCTTCAAGGTATACGGTCGACCTCAAGCATTGTACCACTTCAAGGGTGCTGAAGAACATAAGTCAGCCTCATTGAATAATAACAAATAAATAAAATATTAAATGTTATTTAATAAGAGACATGTCTCTTCATCAAATTTGCCTTATCAAATTAAATAGCCGATAGGCTATGATTTAATTTGATCTTCATGGGTAGATCTGGGCTGGAAGGAGAAGCCCGACGCTACTCCTCTAACATCAAAACTCCCTCTCAGCTAGGGAGGATACTTCTAGCTATATAAGACATCACCTCATCATGATGTCAACCACCATGGCTACTCCCATGTGTGGAAAAGAAACATGTCACCTAATCATGATATCAACCATCATGGCTTCTCCCATGTATGGTATATGTGTACAAGTTCCCATCACTCAATGTGATGTCCTCACCTCATCGTGACATTCACCATGGCTACTCCCAGAGGGTGAAAAGCACAAGTACAAGAAAATCATCACAGACTCTCTCACATGATATTGTCATGGAGTCACACACATGACATCCACCATGGCTACTCCAAGAGGGTGGAAACAAGGGATTTCACCTCATATTTCTCTCATAGAGAAAGATGCATTAAACAAGGGCTTACACCTCAAATCTCTCGCATAGAGAGAAATTCATTAACAAGGGCTTGCACCTCAAATCTCTCTCACAGAGAAATGCATTAACAAGGGCTTGCACCTCAAATATCTCTCACAAAGAAATGCATTAAAGAAAATCATAGAAGATCACTGATACTGAGACTCCCTCTCAGCTAGGGCTTCATTCTCCACAATACCAAGCTTGTCTTGAAAGTACACAAACTTTACTCTGGAGAGAGGCTTGGTGAGAATATCTGTCATCTACTCATCAGTGTTGATGTACTTCAACTGGATTGCTTTCCTCAATACCATATCTCTGATATAGTGGTATTTGATCTCACAAGTTTAGTTTTGTCATGAATCACCAGATTAACAAAAAGCTTCACATAGCTTTGATTATCACAATGAATGATAGTTGGCTCCAACAATTGTCCAAACAATCTTGCAAGGAGCTTCCAAAGCCACACTGCTTCTCGAGTTGCCACACAAGTTGCAATATACTCGGCCTCTACTGTGCTTAGTGCCACTGAGGACTACTTCCTACTACACTAGAATATCATCATAGACCCCAAACCGAAACAAGATCTAGAGGTGCTCTTCTGATCAACAACACACCCTACCCAATCAAAATTAGAATATCCATGCAGCTTCAATTCCACACCAAAAGAATATCTCAAGCCATACCCAACTATGCCATGCAAGTAACTTAGGATATGCTTTCACTACAACTAGATGTATTCACCTTGGTTCATACATGAACTGATTGAATGCACTCACTACATAGAAAATATCTAGTCTAGTATTGACTAGATACATCAACAATCTAGTCAACCACCTATATATAGTAGGATCCACTAGATCTCAACTAGTTGTAGCCTCCTTTAACTTCTGCAAAATGGTCTCCATTGGCGAAGACATGGATATACAATCCATCATCCCAAATCTCTTCAAGATGTCTACTGTGTACTTCCCTTGACTCAGAATGATCTCATTAGGCCTCTTCCATACTTCTAAACTAAGGAAGTAATGCATGTAACCAAGATCCTTCATTTCAAATTCAAAAGCTAACTCCTTCTTGCATTTGATAATGAGGTGATCTTCTCCAATAAGAAATAAATCAACATAAAGAACCAAGATCAACTAGATTACCATCTTCTTTAGGTTCAGTAGGCTTCCTCTGAATCTTCAAGTACTTGCATCAACCTTCTGACCTCTTTGTCTGAGATTTCCTACAACACTTTCCTAGAGAAATGTTTTTCTAGTGCACACCTCTAGTATAGAAGAGAGTATAGGATTGTCCTCCTTGACCTCATCCCATATCACTCTATTCTAAATAGGTTTGCAAAGACACTACCAATGACAAAACCAAATTTATTGTCTTGTACAATTTTGATCTCAGTAGTTGAAGAGGTCTTCCAAGGACTTTAGCATTGTCCTTGCAATACTGCAAACTACACTTCATCTCAGTGAGTCACATAACTCCCTCTTGATCCCTACCTCAAAGATTGTAAGGAAATCCTCTAGAAGTGAAATCCCTCTATTTACAGAAACTCAATCCTTTTCTCAGACATGCTCTCAACTCGAACCTTGAATCCTCATATTTTTAACTCCCTCTTTGAAGTAATGACAACCTGAATAGGTTCTTCCTCTTCAAAAGATGTCTCTAGCCATCAATTCAGTCCCATGACTGCAAGTTGTGACTCCATGCTTGATCATTTCTTTGGTCAACATGACTTCCTCACAAGATGCCTGAAGCTCTTCCTCTTTGTGCAATCTCTCATTACCCTCTTGCTCCTTCATCTATCCTGGAAGCATTTTTAGAGAGAGATTACTAACAATTTATAACTATCCCAAAGAAATATCAAGACTAGAATCATGCAAGATTTACTATCCCAAGTTATAGCAAGAATTAATGACTATATAGAGAATTCATGAACAATATTAAGAACATGAAGTACTTATCTCTTAATTGATTTGGTTGTAGACATTTTGCAACTCGATCTCATCCTACATTTTAAAGTATTAATAATAGTTTATATATAAGAATCAAACTATAAGTGAAATATGTAGCAAATATCAAAAAGATGAAAATAAAGAAATAATAGAACTTATCTTTGTTGATTATGATACATCTTCTTTCATCTTTTTTTCTCTTGGAAGTGCTAATCTCAGCACAACAAAAGACAATCTACTCAACGTAGATTTCTTAGATACATTATGCAACCAACATATTCAATATAGGGTCAAGCCTCTCAAGGCACCATCGTAGTCCATGCACATAGAGAATGGTATTGATGTGATCAACCAATCATAGTCAAAATTGCAGTTCTCCTTTCATTTATGAGTCACAGTAAAAAATATTCACACCTAGCATGAACCAATTTGCAAAGAATAATTGGTATCTCCAAAGGATCTTATCCCAGTGATCACTATTCAAGAGAAACCACGATCTTTACTAAACACACATGAAAATAAATAATGTCAGATTTGCACAACTCAATAAACTGAATTTCAACCTAGAAGAAAATGATTTCAAGGGTATAAACAAAAATACTTATCTCTTTCTATTGGTACACCATAATCTTCAAATTGCACAAAAAATTGTTTCTCCTTTCAAAGGCTCATCTTAACTCAGAATCAGAGTAACTTTCAAACTATCTTTTATATAGCTTGTAGGACATATTAGATATGGTCCCCTCTCTTTATAATAGTCATGCTAACAAATTCCTTTACACAATAGATATATCTACAAATTTATGCAATACCATAATCAACGCCACACACACAACTTTTCAATACAAATCAAAATAACATGTCTCCCATTCTTGTTTCTGATCAAGAGATAGGCTTTCCATCAAAGTCTCATTGATGAGAATATTAGATTCATGCATAAAAAAAATGACTGATACAGCTGGCGACCATTTGGCATGATCTTTACAATGAAATTGCACATGAATCACTAAAAATAAAGATACAACTAAACAACTATGGCTTGGAGTTGTATTCCGATTCTTAGATCAGAGATGTTATGCCTTTGTGATTGTTCCCAATACTGGCATCCAAGAACTTGCCCATGCATCCAATCTCAATGTCAAACCTTCAAATCTTATTTCAACCAAACAAGGTTAGAGAATCCTATTTTTTCATTTGAAGCTTTGCCTCCATAAATGACAATAACACTGACGAAAGTTAATGAACACAACCACCAGTCACTATAACAAATTGATCACTTAAATTATTCCATGAAATCCACAAAATCTGATTAGATCTTCACACAAAACCTGCTCTGATACCATGTTTTTTTTTATGATCAGATATAAAACTTAGAATTTAATCCAAGATTACACACATAAACACAACATATACCCTGGGAAAACCCTCCACTTGAGGGAGAAAAACCCAACAACAATATATCACTTATGTATTGAATATCAACAATTGTCTCATTTACAAAGAGGCTGATATGGAGGCCAAGAAGGAGAACCACAATCTAATGCTAACATAGAAATAATATGATGCTTATGTTGATGAAAAAATCAACCTTCTATAATGCTAAGATCAGCCTCTTCAATATATTGATCTTCCTCTTCAATATGTCAATCTGCACATGAAGTAAATCTCCCTTGAAACTCACAATCAATGCAATGAATTAACTCGCACAATAAGGAACAATATGATAATCAAAGAACAAATGAAATGAATAAATTCCTTAATGATCGAACACCAACTCCTCTTTATACTATTTAATTGAGGGTTCTCTAAAGTATGTGATTCTTCAAGGTATATGGTTGGCCTCAATTAAGTGACATGTCCCTTCAATAAATTGCCGATTGTGAAGGAGGTCAGCCTCAAGCATTGTACCACTTCAAGGGTGGCAAAGAACATAATTCGGTCTCATTGAATAATAACAAATAAGTAAAATATTAAATGTTATTTAATAAGAGACGTGTCTCTTCATCAAAATCGCCTTATCAAATTAAATAGCCGATAGGCTGTGATTTAATTTGATCTTCATGGGAAGATCTGGGTTGGAAGTAGAAGCCTGATGCTACTCCTCTAACATCAAAAAATTGCATCTCAAAATGTGCTTATTTTGAGATTGAATCACTATTTTTAGTAAGTGTTATTTTTGGCAGTGGTCTTGGTAGCAATTCAATATAGAGAGTTTCTAGTTTTAGCAATGGAGGAAATTTCAAATATTAAATCCTAATATTTTTGGTAGTATTTACATCCACTATCCTTGGAGTTTAAAAAAGGAAAAATATAAATTAAGTGATAAAGTCACTTTTCGACCCCCACACCTAGGATGATCAACTTAAGTTCTTTTAAAAGGGGGAATATGAGTTTGGATGCCAAGTTTGAAGAATTAAGCATTTTAAAAGTTAATTTTATGCATAATCAAAGGTGGATGCCAAAAGTGAAGGTCTTAAGTGTTTTTAATAAAATATTATATTCTCCAAATATAGCATCCCATTTTGAGAGGGAAAAGCAATTCAAATTTCTGGGTCTCAAAAGCTATATAATGCTCTCACTTGCTCTCATTTGGATATTCTAATTTGATATAATGAAGTACTGCCAAAATGCAAAGTGATCTCCTTGGGCTTTGAGGACAAAATCCCTCTAAGCCAACTTTAGTTTTGAATTGAAAGACATCTCCTAGTTGAACAGTGTTGCAGCTCCATCTTAGGGGTTTCAATTGAGCTTACTATGATGATGGCTATCTTATGCTTTTCTCTACTTGCTTGTTTTGATGTCTTCTAGATATATGTTGATGCGTGTAATGATTTTACAGCTTTGGAGGCTATTTTGATGAGCTATATCAAACTTGGGTATTGCTGGTTTGCACTTAGCTGACCTACCTTTTGCTCACATTGAACGAAGATTTGGATTTTTGAGTGAGGATCAACCTTCCTAGGGAGGTCATACATCACTACTAGGTGGTGTTTTGGAGCTTCTTATGACTGTGTGGATTGGTTTGGGATTGCTAGATAACTCACCTTGGTCGCCTAGGATTGCTTCGCCATTTGCAAGTGGTTTGATGAGATTCCATTGAGTATTGGAGGAGTTATGCTCATTTGAAGGTTGTTGATTGGGAGACCTATTGTTCGTGCATATCAAACTACTATCCAAGTGTATCAAACTTGTTGCAATAGCTTACATGACCTTTTATTGACCTCTGGTGGCTATATCTTGATGTACACTTGTTTTAGTTTGAAGGGGTGTTATCATTCTTCATTGTTACATCTTGGGAGGGTGTTTGCTTCATATTTATTTCATTAACCTCTCATAACAACAATATTTAATGGTCTGATATAATTATGTTGAGCTCATTGTAACACCATCAGTAGTATGGTTGTAAATGCTCTTGTATTTGTATTTGATACTTACCCCATTGAACAAGTGGTTAATCCCATTGAATAAGTCTTCGAGCTTTAATTTGAGTTACTTGTTACTCCCACTGAATAAGTGGCCAAGTTCTTCTTTACTTTCTTGTTATGCATGTTGAACAAGTGGAGGTTGATCAACTTGCCGCCAAGTGCATTTTCCTTTCTTGAATTTCTCATTGAACAAGCGGATGTTTAATTTCACACACTTGGTTATGTTTACTCACCCCACTGGAGAAGTGGTAGCATAGAGTATTTTGATATTGTAATCCAACCATTGTATGCTCTCACCTTGCCCACATCAAGATCTGGGTGATCAAAAAGTGAGGTGTTCATTTCCAAGTAGCTTGTCTTTCCAATAATTGTAAGATCCTGTTTTCACTGTATGCTCTTACCTTGCCCACTTTGAGATCTAGGTGATCAGAAAGTGGAGGGTTTCTTATTCAGTTGCTTATCTTTGCATTTTAGTTAATGCTAATGGGTGAAATTTGTGGAAAAAATTAAGGGTGGGTTATTACAAACACACTTTTAGTGCAAGTGGCACTACTAGTGTCACTAGACTTGCTTGTGGTTCATCTAATGTTCCTACACCATCTAATGTAAATGATGGTGATGATAATGATGAATTAGAATATCCATTGAACTTAGATTAAAAGTGTTCAACTAGATATTATTATTTTAATATTGAACTTGAAGTTTGAATGATGAATATTTATCATGCATGTTTTAAATGACATTCAAGATTATGGTGGTTTTGTTTTCTATAAGGTTATATGATGCTATGGGATACTCTAAAATTAATTCATGCTTCTAGGATGCATATATATATATATATATATATATATATATATATATATATATATATATATATATATATATATATATATATATATATATATTTATAGATGAACCCAACCCTAAAAAAAATTAGCCAAATCCATGAACTTGACTAGGACCAATCCAAAAACCAACAACGTAGTATTAATAGGATATCTACCTCAAGATATGCCTTCAAAACATCATGGAGGGTTATCACATGGATAGAGGTATTCAAACAACTACCTTCTATAGCTCATTAATTAAATGCTAACTACAAAAGAATCAAAGTCATTTAGGAGATTATTAGAAGAGTTTCATCTAGGTACCACTAAAAGTCCCTCTTTATTATATGATAACCAAAATTATTTAATTATTACCAAAAACTCTTATTTCCAAAAAAGGAAAATAAAAAGAAAATTTCAGATCATGGGCACTTCGCTCAACCATCATAAAATATCTCTCCATGGCTATTTTTCTAATTATTAGGTGGAAGATATAATATAATCAAGAAGAACTAGGTTGTAATCCTATTGGCATTTAAATTCGCACCTCTGGAATGTGGATTTGAAATGGAAAACTATGCATAGATGAACTGCTCTTCAAATTAGGATGGGAAGCTCCCTCTTGTTGATGGTGTTTAAGAAAGTAAACTAAAACTAAGTTGCCTATCTTATTTATTAGCTAAGAGCACAAGATTTATAAAACTCAAGTGTCGTAGCTGAGATTTTCTGATTTAAAACTTCAACTATGACTAACTTACGCTAATGATGTTTCTAAATTCTCAAGTAAATACAGAGCAAGAGAATTAGAAATGGAAAAGGTTTGATTCTTTGACAAAATACTTAGATAAACTCTCTTTCCAATAGACATCTACTTACTTTCAATGCAAGTTGAAATTAAAGATCATATAAGCATAACACAAATAATGGAAATTCGACACATTATATTAGCACTTCTAGAACAAAGATTATACTAAACACATGCACGGAACAAGAACTTGAAGCTAAAGAGGCTTGAAACCTTGTTCTTACACAAAATAACAACAATTACAAGAACTACTTGCTGACTAAAAGAGACTTAGCAATTCACTATCATAAACACAATTGAACAACATTGAATAACAAATAGGAGGCTCTATAGGCTCAGCATTTTGTTATTACTAGCATGGTTGAAAATAAATGAGCAAGACTGCTCTTATTTATAGGCAAGTAGAGGAGTAGGGAACCCTAAAATCTCCTTGCTTTTACAACTAAGACTTGCTCAAAGAGCAAGCCTTATTTCTAAAACTAAGAGAAGATAACATCTAACACCTATGAAAGTAGGAAAAGAAGGAAATGCCAACTATTACATTTTATCTTCTTTCTCTTCTTCAAAGAATAGATAAAAATTGTTCCAAGAATAGAAAGAAAGTGGAAAGAAAGCTTCTAGAAGAAAGTCGCTTTAAATATCAATGACATCTACTAAAAAGAAGGAAACTATGTCCTGATTAGGTGCATCAATACTATCAATAGCAAAGTTGGGATTTTCTAAGATATCCTCTCCATCTGCAATTGATCTCAGGAAATCTTCAACCTCATTGGCCACTTTTTTGAACTTTGCTGACATCATGGAAATGTGACTTGACATAGTCTTATTTTTTTCTTTCATCCACTTCTATGCAATATTCTTGTTGTATGTCTCCTTATGCATCTCCCATATCCTTTCACATTCTCCTTTAGAAATAATCACACTTTCAGGCCAAGGGTGAGTTGAGAAGCATTTCTCGATCATGTCAAGTTTCAAACTGCAAATCAATCAGCGATCTACTGACTGGATCTCCCATGTTGCTGGATTGTAATGTTTGATGCAAGCGATTACAAACTCAAGACTCTGAATTGAAATAGCAATGGATGTTGCTTTGAGAAGTCCATAGTGTCCTAGGTTTCCAATTTTAGTGTTTCCTGCACTCTCCAAAGAGTGTAGATCAAACACCGACTTGATGTGATGCAAGTCTGTCTCAGCCGTTTTGATGAAGTCATGGTATAGTACTGACTTGGTCTTGAAATCATTGGGAGTGTATTCCATTTTGAAAGCCTTGAAGAATTATTGTAAACTTGCCTATGTTCAGACAAATTATTTTGTGCAACAATCTATTTTTAGAATGCTAGTTTTTCTTCAAATGAACAAATTTTGGAATTTTTTTGAGATATGGGTTTTGCTCATAATTTTGTTGTAAGACAACCCAGATCATTTGTTTTTGAAAACTTTGAGTTTAGACCAAAAAAGTAGCAAACCCTAATTTCTTCCATTTTCATGAAAAAAGTTGGCACTTGGGTTTCGCTCATAATACAAATTGGAATGACCCAGTTGATTAGATTTGAAAAACATTGAGGGCTGATTTAAAAAGCAGCAAACCCTAGAATCTAAAATTTTCTTGAAAAAAGGTTGTGATATGGGTTTTCTTCAGAAGACTATTTTAAGAGGACCCACATGATCAAAATTTGAAAACTCTAATGATTTCTTTTACATGCAAGGAAAAAGTAGTTGCTACAACTTGAGAAAATTCTTCAAAAATTCTTCAGAAGAATGAGATGAAAAGACCTAGATGTCTGAAAATTGAAAATATTGACCTTCTTCTTCAAAAATTTGATGTTCTGGATGAAAAAAGCATGAAAAATCAAGGTCTTATGTTGTTGGTCTAAAAATTAATTGAGAACTTGAAAATTAGCAACCTTGAACTCTTGAATCTTGAAATAAAAAACTTCAAAGTTGTTGCTCCTCTTCAACTTGGATGCCACCTACAAAGAATAATGAATTTTGAATGATAAAAGCCTCTTAAATAAGCCTTAGGCTTAAGATAACTCTGCTTTCTTTTTTCCTTTATATCCAAAACCCTAAAATCAACCTGTGCGTTGAACTTGGACATTCAACTTTCATCTTGCAAATTTGAATTTCTTTGAAAATTTGACTAAGGAAAGACAACTTGGGCGCCCTTCTTGGCTGGAGGCACCAACTTCTCCCAAAGTTAACCATTTTTATGAGTTTTTCAACTTTTCTTAACTTTGAAACCATACTTTGATTCTGATCTCCGGCTTCCAGGTTGATTTGATGGATGAGTTGAATGTTTCATCGCAAAGCTAGAGTGATTCTAAGAAGATCATCCTGGAGGAACCTTCAACTAAAACCTTCATTTGATCCTCCAAAATCATGAGTTCCTATCTCCTTCTGGTGCACCAAACCTTCACAGTGTTAGCCATTTTGTGTGATTTTCAAGTTATTCATTTCCATTTGATCTTCTGATGAAATCTTGATTTTGGAAGCTACATTGATCAGATTGACTGACCGTCATATTTACTAGATAGCTTGGTTGAATCTGATGAAGTGATCTTAGAGACTGTATCAACAAATTCTATCATTTCAAGCTCCAAAATCTTGGGCACCCTTCTTCACCAGGGGCGCCCATGTTCACTAGACTTAGCCATTTTTAGGTTTCTTCATCAATTTCTCTCCTTCAGATGATCTTGTCATCTTTGATGATTCATAGCTTGGATGGACTGATGGTTTGGATCATTGCAGAGCTGAGAAGATTTTGAGAGGGGTCTTCTGGGAGTCACATCTGCAGAAAAGTTCATTAGAGGCATCAAAAGCTTGGGCGCCCCTGGCTAGCTAGGGAGCCCAACTTCACTAGTGTTAGAATATTTTTCAATATTTTCTTCTTTGCTTTTGACTTTTGATTTTTAACTCTTCTCAAACCCTCTATTCAATCTTCTGTATCTGACAACTGCTAACTCCGATTGACGTGCTGATGGTCTCATTGGAAAGCCTGTTCAAATCTGAAGAAGTCATGCTAGAGGTTTCATTGGAAAATTCATCTGTTTAAGCCCTCAAAATCAAGGGTTCCTATCTCCTTCTAGGGCGCCCATCTCCTCTAGACTTCAAATATTTTCATCTGATTTCATCTTCAAACTTGAATCTTTATCTTATACCTTCAACTTTGATCTAGATTTGCCAGAGATTGACTAGTCTGATGTTCTGATGGGGATATCCACTACGAAACTAATTGAATTATAAAGAGATTGATCCCATCTGTAAACCCTAACTATTGAGTTAGGCCTCTCAAAAGATTGGGCACCCCTGGGCACCTGAGGCACCCAAAGTTCCCAGACTTAGACAATTTTTAGTGATTTTTATGGTTTGCATTCTGTCTTCTATTTGAAACTCCTTTGTTTGATCTTGAATCCTAGATGATTGGATGATCCGATGACTGCACTATCAAACTCACTGTGAAGCTGGGAGGATTTTGAACAACTATTTCTAGGAGTTCAAACCCTAATTTCATCATTTGATGCCCAAAAAATATGGGCGCCTTTCTCCTCCTAGGGCACCCATGGTTGGCAGACTTAGTCAAAATTCTACAATTTTCACCTTCCTTCTTCATTCATCGTGCATGTTCATCATCTCACCTTCTGTTCAGTACTTGAGTGTTGAATCTAATGCTTGGTAGCTAACTGACCTCCATTGATGACTCTGAAGCTCTTGAAATGCTTCTGAAAAAGTAGAATAGACCCACTACGACAAAAATGATCATTTTGTGATTTTGACTACACCAACTTGGTAAGGAAGTATTTTGATCCAATCAAAATCAGTTTGAACCATAATGAACCAACTTTCTATTTTTAGAAAATTCTACTAGTATTTGTTTCGAAAGAAACCCAGAAAATCCCAGAAATACTATTTTCAAAAAGTTTCTAAAAATAGCAATTTTCCTAAAAAGTAGGGATGAAAAACTGAGATTTGGGTTTTGTCGATTAGGTCGTTCTGAGCAGACCCAGATTGTCAGATTTTGGAAATTTCACATTTTTACCCCTCATGCAAGACATGCAAACCCAAATTTTGACCTTTTTGATAGATTTGACAAGACTTTTACTCATTTCTTCAAAATGCCTAAGTGTAGCAAAAATTTTAAATTTGGGGTACAACAAATCCAAGCAATCACATATCAAATCTCTATGCAATATCAAATCCTCCAAATTCAAATCAATACTCCACCTTGAGGAGTTGCTATTGAAGGGAGTGGAAGTGTGAATGAAACCTCCTAGTGGCTAAATCTTGAATGTAAGACCTAACAAGTATAACATAAGACCTCTAGGAATTATATGTATAAGTCCATGGGCATATTGTAAATAATTTTCTTTGTAAATATTCCAGTTGTACAAGTATTGTATTATATAGGACCTAGGACGCTATGTAATGAACTTAGAGGAGGCTAGTTTGAGGAGTCTTGGGCTCTAATAAAAACAATATAAGACCTTGTTAAAAGCATCATTTTTAAAACATTAGGATTATAAATTATGAAAAATTATTTTCATGCAGTGTAAAATCCATGATCTTCATTTTGGCATGTATTTTTCCTTGTTTAACTTTGTCAAAAAAGATCTATGTTGTTAGGGTGCTTCATTTTTTTCTTTTATAGAAATTGATAGCACATGACCTCTACTAACATTAATGGGGAGTGTTAGAACATAACATTATTAGGGTTCATACTCTTATAACATTTATATATTGTTCTAATATAATATTATAAAACCTTATGCATAAAGCATATACCATTTTATTAATTAATAATTTAATAAACTATTAGATTATTAATTATTCATAAATGGTAATTTTGAGTATGTGTGACTGATACATTTTCAAGTATTTTGCCAACCCTTCTATATTTAGGGAACTTCTCTCTCATTGGGAGATATAAAAATTTGTAGATAAATATAAATTCTATCACTATGCACAAGAGAATTATTGGCAATGTGGAAGTGAGAAGCAATATCCCTAGGTTATATCTATAATTTTATAGACATTTGTGAATAATTTTTATAATTTAATGATGCTCTATGGGGGTTTTACCTGAAAGGGTTTTCCCCGTGTATATACTGTGTAATGTGTTGAATTTGTGCATCTTATAATTATCATTTCATTTATCTTGTATTTTATTTATGATGATTAATAACCTAAGATCCTAATTTTTAATAACAGATCCTTCAAGAATGTAGGATTGAACAATGGTAAAATTGTGTCCTTAGAGAGAGAAGGACAAGGGTCTTATACACTGGGGAAGATTCCACCCATAATTGGTTCAACGAAGGCTTCCACCTTCCCTTTAACCCTAGCATCCATTTTTTGAGCATACCCTTTCTTCAATCACTCATTGGTTTTACCAACATTCTTGTTCTCGATACCTATTTTCACAATCACATGGATCTAGGTAAGCTACACAAGGGAATCCAATCTCTTCCTTTTATTAACTATACTAAAACCTTCCAAAATTTATGTTAATGGTACTCCTAACTCTTCTCCCTAGATAGAGAGACTTTAGTCTCTGACCCAAAGTGCAAGTCATATTTAGAATCATTGCAAGAATCATCAACATGGGAAAGGTTTTTCTAATGCCCAAAACTATTAATCAAAATAATCTACCACCCTTTTCCCCTTAACATCCTTTTTCTAAGGACATGGAAATAAATTATGGAGTTCCAAAGTCTCCTAAAATTGACAAGTCTATTAGTGTATTTGTTTAGCTCTTTTAACTTTTGTCAACCAAATATCAACACTTCTAGAAAATCTGATGTAATTTATGTGACATAAATGAGATAGCTTTATTGTAAATTTCCTCATTTTCAAGGGATGATTATAGGAGACATATAGGAGATCCAAAGTAACTTCATATGAAGTCTCCTAATGTTTGGAGATGTCTCTATGTAGGTCTCTAAGAAAAGACGTGTTTTCAATGCAAGAGATGAGTACCAACGGTTAGGGTACAATTCTCTTGGTAACTATGGTTAAGACTCTACCCCCAACCGTAGGGCTTGGGTTTCCTTTGGTTACCCCATCAAAATTCAATTTGAACCAATTACGAGGAAGGGACCAAATAGTATTTTTCCTTCGAGTCTTTCCTACTTTGAGAGGAGTTGAAATATCAAAGTCTAGCTTCCAAGTTGAGGCCACCTCGAGCTCCATCTCAAAGACCCAAACCTTAGATGTTGATGATACTTTATCCTTAACATTTGTTAAGGAAATTCTCCTTTATGGCTAAACTTATTTACTAAACAATCTACCAATAGTAAAATTTTGCTCCATATAAATTTTGTTGTTTCAATCCTTTCATAGAACCACATAATGTGAAGTAAAGCAATACCCTAAAGAATTTTAATGAAGGGTTTTCAATGAGATATGTCCATTTTTATATCAATCCTTGGATATTATTAGAGAAATCCAAATTCCACTTGAAGTATGAAAGCATCATACCCCAAACCTCCTAAATAAAGGGACATTCCAATAGAAAATGAAGAATAGATTCCTCAACTATTTAACATAAGATGCACCTATTAGACATAGAAAAACCCCTTTTGATCAAATTTTCTAGTATAAATGTCTTATTCTAAGTAGCCAACCAAAAAAAATTATTAATTTTCAAAATAAGATAGGGATGTCACAACTTAGAGGAAGGCACTAGCTAGCTAACATAGAAAAACTTGAAGAAATCAGGAAATCACCTAAGGGAGTGGTAGCCCAAACCATGTCATTCTAACAATTAGCTTGAGGAATATGAAATGTGTGCAATAAAGAATCCAATCTATGCAAAGTATCCACAAATTTCCCATGCTTGTGGCCCTTTTTATGTTTTCTATCTTTCTTCATATTATGCTCTCCTCATCATCACTACTTTTACTTTCATAGGGACATTTAGCAGCAAAGTGCCCTACTTTTCCACAATTGAAGGATTTAAACAGTAACTTACCTTTATACTTTTTGGATCCTTTCTTTGGCTTCCTCATGAAATGTGCTTCCTCTTTATCTAATTCATCAACAAAAATTTCACTTGGCTTTCTTAACCTTGTCATCCCCTTCATAGGTCTTTTGAAGTTTGTCCCACATATCTTTCACTGATGTGCAATGCATCACTTTGAAAAATTATGATTCTAACAATCCACACAAAATTGCATTCATGGCTTTTGCATTATTTCTACTTGCCTTCTTGCCTAATCTATTTGTGGAGAATCAAGATGATGTTGCAGTATAAACATCCATAACCAACTATCAAATATCAACTCCAAGGGACATTAAGTAGTTGTGCATTCTTACACTCCAGAAAGCATAATTTTTCCCATGACCCATCAAACAATGGAGCCCTATTGGAGGAGAATGCTTCTTGGCAGGCCATGTGTTCTCTTAAGATCTTCCTTCTAGCAATTAAGCTATACTTTGAAGAAACCCGCTATGATACCAACCGATCAGCACAAGCTTATACTAAGATGGGTGGAGGTGTGAATTAGTATAAAACTATTCTTTTTAATTTTCAAATCAACAACAACAATAACTTCAAATTCACAACATAAACAAAATAAAGACACAATAGGAACACAAGATTTACATAAAAACCCTTTTGAGAGAAAACCACGCCAAAATATTGCTTATATGGAGATCTCTTACAAACTTTTTAGGCACCAACCTATTTGGGGATACCGATCTCCAAAACTTGAGCACCAAATCAATATGAGACACCAATCTCTTTTAATATGAGGCACCAACCTCTTGATAGACAAAGTATTTGTTCTTCTTAATTTTCCTCCTTCAAAAATCTTCTTTTGAATGATCTTCAATTATTCGTGCTTTTCACAAATCTGCTAGTGTATAAATGATATATCACTTTATTTTCCACACACTCTTCTCCACATTCCACAACCTCTATTTATTCTTCTAGCAAGGGAGGTGATTTCATGAATGGATACATCTCTTTACAAAGGGAGGCAACTTTTAAGTTGTATGCACCTTTTCATAACCAAATTTGGGTGCTCCATTAGGGGTCGGCCCTATAAAAAATGAATTTATTTTATTTTTAAAAACTATCAAAGTGGACGCCACACTAGGGGGTTGGCCTAAATAAAAAAATTAATTTAATTTAATTTTCCTTAATTCCCAATAAAGGCACCAAGATAGAGAGAGGTCAAACAACTATTGATATGATTTTAATTTTATTTTATTGCTGCCATGTGAGGATAAAATTTTCTCTTGTAATGATGGGATTTCTTCTTCTTTGATCAGCGAATTACATTATCATGAACTTTCCATCAATCTTCACCATCAATCTCTCATTCACCTTTGACATCAATGACAATAATTCTAATAGGTAGGTGATCTATGAATAGGATAAAAGTGAATGTTACTACTTTTTCCCAAATTTTCCTATCCAATCCTACACCACTAAGCATGCTTCTAGCCTTATCTATCAAAGTCATATTCATTCTTTCTACAACTCCATTTTGTGGTGTATAAGGAGTTGTATCCTACCTTTCTCTTCCACCTTGCTTCCTGAACTACTCAAATGAATATAAAAAATATTCTTCAACATTATCAATTTTCAAAACCTTTATCTTCCTTTTTGTCTAATTTTCTACAAGATCCTTAAACTCTTTAAATTTACTTATAACATTGGATTTATTTTGAAGAAAATATGCCCAAGTTTATATTGAGAAATCATCTATAAGAGAAAAACAATACACAAGTTTTCCTAGGAATGCAACCTTTGTAGATCCAAACAAATCACTATGTACTGATGCAAAATACCTTTTGATCTTTTAGCACTATTTGAAAACTTCACATGAGTAGCTTAACAAATACACAATGGTCACAAAAATCTAAATACAAACAATAAGAAACTCCTCCAACTATACCTTTAACTTTTAATGGTTGAAGACCTTTCTCTTCAATATGTCTCAACTAGTTATGCAATAGCATTATCTTCTATTCAAGAGGTGTAAGAGCTTGATCTACAATGCTATCAACCTCAAGAAAAATAGAGTTAGTGTACCCACCACTCCAAGTACTTGCATCAATCTTGAAAAAAAATCCCAAATGAACTTTTCCAACACCATTACTCCATGAATCATCTTGCAAGTCTCCATATTAAATGCTACATGTACACTCACATTCATCTTGCTTATTGAAATCAATTTCTAGCCTAAACTAGAAAGAGTAGAACACTAAGAAGGTTCTTAACTCTTTTGTCCTATTGTGACCTATTTCACACATTGCCCCATTGCAAATGGGGACCCTCTGTGGTTTTCTTTTTGGGGTTTTGTCGTTGCACTTCAGTTTCATTTGATCTTTGTTTGGTAGTTTAGAGTTAGAGTTTTTGAAGGATCACCCAAGCCAAGTAAAGAATTTGAACCCAAATCAGTGCACAAACATCATCAAAATTCTTAGAAGGCTTGGAGGATGAAGATTCATGTTGTTTGAGTCAATTCCGACACCTCCTACTTTTTTGGGATTTTCACTCTAGCCCCCTATTTTTTAGGGACTTTATTTTTGGCACTTTTAGCCTATTTTGGACTTCCTATTTTTTAGGGATTTATTTTTGGAAAGTTGCTATTTTTGGAAAGTTTCTATTTTGGGAAGGTTTCTATTCTTGGAAAGTGCCTAGGTCATATCTTCAACAATGTCATCTTTAGAAGACCCTAAAATGGAAATAAGTGTGAAATTTTGGATGAACCAAATGAAGACCAGAAAATCACCTAAGTATTGATCATGGCACAAGCATGGGTAAAGTCTGCCTCAGCTTGAATAGGAGATGGCATAAGAAATGGACAATTTTTCCATAGGAAGATAAGGGAATGGCATGAACATGGGTAAAGTTCACCCAAGAGAGGTGGCTCAATACCTTGCCAAGTCCACCCAAGCTAGAGTGAGTTCTGGCTTGATCAAGAGCTAAGTCTGCCCCATGTAGAAAGTGTTATGGCTTGAGATTAAGCAAAGTCCGCCTTGGAGAAGATGTCTCAACACAATGGAAAGTCTGCCAAAGAGAAGTTTGATGGCCTAACACTAAGTCAAGTCTACTCCACTCAAAGAGACATGGCATAATACCTAGACAAGTCTGCACCACTCAAGAAGACATGGCACAAGACTAAGCCAAGTCCACCTAGCATATCTAAGATGGAAAAAGCAATGATGAAGTTTTCCTAGTCCATGAAAAGCATGCCTATCACTTGATGAAGTCTTCCTTAAAGAAATGGAGAAAATTGAAATTTTTTGCCTAAGTCTAAACATTGAGACATTAAAATACTAAACAACATGCCTAGAAACTAAGGAATTCACCAAAGACTTGGGAAATTATGAGAAATTATGGAAAATTTGACAGAAGAAAATATTTTCCTTAGGCAAAGACAAGAAATGACTTAGAAAAAATTAATCAAATTCACCTTAGGATAAGAATAAAGCACCATAATTAAAATAAAAAGGTTGGAAAATAACACATGGAGATTTTTATTTTAATTTTATTTTAATTTTCCAACACCAAAGAGAAGAAATTCGAATTTTGGAAAAAGAGAAAAAGACTTCACTGAAGTGGCACCAAACTTAGAAACTTTCCCTGAAACTGGTGTTGGAGTTCAAAATTGCCATTTGAGAGAGGAGTGCAAGCCAAGTTCGAACTAGATTAAATGGAAATAAGTAAATTTTGCTAAATGGGTCAAACTTTTCACCTTTATAATTGGATTTACTTCTCATTTTTAATCATTTTTCTTTGAAGAACAAAGTTGTGAGAAGTAATTTTTTCTAAGGCAAGAAAAGTTTTGAGGAAAGTGATGAAGTTGAACTAGAAGAAAGAAGGGAGAACTTATCCCAGCAACACAGTGATCATTTCCATTTCATTTTTTCCAAAGTATCAGGAAAATTTGCATTCTCTACCTTATTCTGGAAAAAACTTCATTTATCTATTAGATAAATTGTTTCATTTCCAACATGATCATTCTCAAAATTTAATTTATGGGTTGGCTAGAATATATTTTTTGAAATAATGGCTCAAGAAATTTGAATTTAAAATCCAAAATTTTAATATTCTCTTTGTGCATGTTCGTAGATTTATGAAAGACAAGGGAGAACCTTAGAGGAAAATACAAATGAAGTTTTCCAGGAAGGGCTCGCAGCTAGAGTCCAAGATCAACTCTAAGTGGAAAAAAATCATTGACACCAATCTCAGTCATGTAGATTTTGATGATTTTAAAAGAGGATGTATGGAAGTGATGGATTCTTTCCTACACTAGTTGCACGATGGATGATGCAGAATGGAATTGTCCAAGCAGTAGAATTTCCGCAAACAATAGAATGTCTGGAGCTCACGGTAGAATGTGCATTGCACTATAATGCACAAGAAAGATAGATTGAAGCACTTGATGGAAGGGTACTAGAATACTTGGGAGAGCTAGCTATACAAGAAGTGTTTGGAATCCCAACCTACCACAAAACATCTTACCAAACCAAGGATGATGCACGAAAACTTTATGAAGATCAACAAGACCTCTATGCATCAAACATGAACAAGTCATGGTTGGTGAAGCCTAGACCCACTGCTAGAAAGATACCTAAGAAGTTGTCTAGAATTGATTTTAAGGAAGAGTACGGAGAAATTGTTTTGTTGCTAAACAAAATGGTGGGAAATCCTCAGGGTGCACCCTTTGAAACCTGGATGTATTATTCCATTGATGAAATAACTTTTGAAGTAAAAATGTTCAATTGGTCAAGGATGATCAGTGATAGTTTCCACGAGTAGATGATCAACTTGGAGAGGACCAAAACCTTCCACATGAGTTCCTATGCTATATATTTACTTGCTAGAACCTAAAAATATGCTAGCCTAATTTGCAAAGGTGTAGTTGGTAATGGTGAAGGAGAATTCAAGGCTTACAATTGCTATCCTCAATAGTAGTTGAGTGAAAAATCACACTTTAGACAGGCACATGAGGCCTTTCTCATGTATATCACCAAAATAATCCAAGGAGGAATGCATCAGAGGCTCACCCATGAAGCCAAAATTTTAATCAGTAGATATGGATCCTAGTTTATCCAGTTTCCTAGATTCACATACATTAGAATTCAAGGATTCACAGGTCGCCCTTATAGGCTGCCAATTTATCCCACCAATAGAATGGTTCTGTTGGAAGTTTTGAAGAAACTAGATACATTTCAAAATATTCAAAGGCCAAAGCAGAAAGCAGCCATCACTTTTCCACTCTTTATTGGAAGCATGTTAGAATCTTGTCCATCGATGCAAGCAACAAAAATTGCCCGATTGGAAATACAATGCTACCTGTTCACTTCCTACAAGTCTAGGGATGACTTTTTAATGTCCCCTTCTCATCAGTGATTAGCTGAGTTGCTCATCAACCTATTCCGGAGGCCCGTAGGCTCTTTGAAGTGAATTTAGGGTTTCCTTGCTTGGAGGCTTTGTTGCATTTCTTGGAGTTTACTATTTTTAGTAAATACTATTTATGGTAGTGAGTAGTTGTCAGTTCTTCAGTTCTTCTATTTTAGTTGGACTAGTTGCTTGGGTTTGAGTTTTGGCTTTTAAAAGATTTATTTTGGTGAAATTTTGAAATAAAGGCATTAATGTTATATTTTTCAGTGACCCCTTGGCCTAGTGAAATAACTTCAGGTTGTTCTAAAAGGTGGTCATTGAGGGTGGGTGCTTCATGAAGAAGAAATATTTATTATTTTTGAAAATCTTAATGCCTTGAAAATGGATGCGATTTGAGGAGGAATTAATAATTTTTTAAAATTTGAAAGGTTTCAAATGTGGCTTTTGGAGTACCTTGAGGGGAATTTCAAGTCATCTTTCTTTAAAATAAAAGTTTTTCTCTAGCTTTTGGTATCCAATGTTTATGCTAATGTTATGCTGTCGAAATGACAACTTGTTTTTCACTTTGAGGGATGCTTACCTCCTTGTTCCAATCCAATTTTTTGTTTGAAAGACAACACCTAGATGGTTTATTTTCTGGTTCTCATTCAAATTAGTAGATAGAGCTTCACAGTTGATGAATTTTGATGAAGTTTCAAATTTTAGAGTTGATGCAATCATGGCTAAAGGATGTTTTCACTTGCAGCTCTTTTGTTGAATTTAATATGGTCATGAGTATTTTTACTAAGTGATTCTATGCTTGAGGTGACCTTTCCTTGAAGTTTACAAATTGTAATTTGATGATTCTGATTTTTAAGAAGAAAATCATCCCTCATGAAGGTCGTACTATGTTGAAAGTGCCTTGGAATTTGTGCCTCTTCATTCATGGTTCTTTGATGTTGTTTTCAAGTTGAAGATTGGGTGACTTCACTGTAGAAAACTCTTGCAATTCATTTCACATGTATTGGAGGTATATTTGGAGAGTTATGAACATTTCATTGATTCTTAGTTCGCTGATTTACAATTTTCAATTTGCTGGTTTTATTATCAGATTTCAATAAGTTTAGTTTTTGGCTTCTGTTTTCAGTATTTGAGTTGTTTAGAGCTTGCAAGAATCATTCCTCTCACTTTTCTTTCATTCTATCATTGTAACACATTGTAAATTGTAGATTTCTTAATTGTAAGGTTGAGATTTAGTAGTTCTAATCCAACCATTGTTAATTTTGCATTTACTTGTGCTTTCTAATACACATACAATAACCCTTGGATGGTTTACCACTAGTGAGGAGGAAATTACTTGTAGTTTCATTTCTCACCCACTTTAAAGTGATGAATTCCCACTCATGGGTGGATGCCTGCTGCAGCAGATGAATTAGTTAGTTTTGAAAACTTCCATGACTGGTTATCTACCTAAGTTTATGTTAGTTTGTAATAAGTACTTTGCCATATGCTATCACCTCACCTTCCAAGGATCTTGGTGAACATTATTGGCATTGAGTTTTATCTTTTTACTTTTAGTTGTAATCAATTTTAGTTATTGAGTTATTTAGATCCTAGGGATCCTCTGACTATATGCCTTCCCCTCCTCCCTCATCAGGTCTTAAGGCACACTCTTGGTTAGAGTTACTATTCTACATCATTTGGGTTTTGGAGCTAACCTTAAGGGGTGTATGTTGCATTGTAATTGATATTAAAATCCAAAAAAAAATTGAGAGGGTATATTTCAGTGTTATTAGAGCAGAAGACCCTACCATCCTGTGACTTTGAGTAGTCAGTTATCTGATGAGTGAAAGATAAACTAGACCATTCACTAGAAGTCAGGCCAGAACTCAGTATCAGTTCCCACCCATTCTAGAGGTAGACACTTTTTCAAAATCTCTAAGAGATCTTGGTAAAATAGTTGAAGGTACTGAGAAGAAAGTTGAAGGAATTGGTAAAACGATTGAAAACATGTCAAAAAGTCTTAGGAAAGCTTATGAAGAAAAAGAGGCAAGAATGGAAAAAAAGTTTCATGGGATGATTGACATGATGTCTTGATTATTGTCCAAGTTGGATCAACAAGCAGCATAGAATATCATTCAGTCCCAAAATAATCAGACTAGTGAAAGCAGTGGAGTTAATGGAAATACCAGCAACAATAGTCTTGAGGTAAATAAAAGTGAGAAGATTGTGGGACAACACATTGCAACCACTAGTGGTTCTTCTACTAGACCTCTCTTTCCTACCTTCACTGCAAGGGAGGAACAACCACAAGGGGAGGTTGTTATTCTGTTTACAGATGATGCTCAACAAGTATATATGGAGTATGCTTCTCTACCCCTTGTTATGAGAGATGCTTGGACCTTTGATAAATTCCCGAATCAAAAGAGTAGGAGAAATGGTGGAAGAAATGACCATCATCCTCCTATGATGCCTAGAAATGATTTTCAACAAGAATTGGGAAAGATAACTTTGGACCATTTTGATGGTAGTAATAAGTATACAGCTAGGGCATGGGTGCATAAGTTGGATAACTACCTCTCATTCAGACCAATGCCAAAAGAAGATGCAATTAAATTTTCCACATTGCACTTGGATGGAGTGGCCCACGAATGGTGGACTCATGGTTTGGTCACTCTTGGCCATAACCTCATTTGCACCTATGAGTAATTTACCAACAAGCTAATTGAAAGATTTGATACCAAGGATCCTGAGTTGAGATTTTGAGAATTGGCGCAGCTGAAGCAACAGGGTTCTTTAGAAAATTATGTGGCTGATTTTAAAAAATTATCAGTAATGGTGCCTAACATTACTAAGAGAAGACTTGTGGTTCTATTTTTTGAAGGATTAATGGAGCCTTTGAAGGGATGGGTTAAATCCTTTGATCCACCAGCTTTAGATGAAGCCATCAAAAAGGCTAGGAGCATGGAGTTGGCAGCCCCAAGGCCAAAATTTCATTCAAAACCTTTTAGTCATAAGAAGGATAAAAAACATTCTTCAAATCTGCCAAAGATGTTAGAGGAGCTTCAAGAGCAGCTTAGAAAAGATGGTGTTTGCTACACTTGTCGTGAGCCTTGGGTTAAGGGTCACTGTTGCTATGGAAGAGGTAAATCACATCAAATAGAGGGCTATTCTAATTATAGATCAAAATCTAATTCATCTAATCAGCAATATGAATCAGCAAGTAGTGATGGTGAAGAAGCTCTAGAAGAGAAGCCTAATGAGGTTGGAGATGGTAGTGCTTTAAGACAACTATCAAGTTTTTATAAAAAATAATCCTTTTGGGTTCGTGGAGTTGTTGGTTCTCAAAAGATTGTTTCTCTAATAGATATTGGAGCAACTCACAACTTCATTGACAAAGGATTGGTGACAAAGAGAGGCTTGGAGACTGAAGAGTTTGAAGGCTTCAAAGTGATGGTAGCTGATGGTTTCACCATGTCATACACAAAGAAGATTCCTAACCTTTCTATTTAGTTAGGAAATTATGAAGTAAAAGATGATTTCTATGTTGTTGTATTGGTGATACCGATGTTGTGTTGGGAATACACTGGTTGTGATCCCTTGGAGAGATCACATTGAATCTACAAACAATGGAGCTGAAATTTCAAGCTAATGGAAAGAAGGTTGTTTTGAGAGGGATGTCAAATGGGGGCCCTCGAATAGTGTCATTGAAGAGAATGGAAAGACTGGTGTGTCATGATCAAGTTGAATGGGTAGCAGAGTGTTTGGTCCTACCAGCTGATCTAGTGGAAGAAAAGAGGCAATATCATCCTAATATCCAAGCATTACTTTCCAAGAAGTGTAAAGTCTTTGGTAGCCTACCTCCTAGGAGATCTCTTGAAAGAGGTATTGAGCATGTGATTGAAGTAGAAGAAGGAGCAAAGCCCGTCATCACCATGCCTTGCCTTTATCCCAAGAAGCAGAAAGATGAAATTGAGAAATCCATCAAAGAGATTTTGGAGATGGGTCTTATTCAACCAAGCAAAATCCCTTTTGCTTCAATAGTTGTGTTGGTTAAAAAGAAAGATGGAACAATGCGTATGTGTGTTGAATATCGTGCATTAAATCAGAAGAGCATCAAGAATAGATATCATATTCCTAGGATAGACGAGTTTATTGATGAGTTCCATGGGGCTATGTTTTTTCTCGAAGATTGATCTTCGTTCGGGCTACCATCAAATCAGGATGAGGGAGGCAGATATAAAGAAGACAACTTTTAGATGCCATTTTGGGCATTTTGAATTTCTTGTCATGCCATTTGGTTTGACAAATGTTCTAGCTACATTCCAATCTTGTATGAACAAGACTTTTAGAAAATAGTTGAGGAAGTTCGTGCTCATCTTCTTCAATGATATTCTCATTTTCAGTAAGTCTTGGGAAGAGAATCTCAAGCACTTAGAAGAAATTCTTAGCATATTGGAGGTGGAATTCTTTTTTTCCAAAGAATCAAAGTGTGAGTTCGGGATGACGGAGCTATTGTATCTCAGCCACATCATTCATGCCAAGGGTGTCAAAGTTGATCCTAAGAAGATTAATTAAAGGATTTATAAATGCAATGAAAAGAGGAAGAAAAGGGATGCTACTCATGAGAAGAGGATTAGGGATGCTATGATGTATAGGGATGCATTAAGAAGGAAAGCTGATGAGTTGGAAGAAATGGAAAAGTTGGCTGCTCAAGCTATCCAAAAAGATGGTCCTGTAGTACAAGAAATTATAGGTAGGATTCCTACAATTCCTTTAGTTGATAAGACTATTGAAAACCCATGCCCCAAGGCTACTAAGAAAATTTCCAACCCACCTCCTCCTCTTCCTAAGAATACTAAGAAATAATCCCAGGATGTTGATAAAGGGAAATGTCCTATGAATGAGAGAAAAGATAATGAAGGGGTAAAGATAAATAAGGGAGGGGCTTCAAAGAAAGATACATCTCAAGATGACTCTATTTTGATCTTTGACAAACTGATGGAGAATGAAGAATTGGAAAAGAAGACTAAAGATTTGGAGCTAAGGGAAGTGAATAAAGAAATGAAGAAGAAGCTTAGTTTCCTGGAATCTACCTTGAAAGATCCTATCCCTAGAACTCAAAGCCCCCAAGGTTGCTCATCTTCTTCAAACCCTCATACCAGCAACAAAGGTTCACCCACTGGTAACCCTTCTAGCTCTTTTGCATAGCCAAAAAATAAGGATGGAACTACTCATGCTAGTAATAATGATGCCCAGTCCTGACATGATGGTGAAAAGAGGAGAGATAAGGATAATCATGATGAGGAAGAAGGTCCTATTGGTAGGATATTGTTGCATACCAATAGGTATAGGAAATTGTGTTTCAAAAATATTCCTAGTTACCCAAATCTAGTGCCGGAAAATGCCAAAAAACATGTGCCCAAATTTGTTGGCAACAATGCCCTTAGTGGGGAAGACCATTTGAAGGCATTTCATAGTTTTATTGAAGACTTTGAATTATGGGATGAGGATGTAGCTATGAAGTACTTTATGCAATATCTCATAGAAGATGCAAGAGATTGGTATAGGAGCCTGAAAGATGTGAGTATTGACTCCAAGGAATCATTATTCAGAGCATTTAGAGAGAAATATGGTGATTAGACTGACCCCCGGTTTAGACTAAATGATTTTAATAATATTACCAAGGGGCACAATGAAATGGCCACAAAATTCAATGCAAGACTTCAGAAGGCCATGTACAAGGTCCTTAGATTTCTAAGGCCTAATGAGAGGGCGTGTTTGGTTGTTTATTGTAATTCTTATGATTCTAAAATGTGCTAGCTACATAGAGTTAAAAATCCACAATCTCTAAGAGAGGCTTACAAAATGGTAGTAAACATTGAAAATAATAGGAGGGCATCTAGGAAGGTGGGTCAAAGAGATGACCCTATGTCTTCTAAGAATTCAAAGGTTTGGAACGAGAAGGTTCCTAAAGTTATTGCCCTAGAAGAGAAGTTAGATCAAGTTTTAAGCCTGCTACAGAAGTAAACTAGAAATGATAAGCCTCAGTTTTAGAGAAACGAGAGGCCGCCAAGGCTACAAGATTATCCTTATCACACCAGTTGACATAATGGGAAACCTGATCAAAATAATCAAAATAATTTTTGAGCAACACCAGATCCTTTGCATAAAAACACTACAAATGTTGTAGATGAAATACCATGGTGTGGAGTCTGTGAAATGCCCCATTCCTCACATCAGTGTGCAATTGACAGGTCCATGGAGCAATCTCAGAATGATCAAAAGGAGATTGATTCTCCTCATGACCCTGATGACACCACGAATGTATTTATGACTAGATCAAATATGGGGTGTAGTGATTATTCTTCCAATGATGATGCTGACACAAATGATGTGGATCTAAAAAGACAAGGAACAATTTTGCACCATCAACAAGTGTTCTCTGATGAGGAAGGTGAAGATGAATATATAGCTTTTAATCTTGAGACATGTAATGTTTCTTTAAGAAGAACTAATGAAGACATACAAAAGTATATATTTGCACTAGCTGCTAGAGCTCAAGCAAGAAATGATCTCCACCTTAGAAATCAAGTGGTGAGTGGCACCCTAGGTCATCAAGGAGGTATATTCATTAAAGAGAATAATGCAAACAACAAGGATGTGAAGATAGATAACAAGAAAGGAGAAACAAAGCCCAAGGATAATAAAGAAATTAGAATTTGGGCCAAGAAGGGAAGTAAGCTGAAAGTTGTTGTTGAGGTTATACAACTAGAGTTGAAGGCCAAAGAAGAGAAATATACTAAGAAAAAAGTTAAAAAACAAGTTGATGTAATAGTCCCTCAAGATATGGTGCTTCCACAAGTACCAGGCTATTCGCCCATTGATATGTTCCAAGTTCTATCTCAAGATCTGAGTCATGGTTCCACTTCTTGAAATGATGAGGATTGATGACCACAACCACAAAACAATAGCTGCTATTAATAGTATTCTTGGGAGTAATCAACAAAAAGTGGAAGCTGATGTACCTGAAACAAGTAAGAGTTGGGCAAAAGATTATCAAGTAGGGGAAAGTTTCAATGAGAATTTGGAGATCTATTTGGGAACCACCGTCACTGCAAACCCAAATTTAGTCAATCCTTTCCTTTTGAGTTTGATTATTGATGGAAAGGTTCTTAGGACTTGTATGATAGATTCAAGAGCCTTGAATAATGTCATGTCAATCAAGATAATGGAGGAAATGGGTTTGAAGGCTGATAGCACATATGGAAAATGTTATGCCATGGACTCTAGAGAAGTCCCTATTATTGGTGTGATCTATGAAGCTCCATATAGATTGGATGCCTTCCTAGAAAAGGAGCTCATTATGAGTGTTACAGTGGTGGATATTATAGCAACATATGGAATGTTACTTTCAAGATAATGGTGTGCTTCTATGGGAGGGAGTATGCAATGTGATTTGTCATTTGCCACATTCTCCATTGACCAAAAGGATGTAAAAATTTACAGAGAGTCTACATTCTGACACCTGATTGAGCATGTTGAAGAGCCAAAGGAACCCCCAATAATCAACTTTGTAGACAATGGCATGGAAACATTTCGGATGGGGGAAATGGAACAAGAAGGAAAAGTTGAGCTTGCACCAAATGTTAAGGAGGTTGCATTAACATTTCTAGAGGATCCCCTATGGACTATGTATTTTGATGGGGCCTACTCAAAAGAAGGTTCAAGTGTTGGGGTCATCCTTGTATCCCCCCAAGGTAAGACCTTCAAGTATTCCTTCTTGTTACAATTTTCATTTACCAACAATGTAGTTGAGTACGAGGCACTATTGCTTGGTTTAAAACTTGCTTCCAAACATGGGATAAAAATGTTAAAAGTACTTGGGGATTTAGAATTAGTAGTCTCACAAGTCAGGTCTAGGTTTGTTAATAAAGACAAGAGGTTGAGGCAATATAGAAATGAAGTGTGGGATACTATCAAGGAATTGGATGCTTTTTGGATAGAATGGATAGAAACATGACATAATTCTAGAGCAGATCTGTTGACTAACATTGCCATCAAGCTAGATGATGTGACTTTTGATGGCACTTCCAAGATCAAGGTACAAACAAGACCTACTGTGCCCAATAATATTTGCAATTGGAAAGTATTTGAGGATGATAATAACATCTTAAATTTTTTACATTATGTTGACCAGTATGAGCATCAAGAGATTGAATTCAGTTCATATGTGGTAGAAGTCGATGGTAAGGAAATATTGTTTGGAAATGATGTAATTCAGCTAGAAACAAACAAAATCCCCAAGGGATTGGTTGCACTTGAAAGGGTTTTCAATGGCCCAGAAAGGTCAAGTGCTAGAAAAACATCTACACACAAGGAAGACCTTGAGGAGATAAACCTAGGAACAAAAAATTCCCTAAAGAAGGTTTATATTGGCAAAAGAATGAAGCCACATGTGAGAAACATGTTGATTGCTTTGCTGCAAAAGTACATGCATGTGTTCACCTAGTCTTATGATGATTTGAAGGCATATATGGAGGACTTGTTTCAACATGAGATCCCTTTAAAACTTGATACAAAACCATTTAGGAAAAAGAAAAGACCCATCAATCCTACATTAAGGCCCAAGATGCAAAAAGAGCTTGCAAAATTGAGTGACGCAAGGATCATTAAGCCTATAAGGCATTCTTCATGGGTATCCAATTTGGTCCCTGTCAGAAAAAAGAATGGATATTTAAGATTATCTATGGATTTTAGAAATTTGAATGTTGCATCATTAAAGGATAATTATCCTTTACCCAACATGGAAGTGATGTTGCAAAAGGTGATAGGCTATGAACTGTTGTCCATGATGGATGGATTTTCTAGATACAACCAAGTTATGGTGAGAGAATCAGAACAATTTAAGACAAAATTCACAACACCATGGGGAACTTATGTTTATGTTAAGATTCCTTTTGGTCTTGTAAATGTCGGTGCCAATTTTCAAAGGGCCATGGATGTAGCTTTTGCTAACTTTCTTGATTTATTCCTTGCAATTTATTGAGATGATTTGACTACTCATAGTAAGAAAGAGGAAGATCATTGTTCTCACCTTGAAAAGATCTTCATCAGAGCTATAGAATATGGTATCTCCTTGAACCCAAAGAAATTTTCCTTTGGGGTTAAAGAGGGAAAATTATTGGGACATACTTTGTCTAAGGATGGCATTAGAATTGATATTGAAAGAATATAAGCCATTGATAAAATTACCCTGCCTAGGATGTTAAAGGGATCCAATATTTCTTTGGGAAAATAAACTTTTTGAGAATATTTGTGACTAAATTTGCAGAGATAAGCAGACCCATTTCAAAGATGCTTAAGAAAGGGGAAAAGGTAATATGGTTAGAAGAGCCCCTCAAAGCTTTTCAAGTGATAAGAGATGCTATCAAGGTGACACCTATATTGAAAACCCCTAATTATTCGAAACCATTCCAATTGTTCACATTTTCCTCTTTTCATACTGTGGTGGGTGTATTGTTACTGAAAAATGATGATGGTTTTGAGCAGCCAATTGCATTTTTTAGCAAATCCTTGCAGTCAATTGAGCTTAAGTATGATACTACTAAGAAGCAAGCTTATGTTTTGGTAAAATTTGTTAAGAATTTTAGAACTTATCTCACTAGTGCTACAATAGTTGCTTATGTCCCAAGTACGGTAGTCAAGGACATCTTTACACAATAAGAAACCACTGGCCAAAGATGTAGATGGATTAATAGAATCCAAGAATTCAACATTGATATTCAGATCACCAAATTGGTCAGGGGTCAAGGTTTGGCTAGGCTCATGGCTGAAACTAATTTTAAAATCAATGAGATGGAATAGGAGAACATTGCTCCTATATGTGATATGTAGACATGTGGCTAGTATCGTAGAATTGTTGAGTATCTGCAAACAATGAGATGTCTGGATGGCATGCCAAGTAATGAGAAGAGAAATATAAAGTTACAAGAAATCAAATACATTATCATTAATGGTGAACTCTGGTGGAGAAGCCCATAGGGTGTGCTCCTCAAATGTGTAGATGGTGATCAAGCCAAAAACTTGTTGATTGAGATGCATAAAGGAGTGTGTGGAGGCCATTATATGGCTAAAACTATAGAACACAAGATATTGAGGGCTAGTTTTTGGTGGCCCACAGTCTTCAAGGATGCACACAGGTATGTCAAAAAGTGTGATGCATGTTAAAGGTTCACTAGCAAGCTTAAGTTTTTAGGAAATTTACCCCTTAGACTAGTCTCAGCACCAGCCCCTTTTCAGTAGTGGGGGATTGATTTTATAGGAGAGATGGTAGTGAAGTCTAGTGGTGGATATATTTTTTTATGAATAACATGTTAAATAGATTTGGTGTGCCTAAGAGGATTGTTTCTAATAATGCCATGCACTTTCAATATGAAGAAACCTTATATTTCTGTAATCAGTGTGGCATAAATATATCTTACTCATCCCCATATCATCCCAAAGGAAATGGACAGGATGAGTCTAGCAACAAGAGCCTTATGAAGATCATCAAGAGATTCCTCAAAAATAAAAAGAAATCCTGGGAGTCAAAACTGCAATTAGCTTTGTGGGCAGATAGGACCACAGTCAAGAAAGTTATTGGTCTCTCTCCTTTTAACTTGGTATATGGAGTAGAGGCTAGAATTCCTCATAATAATCTAATGAAGATGTATAAGTTCATATAGGAATATGATATTAACATCTGTGATGAGATGCAGAATAGGATGAATGAATAAGTTGAGCTCGATGAAATGAGAAGGGAGGCACACAAGAAGAATGAGAAAATGCAGCTCCAAGTTAAATATTTGCATGACAAGTGAGCTTTTCCAAGAAAATTCAAGATAGGATGTATGGTATTAATGTGGAATGCTAGACTAGAGGATAAATGAAAACATGGGAAGTTTGATCCTTTGTGGTTGGGTCCTTACTTGATCACAGATATTCATGGTGAGGATTCTTACTTCTTACAGTCACTTGTAGGTGAATTTCTGGAACTTCCACTACATGGATAGTTCCTGAAACACTATTTCTCTTGAAATAGGCTATATCCATGTACATTGTACAGTCCTATAAATTCTATATATAGGGTTTGGTGTGTTTATTTTCTATTGGGTCTGTTTTCCTTGTCTGGATTGTTTCCTCTCTTTTGTGTTTCCTCTATGTTTGGTCTGCTCCACCATGAGATCTGTTTCTTGCCATACCCACCAGGGGTATACATCCCTGAGCATGAGTTGCTAATAGAACCCTCAAAAGACTTGACATTTTGAGTTTTTTCTGCTTGTTATTCACATGTCAAATGTACCTATCATCAGGGTTTAAGGGTTGTATTTGGGTTAAGTGTTGCTTTCAATTCCTCATCTTGAGCATTATAATTTCGTGTTGACTGGTTTTCCTGGTTCTCGGTCCCTTTAGTCATCATTTAAGCCATTAGCATACATTTGATATTGTCCCCAAAGCCTTAAGGTTGTCGATCACCTTAATTCATCCTCACGTCTGGTTTTAAATTTTGACTTATGAATGGCTTAAGTCTAATTCATTAACTTATGAGGGTGTCTTCCTCATCGACCTAGTCCAAGCCCCCTTTTATGAATAACTTTTTTTCATGTGCAGGTTTAAAAGTTACTAGATCACAAGACTCCATTTGGGTTGTTCCCCACTGGCTCACTCATTTGTAGTGCATACAAGTTAAAAGCTGCGAGCTTAGCGAAACGCTGCCATAGGTGAGTGGGCCCACCCCCTATGTCACATCTCAACACCAGAACCTTGAGATCAATAGTGCCAATAGACCGATGAAAGGTTATCACCACCATTCCCTGCTATCTCATGAAAATGAGATGCAAGCTTTTTAAGAATGACGAGACCCGTGAGAAGCTGCCACGTACACTCTAAAGTTGCAGGCTAGTGGAGTCCATAGGTACACAAGAATGTCTCGTTAGCGAACTACTATTAGTCATTCATCTGAGTTGGAGCGATGTGGAAAATTCAAACAATCTTGACTCTATCAGAGTCATGCAAGAGGCCTAGTTCAGATGTCAATCAATGACTCATATTCAAAGTTGCAAGGTACGCCTGTTGTAACTCTTTCACTTCACATGAGTAAGTATTAATGGTGGAAGTGACCCGATAGCCTCATTCAGTCTCTATCAAAATTTGTGTGTGGTTGATTCTTACCTATTTGAGGTCCATAGACATGTCTTGGACAATACGAGGAGCTAAAAAATGAATTATAGAGATTGTACCAGCGGGTACTAGGGTTTTGGCATGGTTGAAAGTAGTAAGTACTATAAACAAAAAATCACACTTTTTTCCAATTTCCTGAGCTAGGGTTTGCTTTCATTTGTTTTAAAGTGAATGTGCTTGTTGTTCTGCTTTCATTGCTTTTAAAAGTAAGTCTAACCTTTATCTCTGAAAAACCATGGCCTTGCAAATTGCTAGAATTAGCTTGTGTCCTAAGTCATGAACTAAAATTAGGAGTATAGTAGATAAAATTTCTCTATCATAATTTTCTTTGTGTACACAAACCCATGGCTCCCAAAGCACCTGGTGCTTCTTCTTCTTCTTTTTCCCAACCTAGGTCCCTATCTTAGGATGTTATCAATTTGCTACCCTTTTCTACTAGTAAAAAACCAGAGGGAAGGGTTTTTTTTTTGGGGCCCAATGATTAAAGAGGGTTTAATAGATAATGCATGTTTCATCAACGATGCTAAGGTACCTTATATTGGGTGGAAAATGTTTCAAAATTGGTTTGGGAATAGAAATATTGGGTCTCCTTTTAGTAACCCATGGAATTTGAATATGGGAAAGTCGATTGTTCCCAATGTATATATGGTTGTGGATCTCCTGAAAGATATTGCATCAAATTATGATCCTATTTCTAGGGTGGTTAGAGCATATGATGGGGTGGTGATGTTAAAAGTAACCTATGAAGAAATTGAAAAGGTGTTTGACCTACATGATAGGAATTCGAGTATGCTTCATTTGAATATGGATACAATCATGACAGACTATAACAAAACTAAGGTATTCATTAGGTCAAGAGTGTTGCCCTTACACACTGCAATGGTTGGAACTAGTAATCAAAGGATAAAGGTTAAGATTGGTAGTGGGGAGCTTGAACCCATCCCAATGAGTTACTTTTCCAGTTATTTCAAAAAGATTGTGTATTCTTTCTACCAAATTGCAGGTGTTGATCCACCTGATACATTACAACCAGAATACAGTTACTTGGCTACACATATGCAACACCCACCATATAGTATGATTTATGACTATGGAACCTACTTGGATGATCATATTCATGAGGGTTTAGTTCAACTAAAAGAAGGAAAATAGTGGGTGAAATTCTAGTGGTATTCATTGTTGATGCATATGTTTCTATATAATGGATAGAATGTCTTTGAGAAGGTAATTACATTAGAAAAGAAGAAAGAGAATTTTGATTTTCTTGTTCAGTGTTGGGCTCGTCTCTTGGATAGGGATGATAAGAAGTACAATTTTTTGATGTTTAGAAATGCCTTTGCATCCAATATAAGAAGTGCTCTAGTGTACTAACCACCTAGAATTCCCAAGGAAATCCATGATCTTTTGAGGCCAAGGGAGCGAAGGCCAAATTTGAATTTGAGTCACAACTAGGGAGATTTTATTTTATATCCTGATAAAATAATTCTCATGGTATATGGTAGTAGCTTAGGCCCACATGTTATGCCTACAGAGGTTCCCCTAAGAATAGTTTTTCTTGATATCATCAGACAACTGGGAGTTGCACAAGAAACACATCTACTTGAGTTAGCAAGGAAAGGGTCTTTCCTCCCAGAATGGACTGCATTTGTAAATTATGTTATGACTAAGAAATGATTGAAAGTAATAGAAAAATTGCTAGCTCCTTATGAACTGCTAATTGTGGATCCAAGGAATCATGATCCATAAGGTTTCACAAGAAGAATAAAAAATGATAAGAAATTGGGTACTTTTGTGCATACTTTTAACTTCCCATAGGATGTCATTAGAAATTTTTTTGACACTGATAACCAAGATGAGAGAAAGGCCAAGTATTTGGCAGATAGAAAAATGGTAGAAGCTAGGAAGAAGAACAATCCTCAATATGATCCCTTGCCAACTATACAGGGTGAGTTCCATGGAGAAATGTATGTCATAAATAACTTTGAAGATATTGTTGGTGTCTTGAGAGAACAACGGGAAGTTACTGATAAAGGAAAGGCCATGGTGATTGAGGAAAATGCTGAGGTGGCCTTAGAAGAAAGGCCTACATACCAACCATTCAAACAGTTGAGAATCTATTCTAGGAGAATGAAAATGGCAAGTAATGAAAGGATTCCATTGGCTCTTGTTGCCTCTGATGACTTGAAAGTAGACTCTCCTAAGAGTGTAGTGCTAATTTCTCTTGTGCAGGATCCTTTTCTTGTAATTGATCTTGATTCACCTCTAGAAAATTTTCCCCTTCTTGAGCAACTACCTCAAAAGAAGCAAAGGACTGAAGAAAAAGGATTAGTTGATTATAGTGATACAGACAAAGATGATATCTTGGTCACCCTTGAAGAAATGCAGATTGGAATTCCTCCTCATGAAGGAGCGGATGCTTCAAGTTCGGGATAGAGCATCCTTAGATTGGGGAAGCTTGATATTTTTTGGGTTAAATACTGCAAATGACTTAAGGGTAGAAGCCAATAAGGAGTTTATGGAGGATGATGCTTTTATTGAAACTTTGACATACCAATATTTTTGGTGGAAGTCCAAAATTGTAGATTATGCACAAAAGGTGGCAGTTGAGAGGAGTTTACATCCAAAAGTGCCTAAAAGTGTCATTGAGGAAAATGTAAGAAATTTTATGAAGGATGAACTTAAAAATATTAATGCACAAGAAGGCAGAGAACTTGTGAAGAAAAGTGGTGTGTTATTATTGCCAGATTGGAACATTGTTGATGCAATTTTTTTGGATGCTATAAGAAGGGATGAGAGACCTCTTGTAGAAATAGAGGAAGAGTTAGAAATGGAATTGAAAGGTTCATCTTTTAGTGAATATTGGGATGCATTAGCAATATGGTCATTATCTCCAGCTTCTAAGAAACTAGTCCAGGCAGAACCATCTGAGCTTATTGGAAAATTGATTGTGAAAAGGGTTGCTGATACTCCACCCATAGAAGCTATTGATATGGTAGTAAATGTTGCCAGGTTCACCTGTTCTACTATGGAAGGTATCACTTTGGAAAGAGATGGCCTTAGAGCTAAGTACAATGATCTTCTGAAGGATTATGATATTAGCCAATAGAGGGTGGCAACATTAGAAACTGAATTGGTATTTTATAAGCAAAGGGTAGAGATGCAAGTAGAGTAGGGTCAGCCTAGCTCAAGTCACCCATTCTTAGTTTCTCCTATGACATCTATGTATCACTCAGTTGATAGTCAGTCCCTAGCAATAGTACTGCATGATCAGGGACAAGGTTCAATTGTAGAGGAAGCAAATAGACTAAGCTCTAGTTCATCTGACAGGGATCAAATGCTTCTGCAAATTGAGGTTTATAAAAGGTTTCTAGAAAAATTCTAGGACACCATGTATAAGAACATCTCAAAGGTTTTTGGCACTTTTTTAAGACATTTAAATAGAAGGATTCAAGATAGACTCAATAGTGTGCATGAAAATTATGCTCTCATGTTGCATGCAATGAAGTTATCTTGAAGGGATAATATGTTGGCTATACCAACCTTAAACAAATGGATCTAGAGATTTGAAAAGTTGACATTGTGCATCTGATCCTAACCACTAACATCGTTTCATCCTGAATCATCCTTCGTTCTAACCGTTTAATAAAATACCCTTATTTGATTAAATTCATCATTATTTCCTCTCTTAAATAAATAAATTGGTTATCTAATCAAATCATCCTCTCCCTCGATATTTAAATCAACCTTTCTGATCTCACTATCCCCATTTAATTAAATAGTCAATTTTATTTAATTAAATCTCTAAAGTCTATCTATTATATTAAATAAATTAAAACCTTATTTAATTTAATCTAACACCATCTATTTCAATTAAATAAATCAAAAATCTTTATTTAATTGGTCTCTTATCACATTCTTCTCATTATTTGATTTAAATAAATCCATAAATCTAAGTCAAATAAGTCACATCATTTAATCCCTTCATTAAATTAATTAACTTGGATTAATTTAATCTCTTATCATGTCCCATCCTCTAGCTTTTCCCACTTGCACATGAAAATAGACTTATTTGATTTATTAAATCTCTATTTTCCTCAACAAGGCATCTTTTAAGAAATATTCTTCAAGTTTGAATTCAAAAATTTAAGTTGACATGTACATCCAACAAGGCATTTACTCCATCTTACATGTCCTTTTCCTTGATCCGAGTGGCCTTCAATGCATTCGTCCTTCTTTCTTGTATGTCATTTCAACAAATTCAAAATTCAAAAATATGCATTTATTGGCACAATCATCAAAACTTGCACATCCTCCATCCACTCACAAATTGACAAGTGGCACTTTGCTATTGGCTAATTTTTAGTCCCACATTGCTCTATTTTGGGCATGTTTTCAACTTGTCAATCTATAAATAATAGGTTAATCTATTCATTTTGGCATCCACAATTTGAGTAAACTTACTATGCTCAAATCTTTAGCAACTTCCATACATTATCATTGAATCTTAGCTAGGTTATGTAGATTTTCCATTGGAGCACTCATCAAGCATCAACAAAGTGAATCATTCATCAACATTCAACAAGCTTGCATCATAGGAATTGGGAAAGGGCCAATTTTCATATCAAACTGGCACCAATTCCCTCAAGATATTAGGAGTTTACATTGCATTAGAATAGAATTTGATATGCTTTAAGTTTATTATGTTCTTCATCTCATTCTTTTCCTCTTTTGCAATCTAAATGAATTTCTTGAGGAATCTACATTCTAACCTTGCATTTGATCTAATTTGTTGATTGATTTCTTGTGTTATTGCAGGTTTTGGATTTAGGTTCACATGTATAAAACTTATGTTTCACTGAGGATTTGTGAATTAGGGGTGATGTGGAATGCTGATTGAAATGCTAACTCACTTTCAATCCACATTAGTTTTTCATTTTGCTCGATGATATCAAGGTGTCATGATGAAGATATTATTTTTGACATGTGCTTTTGAAGACGAGGTTAATTCTCTTTGCAATGTAAATGAACTTTGTCTTGTTTGGTTTCCGTCTGCTTTGATAAATGAAAATATAACTGCATTGGGGAATCTATCTTCTTGTAGTTGAATCCTATGGTGACATGTGTACACTTGGCCTAAGGCTTGTTTTGCTCCCTTACTTCATAAAAGGGAATTCAGGGCCATTTGTATGGGTCTTTTGTTGAATACTAGAGTTGTATTGTGAGAATGAAGAACACAAAGATAGTATGTTAGGTCTTTATCAAATGCTTTAAGTCTAAGTAGCATATTTTGTTAAATGTATGGTTTCTAGATATATTAGAATGATAATGGAGATTTTCTGAGTCTATATTCTCTCAATTTTGATGGTGTATGTGAATTATTAATGAAAATATTGATCAAAGATCATTTCATTAATTGTCATCATTTCATACATTGATATATGTTTTTATTTTAGCTCTTGTTCATAGAAGAAGTTAAAACACTAGAATCAAATCATGAATTCTCATGCATAATCTAGGGATGTGATAAGTAGTCTTTAGAATTTGGCTATTGATATGATAATTGCTAAGTAATGTTGAATAGATCTTGAATGTCCATAATTAAATACTCCTTATATTTCAATTTTCTCAAACTCCTAGCCCAGAGATAATGGCACTGATCATAAATCATTTTAATATTTTCATAACCCCAATTATCTGACCTGAGAGAAATCCTTTTAAAAATAACCATTGATCTATTGTTAAATTGTGTGGTAATTGTGTTGTCGTGGTATTCTCAGCTTGAGGTGTGTAGTTTGTTCAGGGAATTGCCAAATCCTTGATGAATTTCAACTTATTAGCTATTTGTGAGAATACATATGCTTAAATATATATAATGTAAATGTGATTTTCCTCAAATAATAGTATAATATACATTGTGGGATTACCCTCCCAGGTTTTGCAGAGCCCAAAGTGTAGGAGATAAAGCAATTGATGCCATATCTCATCAGTTGGCTAGTTGTCTAGCAGATATTCAATAATTAAGCTTGGAAAGCTCATAGGTGCCTATTATGACCTGATTGGTTCATAGTGAAAACAACCAATACCTTGCAAAATGAGACAACACAAGAAAGATCACCAAAAGGAAATGTCTTTACTTATATTGCATCAACCATATTTGCAACAATTCAGTATTCTTAAAGTTTCAACACTTGCCCTCAAAGAAATTCTAACTTCTCACTCAAATATTGCTATTACAATGATGCTCAACCTTCCTAAAAATGTCTAACCCCCAAAAAAGAAGCAAGAGCCTCAATTTATAGCACAAGAATCCATGGAGTGACCAAATAATAGGGCCGAAAAAGTCTAGTCAACCATGCATCCGAGTTTACTATATTTGGTTCGCCATGCAAGACTGGCCTGAAGAATCTCTAAATAAGAAAAAAATTTGCATTCAAAACCATCAGTGGGGCCCACAAGTGACTTAAAACCCCCTGAACATGCTCTATTTTGGGATTGTAACTAAAAAATTCCACTACTAGCTTGCTTTACGTGAATCCTATGTGGCAGTAACTTGTCCAGCCCCCTCTGCCTTGTCAACATCCAACCTTTTAATCAAATCTTTAATTGTTTCCAAGATCCTTTCTACTTCCACTGTGTCTAGAACTAGAATGAATCTGACTCTGATGTTATACCCTTTAAACTCATCCAAGTACTATGGAATTTCCCTATTCCACTCAATTTACAACTCATGGTACTTATCCAACCTCAAAATATATATTGCCACATCTTCTAGATGTTCTTTCACAATTGTAGCACTATCAGAAGGGGTGTAGACTTCATGCCACCATGCCTGCAATGTTGTCACATTCATATTTTTCTATCCAAACTTCTTCCTTCCTATCACTATATCTAGTAAAGAAATGCAGCCATCATGTATTTCTTTTATCTTCCCTTGTATTTTTGCAATCTTTTTTAGGACCTTCAACAGGAGTTCCTTTCTATAATTCAAAGTTTCTATCCATCCTTTCACTTTGTCAAACACATCTTGAGGGGAGATGTCTAGCTGTGTCAAGTCATCCTTTGGTATTTGAAAAACCTTCTTCAATTCATTCACAATTGACTCATCAAACTTCTTGTAGTCTTCAGTAAACTGTGAAATATGTAGAGGGAAATCTGAAGGATCTGTATGAACTTGGAGAATTTGTTAAATTTCCTCATCCCCTCTCTTAATGATGTCCTCGAGCCACTCAACTGCTTCTTGTACTTCTCCTTCTCTGTAGTTTCACTGTCCAACCTTCTAAGAATTGCCTGTGAATATTCCTAGAATTCTTCCCTTTCCTGCTCTTTAGTAGTTGGCCCCAAGTTAATGGTTTGTATTTATTAATTTGATGGATGAACTTCATCCTTGAACTTATCACATGGAGGAACTACCGCATGTACAATTCTATTGTTAAATTCATCACGTGCAATCCTTGACACTATTCATTCCCTTTTTCTTTACTTGGGTTGTCCCCACTGTTCCAACGTGTCCCAACTCAGAGTTTCCTCCTACATGATTATAGGCTTCTTACTTGTTCATTTCTCCAACCATTCTAGGACATTGGACTATTCAACATTCCTTCCTATCGAGGAAACTTCTCATTCACCTGTATATTTTTGTGGACTATCCATAATTCCTTCGACATCTTTTTCAATTGAAGGTTGATCCTCTTTCTCATTACCTCTATTCTTCATCAGGGATCTGGACTGCTCCTCCTAAAGTACTCGAGGATCCACATTCATGCTGTGTGCATCAAGTCTCGATGATCCCATTTCTTGCATCATTTTTTTCCATTCCTTGTTAGTAGGGGTAGAGACTTCCTCATCCTCTGACTCATGCTACTAGGGATTGTTGGGTATTTAGCCAACTTCATGAATTGCCTCCTTGGATGTTTGAATATTTTGAGGAGGGGAGTTTTTTCCCATATTCATCTCTTCCTCCTATTCATCGATAACAAGCACCACTTCAATTTGTATTCCCTCCTCTACTTCCTTCGTGGGAGATGACTTTTGTTTAGGAGGGTTCTTTCTTACATATACTTGGGGCATTTCCCTAGAAGTGTTAGTCTCCATGACCCTAGCTAAAGTGGGGGCATCAGTTTCAACACATCCTTTCTTGGACTTTTCCACCTTTTCCCTTTCTGCGACAAGCCATCTTTTCCTCACAAATTGAGATGCTTCATCCTCCATGTTTGTAGTGTCATATTTAGGAACTTTCCTAGCTATGGGAGATGGATTTACACTTCATTTTATCTGTGTTTGGCTCCCAGTCCTCCTCTTTACAATCACTGGTTTTCCGCCTCCCTGCTCTTCACTACCTTGGGACTCAAAAACATCATCCTTTCCACCATCAATTCCCCCTTCAAAATGAGACTCCATGTCTCCCATCAAGTCATATGTGAACTTGACACCATCAGCCTCCAATTCTGGCACATTTTCCTTTATGCATTGCCTTGAATATTCCTTAACTAGCTCAATTATTCAGTTGAGATTTATTGCCTCTTCCTCAACCCAATTTATTTGTGGCAAAGGCTTGTTTCTATAAGGTTCATAATCATGTTGTTGAATCAGGTTCTCGTCATCATCCTACACCTAATCAGGAACTTCCACTATCCTGTACATCCTAATCATCTTGAGAGGCATCTGGGAGAACCTTCTTCTGAGAACATTGAAGTCATCCCTATAGTTTTCCCAGTAGTCCTCAATATGGTCCACATGTCGGAAGGTCTTGTTAGCCAGCTTCATGGCTCTACCATAGGGGTCAAAATGATTCTTGTTTGTGTGGGAGTAGAGCTCAAATTGTGTCAGTTCCTTTTCTGAATGTTGAGCACTTTGAATGGAAGGACATGATTCTAGAGTTCCAATTATTAGTGGAAATTTAGACCCTAAACCTTTCTTTTTTTTATCTCAAACCACAAAATTTCCTAGAAGGGCACCATCTACCTTGTCAACTCTAGCATCAGAAGCCTGTTGGTTGGGTATCTGGGAAATTTGAGTGGGACAACAAGGGATCCGTGCACTCATATGTATGAAAACTTTGGGAACTATATGAACCATTTTCCATGCTGCTTGATCAAATCCATAGCATACATGGTTATCCTAACATGAAGTGCATTCTAAAACAACCTAGGAATGAACATGAAGAAGGAATCATTTTCCCTCCTGAAATTGGAAGTCTTATACTATAACTAAGGATATACATCCTAGATTTTGTCTTTTCCCAACACTCCCTTGTATTTTAAACCCTTTTACTTATTCTTATGTTCCAACATGTACACCAAGTATGATGTCATAGTGATTTTTTTGGTTTCCTACACACTTCTCAACTAAGAATCCAAATTGTTGCTTATGATCCTCGTCTAGTGATAATGCTTATTGGCCACAATTCGTGTGATGGGGAAGAACATCTAAGATTGGAAGATGTGAGTCTTTTTTGTTCTTGTTACCCTACCTAGAAGGGTTATCATATCATGGTACTCCATTTTAAAGTCACTTATGTGTAATTGCTTGGGCAGATTGGAACAATGAGGCTTTGGCTTGAGTATCCAAGAGTTATTCATGATCTCCAACACTCTATTTGGGTTTTCATCATAAAAATTAGTTTCCTCACCAATGTTTATCTCCTCGATCAAGTGGTGGTTTGAAGCAATATTGAAGACTTTTGCGATGGACTCTTCTGTGATATTTTCCACGATCCTTCCTTGTGGGCCAATGATGATTCTCTTGGTAGAATCATAATTTTTTGCACATTCTAGGACTAGCTCTGGGCATAGTTGTGTAGGAGGGAAACCTTCAACTTGTGCAAGGCTAGTGTGGGTGAGAACTTGAGCTAATTGAGTAGGTGAGTCACCATACATCCTTTTGTGAAAATCTTCATAATCAAAATTCCCCTTGTTTGTGTCTCTAATGCATGAACAAGCTGATGCAATCCTAGACTTTGGCCAAATTCCCTTAGAATCATACTTCATTCTTTCCTGCCTCTTCCTAACCTCCTCTTGCACTAGAGCATCCTTTGTCTTCTTATCGGGACTCACTTCACCTTGCATCTATTACAGGAAAACACCAATTACCAAGATGCAACTAATAACATATTCCATCAATACTAGCTTTCTTCAGATGCCATTTTATAAATGAAAACAAGATGATATTACTAAATGCATATTGAGGATGCCATTGTGAGGTAATGGGAAGATAGACATGGAAGACCAACATATGAATAAACAATGAGTGCAAGTTCAAATGCAATTGACACATTCCATACTTAAAATGCCAAGCTACCCAAAATAAGGAATCTTAATCATTAATATGCAATAAATAACCTCATTCCAAAGATCAATTCACACCAATTGAATGTTAAATCATCAAGTGAGCCCATTCAAACCTGAGTAAGAAACCTTAGACAAGACATGATTAAGGTTAGGTAATCTGAGCTAGCTCATATTTTTCAGCTAGACTAAGGTTCAACCAATCCGAGCTAGCTTAGATTAGCCAAAATTGACCAATTTACTAGGTTACAACATGGAATCTTTGTCTATTGATGCTTGGGATGAAATGTCACAGGGAAAGGGTGATTTCCAAGTTCAAGATCACATTACAAGTTCACTATTTGAAGTCGAATTGAGGTCAGAGAAATGAGTTTCAAGTTTAGAGTATAAAAGGGTGGAGTTCGGCTAATCTAGGGTACCTCAGATTAGCCGACTAGATTAAAGTTCAACTAATTTGAGCTTGCTCAGATTAACTAAATTTTCTCTTGGACTTAGTCAATTCTTTCAAAACGTGAAATTTCAAGTATCATTCAAGGGGGGCCAATAAAATTTCAAAGTTCGTCAAGAGCATCAAGATGGGTCAGAAATGTTAACTGCGAGGGTGAAGTAAGACCGACGACCAAAACAACCAAATGACCTATCCTTTAAGGGGAAAAATTTAGGACCCTATGATGAGAAAATGATGAAATCAAAGCAAGAAAAGAGGGTCCCCACCTCATCAGGGCATGTGTGCAAAAAATGCACAATAGAATAGACAAGTAGGGGGGACATTTACTACATCCACTCCACCCAATTACTTCAGCACCTTGTCTGATCCCAATGCTAGCAATAATCCTAGTCTTCCTCATGTTCCCACTCAATATCACAACAAGGATAGGTCATTAAATTAGTGTCACAACTAGTCACAAAACCAGCCTCAAGGTCAGCCCCAAAATTATTCAAGACAAACACAAGACCAGCCTGCTAGCTCTGCCATGGGCAAAGCCTTCAAAGCTGAAACCAAAAAAATGGGAAAATATGTTGTAGAGGAGTTCAAGAAGGTCAAGATTAGCTTGTCCACCTTTGAGTTACTCAAGGTCCCTACGGTAAGGCATGCCTTCTTTGGGGTAATTAATGGAACTCCTTCCTCTAAGGAGACATAGGAAATACCATCCAAGAGAGTTTCCTTTGAAGACCCTCCAAGTGAGCCTATCATTCAACAAATTCATGGGAAAAAATGTAGATCCACTTCAAAATCAATCGATGGGTAAGGAGCTTGTGAAGGAATTAGATCAAAATAATAGGAAAAACCCCAAGGATCGGCCCTCTGCGTAGATTAAGGATAAAGTTGACGATAAGAACAAAGCCCAAGTAGTTCAAGTGGGCACACCTACGAGCCTCTTCCAAGGAAAGTTGGAAACACCACCCTTCCTTACCACCATCCAGATATTCAAAAAGAATTTGCACAATTATTTACTTGATTTGGGAGTGTCAGCCTATATTATGCCACTGGTAGTGTGCAAACCTCTTGGGATTACTCCCACACTTCAAGAAGAAAAGTGACCCAACTAGACAAAACCAAGATCAACATAGTGGGAGAAATGAATCAGATCCCAAGGAAAATTGTTGTAGATCCAAGGGTATAGCAAGTCATTTACATCCAAGTGGTAGACATTCCCAGCACCTATGGGCTTATCCTGGGGTGATACTTCACTAGAACACTAAATGGATATGTTGCAATGGATCATTCTCACATGTGGTTACCATGGAGGGGAATACCAAATCAGATCCATATAGATCGTGAGCCCCGTATGAAGTTCATGATCACATAATACAACACTAATGAGGTCTTTTTTGTTGAGATAGAACTAGGAAATTATTGTCGCTTCACCTGTCAGGAAGAATTAGAGCCTCAAGAAGAAGAACTGGCTATGGAAGTAATCTTGGTGCAATGCAATCCTCTAGCCAACTTGGCCCATGCACCTCAAAGTACATAAATGTTAGTGGAATTAGATGATGAAGAGCCCCATGAAGACAGTAACCAAGGATTCTTGGATGGTTTCTAAGATTTTATGGAGAAATGTGTGCTAGATCAACTCAGTCTGGGAGCCAAAGTGAATTTCTAGGGCCTATTGCTGCCAAGTTGGTGTAGAGTTCACAACATTTCCCACTCCAAGTTTGAGTGCTGCCTACACCAAACATCAGTAGAACATGTCAAAGGATTAGTCACTCCTTAAAAGGAGATGCCAATAGAACATCCTATTGCCAATCACACTAAATCAACACTTCCTCCAAAGGTTGTAGAGGCAAGTACTAAGCCAAAAAGAAATGAAAGCATCATTGGTCCTGGAGTCCAAGAGCCTTCCAAATTCTGGACACTTTTCTTTGACGAGTCCATGTCAAAACAAGGAGCTAGTGCTAGATTCGAGCTCATCAGCCCAATGGGTAAGACCTATCTCGTTGCCCATAGATTATAGTTTTATTGTACCAATAATGTGGCTGAGTATGAAGCTCTAGTCCATGGTCTTCTGATGGCTTTGAGAAAGAATTTCAAGATGTTGCAAGTTTTTTGGTGATTCCGAGTTGATAGTCAAACAAGTTAGAAAGTTGTATTCATGCCATGATAGAAGACTAGCCAACTATAGACATAGAGTTTGGGATCTTCTAGAAAGTTTAGATTCTTTTAATATTTAGCTAATTCCATGCTCCCAGAATTATACGGTTGATACTTTGGCTCAAGCAACTAGTACCCTGCAGCCCCTATCTCTATTTGGGCTCAAACGATTCATAGTTGAGTTGAAATCCACCCCATTTGTCCCAAATAATATCACTCACTTCCAAGTATTTAACGATGACAAGCATATCCTTGAATTCATTACAAGATTAGATGTGTTTGCCACACAAATAATTGATGAACTAGACCCAAAGGAAGTTGAATTAGACATAGAAGGGGTCATTAACCTCAAGACCACCATGATTCCTAGAGGTATGGTTCAGTTGGAGTGTATATTTGATATAGATCATAGTAGAGATCAAGACTAGTAAGCCAAGAAGGAATCCATTAGCAACCATTGTGACATTCACAACCTCAGAACAATCGAGGGAGTAAAAAATGTTTTTTATTGGAAAGGTGTGTACTGCAGAAGAAAAGAAAGGGATGATTGATGCTTTACAGGAGTATCATGATGTGGTAGCATGGAGATATGAATATTTGAAGACTTATGACACTTCCATCATCATGCATACCATCCCTCTCAAACCCGATGTATGTCAATTCCAACAAAGACAATGCCCTATCAATGCCTTGTTGGAGCCAATCATTTACAAAGAGGTGCAAAAGTTACTTTCAACAAGAATCATCTTTCTAGTCAGGCACTCCACATGGGTGGCCAATTTGATCCTGGTTAGGAAAAAGAATGGAGAAATTAGATTGTGTGTGGACTTTCACAATTTGAATAGAGCTTTGGAGAAGGACAACTATCTAGTGCCTTCATTGGATGAGGTACTTCAGATCATAAATGGTTCACAAATGATGTCCTTTCTCAACAGCTATTCTGGGTACAACCAAGTAATGGTGTAGTACGAAGATCACCACAAAACAACATTCACCACCAAATCGGGCACCTTTTCCTATAGACGGATTCCATTTGGGCTCATCAATGTTCATGCTACCTTTTAGCGTGCCATGGAAATTTCCTTTAAAGATCTAATTGGAAGGTGCATTATCATCTAAATGGATGATTTAACTATGCTCTCAAAGAAGCAGAGTGACCATGTCTCTAATTTATGCAAAGTCTTTCAGAGATGTTGAGAATTTGGAGTTTCCCTTAATCTAAAGAAGTGGATCTTTAGAGTCACTGAAGGGAAATTTCTTGGGAATTTTATCTCAGAATGAGGCATCTCCATTGAGCCTAAGCATATCCAATATTTTCTAAAAATATCAATGCCAAGTAGCAAGAAAAAATTGAAATCTTTCTTTGGAAAGATGAATTTCATCAGAAAGTTCATTATAGGCTTTGCTAAAATTTTCAAGCCACTCAATACCATGTTGAAGCAAGATGCAAAGATCAAGTGGACCTCAGAAGCAAAGCAAGCTTTTGAAGAGATCAAGAAGCCTATTGCTAAAGCACCTGTCGTAGTTAGCCCAAACTATCTAAAGTCATTCTACATTTATTCATTTGCTTTAGATCACTCGTGTGCCAACATTTTGACCCAAAAGGACAAAGATGGAAATGAGTACCCTATCACCTTCATGAGTGGTCCTTTGAAATATGCTAAGCTGAGATACCACAACATGGAAAAACAAACATATGCCCTAGTTCGTTGAGTTAATAAGTTCAAGCATTACATCTTATGCAATAAAGTGTATGATATTGTCCTCGACCCTGCAGTGAAGACTTTTCTCATGCAAAACAAGTTGGGAGAATGAAGAGCTAAGTGGGTCACTCTATTACAAGAATATGACATGGAGATTCAGCCAATGAAATTGGTTAGAGGGAAATCCCTCACACAAATGATTACTGAGGCAACAACTAATGCAGGACTTGAACTTATGGTGCAATAATATCAGCTTGAAGACATTTTCCCAAGGGAGTGGTATGATGACATAGTCTATTATTTGCTGAGAAACAAGTGCCCACCTCACTTATAGGGAGTTCAGAAGCGTTCTCTCCATCTAAAAATTAGTAGCTACATGTTGCAAGGATCCATCCTCTACAAGCGAAATCATGAAGGTGTTTATCTAAGATGTCTTGGCAAAGAAGAAACAAATCAAGTCTTGAAGGAGTTTCATGACAAGTCCAGTACCGGTCATGGATCTGGTCCTTCCACTGCACATCAAATATTGAGAGTGGGATAATATTGGCCAATTCTCTTCAAGGACGCTCATAATCATATTCACACATGGCATATATGCCAAGCAACTGTCACCAAGGAAAAGAATGTTGTTGTCCCACTGCAACCTATTTTGGAGGTGAGACTATTTGCACAATGGGGGCTTGACTTCATTGGTTTGGTAAGCCACCATCATCTGTAGGAGATAGGTACATTCTAACTACTTCTGATCTTTGCACTAGATGGACATAAGCAATTACATGCAGGCAATGCACAACTAAGGTAGTTACAATTTTTCTTGAAAGTTTCATTTTAAATCATTTTGGTTGTCCTTATGCATTGGTGTGTGACAATGGCCCTACATTTTCCTCACTTAAGTTTTCTATTTGGGCCTTTGACTATGGGATAGCCCTCAAATTTCCATCCTACTACCCCTAGGATAGTGGCCTATCAGAATCCACCAACAAGAATTTGATCACCATGATTAAAAAACTACTCAATAGGAATCCCAAGGACTAGCATACCTAGCTCCATTTTTCCCTTTGGGTAGATTGCACATGTCACAAGACTGGCCTTGGTGATTCTCCATTCCATCTTATTTATGGCCTAGAGCCTATATTCCCAATCCACTTGAAAATTCCCACCCTCCAATTCATCAATGACTTTTACAAAGAGGGGAATCGTAGAGAAGCTCGCTTGGCCATGTTATTGCATTTAGAAGAAGGGTGTGACCATGCAATAGAAATTTTTTCGAAACATCAAGGCATAGTCAAGAGATGGTTGGACCATCAAGCCAAAATCAAGGCCTTTAGAATTGAAAATTTAGTCCTCTACTAGGACAAGGCCCATGAGAAGAAAGGGGGACATGAAAAATTTGACAAGGTCTAGCTTGGCCTCTTTCAAATTGATGAAATCTTGGGAGATAATGCTTTCTACTTAAAGACTCTAACTAGTGAGGACGCCCCATTTCCTATCAATGGACAAAACTTAAAGCATTACTTCCAAACCTGAGCTCTTTTGGAGCTATTCCTATAAATACTTGTAAATAGGTTAGTTTAGGTTGCTTTCATTTTGCTTCTTTGTGTTGCTTGTGTTTTTCCCATTTCCCGACTATTTTGATTTGATAGGGGTGTTCTTTGTTTATCTCACGATGGTTGTTGTTGTTCAACTAATAGTCCATTCTATTGTCCGTCTTTAGTTTAATTTGGCTAAATATTCACTCTCAACCATTGGTCTTTGATAACTACCTTGGGATGACTTCCTCATTTGAACTCTGCCTTAGAACTCGACCCTTGGATGAATCCTTTTACATTCATCTCAGATCCTATACCAAAAAACATATTAATTATCTCCAAAGGGGTTGTACAATATCTGTTATGATGGCTTAGTAAGCAAAAAATCTTAAATCTGCTCCAATGACTACTGTGGTTTCGACACCCATAGTAGGCTTCAATGCTTACATGATTGAGAAATAAAAAGAAGAAATTATCAAAAGAAGTATCAAAAGAAAGAAAAAATAAGAAAATAATAAAATTAAGCAACCATATGGGTGTGTGGGTAACTCTATCAGGGCTATGGATGCCCAGCTAGTAGTAGAGCAATATATGTGGGATCACAATGACAACTCTACCAGGGCTATGGATGCCTGACTAGCAACATGGCAATGTACAGGTTACTTTTGGGGTCAGATGATTCATGTAGCTTTCTCAACTTGATTAATTGTTGTTTGTTATGGTTTCTAAGGGAAAGGAAATGAATTCATTGAACACACACTTCTGAGATGTTTCGTAGGTTGACTCAACTAAGGATCCTGTTCTCCCAGTTCACTTTTTGAAGTCGGCCCCTAGTCTGCGAACCAGAGATTCTGTGTTCTAAATGAATACTTATCCTCAAAACACTCAAGAGAATTCTCCAACAGAGTTTCCATTTGTTGTGCCCTTAACACACATGCCTCATTCGAAACAAGGACCCTCTCTTTCCTTCACCTCATTAGGTCATTTGTTGTCATCTTATTTTTGTGCCCTAATTTTAGTGTTCAAAATGGTTAGCAAGTCCCAAAGAGTCCATCTTGAATTGACCATGTTCCCCCCTTGAATTTTCCAGGTTCTAAGTCTTTGTGGGTTCCCATCAGGTGTTTTCCTTAGTGCTTTAAAGTCAGTGTCCTTGGGACCCATCGGGCCCACCCTTTCGGGCCTCCCATCTCAGACTTTTGTCCCATCTTCACCATTTCTAATGGTTGTCCTCTAGTAGCATTCCACCTATTGGGGCCCAATCTCTCAGGTGTCATCCATTTATTGCTGAACTCTCAAGCATCCTTCAGTCGATAGTGTTCCCACTATCAGACCCTAGTGCTCCCACAATAATTTTTGAATTGTAGCTTACTAACCTTAGGTCTTTTGTACAAGCATTTAATGGCTGCATTTAATGCCTTATCTTCTATAAATAGGTGAATTTGAGTTGTCATTATCACTTTGTTAGTTGAGCATAAAGAGATTAGAGCAATTCAGAGCTACCCAGTGATCGTCGCCTCCATGTCTAAAAAATGCCACTACCGAACCATCATGTTTGTTAGCTAATATTTTTCCTCTTTCACTGGATTCTCACAATGAGTTTTCCACCTATGCCCTACTTCATTTTTTTCTTGATTTGTTGCAAAAATGATAAATTAAAAGGAGAAAAAGCATGAACTAGATAGAGAAAAATGAGGTTCCCAAAACCCATATGATCGAAACTTGAAAAACCATTGAAATCAACCAACTTAGTGGCCATGGAACCTTTTCCTCCTAGTGTTGTTCTTTAGCCAAAGCATTCACACTTTGCAGGCCCAAACCTCCTCATCACCATCACCAACACTTGAAAACAAAAAAATAACTTCCAAGCGATGAACCTCTATATCGGGTCCACCATTGTGGGAGGACTCCACCCTCTCGCTATTGAATATTGCAAACTAAAACTAAGTTCAACAAAGCTTCCTACGTCCACACTTGTAGAACTCCATCCTGGGGGCATTGCTCATAATTCATCATTCCAAGTGGCAATCTAATCTCGGCCTTCTAATGCTTCGAACCCCGACTCCTCCGCCAGTTGACTTCATGATCAAACGATCGGTTGCTTAATTTCCTTTGGGCCTTACCTTGAGGACTTCTATCTGTAGGATATCATGCCAAACCTGCTAACCTTTATGGCCATTAAAATCCATCCTCCTGGCCTCTAGAACCCGACCCCATCATGGCCGTTGAAATGCAAAAACACATGACTTGGTAACCACCCTTTGTGGGTCATCTTCATTGGGTTTCCTCCATTGAGGCTCCATGAGCATTCCACCAGCTCTTACAACTTCCAAGTAGAATCCTTCCACCATTCAGGTCCTGGTTCCATGGTAGCTATCTAAAATGCAAAGAAAAAATTTCCAAGTATTCAACCTCCTTCGGACCCCTGGTTTCGAGTCTCTGTGATAGGGAATCTGTCCCATCACCACCGTAACTTTAGGGAAAACTACTCCTATTCCCCCATGACTCATAACCCAACCTCACCCTAGCCACAAAACTTTCAAATGATCGGGGAAACATAAGGTAAATGACCATGCCTTCATCTAGATCTGACTCCCCTAGTTTCTCCCATTAGAGCTCCGCACAACGTCTGTTGTTCCCAAAAGGAAATCACCCAGCATCTGTCTGTTCCCTCTAGCCCAAAATGCCCAAGCAATAAAGTTAGTGACCGCCCTCTAGAGCCACAAGTCCCACCCATCAAAACACCTTTCCCAGAATGCAATCCTACCAAAGAAGAGTAGTGGGCCTTCCAACTGCTGCCTACTTTCAAGAATGGATGGTATTTTTTGTGGAAGAGATTCTCAATGGGAAGGTCAATTTTTTCTCGACAAGGATAATGAGATACTGCTTCAATGAACAATTCATGGCTGTGAAGCAGACCTCCAAATTTTACATAACATCTTACTTGGTCTATTCATTGGCCGAACAAAGGCAGTACAAAGGCTTATTCATAGCTCCAGATGAAGAACTAGGTAGGGAGCTGAAAGTTTATGATAAGTACCCCCAGTTGTAGTTTAGGAACTTCAAGAGGGACTATTACAGAGTGAATGATGCCTTTATATGCTATATCATTAGATTTCTCAGGGGTGACTTCAAAAAGAGAGTCTCCCACAGTGCTCGAGCCTTCCTCAAAAATTTTTCCTTCTTATTCATTCAATATCAAGAGTTCACCTACATTCGTACTGAAGGATTTTCAAAAAGACCAAACAAGCTGCCCTGTTATCCTAATGACCAAATAATACTACTAGAGCTCTCTCGATAGCTATGACATGCACACACCCTTCTGAGCAACAAACATAGTGTGGGGATTCCTTTTCCCCTCTCCTTTGGCCAAGGATTATATGAACTCCATACCTCTTAGTGTGTCAACAATTCAGAGAAAGAACTAGTGGAATACCATTTGAGGATCCACACTACTCGGCCACGAATGGACCCCTATGGCCATCTCAAGAAATCACTTGGACCTAAATATGCCCATCTACATAATGTTGAAGACTTTTAAGCTAATTGAAAAGATAATGAAGTGTCAACGAGGCACTATATGTGAATGATGACATATTTCATAAAGAGGATCAACTTGTTCCCTGTACTGGATCAGGTAAAAGAAGATGAGAATACAGTAGTGGATCCCCAATACAGTGTAGTCTCCAATCTCCTGTTGCCACTAATTGAATAGATTGAGCAAGAGGTTGATGACCTCAATATCTTAACCAAGCTCATCAAGGCTAGAACAAAAGAGTGGATTGATGGGTAAATTTCCCAATTGAAAGAGCAAGTGGTCACTTTGATCTATTAAGGGCTTGAGGAAGAGCCTGGAAGTGAAACAAACAGTGGGATAACTATTTTTCCATTAGGAGAGACTTCAAAATCTCCTCCATCCACCAGGTTAAGGAAAAGGAAAGAGGTTGTCAAGCAACAACCCAATCCTAAGGTGTATGCAAAAAATGCTTCAGAAGGTGAACCTTCCAAGAAACATAAGAGATAAGGAAGTTTCATGGAGATTCCTACTATTCAAGAGGATCCACTTCAGGAGGGAGAGGAAATGGAGACTAAGAAACCAAAATATTCACCTATGGCCTGTACTACTACTACCCCTTCATCTGTTTCCCAAGTGATGGTGGCTACATCTCTGCATGTGGTGGATATATTAGTCCACCTTGCCTCTTCTCCACCCACCATGTAGGTTGTGACCATAGACTCTTCCTCCACCACTTCTTTGCTCTCCTATGCTTCCATGTCTCCAACTAGATCATTTCCCTTGGCCACAACAATAATACCAATACCCACGATCTCACTTCCAGAGGCCTTCTCCCGACATATGAAAAATTTTCCTACTGAGCTTTCTGAAGTGATGATGAATCCTACTATCCAAGCTACCTTGGCACAAGTTCTTGCCAACATTCCTACTTCAACTCCTCCAACTCAACCACTAGAGATGAAAGACACAATGTGGATATTCGAGGAGTGGAAAAGACAAGAGAAGGAAGCAACAAAGGAGATCAAAGAAGAAGCTGACAACTACCATGAACACCTAGAGTACCCACATTTGCAAATTGATAAAGTGGTGCATGAGGGTGAAGAAATAGAGTCCTCCAAAGGTGATGAAGAAGATCCTAGAGATAAATACATTATGGAGACCTTTGATGCAGACCTCGAGGAGGAGTTGGCTCAATAGTTGAAGGTTGTTGGACAGGAAGCAGAAAGGTCACCCTCCAAGGAAGAAAAAGAATCAAATGATAAAATGGAAGAAGACATTGAGCTTCCAACTGGGGAGCAAGAAGAAAGCTCCAAGAATAATGAATAAGTCTCTCTCTCAGGAGAGCAAATAAAACAAGAGGAGAAAGAAGATAAAGAATAAGAAAAGGTACCTCCTAAACATGAGGAAGAAGAAGATAAACATGAAGAAGAGTCTAAAGCTAATAAGAGCTTAGGAACAAAACAACCCAAGGAGCATGAGCGAAATCAAGAAGAGGAAGAGAAGAGAACTGCTAAAGGGGAAGACAGCCCCAAAGAGCACACAGACACCGAGTCCCCACATAAGGAAATAGTGTTCATTCAGGACTCTAATGAAGAGGAAGAAGACACAAAGACAGAGCAAGAGGCTCCAGAGGGCAAGGAAATCAAAATCAGAAAAGAAGGTCATGAATTGTCAAAGGGGGAATTTCAAATGCCCAAGTGGCTTGAAAAAAAATTAGAAAAGAGGACCCCTACCTTAAGAGATCCAAGGGCAAGGATGGAGGCCATCTTGGCCCGAGCCTAGATAAGCACAAATAAATAAAAGAAGCATAAAGTTAGATCCAAACTAACCATGTATGCTTCTAGGTCAAGGATTGTGTAGATCACCACACCAGTTGTGGGTGCAGAAGGGATAAGTTATGACATCTCCACCATCAACTTGGGGACAACCACCAGAGAGAAAAAAATAGATCATCTACAGGAATCTGTTGCCATGGTTGTGCATTAGATGAACCAAGATAAGATTTCAAAGGAGGATCTCAAAGCATAGGTAGCTAAATTGACATCCTATATTCAACAATGGTCATCAAAAAAAGTGCTTCCCACCATGTCCTTAGTGCCTCCACAATTGCTATCCTAGGACCATATTGATAAACTAGAGAAAAGAAAGAACTAGATTAAGAGAATGGAGAATTGGTTCTGACAGGTTTTGAATGTTGGAAACATAGGAATCAATCATGCTGTCAGGATAGCAAATAAGTTCTTAGAAGTACAAAAATACCTTAAGGGCACGAGGAATTTTTGCATTGATTTCCCAAAGGTATACAGGTCCACTTATCCTAAAATTGAGGCCATCCTCAAGCTGCCTCAAAAAACATGGAAAAAGGAGCTTGGATTGACATAGGATGACCATTGGCTGGTAGATATGTGGAAGTTGGACTTCAACCATAGAAAGGAGATACTGGAGTGGCTACTCTGTAAGGTGGAGCCTAACATCAAATGGGCCAAGGAAACTAGGGTAACATGCACTGAATATTTGAAATTAATGATAGATTATGATATACCCACTATCAAGATTGATTTAGAAAATAAAAGATGGAAGATGGAATTTCAGGCGAGCTTACCACAAATTTTATGAGTTTTTTTTCTCAGGCTTTCACCCAATATGAACAAGTCAAGGGCAACATGACCAAGAGTGATGGAGATTGGGATACACTCACAGATCGATCCAAGCAATGGAACTAGCAGGTTCTTCAATCTGATATAATGGAATTTGATAAGCTTCGAGAATTGATCAATAAGTTCATGGAATATGCCACTTTGAAGAAACATGAAGGGAATCTAATTATTGATGAAGAGCTCCTTGCAGGTTGCTGCAGCAAAGGAAATCAACAAAAGACAAAAGTGCTATAGTGCTACCACAAGAGGACAAAATAGAGAAAAAACAAAGATGTAATTTCAAATTGTAATATATTTGGGGGTAGGTGAAACCCTAGTTTGTAGTGAATATTGGCCACACAATGCAAATAAATCTTGGCCACTCATTCTACTTTTTGAACACTATAAATAGGAGGTATCCTCTCATTTTTAGAGAGAGTTGAGTTTTTGTAAAGGCATGCTATAGAAATTTTAATAGAAGTTCATTGACTTAGGTGGACTCTTGAATTTCTTTGCATGTTGCATGGTTCATCTCCCATAGTTAATTGATTTAGATAGATTTATCTTCTTTTTTTCATGTTTTAGTTTCCTTTCATAGATTATTTGATGTTGTTCAATGACTGTGTAGCATTCTACTATGTGTTGGCAACCTTTCTTTTCCATACTTTTTGTTGTTTACTGATGGTGGACAGCTATGTAAAGTTAGTCTGGACATAAACTAAAAGTTGCTCTAAACTTCTATCTTTTATTCATGCATGTTTATGGTGAATGAATGTTCAAATATATGTAGTCATTGGAAGCTTACACAAGTTTCATGATACTGTGAGTTAATCTGGTTAAGTGAAATTATGTTTTGGGAAGGTTGTCCGTAGTAGAACCCACCATGGTTATTGTTCATTGCTGAATTTCAGATCCAAGAACCTCTCTTCTCCCCTTTCTTTTCCATTTTTTTAATGAGTAACCTATGCTAAGGTTCATTGCACATTGTAAATCCAAATCTTAAGCTAACATAGGTGTTCGAGACTGATGTTTGAACCTACAGCAAATCACACATTAACATCCCACTTTGAGGAACTCCACTTTGTGAATCCCACTTCCTTCTAGCCTAACTTCGTAAGTCTGCCCTGTGATTACCAAAAAATCACATCAACACATCAACTGAGAAGTTCCATGCACGTCATGACCTAACACTCAAGATACCTTGGGGTAGTGATTGGTAACTTGCTTGTGAATTTCTACCTTTCAAGAGAGGTAGTGTGCCTATGAACTGCCTATTTGAGAAAGTGTACAAAACACCCATAAATAGTACTCATCAAAGAAATCACTTCTAAATAGCTTTTGAAGACCTTATTGGCACTTCCCCTCTTGTTCTTTAACCAATGTTGATTGATCATTCTTTTGTATGCATGAGGGTCTTGTTTCCACATGTTTTTCAGAAAATTCCTTCTCTGTCTCCTCCATCTTATCAAATGTTGGGATCCAAAATTTCCTACCAATAGACTTGGTAGATAAGTCTACTAGTACTCTTCCATCTTTATCAATGAGTTTCCTATTGGAGTGGTAGCACTCTTGGCAGCCTATGACCAATTCTAGAGCAACCAAGGCAGGATGGAAACTAGTTGCCTTAGCAAGGCCACTTCTTTTGATCCTTCACACATCCTCCATGGTCAGGTTGACCATCACTCTCTACTTGAACTCATCAATATTTACATGTCCCAATTATGTATCTTACATTGTGTCCCAGGTGGAGGCAAGCTATGAGGTGTATTCCACCCCATGGAACTAGTATTTCATTTGTACCTTTTGTTCCTTTCCCCTTGGTGTTCTTATAGGCTTCTTTCCCTTATCAACCTTTTCAATGGGCTTCCTTTATGATCCCTGAGTAGTTCCATAAATCCTACACACAGAGAATGCAATAACTATTTATACATATAATGAGGAAAACATTAGTTAAATCCTACAAATCCAAAATTAGATCCATTCATACATCTATAAAAGATCCTAAAATTCATCATTGTACACTTTTTGGGGCTCATTTCGATCATTTTCACAAATGCAGGCCCTGGGGTGTGGGTTTCCCCTAGGTGGAAGCCATTCAGAGCAGCTAGGAGCATGACGATGTTGGGAAGTGGAGTTCTATAGATAGCTTCCCATAGGGAAACTTTTGCATGGTCCATTTGGTGAGAAAATTCCTTATGAAATGACTAAGCATGTGAAAAATTGGATATGAGGCACTTAGATTCATTAGGTTAAGCTCTAATTCTCTTACGAGTTTGAAGGATGCAGGTGTTGTGGGGTGGAAAGCCCTTATAGGTCAACTATTAAGTAATGACATTGAATAGATAGTGTTCCGTATATGGAAGTCTACATTGCAAAACCCACAGATGCCTTGGAAATTGGGGATTATTCCTTGAAGTTTTATTGACCTTGAGAGTGGGGAAGAAAACTATCGGATCTTCATTAAATGCTTGGCATTAAGGAATGATCATGAGGGGACAACAGTCCATAGTCGATGGTCTATATTAGCATGCTTGCAGTGACCACATAGATCAATGTTTGCTATAGTAGACATCAGAATTTAACAAAAGTAAATACCTCCCACAGAGTCCATAGTGTTGGAGAAAGAAGGTGTGTGGCCATAAGAGAGTGGCATTTGGTGGAAAAACCTCCGATGATGTCTTCCTGCAAAGGCTCACCCACATTTTTTTTCAAACTTGGTGTTTTTCTTAAAAGACCTCAAAGACGGAAATAGATGGTGCAGGGTCCATACTATAGGATGGTGAGGGGACTCTTCCATTAAACAATGACTATGGGGTAATTCCAAGCCACATGTGATGACCCGCAAGGAATTTGGACTTAGTGGATTTTACCAAGTGTTGAGCTCGGTAAGCTCATGATGGTGATGCAGACAGGGCCAACAGTGTGGAAAGTTGTAAGGGCTTGGCCGCTAATAGAGAGATGATGAGGCAAGGGCCACCCATAGGTGGAATCCCACATAAGGATTCCCACAAAGGGTTATTGACTTAACCATTTACTTCAAGACTTACAAGTATTGATAGAGACAAAAGAGGCAACAGTGCGTACCACAAGGGTTTATTTGTCGTGTGACCAACAACCATGGTGGAGTGAGATCTTGTACATACATGAATGCATGATTTTAGCTAGATCTAAGGAATTTTAAGGTACTAGGTAGATAGCATGTGTGGGACCAGAGGCTATGGAGGGTTTGATGAGATGGCCACAGTGGACTGGGGTTTTATTTTCAAATATTTTCAATAGTTACGAAACCCTAATTATAAAAGAAACATTTCAAAACACCAATGTTAAACAATAATGGACCTACCTTGAAATCATAGAATAATCTAAAGAAAACTAGACTTGAATTTGTTGGAAGCATGTATGGGTGAGAGCTCTATATTCTCCACTAAAATTACAAATCACAGGATGAAAATGATAGGTTGGGCACCTCTATTTATAAAATTTGTAACCATTAATGCATGCATTAAATTCTAGTATGATGGTAGATCAGTTGGTGGGGTTGTGGAAACCTAAGTTGGCATGGTTGTTCGGTGATGACCTAGGTGGTGAAGGTGATTGCAGAACTTGCCACATGGGAAGATGCCTAAGGTTGGCCACTAGATAGTGTCGGGGAGATAGCAACATTCTGCAAGAGGAGACTAGCAAATGCGGGTTTGTGAAGATAAATGGATGCTAGGATGAAAGGCTATGGGAAACCCGCAAGATCAGATCTGCAAAGGCAAAAGACTTAGAAAATTTTGGGTAGGTGATTTTGGTCAAAGGGAATTTTATGACTTTAACACATGTGACCATCTTAAGCTCAAAAATAGGGGCACATAAAATGAGGAAAAAGCAAAAATGACCTAGTGAACACAAAAAGGAAAGAGGGGGTCCCCGACCCAAATGGAGCATGTGTGCTATAAGTAGAAAAAAAGGAAACTCCATTGGGAGAACACTCCTAAGCCTTCCATGCATAAGAATTCATCTCAAACCTAGAGTCCCTAGTTTCGCAAACCAGAAGCTAGTTTTCTCAAATGAATTGAAAATGTAAAGGAGGATGAAATCCTTGGTTGAATCAAATCACAAGACATCTCACAAGTGTGTGCCAATATTTCATTCTCCTCCCTCAGAGACCACAAAGGATAGTAATTGAAACACAAATTTTTGGCACCCACTTGCTTTTTATCTCTCCTAGGGTTTTTCACCTAAAAGGAGAAAGATGGGCCAAAAATGCTTATGTTGCATTCAAATTCAATGCAATACGGATAGAATATGGATGAAATATGCCTAGATATAATGATTGAATGTACGAAATGAATGAGATTGATTGACTAATGAGTAGAAACTAAAGAAAAATAACTTTTTTGAAAACACATGTTGTGAAATGCAAAATAACCTAAAAATGAATAGTAAACTGCAACAGAAATGAATCAGATTGAAAGTGTGCACCTGAGGTATGGATGAGCAATGGAAATGACTTATGGAATGTTGCTGATGCTAAAATTTAGTCCTAGAGGGACTCATTCACCATTCTAGGCCAATCAGTCCCAGTTCTGCCAAACTGTACCAAAGCCCATTTTTGACAAAAGGGTACTCAAAAATATAGAAAACAAAAAATTAACCCTAGAGTGGGACTCATTCACCACTCATGGTGAATAAGTTCACTATTCAATTTTTGGATTTTCAAAGGTGGATTCTGAGGCTTTCGATCTGAACTTTGATGCCCTATAGGCGTCTACCTCCAAAACTCTGATTTACAGGTCTGAAAAATGGATTTTTGTTGATATTTTGACTTGATGAATGAGGAGAAGACTTTAGCAACCTTGCAACTTGATCTTCAATGATTTCCAAGCTTCCAAAAGACCTAAATTTGAAACATACAAGACAAGAGAGAGAGAGAGATGTTGAATGTTAGGGCATGGGGATTTTCCTTGGTCAAACCCCTTTTAGGTAATTAAACTAAAATGATGAAAGAAAGGAATAAAAAATGCAAAAATAGAATGGATTACCTTGCCATGATGGTTGATCTTGAAATTTTGTAACATAACATGTAGAATTTTCCCTTGAATTTCTTAAGAATTTAAATTGATCACTTGCAATGTAAATGTCCTAGCTTGCTTGAGAAGATAGATGATGAATGAATGATGTGAATGTGTTAATGGATGAATAGATGTAAAAATGAGTTTAGAGAGGTTCTTGTATAGGAAATTCACCTTATTTACCCATTAATTAGATCCCTAAGGCTGACATGGAGAAAAATTAAACTTACAAGGGTGTTGTGTGATATTGTTGATGATGGGTGGAGGTTTGGCGATCTTGATTATAAGACAATAACCGAGACCATGAGTTGCTTTTTGTGTGAGGGGGTCTATAGGGTTTTAGATACCTTGTTCATTAGCACAACATCCATTTCCATTATATCCAAGCCATTTCATAAGCTCAAAACCTTTTCCATAAATCTTTTCCATGGCTTTTGGATTGGGTGGATGTTCATTATTATGTTTGTCAAAGGTTGTTGTGTAGTTTGCTTCTTTTTCTAAAGTGGTTGAGGTGGATGCTTTCGAAAGGTCTTCTAAAGTTGGTGTTGACATGGTTGTGTCTTTTTCCTTTTTTGAATATTTGTGGATGATTTTATATTCACCCATGAAGTTATGATCAAAATCCAAGGAACCCCAATCATCTTCTAATAATGTCATGTGATGTCCAATGTTGTTGTCATTTTGTCGTGTAGGTTCTACTTGTATGGTTGGTGTTAATGTGTTCAAGGGGTTCTCTTTGGTATTGGAAAGTTGCAAGACATTGTAAAGTTTAGGGTCAGTGTCAAGGATGTATACTTTGTTGTTGTAAATGTATTTCATTTTGCGATGAAGAGTGGAGGGCACACCATTCATGGCATGAATCCATTGTCTGTCAAAGATGAGATTACATGAAATTTCATAAGGCATGACATAGATTGGTGTATTTATGGTGACCACTCCAACTATAAGAGGCATAATGATTACCCTGAGCAATTTCTTTGCAACATTATCAAATCCTTTAATAGATAGAGATTTAGGTCGAATGGTGGATCTATGACTGCCAAGCCTATCTAAAAGAATCACACTACACACATTAAGAGCAGAACCATTGTCTATAAGAGTTCTTTTTATGCCTTTTGTTTTATATTGAGCAATGATCATGAAAGCTTCATTTTGTTTTTGCACATCCAAAGAGGGGAGCTCATGTTTATGGAAAGTAATGTTGAGATGCATGTTATGGATTAAAGCTACCACATAATTTGGAGTTTTATTAGGAGGAATTACAAATTTTTGTAAGGTTGTTTGAAGAATAGTGTTGTAATTTGGTGAGTTTTGAAGTAAATCCCAAAGGGAAATTTTTGTAGGAGTATTCTTTAATTGTTCAACAAGATCATACTCCTTTGTTTGTGGGATGTAACGAGGAGCACTAGGTGGATTTGGTAAAGGTAAAGGGGTTGGGGTTGGTTGTGGTGGTTTCGGATTATTGAAAGTGTTATATGAATGAGCAAAGGTATTATAACTCAGTTGCTGCAATACATTATTATTAGGTGGGTAGAAAATGAGTTGAGGTTTGTTTTGAGTTTGTTGCTTGTGTTGTGGTGGGTAAATAATTAGGGGATTCTTTGGATGTCTCACATGGTATGTATGCGGTTTATTGATGGAGGGGGATCAAATGGAAAATTGCACAATCATAAATTCAATGGTCTTGGTTTGATGTATCTCTAAGGAAGGGAAATCAAGAACAACTTTTTTTTATTGAAGGAAGATACCCTATGATTTTTGTCATTTTCTAGCACCATGAGATTCTCCCTAGAAGGAGAGATTTTAGGAGAACAACAAGCCACATATTTGTGACAAGTAGGGCTAGGTTCTTCCAAAATGACTCCATTTCTAATACGGGAATGATCATGGATGGTAGTGTCAAGAGGGGGATGATTAAGAAAAGGTATTAGTTGAATGTATATTGTCTTGGAGATCTCATTCTCTTGTGCTATGTTTTCTACCTAACTAGGAGAGCTTGTAATGTGTTCATCCAAGTTTGAAGTGTGTAAAGTAGCTTCATCACAACTGAGGGAGGCATCAAGAGAAGGATCACTTTGGTTTTTAAATAAATTATCTCAAAGGGGAGGAGCATTTGGGAATGGAGGTTCAAGAGTCTCATGAGTCTTAATAGGAATGTCTTCTAATACCAACCTATCCTCTTGGCATCAAGGAGGTATATTAGGAGATGGAAAATTTTGATTTTCATGGTTATGGGGATTAGGTGAGGTGGTATTTAGGAATGTTTCCATGTTTTCATTGTCTTGTTTGCTAACATCATCCAAAGGGGAATGATAAAATGGACAATCAAGACTCACAATGCTTGTAACTTCCTTCACCAAGATACCTTCATCACTAATAGGAGAGATATTGGGAGAAGAACAAGTATGTGTGTTATGATTGTCTACACCTCCATTCACACCAATGGGAAATGTAAGATTAAGGATTGTACCAATGGTTTGGTCATGTTTCTTAAAGTCCTCATTGTGGTAATCAAAAGTGAACTCATAAGAGGGAATGTTATACTTATACAATCCACTATTAATGAAATAAAAGCCACAAATTTTGAAGGAAAACATGCAATGATGAAAAGGAAAGAAAGTACAATGCAATGACTTGAAGGGAAATGCAATTTTTAATTTAAAAGTAAACTAATTTTCTCTAACAATTTGAAAATGAAATGCTGTGAATGCAAAAGTGAAACTAAAAAATGCATGGAATGAGCTAATTTAAGTGAAATATAGTGAAATGTGTGCTACAGAAATGTAATTGAATGATATATACAATTTAAGGCACCAAACAAAATCCTAATAACAAATTTCTGAGTTTTGTAAAATGTTGTTTCAAGGCTCAAAATGGATTGATTCGCCCAGGGTGGCAAATGAGTCCCAGTATGGAGTTTTTCAGAATTTTTAGAATTTTTTGTCTAATTTTAATGTTTTCAAAATGCTAATATGCAGACCTAAGTTAAGGATGCAGAATTTTAGAACTTTTCAATGATTAAAGATGCAACAATGCAACCTATTATGCACTTTTTATGAAGGAAAAATTTAACACCTAGCATGCAAATGAATCATCCAAAACCTAATGCAACTTAGATCTATGATGAAAGACTCCAAAATAAGATAAGAAAGTGTTTGAAAGGTAGGTTCACCAAAATGAAACATAGATTTTTGGCACTCAGTTGCTTTCTAGCTCTCCTAGGGCTTTTCACCTAGGAGAAAGATGGGCCAAAAATGCTTATGTTACATTCGAAGTCAATGCAATATGGATAGAATATGGATGCAATATTCCTAGATATAATGTTTGAATGCAATAAATGAATGAGATTGATTGACTAATGAGTAGAAACTAAAGGAAAAGAACTTTTTTGAAAACACATTATGTAATGCAAAATAACCTAAAAATGAATAGTAAACTGCAGCAGAAATGAATTAGATTGAAAGTGTACACCTAAGATATGGATGAGGACTAGAAATGACTTATGGAATGTTTTTGATGCTAAAATTTAGGCTTGGAGGGACTCATTTTCCATTCTAGGTGAATCAGTCCTAGTTCTGCCAAACTGTACCAGAGCCCGTTTCTGACAAAAGGGTACTAAAAAATGTAGAAAACTCAAAATTGACCCGAGAGTGGGACTCATTCACCACTCATGGTGAATGGGGTCCACTTTTGAATTTATATATCTTTAAAGGTGGATTTTGAGGCTTTCAATCTGCACTTTGATGCCCTATAGGTGTCTGCTTCTGAAACTCTAATTTACGAGTTTGAAAATGGATTTTTTTATATTTTGACTTGATGAATTAGGAGAATACTTTATCAACCTTGAAAATTTATCTTCAATGATTTATAAGCTTCCAAGAGACCTAAATCTGCAAGCATACAAGACAAGAGAGAGATGTTGAATGTTAGGGCATGGGGGTTTGCCTTGGTCAAACCACATTTAGGTAATTAAACTAAAATGATGAAAGAAATGAATGAAACATGAAACAATGGAATGGATTACATTTCCATGATGGTTGATCTTGAACTTCTACAACAAAACATGTCGAATCTTCCCTTGAATGTCTTAAGAAGCTAAATTGATGACTTGCAATGTAAATGCCCTAACTTGCTTGAGAAGATAGATGATGAATGAATGATGTGAATGTGTTAATGGATAAATAGATGTAAAAATGAGTTTAGAGAGGTGATTTTATAGGAAATTCACCTTATTTACCCATTAATTAGATCCCTAAGGCTGAAATGGAGAAAAATTAAACTTAAAACCTAAATTTTCCCGCTCAAAACCCTGAAAATGGCTCAAATGGGACTCATTCACTACTAATGGAAAATGGGTCCCACTTAGGTGGGACTAATTCACCACTAATGGTGAATGGGTCCCATAGGGTCCATTTTTGCTAGCTGGAATGCTAAGAAGTAAGAAAATTGGGCTTATATGATGACAATGTTAGTTATTTCATCGAATTATGCCTTGGGATGCACAATATGGGTTAATAGGGGCCTATTAGTGATGATGTAAATGTAAAATAGGGCTTGGGATACAAAAATCAATGTGAAAGTGTGACTAAATACAGTTTACAACACTAAAATGAGGTCCACATAGCCTAGGAAGGCACAAGAACCAATGTGAATGTGCAAGACACATTACAACACTAGTTTATCATTAAGTTTACTTTACAAGAATTCTAAATTGTTGTGATAGTGTTATTAAACACATGTTATAATGTTGAGTTAGGGAGAAATAGGTTTATTGAGTCTAGAAAAGCATGAAAGCATCTTACAACACTTTACAACACCTTCACAAGACATTGTTAAAAGCATGTTATTTGATTTGCAATGGTCCAAGACCTAGTGTGGATGCATAAAATGCCTCACAACACTAGATTAAGATCTCATTAAGTCCATTTATAATGAATTAATCTTATGTCAAGAAAAGGGTCCTTTTTTTCTATGGCATAGTAATCAATCATCCAAAACAGGATGCATAGATGTTCTAACCCCAAGAGTAACCTGGACATTGCTTCGTTGATATTCAAGCATCCATAGCCTAGATGGAGTAATCACTATGGCCCCACAAACTTTTCTCTATTTCTTTTTGGGTATCCATAGCCCCAATAGAGTTGCTAGCACACCCACCCAGTTTCTTATTTCAACATTTTATTTTTCTTTATTTTCTTTTCATTTTTTCTTTTGATACTCTTTTTCCCAACTATATAAGCATTGACGCTTATTGTGGGTTTAGAAATCACAGTGGTCACTAGAGTAGACTTAAGATTTCTCACTTTCTGAAGCCTTATAATGACTATCGTATAGCTCTTCAATATTATTTAAGATGTATATCATATGTAATTTGAGATAGATGTGAAGGGATTCAAATAAGGGTTCTATCCTAAATCAAGTTAGAGTTCAATTAAGGAAACCCACCTCACAGAAGCAAACAAAAACCCACAATAATTGATGAAGAATTATTCAAGGAATGAAAGGAGAACATAGGAAAGTGGGCCCTTTGGTGAGGCCAAGCACAACCACTACATCAAGATTAGAATACATCCTCAGAGAAAACAAAATCTAGGAGAGTGAGTGGAGACAAAGAAAAAGAAAAATAGAAAACCAAACAACCCACTCTAACTATATACAACTATATACAAATGGGTGAGCTTGGACAACTCAAGCAAGGAAATAATGTTTGAGGTATTTCTCATTGATAGGAAATGAGACATCCTCTCTAGTGAGAGTCTTGAGGTGAAAGGAATTATCTCCCAAAATATTGGAAATTTGAAAGGGGCCAAGCTAGAGCTTGTTGAATTTTTCATGTCCCCTTTTCTTCTCATGGGCCTTGTCCCAACATAGGACCAAATAAATGATGCTAAAGGAATTTAATTTGGCCCTAAAATAAAACCATCTCTTGACTACACCCTAGTGTTTGGTGAAATTTTATATTTCTTGGTTGCAGACTTCCTCTAAGTGTAGGAGCTTAGCCAAGTGAGCCTCATTGCATTCTCCCTCATAATAAGTATTGATAAATTCAATATTTGGCATGAAGATATGTTGTAAGGAATGGATAAACAGAGGTTATGCAAAAGGAACCAAAATAAAAGGTGCAAGCATGTTTATTTGCAGAGAAAATTAGGGTTTTTATGTGTAGTGAAGAAGGCTTTTTATCAACTTTCTAAAATTTTCCATATTTAATAAAAATTAGGGTAGATTGTTGATTTATAAAGTGAATTATTAAGTAATTTTGATAATTTATGCATTTGAAGAAAGTGGAGAGTGACTTGGAGCATAGGGAGCCTATGATAAGAAAGAATGTAGATAAAAAGCTTAGAGAGGTGGGCTTCATTAATGAGCAGATTGCACAAGGTAGGGCCATGGGAGAGAAAATGAATAAAGAATCATTAGGTCCAAGGAGATCCGGTAGGAATGCTCCCTCAAAACCATCCATAGCACCTATAGTGAAGGTTGAACCCAATGCTTCTGTTAAAGGTAAAGGCCTGACTCCTTTTGGACCCAATACAAGATCTAGTAAGAGGAAAGAAACTCCTTCGGTGGTACCTGTCAAGAGAGGAAAGAAAGAAAAAGCTACAAGAGAAAAGAAAATCAACATCACTGAAGAATAAGAGGAAGAAGAGGAGGACCTTGCAGTAAATTTGGTAAGAAGGAGAAAAGGAAGCATGTCCTCTAGTGAAGGTGCTTCACAGGAATCTAGTGTTGGTTCAAAAAGACTTCATATTGCGTCATCCTCCGAAGAAGATGAAGAAAAAAGTTTTGGTGTTCATGTGCACACCAAATAGGAATCAAAGAAAGAAAAGGTGACTGAAGAAGCCTCTCCAGACTAGGAAGAACAAAAGGACTATTTGATAAGGCCTAGTCCCCCTTTCCAATTAGAGGAATTAGTTAATACCTAGATACATTTTGAAGATATGTTGAAGCCTACAAAAGAATATTATGATCAAGTAGGTAGAGAGGATAGAAAAAAAAATATTTTATCTATTATTCAGTATGTCATCAATCTAGAAGGTAGTTTGGATTATGTAAAGAACAATGTGCCTGAGAAAATGTGGGAAGCCCTGATGAAGAGGAGACTAGAGGTTGTTGAATGACAAGAGAAGATTAGAAACAATACTTTTGAGAAACTTGGGTCCTCTTTTACCCTAAATGATTTGGAAACCTTGAAGAAGTTTTGTTCAAAGATGTCCTAGATGAAGAAAATAGTGAACACTTTAATGAAAAAGGACAAGAATCAATTAACGAAGATAAGGAAAGAAACTATAGAAGTCATCAGGGATATGGATTAAAAATATGGTATGCTTGGTGCACTCCCATCTAGTTCTACGCCCAAATTAGGAGAAGAAGTTTCTAAGGAAGAAAAGGAAGGCATTCCTTTTGGTACAGGTGATATGTGCATTCCTCAAAAAACAAATGATACAGATATCCCTCTGGATGCAAGTGTTGCAAATGATCCTCCAAAGATACAGAAGTATAATATTGAAGAAGTTGAACCAGAGAAGCATGATGTTGTCCCTCTAGAGCATGATGAAGGTGAAAAAGATAATGCTAAAGGAGAACAAGATAAAAATTAAGGTGAAGGGAATGAAGAAGAAGGAAACAGAGAAAAAGATAAAAAAGAAGATGAAAAAGACGAAGATGGAAAGAAGAAGAAGAGAAAGTAGAAGAAGAAAAGGTAGAGGAAAAATAAAAAGGTGAGGAAGAAGAGAAAAATGGGGAATCTACTAGGAAGAATGAAGAAGATCAAAGGAAAGTTGTAGAATCCGAAAGGTTCCCCAAAGAATCCTCCTTTGGCGATGATGTTTTGAAGGGATTGTTATCTAAGAAAATCAGGTTCTAGTCGGTGATTCCACTGGAACTTCTATAGCTCCCCATGATTTAGGGCAGTGTGGAATTGGATAAAATTTCTCCTATTCATAAGTTAGTGTTAGGGGATGCATTTCATGCATCTGGTAGAAGAGAAATTATGGAAACACATTACAAAGGGAAAAAGCTTATTGATGATGCTCTTAAAGCTTTACAAGAGGCCACATCAGGTACATGAATGGATACATCTCTCACTCCAGTAGAGAAATTGAAACTTTTATTGATCTCCTTTAACAAGTATGCCTCTGGACTTGGTGAGAAGACAAGACAAGAGGTTGAAGAGAAAATTACAAAGAAAATACTTTAAGCACTTCATGATAAGTATGTTTTGGCACACACCAATGTTGAAAAGAATCTGAAAGTTGTGTACGGTTGTGAGTTTGAAGAAAATGTATTTTCTTATTGCATAAAGTGGTCAGATGTGACTCAGAACATCAAAAATCTAATGGACTCCATTGAATCCAAATTTTTTGATGTCTCGAGCTCCTACAGTGCATCTAAAGACAGAGACAAAATAACCTGGAATTCCACCTCTGCTCATAGAGACAAAATATTTATTCTTCAGGAGTAGAAGGAGGATATCATTAGAAGATTTGGTCAGTTAGGTGACCTAGTGAGAATGGTGTACACTTTAGTTGCCAATGCTTTGGAAAATAAAGAGAAATTAGAGAAGATAATTCCAACTCTTAGTACTCTAGATGATGCAAAAGAAAGCCTGGTGGAATTGGAATCCCTAAAAAAAATGTTGATAGGTGCAAAGAAGAGTTGGGAGAATAGTAAGACAACTTGGGAGGGTATTCTTAAGGAGCTTCAAGGCTCGCCATCCTCCAGTTAATATTTTTCAATTTTCATAGTTTTTGGACTGCCCTTTTTCCTTTATGTCAAAGGAGGAGAGGATGTTGTGGAGAGAATGTTGTGAAGAGGAAAGGGAAAGAGTGTGTTGTACATAAGAGGTTTTTTATATTCTTTTGGCACATGTTTTGATCAATGACAAAGGGGTTGATTGTTGGAAGAATGAATAAGAACATCTTATTATATAACTTTTGTGTTGTCAATGATGTCACCATGTTATATGAGTTGCAACTACAAGGTTAAATCCAAGTTTGATCCAATACCGATATCTTAACTGGTATGCAACTACTATCCTTTGGTATTTTGGTCTGCAATCCTTCGCTGATAAATATCTTTATTTGCGGTTTTGGGAAATGGTTTTTTTTATGTTGGGAGCTTGTAAGTTAAAAATTTCATGTTCTCAAGTGCTCATATGGGTAGTTGGCATCATTTTAGTTTTCCTATTATGTCCATCTCTGGCTGACCTAATGTATTCTTGATGTTGTAATGGATTAATTTTGTGTTGTGGATGTATGTGTGACCTATCTTAGGTCCATGCTAACATGTTGTAGTGTGATACTCATTTGAATTGTTTTGAAAAGGCTTTTGTACAAGCTTGAAGTCATCACTTATCTTTTTGGTGAATAAGGGTTACATCTAATCAGGTTGACCTAATTGATGCTTGCAGATGTATAATATATATATGTTGGATAGTTTTGCATTGAGATTGTTGAAGTGAAGTATGAGGTGAATGTGAAGAAGTGAAAAAATTATGAAGTGTGTTAAGTTAGTTTACTGAGCATCAAAGGAGTTGAATCAACACTTGTTAGGTGTATCTTATCACTTCAAATTATTCTATTAGCATGATCCATTTTTCTCTTCTTTCCCCTAACTCATTTTGCATTAACAAGGTCTTGACAGTTGGATTAGAGACAATTGCAAACACCTTGTTTCATATAATGTAATACTAGAACTTCTTAATGCCTCTAACTAAGGTGTATGCCTATTTTTCCACATTGTGATAGCATAATTCTGTCCTTTAATGGGAACTCATAAACGTAATGGGATGTTCATTCCCTTTGTCATCCTTCTGCATTAACATGTTGGGGCATGAGTGATCTAAAGCAAAATAATAGATGTAAAATGACTTCAAATAATACAGGTTGACTAGCACTAGAGCATCTACAATAGCCCTCTTGATTTCTTCAAAAGCATGTTTGGCTTCTAGTTTCCATTCCACTTTGGCATCCTGCATGAGCATGGTATTCAATGGCTTGACTATTTCAGCAAAGCTTGTGATGAATTTTTTGATGAAGTTGATCTTTCCAAAGAAAGAATTCATTTCCTTTTTGCTACCTAGAGGTTGAATTTTAAATATAGCCTGTATGCACTCCGAGTCTATGGAGATTCCTTTCTCTGAAATCACATGTCTTAGTAGCTTTCCCTCGGCTACTCTAAAGATGAACTTCATTAGATTTAGTGAGATGTCGAACTCTTTATATTTTTGAAAAACCTTGCATAGGTCAGAGATGTAGTGCCTCTCATGTTCTGATACTCTGATACTACTTTGGTGTGTGTGTTTTGCTTCAGTGTGATTTCTGGTTATGTTCTGTTGCATATTTGATACTCTGTTTGATAGTGTTTCTACCATGTGTTGGGCATGGCAAACAGTTATGCTTATTTTCTTATGATAGTTGGACATATGTGTGGGATACTCATGTTATGATGATGTTACTTTATGAGTTATTTTGATGATGTGATGCCTAGATTCTATTTACTGTATTTGATTCAGGTGAAGGAGATGAGGTGGCATCACTCATTTGTGAGTGCCTTGCCTCACCGTAACACTCCTTCACAATGTGTTTGACTATGAATTATTTGCATATGCATATGTTGTTAGGCGTTTTGTGTTATGCAGGAATGCAGGTACCAAGTGCTAACTCCACCTGCATTGTCGGGTCTGAGTGCATCTTATAGACCCAATGGTTGATGTAGTTAGGGAGTTGGTAAGAAAGTACCCCCACCTATGCCAATGGTTGGTCCAAGGATTGTTCATTTTGTTTCTGTACTTCGTTCATGTGGGTATGTTAATTAAATCATTTTATTTCATGAGTTTTCTAAGTGTGTTTATGGCTTGGTCTAGTGCTTTATGATTTAAATTAAATGCTAGTCTATGATGCAAAATATTAAATTAATGAAAGGTTCAATATTGCTTATGATATTAATACTTTGGAAAATTATGGTGTACACTAGCACTTTTATTGTTATTTTAAAATGTGAAGTTATCCTTTAATTTAAATCATTTAATTAAATAAATAGTTAGATAAATTATTATGGTTTATTTCTAAAAGAAATAAAGTTAAAGAAATCATTATCTTATTTGTTTTAATTAGAAAAAAGGTGATTTAATAAAATAAATTTTAAACTTCAATTATAATTAAGTGAAATGTTGTTTAAAATTATTATTAATTAATTGTTCATTTTTCAAAAAATTAATTTTATTAAAATGAAATTAAAATATTTAAAAGGCATATCTTTTTGGTGTAAATTAATTATGGAGGATTCTCCTTCCAAAATTGGAAAATATCAGAAATGGTGGGTTAAGTGGAATTTGCATGGGAAAGTTGTCGGAAAATTTATGACAACTTCTGATTTGGTTTTTTTGGAAAAAGTATATTTCCAAATATTGCTTTTTCAAAAAAGTAAGAGGGAGGAAATAAAAAAATGAAAAAATATCTGCAACTCAAAAAATTGTTGAAATTTTTTCTGAGGATTAGTAATCTGTGTGGTTTTTTGTCGATTTGATTTTTGGCTTGCACTAGCTTTTGTTGTCCAATCCGTTGTTGCTGGGGTTTTGAATCTCTAGATTTCGAAATATTGTAGCTAGTTGGAGTCGCACATCATCTCATCCTTGAATTGAGCTTTGCATAGGACTTTGGGTAATTCAAATTTCATAATTTGATCTCTATAGATTTAGTTTTTAAAAGGAGAAAGGAAATTCTATTTGAAAGAGAAAATATGTTTTCTGTGTGTGTTTGGGAAAATCCCATTCTCTGTAATTATTTCTTCTTGTCTATAGATTTCTCCTTCCTCTCTGTAATTTTCATTCTTGAATTCTTGTTGAAATCTTGATTCCCTTTGTCTTTGGAATCTTCTCAGCTTTAAACCTATGAAAATATCTCTCATCTGAGAACCCTTTCATTCCCTATATTTTCCCTATTTGAGCACTCTAGAATTTTTTACACTTCTCTTTTGTCACTATATTTCTTTCATGGGAAAATTGCTAGATAAAATAAACATATATATGATATTTTATTATGTTTTGTAGTTTTTAAATATTAATGTGGAGGTTTTAATATATACATGTGTAAATATATATGTATATGTGCATATATATGTATATATGTATGTGTATATATTTTGTGCATATGTTTAGTTTATTTTGTGCTTTAATTACATCAACATTCGATGAATTGATATATATTTATTTCAATATTTATATACATATATGCATATAGTGTATATGTAGGAAATGTGAGCAAATAATGAAAAATAAAAATAAGTTATTATCTGGAAAAAAATTATATATAAAGGGGAAAAATGTTATTTGTAAATTATGTTTGAAAATTTCTTTTAATTTAAGTTGTATTTAGAATCTAAGGAAAATGGAATTTGTGATTTAAAATATATTGTAGAATTTGATTTCATTATTTTCCAGTCAAACTATACTGTGATATATCAACATAGTTGTTTAAAATAAATAAATATTATAATCATATTTTGAAGTTAGAAGATTAGTATCTTAAATTTGCTTTTTACTTTGAACTGATTTTTAAAATAAAGATTAGATTTCCATTATCTTAGAAAAATCAGAATTTAGAATATTCTGTGTGGAAAAGATTTAAAATCAGAAAATGAAATATAGTTAAAAAAATTGAAATTAATGATTTATAATTGGTTTTTAATAAATTTAGTTAGTCTCTTTATTTATTTTTTTAAAAGAAAGTTTATTTTATTATGTTTAGATAAATCATGGAATTATCATTGATTCTTTTTGATGCAGGAGCATCCAGTGGTGTAAGGGCAATCTTGCATCAACCAAAAATAGTTAAATTTCAAGTTTCTTAGTTTTTAGATGTTTTTACATTTTTGGATACCCTTTTCATCATGATGAAATTCCCAATTTATGGTTTTTATTTTCTATTCTTGGGTTGAAAGATATTGCAGTTTTAGTTTCCTAGATTTTCACCTGAAAATCTTCCGAGTTGGATTTGAGGCACTTAGAGTTCCTGGAATGGCCCCAAAACTTGCCAAAATTGGCATAGCATATTTTGAGCATTTTATTGACTTTGAGATATTTCCAACGGTTCAAATGGTTTGCGAATCAGAGTCTCGGATCAAAAGTTATGGCCTCAGGAAGTTGACACACTTTCTAGAAGATACAATTGCAAATGTTCTTTTGAAATTTGAATTTCAAGTTGTAATTTTTGGCACCAAACCACCTAAACTCAAATTTTAATGTTGTTTTGGCTCCAAACTAAAGAGGAGCTCTATTTATGGGCGGGTTTCTAATTTTTGGGTAGCTTTTTGGGGGACAAGCTCGCATATTACGAAAGAGTTATTCTGTTGTTGTCTGTAACTTGCATGTGTTGTAGAACTTGTGGATTTGAGATCCTCTGCATGTAAGAAGCTCCATTTTCTGAATAATAAAATTATTCTCTTGTTTGTGGGTTATTTTCTAAGTCTCGAGCTATGCCCTCATCAAGTGGTATCAGAGCAAGGTTTTCTTGAGTGGTGGACAGATCATCGATCGTGTGGCAGTTCGCACTTGGACCGTGGTTGTGGGTCGAGGTCAAGGAAGATGCCTCTAAGAGTGATGCCTAGGAGGCATGGTGGTGCCAGAGGTGGTCAAGGTGGAAGAAATGATGGTGGAAGGGATGCATTGGCAGTCCTCTAGAGACAAATTAATGCATTACAAGAGCAGTTGAGAAGAGGGTTAAACCCAAGGGAGGAAAGTGAGGATGAAGGAGAGGAAGAAGGTTCAGATGTAAAAGAGGAAGAAGAAGCAATTGATCAAGACCAAATGCGGCTAATAAGGGCCATTTCAAAGATTGGGAAAAAACCTAGAGCAGAAGTCCCCAGTTATTCTAGAAGTCTGAACCCAGAAGAGTTAATCGACTGGATCAACAAGCTAGAAGAATATTTTGAGTATGAGGAAATAGAGGACCCAGATTGGGTTGAGTTTGCAAAAATAAAGCTGAAGGGCCATGCCAGTATTTGGTGGAAAGAGATCTAGTTGGAAATAAATTGAAGAGGAAAAGGAAAGATCACCAGATGGGATCGCATGGTAGAGAAACTGAAGAAGCAGTTCATACTAGTGGACTACGGGTTAGATCTGTTGAAGAAATTGCAAGGGTTGAAGCAAGGAAGTAGATCTATGAAAGAATACACTGAAAATTTTCACAAGATAATCATCAGAATGGGTCACACAGAGGCCAATAAGGAAAAGGTAGCCCAACATCTTAATGGGTTACAACCAAGAATTCAGGAGAAGTTAAGCCTAGTTAGAATGACCACCATTGAGGAGTTGTATTAGTTTGCTCTGAAGATGGAAGAGAAGTTGAAAAAAAGATTTGATGGAAAGAAAAAAGGATGAGGAGGTCAAAGTGGAAGGGGCAGTGGAAGACCTTCAAGAAGTCGAAATGATGATGAAAATAAGAGTGAAGATGTGGGTACCAGCCGAAGCCAAAGGAATGACAACTTCTACCACCCTCGTGATCAAAATAGTGGTGATTAAAGAGGTAGAGGATGAGGGAGATATGGACAAGGATCTGGAAGAGGTGGTTTTAGAGGAATGTGTTTCTAGTGTGGTGAAGAAGGGCATCAAGCCTATGAATGTCCACAACACCAAGGAAGGGTAGACAAAAGGCCAAAAGGTCATGGAAGGGTTGCGCATGTAGATGAGGAGGCCCAATCTGAACAGTCAGATGGTGCTGAAAGGGGAGAAGCCCTAGTGATTAGGAGAGCCCTTGTGAATGAGGAAAAGGAACTAGAACACAGGAAGAATCTATTTCGCACAAGGTGCAAGTGTGAAGGAAAATTTTGTGATGTCATTATTGACGGTGGGAGCACCAATAATTTGGTGTCAGAGGAGATGGTCACAAATTTGAAGTTGAAGTGGGAAAGGCACCCATATCCGTATCGGATTGCTTGGTTTCAAAAAGACCACAAAGTTTTGATCAATGATCAGTGCCTAGTAAAGTTCAAGATTAGGAGCTACCATGATGAGGTACTCTATGATATCATCCCCACAGATGCATGTCACATGTTGTTGGAGAGGTCGTAGCAGTTTGATAGGCGAGCTATACATGATGGCCATGCAAACACTTATTCCTTGACAAAGGATGGGGTTCGTCACAAGTTGAAACCCCTGAAGGAGACCAAAGAAAAGGTATGCAGTAGTGCTAGAATTTGTTATGTAGATGGAAGAATTTTTTTAGAAGGTATGAAGCATGAGCATGTGTGTTATGCATTGATTCCTAGAGTGAGTAAGGAGGATAGTGAGAAGGTTCTAGAAAAAGTTTCTGGGATGTTGGATGAGTTTCAGGATTTTTTTTGATAATGTACCTGAGGGTTTACCACCAATAAGGAAGATCAATCATTAGATTGACTTGATTCCTGGAGCCAGTTTGCCAAATAAGGTAGCTCATAGAATGACTCCAGCAGAAAATGAGGAGCTGAATAGACAAGTTCAAGAGTTGTTGAGAAAGGGTTTGATACGGGAGAGTTTGAGTCCATCTGTAGTACCTGCAGTACTAGCACCAAAGAAGAATGGGGAGTGGAGGATGTGTACAGACTCTCGAGCCATAAACAAGATAACAATCAAGTACAGATTTCCCCTGCCAAGGATGGATGACCTGATGTACTATTTGAGTGGAGCTTAGTACTTCACAAAGATTGATCTAAAGAGTGGATATCACCAGATCCAGATTCGAGAGGGAGATGAATGGAAGACTGCCTTCAAGACCAAAGAGGGCCTGTACGAGTAGTTAGTCATGCCTTTTGGGCTAACTAATGCATCAAGCACATTCATGCAACTCATAAACGAGGTACTAAAAGAATTTCTGGGAAGTTTTGTTATTGTGTATTTAGATGATATTTTGATTTTCAGTAAGACATTGGATGAGCATCTGATGCATATTCGGAGAGCCTTTGAGAAGTTAAGAGAAGAGAAACTATTTATTAATCTAAAGAAGTGTTATTTTTGAAGAGGGAGTTAGTGTACTTGGGGTTTGTTGTCTCAACAGAAGGTCTCAAGATGGACCCAGAGAAGGTGAAGGCTATTCTGGAATGGCCTACCCCAAGAACTGCTATCGAGGTGAGATCTTTCCATGGTTTGGCTAGTTTTTATAGAAAGTTCATTAGAAACTTTAGTAGTATTTGTGGACCCCTGACTAAAACAGTGAGAGGGGATAGAAAAGAATTCAAGTGGAGCACTAGAGCAGCAAAAAATTTTGAACTGTTGAAGCAGAAGGTGATAGAGCAACCTGTTCTAGCCCTCCCAGATTTCAACAAGGTGTTTTAGGTGGATTGTGATGCCAATGGTTGTGCCATTGGAGCAGTGTTGAGCCAAGAAGGTAAGCCCATTTCCTATTTCAGTGAAAATTTAAATGATTCCAAGAGAAATTATTATGTCTATGATCAAGAATTTTATGCAATAGTTCAAGTATTAATGAAATGGAGACATTATTTGTTGTTGAAGGAATTTGTTCTATATATTGATCATCAGGACTTGCAGTACCTAAATAGTCAGGGAAAATTAAATCAGAGGCATATGAAATGGGTAGAGTTTTTGTAGAGTTATACCTTTGTTTTGAAACATAGGAGTGGGAAGTCAAATAGGGTCGTAGATGCCTTAAGTAGGAGGCATACATTGATGACAAAGATGCAGATTGAAGTGGTTGGGTTCAATGAACTCAAGACACTGTATGCAGAAGATCCTAATTTTGCAGAGGCTTGGAAATCTTGCAAGGAACTTGTTACAGTGGACAAGACAAGGTGGCTAGATTTCATAATCCAGGATGGCATGTTATTTATGGGGAGTCAATTGTGTATCCCGAGGAGTTCCATGAGAGAGAACCTGATAAAGGAGAATCATAGTGGAGGAATGGCAGGACATTTTGGTCAGGATAAGACCATTGCCATTATCAGTGAGCATTATTATTGGCCTCAGTTGTCACAGGATGTGAAGAAGTTTGTACAAAGCTGCAGGGTATGTCATATGGCTAAAGGAGTGAGCCAGAATATAGGCTTATATCAGCCCTTACCTATACCAGAGAGGCCATGGGAGGATATAAGTATGGACTTTGTTCTTGGTTTTCCAAGGACACAATGAGGGAATGATTCAGTCTTGTGGTGGTTGATATGTTTTCAAAGATGGCACATTTCATCCCATGCCAAAAGACCCATGATACAATCCACATTGCTGACTTGTTCTTCAGAGAAGTGGTGAGACTACATGGTCTGCCAAAAAGTATAGTATCAGATCGTGATACCAAGTTCGTGGGATACTTTTGGAGGACCTTGTGGAAAAAATTGAAGACAGAGTTGAAGTTTAGTTCTGCACACCATCCACAAACTAATGGAAAGAATGAGGTTGTGAACAGAAGTCTAGGTAACCTACTGAGATGCTTGGTAGGAGATAAACCCAAGGGATGGGACTTGATCTTACCCCAAGCAGAATTTTCTTACAACAATTCTATCAACAGAAGCACTGGTAGATCACCGTTCCAGATTATGTATGGAGGTAGCCCTAGAACGGCTCCAAAATTGAGGAAGATGGACCAAGAGAAGAAAATAAGTGTTGAAGCTAAAGATTTTATAGAGCACATCAAGAATATACATGAGAAGGTACGGGAATGTTGTGCAGTTTTTACACACACGCCCCACTTGGAGTAGGGACCCTCTTTTTTGGTGTCTTTCGACCTTTGGTTTTATTAGATTTATCATTTTGAGGTCCTGACATGTTGGCCTTGCTAGCTTTGACCTTACCTTGAGGCTTGAATTGATTGAAATTGAGTTTAAGCAAAATCTGGGTTTTCACCTGACTCCGGGATTTTCCAGCTCCGGCAAATTTTCCCGGGCCCTGGTTCTTTGTCCGTTTCTGGCTAGATTCTCCGAATCTGGGTTTCTGCTTGACCCTGTGATTTTCCGTTTCTAGCGGATTTTCCCGGTCTGGACTAAAATCCTGAACTTCGTCATTTCCCCAGTTTCTACATTTATGCGAAATTTCTGTCCATCCGGATTTTCGCGTATCTTAGGATTTTCTGAAATTCTGTTTTGGGCTCGGGTTTTTGGATTTGTTAGAAGTGTCTTGTCGCTCATTAATGCTTAAGTACCTTTGCTCAGACGAGTATATGGGCAGATTTAGGGCATTTTAAACATCATTCTGACTTCATTGTTCACTTGTTGATTGCTCTGGCGATTAAGAGTTTCATTTGAGCTTTGAGGATTGATTTCAAGTGGCTCGTGTGTGGATTGCTGGGTGTTAGTGTCTGGATTTGCGTTTCCTGGGTGTGTTCATTTTTGTGGCTATTTCTTCGAGTTCACGTTTCGTCTGAATTGATCCATGGTAGGTTATCGTTTCCCTTTCCATTTTCTATCGTGATGATTGAATGTTTAGGTGCTGAATAATCATCATTTTGGGTCGGCCTTTGCTTGATCACAATTTTATATTTATAGAACTAGGGTTCGACTTTGCCCTTCATCAATTTTTATCATCCTCTTTGCGCATGTTTTGTTTATCAATTTAGAGTTGGATGAGTTTTTCATAACCTTGGCTGAATAGGGTTAGTCCCTAAGTATGTCGTTCACCGGACTCTGGGACGATTAGGGTTTTGGTTCATCTTTCCCAAATTGGCCAACTTCTTGTGGGGTTGTTGCTATTTCATGATGTATATTCATCCCAGCCTGCTCGTACCTTGAAGAGATCCTTGTGCCCATTGGTTAATCACCCAAATGATAATTTTCTTTGAAATCATGAGCTTACCCGGGCTTTAATGGTAGAGGTCTAGTTATTGGAATTAGGGCATCACCATTTCACCATGTGGACTCATCATTTGAGAACTTTGAGAGTTTGAGATCATGTGCAACCTGAATTCTATTGATTAGCGTCAGTTTTGAGACCATTAGAACTCAGGTAGAAAAGATTGCGTGATCATTTAATCACCAGTTCGTGGGTTTTCCTTCGTCGAGTTCCCGTGGTGTTCGTAGAATTTCTGCGCACCTAGATTTTCCCGGTTTAGGCTAATTCCGTGGACTCGAGTAATTTCTAAAACATTCCTAGCTGTCCACAAAAATCTGTCCCATCCGGATTTTTCCGGTTTTCCTATCCAGCTTTATCCTTTCGAGTTTTCGAAGATAGGATTGATGGAACAAAGGCTAATTGCTTATTTCTTGGTGCTAATGAATAAATTGCATGATAATCTAATGATCTTTCAGTTGAACTAACGATTTATTTGACTAATGATGTTTTGGCAACGAGAATCCGTCTGGGTCGTATTTCTCTGAAATTCTGCCCCGACGGGATTTTTCAAGTTTGCATGATTTTCCTGGACTACCTTATTTCTCTGGATCTTCAAGGATTAGTGGATTTTAATTGCTTTGTATGATTTTAGGATAATCTTTGGGTTGGAATATTCATAATAATTGAATACTAATGATGTCTTTTGTGAGTGCAAGCCGAATCAAGCAAGGCTGCTGCTGGGAAATCTAAGGGTGGCTCGGAGGGGTCATCCATTTCTGAGGCAGAAAGACTAAGATTGGATATCAAGAGTCAGCTTCCTGAGAGCAGGATATCCTCTGAATGGTCTGAGGTGTCTGACACCAATGTTGGGGCCTAGAGGTATGAATAATTCAAGTAGAGGACAGCTAAGAAGAATCTGTCTGTGCTGAGGAATGGCATGATGAAATCCGGACTGGTGCATGTGGTAGGTTTCCCTCCGGCAATTCAATGTTATGAGTTGATTCTTGAGTGTGCTCAACAGTATGATTTTGATACACAAAGGGTGGTCAGCACTAAGGGAAGGGTCTTGGCCAACTTTAGTCCTATTTCTATTGCCCAAGCCTTCGACATGCCGAAATTTCCTTCTGTGTGTGCTCTGAACATAGACAAGGCTAAAGCATATTATGAGAATGAGCCGGTCAAGGCCCAACAGATAATCAATACTTGGTTGGAGAAACCAAAGTCCCACCATTCTAAATTGCCTAAGCAGTTGCATAGGATCAAATTTAGGTCAGACATCTATGATGCAATTACATTCCTGAGCAGAGTAGCTGGTTTGAAGACTGCCGGGGTGCTAGAGAGTTGGATGGTCCACGTGATCACCAAGATTGAACAAGGAACCAACTACCACTAGGCAGGGCTTATTAGCTCTGAGATTGACAAACAGTGAAGGAATGTCCTAGAAACTAAGAGGTTCACCATGTCCTCCTATGTTATGTATGTGCTTGCTAGATTCTACCCATACAAGGGTCTGAATCCACAAGGGACGCTGGGACAAGATATTGTCTATGAGGTCTACTCAGAGCTGCATCTAGGACACAAAGACTACCAGAGAGCCAATGATGCATTCGCAATGCATATCACCCGGATGTTACAGAATGCCGAGCATATGAGGCTGTCGGATGGAGCCAAAGGGCTAATAAAGAATTATGGGGCCTGGTTCATTCAATTCCCCACCTTCACCTACCTCAGAATTGATGGATGTCCGGTTGCTCCATATAGGTTAGCTCGGTATCCTACTGATCACATTGTTTTGTTAGAGGTTGTGAGGCAAATTTGTGAGTTTGATGCCATTGTGAAGAAGGAAAAGCATAAGACAGGATTCGGTGGAGATTTCCCTCTCAAGATTGGTGTAGCAAAGATGTGCCCTTCCATCTAATCAGCCCACACTGTAGGAGAAGAGTTGGCATCATATGGTTTCTCTCTCCATTCCAAAAGGATAAACTTTGACATCACAGGGGAGGCACAGAAGAAAGCCACTAGGGAATACCGACACAAGGATGACCTGGAGGACTATTGGGCCAACATCAAAGATGACCTTGAAGCTAGAAAGAAGAGGTATTCTAGGCTCCCTGTGAAGGCAATCAGACAATATAATGTCAAGTTGATCCCGGATCAACTAGAGGATGATGGAAACCTACTACAGGACCACGCCTATGAAGCTATGAAGGACAGGTCCATCAGAGAAATCAACTAGAATGAGAATGAGGTCACAGAGCTAGAAGGCCTAGTGGCCCCCGTCATGAAATTCACCTCTTCCTGGTTAAAGCATAAAATTTGGGAGTTGGAGAGTGAGAAGGTAACTTGTACCTTCAATTTGATGGGAGATCTCAACCCCATGTCAACTTTAGAGGAATCTAAGGAAGATGATCCCAAAGGGAAAACGGTAAAGAGCTCTCCTTTCAAGATAAAGATTAGAGGCCCTAAGGAGGGTAAACGCGAAATCAAGAGGAAGCCAAAAGGAAAGAGGAGATGGCATACTTTGAAGCTTAGTAAGTCCTCTGATGAGGAAGAGTTGGAAGAAGCAGAGGAGGAAGATGTTCCTCCACCACTGAAGAAAACAAGAGAAACCAGGACTTCAAAGAAGAAAGGTCAAGTTGCCTCAAAGGATGAGCCGCCAATTGTAGATGTAGAAAGTTCAGGAGGAGAGAAAACCAAAGTTTATATGAGGATATCTAAGATTCCCTCTCCAAACGACACGGTGCAAAAGATGGATCTTCCACCAAAGTCATCAGTCACGGAGCCACCCAAGGTTGCTTCTCCTTCGCCAAGTGTGCATGAGCAAGAGACCCTTGACGAGCATGAAACCAGTGGAGAGGAAGAGCAATTCAAGGAGGGGACACTCTTTGGTGAAGTAGTTGAGCTTGAGGCCAAGGAAGTAGGAAATCATCCCTCTCCTCTTGTGATGTATAAGGATTCTCCGAAAAATGGTAGAGGAAGCGGATCGCCTAAGCAAGAGGAAGATATCCCTGCTAAAACCCCATCACCGGTGCAAGAGGTGGAGATTGAGGAAGATGAACCCAAGTTGGGTGACAAAGAGGAGCAATATCTTGAGAAGGAAAAGGATAAAACACTAGAAAAACAATAGGAGGAAGTCAGAACAGAAGAAATCCGGGTAGAGCCTGCAGCCCTGGATTGGCTTGAAAAAGAGCTTGCAAGGAAGAAACAGGTGGTAGTTGAGGACACTCCCTCTGATTGAGACGAAATGTTATCCAAAATCGGCAAAGGGAAGAAAAGGAAGCCTGCTAGGGTAGTCTCAAGGATGGAGAGAGATGAAGCTCATAACAAGGTTATCCATATTGCCACCGCTACCGCGGACAAAACAAGAGAGGATGTCACCAATCAGGACTATAATGTGCAAACCATCAACCTTGGGCCTACCTCCATGGAGCAAGACATAGAGGAGTATGAAGGGGCCAGTGTTGTTATCATCGGTAGATTGAGGAAGGAGACCCAGACTAAGCATGAGTTGAAGAAAGAAAATGAAAGTTTAAGAAAATGTTTGGAGGAGGTAATGAAGCCTTTGCAATCCCTCCATCCTTCTTCCTCAGCTACTCCTGGCTTCCTGCCTAAAGAAACTATTATGAGATTGAGAAAATGAAGGCTACTACTCAAACTACAGTGGATTGACTGAAGAACATGCAAGTAAAGGGAGATTATACCATTATGGAAATCTTATCGGTTGGAAAAGATGCAGTCCAAGCCAAGGAGTTGTTGGAGAGTGTGTTGTCTCGGGATAAGGAAGACATTGATCTCTTGTTGCAGAAATCCAGGATTATCATGGAACATGGTAAAGAACAACTGGCTGTGGATGGAATTCTTCCTTCCTCCTGATTGGATGAACCCTGGGAGTGGTTTGAGGCTCTGCAGATTAGGCATAAGGCCATAAAGAAGATTCAAAAGTGAAAGAAATCAATTGATGGTGATCTTACTGCGGTGTATGATGGATACATTGCCTTCTTCAAGGTCATGACTGGAAGGAGGAAAATTGTTCCCAAATATTTGAGCCTAGAACAACTAAGAGAGTGGTGGCATGAAGTCTATGCTCCGAATGCTGAGAGTGCTATGAATAGCCACCAATTTGATGATGCAACCACCTACTTGGCAATAATAGATAAGTATCGGGCCAACAAGGAGGATTGGGATAAGACTGTTGAACAGTCAAAGGAGGAGATTGACTCCATTAAATGCTGGCTTAGGATATTACCTTTGCCACCTGTCACCGAGTTGGATGGAACATTCTTGAGGGCCCAGGGATCATCAGCTTAGAGAAAAGATAAGGGAAGTGGCAATTAATGCCTATTTCAAGATTTGTGCTTCCCTATTATCATAGGGCATGCATTGGACCGAACTACATTGGGGACTGTGTCAAGGCCGACCTTGATGGTGGTTGGCATTTAATGTTTTCCTTAGTTTGATTCTTCCTTGGCCGACTTGTTTTGGCAGTTTTTCTTATTTTGTAAATGTCTGGCTGGGCCGACATACCTTGGGATTTGCTATAAAAGGGCATTCTTGCCTCATTGTAAAGGGTTAGCTAGACAATAATAGAGATAAGCAACAGCAATAGTTAGAGTATTTTGTAATAGAAGTAGTCTTTTCTTTGAAGCAAGTATTGTTACAGAACAATGGAAATGTTGCAACATGTTGATGATTTAATGCAATTGATGGCATTGTGGTTTCTCTGGTGAAATCTCTTGTGTTATCTTATCTCACATGGTTCTTGTTGTTCTATCTTTCAAATTGCTTGGAGATTTAGGGCTTAGTGTTTAGAATTAAATTAGTTTTAGTTTGATGAATGATGTTTATGATTTCATATTTGGAATATTTATAGCAATCTCTGGTCTATACTCCCAGTAACTATCTAATTGTAGTAGGTTGGTGAAGTCAACCTGGACCATATATTCTTATGTGCTTAAGTTCGATTGTAGATGAATGTCTATGATTTGAAAATCTATATACCTTAGAAGATTGCACCATTCTTGTTATATTGCATTGTGGGTTTATCAAGGATTGGTTATTCGAGATTGGTCCATTCCAGATATCTATCATTTGCATTGTTCATTCTAGGAGTAGTGTAGATTTTATTATATCCTTGCACCCTTATCTTTTGTCATTTCTTTATTATCTGGTTAGATTTAGAATTGGAGATTATCATATCGCAAGATCTGATAAGTGGAAAGATACAATTTGTTTGTAGTAAGGTCCCTTTGTGATTACCAGCATTTTCACATAATTATCTGAGTTGTTTATGTATTGTCATGACCTGACACCCGAGAGACCTTGGGGTGATTTTCAGTGATTTATTATTGAAAATAACCTTTCAAGAGAGATAGAATATTGCATTTTGTCTGAGTTGTTGCTATGCAGAAAACACCATCAACAGATTGGCACTAGAGGGAGGGCCTGAATGAGCACAATGGATCATTTCTTGAACGCCATCTCTCCCAAAAGATATGGGAGAAGTACCTGATCTACCATAGGAGAAGAGGATTTACAGGAATTATAGTTCCCTACTAGGTCAAGAAGGACTTGAGAAAGGGGAGAATCATCATCACCCATCCCTTCACCAGCATCATCCACGTCTTCACATCCTGAGGTTGAGGCTATACCCATCCCTGAGGCGGTTTCCATTCAACAGCCCCAGCTTATCGTTAACCAACCACAACCACCACCCCCACTTTTACCAATGGCTTTCCTTGCTAATAATCCATCCCCTTTGTCTTTGAATGCTTATAATGTAATGCCCAAAAACTATGAGCATTTCTGTTCAAAATTCCATGTCAATGATCCAAATAGGACTGCAGAAGAACATGTGAGGATTTTCCAAACCTGTCTCAAGGACAGAGGGATTGTTCATGAGGATGTTGCCTGTAGGTTGTTTCCTTATTCATTAGGAGAGGAAGCATTTTACTGGTACAACCATCTCCCTGCTGGTTCAATTCTTAATTGGAATGATCTTGAAAAGGCCTTTTTATAGAAGTTTTGAATACCTATCAGTTCCAATGAGTTATACCTGCAATTCATCAAAGTCAAGAGAGAGGTTAATGAACCCATATCCAGTTTCAATAATAGGTTCCATCATGCATACACCAGACTTCAAGATCCATATGTTTTAGATGATAATACAGCCTTGGGAGTCTATTATGAGGCCTTGGATAGCCTTACAACAACCTTCCTGAAATGGAGATCCAATCTTCTAGGTACCCTAACTGATGCTTACATGGAGGCTGTTAAGCTCAGTACAGATTTGAGACAACATTTGACTGGACCATTACCTTCCCTAGGACCAATTGCACATCCCAGCCAGGTTCAAGCAGTGAATCAGGCACTTACCAATCACACTCCAATAATGAATCCAGTTCCTCAGTTACCTTTGGTACCACACCCTGGTCATCCCATGAACCAGGCTTCCCCAATGACAAACTTCCCTCAACAACAGGTTAACCAGCCTATGTATCCATCACAGTTGACTAGTTTCCCTACTTATTTGCAGAATTCTGAGGTGTTGCATCAATCTATGGGATCTGCTACAATGTTTGTCCCTCCTCAGAATAACCAAAACCAGATCCCTTACCAAGATCCAAACAGGGAGAGGATCGATGAAATGGCTAAGCAGATAAAGAAGCTAAATCTGGAGGTGACCTACTTAAGAAATCAAAATAGCCAACTGCAAGCTACCTAGAAGAGCATGCAATCCAATTAGAACAGAGAGTTTCCACAAGGGCAGAACTTTGACCGAGGACAACGCAATGAAAGAGGATTCCATAACGACAAAGGATACAATGAGGACAGGGGTTACAATAATGACAGAGGATTCAATAGTGATAGAAGACAAAACTTCGATAGAGGCCAAGGTAGTGGACTAGGATTTGATAAAAGGCCGTCACAAGGACAGGGCAGAACTTGGAATACAGGCCCTAATAATGGAGGAGTTCCCACCCCATTGGATCAACCAGCTAATCAAATTGTCAATCAATCTACAAATCAGCCAGTCAGTCAAGAGAAGACTCCCAGTGGTGTATATCTAGCTGAAGCAGCCCTATAAGGATGGTGCAGGCTCCATAAGACAAGTCAGCATTCAGAGTTAGAGTGTTCAGAATTTCAGACTGCTGCCTCCATTTTCCAGTATGAGGTAGAAAATAATGCAAATGGATAGGAAATTGTTCCCTCCACACCATATGATTCTCCTGTGCTGGTGTTAAATCATGCTCCTTTCCCAACAAGTAAGGAAAACGTGCCAGAAGAAGAGCCAGATCCTCAAGAAGAAAGGGAAGACCAAATATGCAATGGTGATGAAGTTGCTCAATTATTCAATGAGGAAGCAATGAATGATAATGGTCCCCTTGATCAAGAAGAAAATTACGTTGAAGAAGTACAAATGTTCCAGCGGCAAGGTTGAGGGATTTGCCTCATAGGTGTCCACAGCCTGGAGGACCTTTTACCACCTCCATTCCTCCTAACAACTTCAGTACCCCTCTGGATCCTAATGCTAGCAATAATCCATCTTATCCACATGTTTCCAAGCAGTATCTTTCAAAGGAAAGACAGGCTCAAACTGACCAACAAAGGGAAAAGATTGTTCAAGCAAGCAAAGATAAGGTAGAAGAACTTTCTAGGAAAGCTTCTACTGATATGAGTGAGGAGTAGATGGCTTCATATGTTGCTGAGGAATTCAAGAAATTAAAGGTAAATCTTTCAGTATTTGAATTATTAAGATTCCCTGCAATTAGAAAGGTTGTTTTAGGTACCTATGATGCACAGTCAATGTCTTTGGGTAAGCCTTCTAGTGAGAGTATCAGCCAGACTTCCAGTTCCCAGCCTGTGAGGACACAAAACCAGGCACAAAATCGGACTAACTTGCCTCCTAGAGATAAAGGAAAAGAAAAGGATAAGACTCAAGTGGCTCAAGTGGATACTTAGCCCACTTTGTTCCAAGGAAAGACAGAAACCCCACCATTTCTGATCTATGTCCGTATATTCGATAAGAATCTGCATAATTGCTTATTAGATTCTAGTGCTTCCACCAAAGTGATGCCTTTTGGAGTTTGTTGAGCTTTAGGAATTACGCCTGCTAACTCTCAGAAGAAGGTGACTCAGTTGGATAGAACTAAATTAAATATGGTGGGAGAATTAAACATGATTCACATGCAGATAGTTTCTGACCCAAGAATTCAATAGGTTATCAACATCTAGGTAGCTGATATCCTTGATGCATATGGTTTGATTTTAGGAAGAGATTTCACCAAAGCTTTAAATGGATATGTGTCCATTGACCACTCTCACATGTGGCTTCCATGGAAAGGAGTGCCCAATCAGATTAGAATTGAAAGAGAGCCAAAAATGAAATACATGATCACGGAGTACCAAAATACTTCAACAGAAGTTCTGATATCAGAAGCTGGCATGGGAAATTATATATTGTCAACTCAGTATGAAGAGACAGACTCAGAAGAGGTGTTGATGTTGCATACGGTGTCTATTGATGTTGAGACAGGGTCCAGCCATGGTGATGTTTTGACAGAATCAATTGAGGAAGAAGAACCTGAAGATAATCAGATCAGCGTGTTAAGCAGTTTTCAGGAATTCATCAAGCAGTGTGTTGAGAATCAGACTCACCTGGGAAAGAAAACAAGTTTCAAGGAATTACTCTTACCTAATTGGTGTAGAGTCCATAATGCTTCCCATTCAGAGTTGGAGTGTTGTCTATACCAGACAGCAGTAAAACAAGTACAGAAATGCCTAGATCTAGCTCAAGTTGTGAAGACAAAGGTGCACAATCTTCAGGGAAAAGAAGAGAAACCTATAGTGACTAAGGAATCTTCCAACACTGATAAGCCAAAAGATATGATAAAGAAGACTACCAATGCTGAATGCTGGACTCTCAAATTTGATGGATCCAAATCCAAGCATGGAGCTAGGGCAGGGTTTGAACTGATCAGTCCAAAAGGTAAGAATTTCTTTGCAGCCCACAGGCTTCAATTTTATTGCACCAATAATGTGGCAGAGTATGAAGCATTAATTCATAGACTTCTCATGGCACTTAAGAGAAAGGTCAAGATTCTGTAAGTTTTTGGTGATTCAGAATTAGTAGTCAAACAAGTGAGAAAGCAATATTCATGCCATGATAGGAGAATGACTAACTATAGGCATAGAGTGTGGGACCTCATTGAGGGATTTGACGCTTTTAATATCCAACTGATACCACGACAGAAGAATCAAACTGTTGATTCTCTGGCCCAAGCAGCAAGCACTTTGCAGCCTTTATCTTTGTTAGGATTAAAGAAATTCACTGTAGAACTAACTCCTGTGCCATCAGTCCCAGACAATGTTACTAATTTTCAGGTGTTTGAGGATGATAAGCACATTCTTGATTTTATCACAAATACAGACGTCTTTGCTTCCCAAATCATTGACGAAGTAGAACCACAGGAAGCCAAACTGGACTTGGAAGGTGTACTGAATCTAAAGTCTAATACTATACCAAGGGGAATGGTACAGTTGGAGTGAATCTTTGATATGGATAAGATCAGAGATCAGGAACAAGAGGCAAAGAAAGAATCAATCAGTGGACAGTGTGACACTCACAATGTGGGAATTGAGGACAATGTTAAGAATATTTTCATTGGTAAGGTATGCACTCCAGAAGAAAGACAAGGGATAATTGAAGCCTTACATAGTTTTCCAGATATAGTAGCCTGGGGTTATGAGGACTTGAAAACCTATGATACATCAATCATAACTCATACTATACCCCTGAAACCAGGTGCCAAGCCTTTCAGATAGAGACAGTGGCCTATTAACGCATTGTTGGAACCACTCATACAGAAGGAAGTTCAGAAATTAGTGTCTGTCAGAATCATATTTCCTGTCAGTCATTCAACGTGGGTGGCAAACCTGGTTCCAGTAAGGAAAAAGAATGGAGAAATTAGGCTCTGTGTTGACTTCAGAAAAGGACAACTATTCAGTTCCTTCATTAGATGAGGTGCTTCAAGTGGTCAATGGATCTCAGATGATGTCCTTTCTGGATGGTTATTCAAGATACAATCAGGTAATGGTTCAGTATGAGGACAGACACAAAACTGCTTTCACTACTAAGTGGGGTACCTTTTCCTATAGGAGGATGCCATTTGGACTCATTAATGTAGGGACTACATTTCAGAGAGCCATGGATATTGCTTTCAAAGATATTATAGGAAAATGCATCATAATTTATATGGATGACCTGACTGTTTTTTCAAAGAATAGAGGGGATCACATCTCAGATTTATGGAAAGTCTTTCAAAAGTGCAGAGAATTTGGCATATCCTTGAATCCTAAAAAGTGTATTTTCGGAGTAACAGAAGGAAAGTTGTTAGGACATGTCATATCAGAAAAGGGAATTGCTATAGATCCAGAAAGAGTGGAGGCCATATTGAAGATTCAGCTGCCAGCTAGCAAAAAGGAGATGAAGTCCTTCTTTGGTAAGATCAACTTCGTCAGAAAATTCATCACTGGATTCGCTAAAATTGTGAAACTATTAAATGCAATGTTGAAACAAGATGCTAAGATTGAATGGACTACAGAAGCGAATGAGGCATTTGCAGAGATCAAGAGAGCCATTGTTGATGCTCCAGTATTGGTAAGTCCTGATTACAGCAAACCCTTTTATATCTATTCATTTGCTTCAGACCATTCATGTGCTGGAATGCTAATTCAAAAGTTTGATGAGGGAAATGAGCATCCTATTGTTTTTATGAGTGCACCATTGAAGGATGCTGAGTTGAAATATCCAAGTGTGGAAAAGTAGGCATATGCCCTGGTCAGAGTAGTAAAGAAATTCAGGCATTATATGCAATCGTCCCTGATTCTGCAGTTAAGTTACTCCTGATGCAGAATGAATTAGGTGAGCATAGAGCAAAATGGGTGACCATGCTACAAGAGTATGACATTGAGATCTAGCCCATGAAGCTGGTAAGAGGGCAAGGACTCACTCAAACTATGGCTGAGATAGGCCCTGAGTTGTCTGTTCAGAACTATAATATTGAAGAGGTTTCTCCAGATGGTTGGTATGATGACATAGTGTATTACTTGCTGAACCAACAACCTCCAATTCATCTTAATGCAGTTCAAAGATGAGCTCTAAGGTTAAAGAGTGATGGTTTCATGTTGAAATGAGTTGTTCTGTATAAGAGAAATCATGAAGGCATTTATTTAAGGTGTCTTGGAAAATAGGAAGCTGAAAAAGTGATGAATGAATTTCATGAGAAATATGGTACTGGTCATGGCTCTACAATTGCCACAACAAACCAGATCTTGCGGGTAGGGTATTACTGGCCTACGTTGTTCAAGGATGTTCACCATCATGTGCGGACCTGTCACACTTACCAAACTTCAGCAACAAGAGAAAGGTGTGCAACACTTTCCCTCCAATCAGTAACTGAGGTAAGACCTTTTGCTTAGTGGGGAATGGATTTCATAGGCCCCATCAACCCACCATCTTCTGCAGGACATAGGTACATTCTCACTATTACTGATTACTTTACAAGGTGGACTGAAGCTTTTGCTTGTAGGCAATGTACATCAGATGTAGTGATTGATTTCATAGAATCTGCTATTCTTAATCAGTTTGGATGTCCTATTGTTGTTGTCTCTGATAATGGTCCTGCCTTTGCATCTTTGAAATTCTTAAATTGAGCTTTTGATCATGGAATTATTGTGAAGTTTGCATCTAATTATTACCCCCAAGGAAATGGCCTAGCAGAGTCCTCTAATAAGAACCTATTGACTGTCATCCGTAAGCTGTTAGAGAGGAACCCAAAAGACTGGCATACCCAGCTTCGGTTTTCCCTTTGGGTAGATCGCACCAGCCTTAAATCATCCATTGGAACATCTCCCTATCACTTAGTGTATGGTCTAGAACTAGTATTCCCTATCCAACTCAAGATCCCAACTTTACAGTTTATAAATCAGTTTTATGATGAAGGGGACAAAAGGGAGGCTAGGTTAGCAGAACTATTACACCTTGTGGAGAAACGAGACAACGCCCTAGAAAATTTTGCCAAACATCAGGGGGTAGTTAAGAGATGGTTTGATAGGAGGGCTAAAGTTAAAGCCTTTAGGATTTCTGACCTTGTCCTATACTAGGATAAACCTCATGATTAGAAAGGGAATCATGGGAAGTTTGATAAATTGTGGCTCGGCCCATATCAGATTGCTGAAATACTTGGAGATAATGCCTTTCGTCTGAAGACTCTCACAAGAGAGGATATCCCACTGCCTATCAATGGGTAGTATTTGAAACATTATTTCTAGTCCTGAGCTGTTTTCAGCTCCATGCCCTGTAAATAGTTAGTTTAGGTTGCTTTGCTTGTTTTTTTTGGTTAGAGTAGGTTTCCCTTTTGGTTGGCTTGCTTTGCTTTGGTTAGATTAGGTTTGCTTTGGTTTGTTTGTTTTGGTTTGCATTGCTCTTGCTCTTGGTCCTTTCCTCTTTTGGGATCCTCAGGTGCATCTGTATGGCAATGGTGACAAAGCCAGTCTAATGTTCTTGGTATTTCCCTTACAAACTTTAATCATCCTTCCAGGACACCATGGTACGAACTCTCTATCCAATGTCACTTATTCTTATGCTGAGGCAAAGGGTTTTCGAGTCAGTTTGAACAGGAATATATTGGGGTCTTATACTTTTAATTATTAATATACCTAAAGTCGTAGAAGGTCCTTATAAGGTCTGAACAGGTGAAAAATCATTTTTCTGCTCTAGTGCCACTGTGATTCTCAGCCCTGAGTGTGGACTTCATTGTTCACAAGTTGAATGAAATGAGCGAAAAAAGAAAAAGAAATATCAGCAAAAAGAAAAGGAAAAAAAAAGAAAGAAAATATTGAAAGTCACAAGGTTTGAATTCAACTTAACAGGGGGATCTGAATATCTCTACCGGGGCTATAGACGCCTGACTGGCAGTAGAGCTATTTTCAGGAGGATCACAGCGATAACCTCGTTAGGGCTATGGACGCCTGACTGGCAGCGAGGCCCTATCCAGGTTACTTTTAGAGTATGAATCCATACGTAGCTTGTTCACGCCAAGTCCGGTTCCTGTTGCAACTAAGGGACGGTAATGAATGCTTGTGCACACACTTAGACCCTGGTATAAAAAAGTTTGGATGACTAGGGGTTTCTTTGTTTAAACATGAGGTGGTGGCTGGGTATCTGAGTTGAAACCATAAGTTCTAGGTTCTTGATTCTAGTTTGTCATTGTAATGCTCAGGAGCATTTCCCCAGCAGAGTCGCTATTTGTTGTACAATTTTTGCACACATGCCCCATTTGGAGTAGGGACCCTCTTTTCTGGTGTCTTTCGACCTTTGGTTTTATTGGATTTATCATTTTGAGGTCCTGACATGTTGGCCTTGCTAGCTTTGACCTTACCTTGAGGCTTGAATTGATTGAAATTGAGTTTAAGAAAAATTCGGGTTTTCACCTAACTCTGGGATTTTCTAGCTCCGGCGGATTTTCCCGGGCCCTGGTTCTTTGTCCGTTACTGGCTGGATTCTCCGAATCCGGGTTTTTGCTTGACCCCGGGATTTTTCGTTTCTGGCGGATTTTCCCGGTCTGCACTAAAATCCTGAACTTCGTCATTTCCCCAGTTTTTGTATTTCCGCGAAATTTCTGTCCATCCGAATTTCCACGTATCTTAGGATTTTCTGAAATTCCATTTTGGGCTCAGGTTTCTGGATTTGTTAGAAGTGTCTTGTCACTCATTAATGCTTAAGTACCTTTGCGCAGACGAGTATATGGGCAGATTTAGGGCATTTTAAACATCATTCTGACTTCATTGTTCACTTGTTGATTGCTCTGGCGATTAATATTTTTATTTGAGCTTTGAGGATTGATTTCAAGCGGCTCGTGTGTGCATTGCTGGGTGTCGGTGTCTAGATTTGCGTTTCCTGGGTGTGTTTTTTTTTGCGGCTATTTCTTCGAGTTCGGGTTTTATCTGAATTGATCCATGGTAGGTTATCATTTCCATTTCCATTTGCTTGCATGATGATTAAATGTTTAGGTGCTGAATAATCATCATTTTGGGTCGACCTTTGCTTGATCACGATTTTATATTTATAGAACTAGGGTTCGACTTTTCCCTTCATCAATTTTTATCATCCTCTTTGCGCGCATTTTGTTTATCAATTTAGAGTTGGATGAGTTTTTTGTAACCTTGGCTGAATAGGGTTAGTCCCTAAGTGTGTCATTCACCGGACTCTGGGACGATTAGGGTTTCGGTTCATCTTCCCCAAATTGGCCAACTTCCTGTGGGGTTGTTGCTATTTCATGATGTATATTCGGCCCAGCCTACTCGTACCTTGAAGAGATCCTTGTGCCCATTGGTTAATCGCCCAAATTATAATTTTCTTTGAAATCATGAGCTTACCCGGGCTTTAATGGCGGAGGTCTGGTTATTAGAATTAGGGCATTGCCATTTCACCATGTGGACTCGTCATTTGAGAACTTTGAGAGTTTGAGATCATGTGCAACCTGAATTCTGTTGATTAGCATCAGTTTTGAGACCATTAGAACTCAGGTAGAAAAGATTGCGTGATCATTTAATCGCTAGTTTGTGGGTTTTCCTTCGTCAGGTTCCCGTAGTGTCCGCGAAATTTCTGCGCACCTGGATTTTCCCGGTTTAGGCTAATTCCGTGGATTGGAGTAATTTCCGAAACATTCCTAGCTGTCCGCAAAAATCTGTCCCATCTGGATTTTTTCGGTTTTCCTGTCCAGCTTTATCCTTTTGAGTTTTCGAAGATAGGATTGATGGAACAAAGGCTAATTGCTTATTTCTTGGTGCTAATGAATAAATTGCATGATAATCTAATGATCTTTCAGTTGAACTAATGATTTATTTGACTAATGATGTTTTGGCAACAAGAATCCGTCTGGGTCGGATTTCTCTGAAATTCTGCCCCGACGGGATTTTCCCGGTTTGCATGATTTTCTTGGACTACCTTATTTCTCTGGATCTTCAAGGATTAGTGGATTTTAATTGCTTTGTATGATTTTAGGCTAATCTTTGGGTTGGAATATGCATAATAATTGAATACTAATGATGTCTTTTGTGAGTGCAGGCCGAATCAAGTAAGACTGCTGCCAGGAAATCTAAGGGTGGCTCGGAGGGGTCATCCATTTCTGAGGCAGAAAGACTAAGATTAGATATCAAGAGTCAGCTTCTTGAGAGTAGGATATCCTCCATATGGTTCGAGGTGTCTGACACCAATGTTTGGGCCTGGAGGTATGAAGAATTCAAGCAGAGGACAACTAAGAAGAATCTGTCTATGCTGAGGAATGGCATGATGAAATCTAGACTGGTGCATGTGGTAGGTTTCCCTCCAGCAATTCAATGTTATGAGCTGATTCTTGAGTGTGCTCGACAGTACGATTTTGATACACAAAGGGTGGTCAGCACTGAGGGAAGGGTCTTGGCCAACTTTAGTCCTGTTTCTATTTCCCAAGCCTTCGACATGCCGGACTTGCCTTCTGTGTGTGCTCTGAACATAGACACGGCTAAAAAATATTATGAGAATGAGTCGGTCAAGGCCCAACAGATAATCAATTCTTGGTTAGAGAAACCAAAGTCCCACCATTCTAAATTGCCTAAGCAGTTGCACATGATCAAATTCAGGTCAGACATCTATGATGCAATTACATTCCTCAGCAAAGTAGCTGGTTTGAAGACTGCCGGGGTGCTAGAGAGCTGGATGGTCCACGTGATCACCAAGATTGAACAAGGAACCAACTACCACTGGGCAGGGCTTATTAGCTCTGAGATTGACAAACAGTTAAGGAACATCCTAGAAACTAAGAGGTTCACCATTCCTCTTATGTTATGTATGTGCTTGCCAGATTCTACCCATACAAGGGTTTGAATCCACGAGGGACGCTGGGACAAGATATTGTCTATGAGGTCTACTCGGAGCTACATCTAGGACACAAAGACTACTGGAGAGCCAATGATGCATTCACAATGCATATCACCCGGATGTTATAGAATGTCGAGCATATGAGGCTGTCGGATGGAGCCAAAGTGCTGATAAAGAATTATGGGGCCTGGTTCATTCAATTCCCCACCTTCACCTACCTCAGAATTGATGGATGTCTGGTTGCTCCATATAGGTTACCTTGGTATCCTAATGATCACATTGTTTAGTTAGAGGTTGTGAGGAAGATTTGTGAGTTTGATGCAATTATGAAGAAGGAAAAGCATAAGACAGGCTTCGGTGGAGATTTCCCTCTCAGGATTGGTGTAGCAAAGATGTGCCCTTCCATCTAATCAGCCCACACTGCAGGAGAAGAGTTGGCAACATATGGTTTCTCTTTCTATTCCAAAAGGATGAACTTTGACATCACATGGGAGGCACAGAAGAAAGCCACTAGGGAATACCGACACAAGGATGACCTGGAGGACTATTGGGCCAACATCAAAGACGACCTTGAAGCTAGAAAGAAGAGGTATTCTAGGCTCCCTATGGAGGCAATCAGACAATATAATGTCAAGTTGATCCCGGATCAACTAGAGAATGATGGAAACCTAGTACAGGACCACACCTATGAAGCCGTGAAGGACAGGTCCATCAGAGAAATCAACTGGAATGAGAATGAGGTCACAAAGCTGGAAGACCTAATGGCCCCCCTCATGAAATTCACCTCTTCCTAGTTAAAGCATAAAGTTTGGGAGTTGGAGAGCGAGAAGGTAACTTGTACCTTCAATTTGAGGGGAGATCTCAACCCCATGTCGACTTCAAAGGAATCCGGGGAAGATGATCCCAAAGGGAAAATGGTAAAGAACTCTCCTTTCAAGATAAAGATTAGAGGCCCTAAGGAGGGTAAACCTGAAATAAAGAGGAAGCCAAAAGGAAAGAGGAGATGGCAGACTTTGAAGCTTAGTAAGTCCTCTGATGAGGAAGAGTTGGAAGAAGTAGAGGAGGAAGATGTTCCTCCACCACTGAAGAAAACAAGAGCAACCATGACTTCAATGAAGAAAGGTCAAGTTGCCTCAAAGGATGAGCCTCTGATTGTAGATGTAGAAAGTTCAGGAGGAGAGAAAACCAAAGTTTATATGAGGAGATCTAGGACTCCCTCTCCAAAGGACACAGTGCAAAAGATGGATCTTTCACCAAAGTCATCAGTCACGGAGCCACCCAAGGTTGCTTCTCCTCCGCCAAGTGTGCATGAGCAAGAGACCCTTGAGGAGCATGAAACCAGTGGAGAGGCAGAGCCATTCAAGGAGGGGACACTCTTTGGTGAAGCAGCTGAGCTTGAGGCTGAGGAAGTAGGAAAGCATCCCTCTCCTCTTTTGATGTATGAGGATTCTCCAAAAAATGGTAGAGGAAGCGGATCGCCTGAGCAAGAGGAAGATATCTCTGCTAAAACCCCATCACCAGTGCAAGAGGTGGAGATTGAGGAAGATGAACCCGAGTTGGGTGACAAAGAGGAGAAATATCCTGAGAAGGAAAAGGATAAAATGCCAGAAAAACAATAGGAGGAAGTCAGAGCAGAAGAAATCCAGGTAGACCCTGCAGCCCCGGACTGGCTTGAAAAAGAGCTTGCAAGGAAGAAACAGGTGGTAGTCGAGGACACTCCCTTGGATTGGGATGAAATGTTATCCAAAATCGGCAAAGGAAAAAAAGGAAGGCTGCTAGGCTAGTCTCAAGGATGGAGAGAGATGAAGCTCATAACAGGGTTATCCATATTGCCACCCCTGCCGTGGACAAAACAAGAGAGGATGTCACCAGTCAGGACTATAATGTGCAAACCATCAACCTTGGGCCTGCCTCCATGGAGCAAGACATGGAAGAGTATGAAGGGTCCAGTGTTGTTATCATTGGCAGATTAAGGAAGGAGACCTAGACTAAGCATGAGTTGAAGAAAGAAAATGAAAGATTAAGAAAATGTTTAGAGGAGGTAATGAAGCCTTTGCAATCCCTCCATCCTTCTTCCTCAGCTACTCCTAGCTTTCTGCCTAAAGAATCTATTTCTGAGATTGAGAAAATGAAGGCTACTACTCAAACTGCAGTGGATTGGCTGAAGAACATGCAAGTAAAGGGAGATGATACCATTAAGGAAATATTATCGGTTGGAAAAGATGTAGTCCAAGCCAAGGAGTTGTTGGAGAGTGTGTTGTCCTGAGATAAGGAAGACATTGATCTCTTGCTGCAGAAATCCAGGATTATCATGGAACATGGTAAAGAACAACTGGCTGTGGATGTAATTCTTCCTTCCTCCCGATTGGATGAACCCTGGGAGTGGTTTGAGGCTCTGCAGATTAGGCATAAGGCCATGAAGAAGATTCAGAAGTGAAAGAAATCAATTGATGGTGATCTTACTGCGGTGTATGATGGATGCATTGCCTTCTTCGAGGTCATGACTGGAAGGAGGAAAATTGCTCCCAAATATTTGAGCCTAGAACAGCTAAGAGAGTGGTGGCATGAAGTTTATGCTCCAGATGCTGAGAGTGCTATGACTAGCCACTAATTTGATGATGCAGCCACCTACTTGGCAATAATAGATAAGTACCGAGCCAACAAGGAGGATTGGGATAAGACTGTTGAACAGTCAAAGGAGGAGATTGACTCCATTAAATTTTGGCTTAGGATATTACCTTTGCCACCTGTCACCGAGTTGGATGGAACATTCTTGAGGGTCCAGGGATCATCAGCTCCGAGAAAAGATAAGGGAAGTGGCAGTTAATGCCTATTTCGAGATTTTTGCTTCCCTATTATCATAGGGCATGCATTGGACTGGACTACATTGGGGATTGTGTTAAGGCCGACCTTGATGGTGGATGGCATTTAATATTTGCCTTAGTTTGATTCTTCCTTGGCCGACTTGTTTTGGCGATTTTTCTTATTTTGTAAATGTCTGGCTGGGCCGACATACCTTGGGATTTTCTATAAAAGGGCATTCTTGCCTCATTGTAAAGGGTTAGGTAGATAATAATAGAGATAAGCAAGAGCAATAGTTAGAGTATTTTGTAATAGAAGTAGTCTTTTCCTTGAAGCAAGTATTGTTACAGAACAATGGAATTGTTGCAGCATGTTGATGATTTAATGCAATTGATGGCATTGTGGTTTCTCTGGTGAAATCTCTTGTGTTACCTTATCTCGCATGGTTCTTGTTGTTCTATCTTTCAAATTACTTGGAGATTTAGGGCTTAGTGTTCAGAATTAAATTAGTTTTAGTTTGATGAATGATGTTTATGATTTCATATTTGGAATGTTTGTAGCAATCTCTGGTCTATACTCTCAGTAACTATCTAATTGTAGTAGGCTGGTGAAGTCAACCTGGACCATATATTCTTACGTGCTTAAGTTCAATTGTGGATGAATGTCTATGATTTGAAAATCTATATACCTTAGAAGATTGCACCGTTCTTGTGATATTGCATTGTGGGTTGATCAAGGATTGGTTATTCGAGATTGGTCCATTCCAGATATCTATCATTTGCATTGTTCATTCTAGGAGTAGTGTAGATCTTATTATATCCTTGCACCCTTATCTTTTGTCATTTCTTTATTATCTAGTTAGATTTAGAATTGGAGATCATCATATCGCAAGATCTGATAAGTGGAAAGATACAGTTTGCTTGTAGTAAGGTCCCTTTGTGATTACCAGCATTTTCACATAATTATCTGAGTTGTTTATGCATTGTCATGACCTGACACCCGAGAGACCTTGGGGTGATTTTCAATGATTTATTATTGGAAATAACCTTTCAAGAGAGATAGAATATTGCATTATGTCTGAGTTGTTGCTGTGCAGAAAACACCATCAACAGGAAACACATTAATAAGATGAATATGCAATATAAGGCTAAGGCAGATCAGAAAAGGAGGAATAAGGAGTTTCAGATTGGCGATTAAGTAATGGTCCACTTGAGGAAAGAAAGGTTTCCAATGGGAACCTATAACAAATTGAAGATGAAGAAATTCTGTCCCCGTAAGATTTTGAAGAAGCATGATTCAGGGAATGCTTATGAGGTATAGTTTCCTGATGGAATCAACATTTCCCTTGTGTTCAACATTTCAGATTTGATAGAGTATCATGAAGGTGGAAATGAGGAAGCACCAGCAATAGGGCAGTATGACATTCCAACACCTACTTCAAAAAGGGAGGAGGTTGAAGCAATCTTGGATAGTCATGTGGGAAGGAGTACTAGAAACAGACAATATGAAGAATATCTAGTGAAATGGAGAGGAAGTCCTATGGAAGATTCATCCTAGCTATCTAAGGCAGCAGTTGACCAGTTGGATTTTCCTCAACCATCTGAGATGTCCTGGGGTCACTTCTCAAATTACCCTGAGTTTCTGATGCAGGAGCATCCAGTGGTGTAAGGGAAATCTTGCATCACCCAAAAATAGTTAAATTTCAAGTTTCTTAGTTTTTATATGTTTTTACATTTTTGGATACCCTTTTCATCATAATGAAATTCCCAATTTACGGTTTTTATTTTCTATTCTTGGGTTGAAAGATATTGCAGTTTTAGTTTCCCAGATTTGCACCTGAAAATCTTCTAGGTTGGATTTGAGGCACTTAAAGTTCCCATAATGGCCCTAAAACTTGTCAAAATTGGCATTGCTGATTTCAAGTGTGTTATGACTTCGAGACCTTTCCAACGGTTCAAACGGTTCGCGAATCAGAGTCCCGGATCAAAAGTTATGGCCCCGAGAAATTGACACACTTTCTAGAAGATACAATTGCAAATGTTCTTTTGAAATTTGAACTTCAAGTTGTAATTTTTGACGCCAAACCGCCTAAACTCAAATTTGAATGTTGTTTTGGCTCCAAACTAAAGAGGATCTCTATTTATGGGTGGGTTTCTAATTTTTGGGTAGCTTTTTGGGGGACAAGCTTGCATATTGTGAAAGGGTTATTCTGTTGTTGTCTATAACTTGCATGTGTTGTAGAACTTGGGGATTTGAGATCCTCTGCATGTAAGAAGCTCCATTTCTGAATAATAAAATTATTCTCTTGTTTGTGGGTTATTTTCTAAGTCTTGGGTTACGCCCTCATCACTTTTTAATTAGCTTTGTAGTAAGTTTATAGACTTAGATATTTAATAAATGAATTACTTAAGTGTAGGAAGATATCTATTAAATTGATTATTGTGCTTGGGATAAATAGAAGTATTAGTGAATTTCCTTACTTTGATTTTTAATTGATGAAAATGGTGATTTGATTGAGAATTGGATGATTTATTATTTAAATTCCATATAGTTAGTGATATGGTGTTATTTAATTGGATGTGATATTTTACTTTGTTCTTGTATGGATTAGTGTTATCTCTAGAGGTTAGGGAAAGTGTGAATGCATTTCTATGGTTACATCTTTTTGGTTCATGTTGATACCATGTGGGGATTTGTGGGTGGTGCCCTATTGTGAGTTATGTTTCTTTTGGTTGAACATTGTGGTACCTATTTCTTGGTTTTGGTTTTAGGTAAAGCATAGGGGAGAGTGGCTCTTCTTGGGGACAATGTACAATTGTTCACCCTTGAAAGAGTTTCCCTAATTAAGTGAAAACCTAATTAATTTACTTAGTGGGTTGGGTTAGTTATCACATAACAAGATAAAAATATACACCTCACCCTTGTTGTTAGTGCTCCCAAAGGCTAAGGATAGGTGGGAAGACCTGGTCGGTAAGGTCACTACCTTGTCTTCACGAAAGGTAGATGGCTCTGCATGAGTCACCTAATGGGGCAGCACCTTGAAACAGGATGTCTAGTTAACCATAGATGGAGGCGGTTCCTAGATTATAGGTAGTCTGGTGAATCTATGAAGGCCATGCGATGACACTCTCCCATTATTCCCCTTTGTTTCCCTTGTTCTTGTGCCTCTGGAGTTGTTTTGGTTCTTTGAGTTATTTATTTACTGTTGATTTTTATGTTGTTCATGGGCTTGAGTCTTGTAATGTGTGTCCTTTATGTTTGAGTTTTTGGCCGAGGGTTCTTTCTTATCGACTCCTTGCATGGGGGGTGTTCCTTCGGGTCCACACGGTTGGGTGGATATGTGCAATGCACCCATTGGGTCTCCAGTTGTGATCATGGCATGGATGTAGTTGCAGTGAACTTGAAGCTCACACAAAGAAGATTGTACCTATGCAAACTTCTCTTTCATTATTGTACTTTTGTATTATTGATTGTACCCTTCCCAATGTTAAAAGGGAAGTGGCCTTGTAATGTAACTCTTATTTTATATTGTGTTGTATTTGTGGAAATATATTCCACATTTGTAACTTTGAACTTTGAAAATGAATATAATATTATGTGATTTATGTTTATGAATTTATATCTTATTCTTGTTGTACTTATATCATGTTTTATTCTCATTTCTTTCTTTCGCTTTAGTTAGTAACATTTATCATTAATTGTTGGATTCATTTCAGTAATACACCATGTACCCAATAGGATTAGGTTAATGCTTTATGTTATATCTATGTTGTATAAATGTTTATTTGTTGCATTGTTGCATTGTTATTTTCAAAAAAAAATTATTCTATTTTTTGTTGTAGTTGTCCTATGGGGTTTGCATGGTGGGGCATTAAAAGAGATGTGATCTCTTTTCTTTGAAAACACAGTGAGATCATCCATGTATGTAATGATACATTTTCTCATGAGATATTTGAAGGCTGTGTTCATGGAACACTGAAATGTCTCACCTATATTGATCAATCCAAACATCATTCTTTTGTATGGAAACATTCCCCATTTTGTGGTGAACGCCATTTTGTGCCTATCTTCATATTGGACCATCACTTGATTATATCACGAGAATCCATCAAGAAATGAAATCATTTGGGATCCATTTACGATTTGCAATACCTCATCCAGTGAAGGCATCCAATAATTATCCTTTTCAAAAGCTTTGTTTACATTCCAAAAATCTACACAATCTAATTTTCCCATTATTTTTGTTGACCGGAAGCAAAATTTTCACCCATGTGGAGTTCCTAACAAGAAAGATAATTTGGGCTGATAGTAGCTTCTTCACTTCCTTAAAGATAATGTGTTCCAAAAATGAATTAATCGGGCGCTAGCATTGCTGGAAGGGTCTCACATATAGCCTTAGGGGGATGGTATGAGTGATAATTGAAGTGTCATATGTTTTAATGTCTTCATACCCACTATAAATCACATCATGAAAAGTTTGCAGGGCATCATAAATTCCCTTTCTTTCTTCTAGGGTGCACACCTTGCTAATGATTTTTTTTTTAATTTCTTCAATTCTACCCATGTGAGAATCACATTGATTATCTATTGATTCTTTTTTAGTTTGATAATCTTGATCCCTGATTTGATCTAGGTCAAATATTCTCTCTAATTGGCCATGCCTCATGGTATTGTGTTTCTCTTTATATTGATAACCCCTTCTATGTCAAGCGTAGCTTCCTCTAGCTCTACTTCATCAATGATTTGAGATACAAATACATTGAACCTTGTGATTAATTCAAGGATGTGTTTTTTATCATTAAAAAATTGAAAGTGAGTGACATTGTCAGGAATGGACGAGGTAGAAGTGAGCTCTATGGTGAATTTCTTTAACCCGATTAAGGATAGGGGTTGGAGAGTAATATCTTCTTGAGCTAATGTATCAATGGTCTGATTGTTATTATGTGGGAATAGCTGAATATTAAATGCATCCAAACCTTCTACAATATCCCATATCTTGTTTCTATAATTTCCTAACCTTTTATTATTGCAGGAGTATAATTTCCTAACTTGCTTCACAACTAGCTCAGAATCACCAAAAACTTGCATCATTTTGAGATTGTTTCTCAATACCAAAAGAAATCCATCAACTAATGCTTAATATTCTAATACATTATTTGTGCAATAGAACTATAATCTATGGGAAGAAAAATACATCTTACCTATAGGGCTAATAATTTAAAGTCAGCTCTCACTCCTTGCTTGGATTTGGACCCATCAAAGTACAACATCCATAACTTAGAGGGACTCTTGTCTTTAGAGTTGATTAAGCATGCTTCCTTTCTTGGTGGTGCATCTGCTATTGTATCCTTGGGTGGCTATAGAGATCTATGTTGGTCTTGATCTTGCTGCCCCTCTTGAGGGTTCCCTTTTGGTGTAACATGTCCCTTGATATGATCCACTACACTTTGGAATAGGAAAAATTGAAACTCAGATTGAGCTACATCATGCACTCTACACTAGCTGGGTAGCAACAATTATTTGAAGTCCATCTTGCTTCTTAGGCTGAGTTGGTCTTGCAAAAATTTCTACATAAAATCTTGAAAAGTATCCAACAAGCCAAGGCATTTTTCATCTTGGGGTTCTTCATCATTGTACTTGACCAAGACTTCTATGCTATCTGGGAGGGAAGTTAGATTGATAAGAACATCGCATAACATAAGGAACTCCTTTGTACTTTCTCTATTATCCTAGTAAGCAACAAGACAATAATTTCTCGGCTCTATTTTTGAAAACAACACCTCATTTGTAATGTTGTACTCATTAATCATGAACTTCATTCTAGGCTCTTGATTAATGTTGATTTTATTAGGTAGTCCCTTCTAGGGTAGCCAAAGGTGGGAATAGTCTAATGCAACGTAACCATTTAAAGCTTAGGTGAAATCCATTCCTAGTATGATGTTGTAGGTGTTTGAGATATTAGCAACCTGAATATCTATAACTTGTTGAACTCTTAGATCCACTACAATCTACATGGGAATTCTATTCAATTACCCTACTATGTTTACCTCTATCTTATCCAATTGAGTTACCTTTTATTGGGAGGGGGTCAAAGTTATTCCCAGTGCCTTGCATACTGCCAATGGCATGACATTGGTTGAGGCTCCTGAATCAAGAAAATAGTTTTGTAGCTTCCTGCTAAATATTATGATTGTTGTTAAGAAAGGAGGGGTCTCCAATTTCCCCTAGAAAAATCCTATTGACACATTAGCCTGGGCTACTTGAGCCTTTTCATTATCATTGTTCTTATCCATAGTTTGTACTTGATTCTATTCTTTAGTTGGTTGCTTGTTTACTTGTTGATTTAGGTGTTGATCAAGTTTCTTTCCCAAGATTTCCCTAATCACAGACTCATTGTTTGAGGTATTGAATGAAACCTTCTTTGCAGGTATTTATAGGGTTGGTTTTGATATAGAGCTTCCATTTAGTTACCTGAAGAAAACATTTCTAATAGCAGGTACCCTTAATAACTCAAAGGCTGACAAACTCACTTTGAATTTCCTCAATTCATCTACCACATATTCTCCCATTTATTCAACTTCTACTTCAAAAAATTTTCTTTGGGAAGAACTAGTAGATTGATCTTGGGTTTGATTAAGCTATCTATTTCTATTGAAGTATTGAGTAGTCACATGGGGATAAGGGGGATTGTTGTTGGCAATAGGATCGGGTGGAGTATTGAAGTTGTTGGGAGGAGTGGAGGTAGTAAAAGGATCACCTTCCTACCTATTCCTTAAGTTGTATGGGGTTTCTCTTTGATGGAACATTTGAACTTCATCCTCATATGGCTCTTCCTCATCTATTGGACCATTATCTGCTAAATCAAAGAGTTGAGATAAAGAGATCTTGTTACTTACCTCTTTTATTTTTTTTATCTTTGGGCACAACCTCCTTCTCGAGTGTGTTGCTTTCACTTTGTGGGAAAGGAGATTGGTTGACCACTAGCACTAAGGAATCGTATGGATCTAAGGGAACCAAGTCTTCATATCCTAAAGCATCAATGACATTCTATACTTCCACTTGAATACTTTCTTTGATAGTTTGGAACTCTGGGCAATCTAACTCAATGTTAGTTTGTCTTGTGGATTCAACACCATCCTGACAAGGTAGCCTCAACCAAATAAACTACATTGGTAGACTTGTCAGTACCACCTGGTTGATCAAGAGGTGTGGGGACACCTCTATTTTTTGGGCTAGTGTTCCAAGTTCCTTTGTGAAGGCCTACTCTTGAAGTTTCACCCTGAATTCTATCCTCTTCCATAATCCTAGCCCAAGGGTGTGTCAGAATCATAGTTGTCTCAACTGAGGTTAGCTTGAATAATCCTTTGAGAGGATTGGAATCAATTTTTTTAGTTCCTTATATGGATCATCTTGATAGACATCTTCTTCACTAGTTTGGTTAGCTCATCGATCTGATCCTTCTCCACATTATTCTATTATGGCACTGAATTTTGAAGGAATAAAGGTTGCATCATAGGTTGGTTCTATTGGGTAGTTGGGAACTCAGAGCCTTACAAGTATGAATGAAATTGAGGCTATTGAGCATAAACCTACTACTACAATGGCTGCAAGTAATGAGGCACTGGAGGTGCTTGGTTCAATGGTTGTCCTAGGTGTGGCACAATCAGGAGCTATTGAACTTGGTTCAACATGGGAATTTGATGAGTTAAGGTGTGGATAAGCCCTTGGATTTGAGTTGGGTTAGTAGCTTGTCCCAAGGAGGGCAGTGTACCTATAATATACTACCCCAAGTATTTACTTGTTGTGACTTCTTTTGCATCTACATCCACCAACCTAGCAGGTGGCAAGTGCATCCTTTTTACTAAAGTGGATGTAAGGTTATCTAGGGCAGCGTAATATACCAGTCTAGAAGAGGCATCATCAACCAAATAAGGTGGCTACAACTTCATGAAGGATCTATGAAACTGGTCATTGAATGAGCTGATTGGCTTATTGACTTCTCTCCTGACAAACATGAACTGCTGATATAATTTTTTGGGGTTGACAAGAAGTTTGAACTTTTGTAAGAAGGTGTTCTTCATTTGATCCCAAAAAGGAATGGATCCAATTAGTAGATGGATGTACCAATAGAAATCCTCATCCCCCAATGATTAAGGTAAAAACCTACAAGTCACATCTTCATGTTCAATCTGCATATCTGTTAATGCTATTTGGAAGATCTTGATGTGTTCTTTTTTTGTCCTTTGCAAATCATGTGGATGGAACTTGTTACAAAAGTCTTCCAGGTTCTTTAGCATGTGGTGGTAGTCATTAAAGGACAATGAGGATGGGTTATTTCCTATCCAATCCATTGTAGGAAGTGGAGGTTGAAATTGTTGTGCTATAGTAACTTGGGGTTGAGTGGGGCAATAGTTGGGGACAACACCTTGGCTATGGGACGTGACAGGTGAGAATGTTGTTTGGAGTGAAGGGGAGGATGAAATTGTTTTCAAGAGAAAATGGGAGGAAGGAGATGGATGGAGGGAGGGAGATGGAGGGGATGGAGGTCGAGTAGGTGGGGTTAAATTTGATGCTTCCCCTTTCTTGGCTCTCTTAGCCTTTGTAGGGGTCTTTAGCTCTTGAAATTATCCCTTGTTTGGTGTGGATCTTAGTACTCTATGAAACCTTTGAGGGGAGAAGGACCCAATTCGATCTACCTTAACTTGGCCCTCCTTCTAGTGATAGTTTTTTTGATGGGTTTTCTTGCACTTTCTCAACATAGGCAACACACAAGTATGCTACCTCTCTTGAAAGGTAATTTCTGCAACTAAGTTTTAGAAATTAGCCCAAGGTCTCTCAGGTGTCAAGTCATGACTTGCAAAAATATCCCAATTGTTGATGTGATTTGTTGGTAATCACAAAGGGAATTTATGGTTAATAAGCATGTATGGAATTGGGTCTATAAATGGATTTTATGAATTCTGGAAATGAGGAACAACTACTACAAGTTCAGAATAGCAGTCTAAAATTCCATCTTTTCCATCAAATTTGGCTTTTCAATGATGCTATAACTTTGGCTTAACTTAAGTTTTCAAAGAAAATTCAAAAGGTAAAAAGGCTTGGAAGTTTCCTATACCTGTAGCTAATGTTGAACAATAACAATGGAGGATACTACAATAGATAGAATTCCTAAAACTAAGTTCCACCTAACTAAGGACAACCTACAGTCTCATGAAAATAGTACAATCTTCTAAGATCTACAAATTTTCAAACCATTCATTCACCATTAAAGCATGAATAGCGATTGAACTTGAGTGAAACAATGTAAATGATGCTTAGACTAACTTTACATAGAAGTTTATTAGCAATAAATAGAAAAAAGTATGAGCTAAGAAGACATCAAACACAGCAGCATGAATCCACCAATAAAGCATAACATAAACTGACCACTAAAGGAAAATTAAAACTTAGAACAAAAAACTAAAATCTAATATTTGGAGATTGAATGATACACACATGGAGAATAAAACACAAGAAACCATCAAAAAAATTATTTTCTCATTAATTTTTTGTAGCATGTCTTTATAAAACAACTCATCTCTCTCTTTGAAAATGAGAGGATGCCCCTATTTATAGTTTTCCAAAATCAAAATGAATGAACAAGATTCATTTACATTGTGTGAATTAGATACATTTTATATTAGGGTTTCACCTACCCCCAAATATATGACAATATAAAATATACCTTTATCTTTTTCCCTATTTTTTAATGTAGCCTATTTCGTCTTGTAGTGACTTTAACCTTTTATACTTATTTCAGCAAGTATTCTTCAACAATGACTAGGTTTCTAGCTTCCTTTTGCTTTGTTTCATACTCCACAAACTTGTCAATCATGGAGAGCAACTTGTTTTCCTCAGAGAGCTCAAATTTGAGGATATGAAAGGACATCCTCTTAACTCTTTCAATAATTTCCTTCCAATTCTCAGCAAAATTCGATGCAACCTCAATAATTTGCTTCGTTTGAATGAAGGCTCTTGAAATGAAATCCATAAAATTTGGTGACAAGATGTTACCATCTCCTTGCTCCATTTTCTTATGGAACAAAGGCTTGAATATCTTTGGATTCAATTCCAAGGTAGGCACCTCAAAATCGATCATCAACTTCAAATATTTAGTGCTATATGCCCAGTGCTTGGCAACCCATTCTTGATCACACTCTAAATCATGCAATACTTTCTCCAAAACTTCCTACCTGTAAACAAAATTCATCATCCAAGTCTAAACCTGCCAATGATCTTCCTTTGGTAGCTCAAGCTCCTTTTCCTAGGTTTCTCTAGGAAGCTTTAGGATGCCCTCTATCTTAGGATAAGTAACCTCGTATAGCTCCTTGAACTCCTTGCATGTATTCATCATATCTTTTATTTCCTCCTAGCTCCAATACCTATTGTACATTGTAATTGCATGGCTAATGCCCATATCACCGTTGGATATCACCTTGTTGAACCACTTGGTTATGGACTTGGTCCAACTCTTTCTTTTCTCCATATTACTGATATCTTCTTTGGACAAGAGGGTGGGTGCTAATGATACTATTGGTGTCTTCTTCAGTTTTCATCCACTGTTGAATGTAGGTGGTGAGATCTGCCACTTGTTCTTTCAACTCTTCTTTAGTGGATTGATCATTATTCATTTGTTGTATTATGGTGGAGATAGACCCTTGAAGATCATCAATTTTTTGCTCATGGGTTACCGGGCCTAGGTTGATGGTGGATATTTGATATTCTTGCCCCTGTATGGCTCCTATACCCTTGCTGACTACTGGGGTGGCAACTTGTAGCATCCAAGATCTAGAGGCATCAACCGTGATGTGCAATCTGATCTTAGGCTTTTTCTCCTTTTTGGTTCTTGTCTAGGCTTGCCTCTAATCTCTCCTTGGGGTCAACAACTATGGGATCCCTCTTTTGAAGTTGTTGTTCTAGCTAGGAAGGAACCTCAATTTTCCCCTCTGAGGATTCATGATCACCTTCCTCTTGTTCCTTTTGAGGCTGACCTTCTTCATCACTAAGAGCCTCCTCAACATTCTTTTCTTCCTCACTTGGCTCCTTTTTTGGCATGGTCTTTCCAATATCAACTCAGTGATCTCCATATTTTCTTCGGTGAGTTTTTCCTCTTGGGGTGCCTTTTCCTCTTCATGTGCAATCTTGGCATTGTGTTCTAGCTCAAAGATCTTTTCTTGGGAATATTTCTTCTCTTCTTTATCTTTCTCTTCTTCCTTCTCTAGAGATACTTCTTCTTACACCAGGCCCTTATCTTGGCCAATCAGTGGAGGCTCCTCAAGTATTTCTACATCTAGATCTATGTTTGTCTTCCCCTCTTTGGAATAGTACTTCTTTGGATGTGTCTCTTCAAATGCATCTTTGTGTTGTTGGGGGTAGCTCTTCATCTGGCCCCTAATTTGATGTTTCTATCACATAATGCTCTCCAAGAGCCTCAACATCTTCTTCTAAATTTTGAGACTTCTCCTCATCAGAGGCCACCTTGTCCAAGTTTATACTTAATCCACCCTGTGGATGTTCAAAGTAATCATCTTTTTCTGAATCCTTGAGCTCTTCAGCTATGTCTTGCTTGCCTCTTGTGTTGCTCTACGTGGAGTCTTTTCATCTCTTTTGAGATCTACATTATGGCCTCCAGTTTTGGTGGCTCAATAGGTGGCGAGGCAAGAGGTAGGGCAGCAGTAATTTGAGTCATCATAGCTTGTACCTTGGGGTCAAGGATTACCTTAGAGAGCTCAATGGAAAAATTTTATATATATGTCATGAAGGCATGTGGCAAGATGGGTGGTGGCATAAAAATTGATAGCATTGATGGTGGCAGAGTAGAGAATGTAGGAAATGGAGGTGGGAGCAAAGAAGAGGATAGTGGGGAGGTAGTAGAAGAGGAGGAGTCTAATAACATAATTGCAGTAGTTGGTGAGGTGGAGGTGAGGTGGACTGAGATTTCCACAGAAGGTAGAGACAAGACAAGAAAAGATTGAGAAGCGACAGGTAGAGGACTGTTGACAACAACAGTAGTGGGAGTGGAAGTGGTGGATGGTGAGCACGGTTGCTCGATTTCTTCTTCCTCTTCACATTAATGCTCCTCCTCTTGAATAGTAGGCATCTCCATCACAAACGTTCCTATTCTCTTTGTCCTTTTAGATGATTTATCTTCAATTTCCTTCCTAGAGTACACTTTCTATTTGGGCTTATGCTCAAGTGTATCCTTCCTTTTCTTAGACCTCATAACCAATAGGGACTTGGGAGCTTTTCCCAATGAACCAACGATTGTGCCAATGTTGATTTCACTTTCAATATTTTCCTTGAGCTCAACATATGTCAACTTTGCACCCTACTCTTTGAGTTGGGCTATTTGTGCACCCAACCATTGTCTTGTTTTGTGTTCAATGGGTTGGGTGAGAATATTAAGGTTGGCGACCTCTTCCTCTCTCCAATAAATAATAGGTAGGGGAATTTCAGCCATGACATTGTATCTATCATCCACAATGTTGTCCTTTTCAACTATCTAGTTAGGTACTAGGAATAGATTGATGGAATTCACAAACTAAGCAGTCATCCTCATATAGTGTTGCATTTGCACCTCTTTTTTGTCATTGTAGTTGGCCCAGAAGTCCTCGATGTGAGATAAGTGGGTGTATTTCCTACAAACCCATTTTTTCAATTTTCTATGAGGGTCCACTCTTCCTCGGTTTGTGTGGAGGTCCAAGTTATACTCCACCAACTCTTTTTCTAAATATTCGGAACACTGGGTAGTAGGACAAGAGTGCATTCCTTGCCTAAAGGTTAGGGGATACAAAATCCCAACTTGATGCTTACCACTCAACAATGTGTGAGCAATCTACAACTATTGAGAAACCTCCAACAAAATGATGTGGTTGTTAGGGTATCACGGTAACTAGTAGGGTTTCCCTGAGAACCCTTCTACTCTGATGTAGGTAAACTTTGGGAGTTGAATGAACAAATACCCAAATCCCTTTATGAAGGCCTTCACACTATGTGATACCCTTCTCTCAAAATATCCTTCTAGGAGTTTGATTATGTGCCCATTGAAGGACTCATTCACCCTTATGTATTATTTTTTAAACTTCCTGTACTACAATTGGGGATAGCAGTAATAGAATTTGACCTCTCCCTTCTTTTTCCCCAATGTTTCAGTAGAGAAGAGTAATTTGTATGGAAATTTCTCCACAAGGAGGTATAGCAGATACAAAGTCATGTAGAATTGGGAGGTTTTCTTCATGACCATGAGTTGGTTATGCAATTTATCACTAATCATCTTTTCCTAGTAGAATTTTTCTTCACCTCAAATGATTTCCTCTATGAATTTGTACATCCATTCTTCAAATAAAGTAGAAGTTGGTAGGCCCGTCACTCTGCTTGGGAGAGAAACCAGATCATGGTACTCCTTGAAGAAATCACTTTGAAATAGCTTTTTTTGTAGAAAAGTCTACCAATACTCTTCCATCTTTATCAAATATTTTCCTACTAGAGTGGTAGCACTCCCAACAAGCCATGACTTATTATGGAGCAACCAAGGTAGGAGGGAAACTGAATGCCTTTGCAAGGCCACTTTATTTGATCCTTCAAACATCCTATGTGGTTGGGTTGACCATCACTCTCTGCTTGAACTCATCAATATTTACATGTCCCAAGTCTGTATCTAACACCGTGTCCTAGGTGGGGGTGACCTTGGAGGCGCATTCCACCCTGTGGAATTAGTATTTCACTTATTTCATTTCTTCCTTTCCACTTGGTGTTATTGTAGGCTTCTTTCCCTTATCAACCTTGTTAATGGTATTCATTAATGATCCCTTAACAGGTTCCATAAATCTTGCACACACAGAGTGTAGTAAGTTTTTTTACATATAACAAGGCTAGAATTAGTTAAATCCCACAAATCCAAGGTTAGATCCATTCATACATCTATAAAAGATCCTAAAATTCATTATTGTATGCTTTTTAGGGCTTGTTTGGATCATTTGCACAAATGTGGGCCCTAGGGTGTAGGTTTCCCCTAGGTGGAAGCCATTTAGAGTAGTTAGGAGTAGGACAACACTGGGGTAGAAAAATTCCATAGATAGCCACCTACAGGGAAACTTCTAATAAAGCCTCCAAAATTATTTTAAAATTCTAAGGAAATCATGATCTAGATCATTATTATTAACCTTTGTGCATAAGGGTAAATTAAGGATGCTTCGGGGAAACCCTTTCTTTATATGTGTGCTATCCTAAAACCCTTTAGCATTATAATTTTGTAATGACTTGCTTATGTCGGTTACCAGTCAAGTTAGTCATCACTTCAGCCTTTGAATGTGTCTAGTTATTGGCCCCTTTAGTTTAGGAGAGATGATCACCCCATGCATTGTCCCACACAAAATAATTATAAAGTTGGGCAAAATATTTCATCTTTAAAGAACTTAAGTTTAAGTCATTTTGGTTTGGTTGTCGTTGGCCTAGTCATGGCCCTGTTTTAAGGCTAACATTTGGCATGTCCAGGAATATGACCCATTGGATTTAAAGATCTAATCCTTGCCACCCATCGCACACTGTGTGAGAATTAATGAATTGTCATCATAGGATTTGCAAGGTACACAACATTTTTATGTGTGTCCTTGCCATGTGGGGCTCGATCCTTGTACAAGCTCCCGATACTGATGATGGGGAGATTGACGGCTGTTGTGTACAGTGAAATTTTAATCATGTCTACTCATCACACACCTTGCGACATTTAATTAATGCTTGTTGGAAAGCTTGTAAGGTATGCAACTAGAAGAACTATGGCAGAGCCCGTGGATGGAGTAATGTGACTCCCATTCAACAAGTCCTTATTGGCCAGAGGATGACAACCCATGGTCTCAGGAATTCAAACTTGATTTTACCTAATCTAAGCCTCTCAATCTTCCATCTCATTCAAAAATTGACAACCAATATTCAAATATGAAAATAGGCATGTGATAGTTGATTCTACTCTATGAGAAGTATGCATTAATGGCATGCATTCTATAGGAGTGATCAATTTAATCCTGGTTTGTGTGAGGAATTAATTTTCTATCATCATTGCAAACAATACACAGATTTTCATGTACCTTGTGAATTAATGATGAGGATGTGGATGCCAGCGGTTGATTACTTGCTCACTCATGTGATTTTCATCAAGCATTGATGATTAGCATGCCTAATTTTCCTATTAAATGTAGGTTTATGGAATATGTTTTCACCATGGAAATTGAGAGTGTGAACTACTGAATTCTAGAAGTGTGAGTTGTGTTTATGGAGCTACAATTTTAGATAAGATGAGCAATCCAAATACTTTTGTGTTAGCAATGCGAAGGTCTTTGAGATTTCATAGGTAGAAGTCTCATGATGATGTCCCAGAGCAAGAGTAAAATGTGTCAGTAGCTACTACAACTTCAAAAGAAGAGGGGAAGATGAAGGCTCACAGTGAGAACTCTACACCAACTCTTACTAGGTGTAGTCAAAGATTGAGGAGTTGGGTTGCAACCATAGAAGTGATTGAGGAAAAAGGAAAAGAGCCTGTGGGTTTTGTGATGGGAATGCAAAGGAAGATTAGGTAAGACTGAGCTTCTTATGGAAGGTAGAATTCCCCCATTGATATCACTGACAGTCCTTTTGATATTGAAACTAAAACTGATTTCGGCTACCAAAGATATCTTATGCTCCTGAATCAATTGGCAGCCCCAGGGAAGGAAGTGATAGCAGTAGCCCTGATCTCTGTGAAAACTCCAAGTGGGCATGACTACCAAATGGTTGTCGAGGACAAAGAAGAGGAAGGAGTGGAGGTCTCTTCCCCACTTCCTGCAAAGACGTGCAGTCACCGTTTGTATGGTGGGTCTATTTTTGGTGTTGGTTCTAGTTCTAGTTAAGAAGGATGGTGTTTGGATTCTAAATTTTTGTGGTGATGGTGATATTGCTATGGTAGTTGTGGTTAGCACTTTCTAGGTACATTGTTTTTTTTGTCTTTATGCTGATTTGGAGTGCTTTGAGGCTAGTTTAATAAAAAAAATTGGATCAATGTGGTTGGAATGCAAAGTCTCATTAGCGGTTAAAGAGAACTTTTGGTGGCATTGGTTGGTTCCCTTTTGGTGAATATGAAGGGAATTTTTCTTCCCCAGTTCAACAAATGATTATGGGAAACCATGTGGGAAATTTTGGAAATGAAATTAGAATTTGGAATGAAATGAAACATCTTTGAAATGCAACTGTAATGAGGCTGATGCTTGTTGCTTCCTTAGCATGTATAAAAGGGATTTCAAGTCTCATTACAGGAGTTTGAATTTTGAGTCCAGTATACAATGTAGGTAGAAAGTAGGCACATAATCGATGTACTGTAAAAGGAATAATAAATAGAATAGTAGAATCATCTTGGGTTTGAATCTTATAGGCAATAGTCTTAAAGTAGTTTTGTGCAAATTACTAATACTGAAACAAATATTATCTCTGAAACATTTACTCTCTTGGTGTAAATTTTTGCAAGTCAAATGAAATATCAATGGTATTATCATTTATCTTCAAATTTCAATTGAATGTGTTTCCTTATTTTTCTTTAACTCAAAGGGTTGATTAGATGCTTGAATAGGGTTACAAATTTGTGAGAATTTGCAAAGGATCTGAGAAGAAGTTATGTTTTAGATATCATGAGTTTTTAGAGTGCAAGTCATTGTGAAAATAGTCCACCTCCATCAGAGTTAAATAATTTGTGCATTACTGGTTATTGCATATTCGACTCCATTGTCGAATTGATGAAGCACTGGTCTATTTATTAAGGAGTTCTACAATTAAATAAGTAAATGACCTACCTGACCATGGATTCAAAATAAAAAAAAATCACCCAAAATATTTTGGTCATGAAGCATGTATTTGAAATACTTCCTTTTTCCTGTAAATAAATGATTATTTAGTTAAAGATCAACCAAATCTTTAGTGGATTATGTTTATTTGCAAATTATAGGTACCAATATATGCATAGAAGTGTTCTCCATCAAACAGATCAAAATGAACACCCTCCTAGGCCCTACAAAACCTAAAGTGAAGGAGTAAAGTCATTAGAGCCCTTTACTCATTAATTTTTCCATTCATCTTGAGGATTCTTGATAATGGGAGTTGGCTACTCTCTAGATAATTCTAAGGGAGTACTAGAAAAAAAACCAACAACTTCCACATGGTTCATTTGGTGAGAAAATTTCTTATGAAATGACTAAGCACATGCAAAATTGGCTATGAGGCACTTAGAGTCATCAGATGAAGCTTTGATTCTCTTGTAGGTTTGAAGGATGCAGGTGTCAGGGGGAAGAAATCCCTTAAATCTTAGTCGTTAAGTAATGACATTGAATGGATGGTAACCTACATGTGAAAGTCCGCATTGTAGAACTCGTGAATGCATCAGACATTGGGGATTATGCCTTGAAGTTTTATTGACCTTGAGAAAATGGAAGCAAACTATTAGGCTATTGTTAAATGTTTTCCATTTAGGAATGACCATGAGGGGATGAAAGTTTCTAGCAGATGGCATTGGTGGTCTTGTAGTGACCATGCAGATCAATATTTTCTTTGGCAGACTTTAGACTTTGACTAAAGGAAATACCTCCCACAGAGTTTGTAGTGTGGGAGGACACAGGTGCTCAGCCTAAGAGAGTGGAATTTTGTGGATGGAAATCCAATGATGTCTGCCTACAAAGGTTTGCTTGCATTTTCCTTTTAGACTCATTGTTTTTGTGTGGGGTCCATACTGCAGGATGGTGAGGGGACTCTACCATTAAACAATGGTTGTGGGGTAACAGTAGGCTGCATGCAATGACCTGCAAGGAATTTGGACTTAGTAGATTTTAGCAAGTTTTGAGCTTGGTAAGCTCATGATGGTGACACAAATAGGACCCACAATGCAAAAAGTTGTCAAGGCTTGGCTGCTCATAGAGTGGCAATGATGCAAGGGCCATGTGCAAGTGGAATCCCACATAGGGATTCCTGCAAAGGGTTATTGACTTAGCCATTTACTTTGTGACTTACAAGCATTGATAGAGATAGTGAGGGAAATAGTGTGGATTGCAAGGGTTTATCCACCATGTGACAAATGACCATTATGGAGCGAGATCCTGCACATGCGTGAATGCTTGATTTTAGATGAACCTAATGAATTTTAGGGTACTGGGTAGGTAGTGCATGCAAGACCGAAAGCTTAAGAGGGTTTGATGAGATGGCCATGGTTGAGTGGGGTTTGAATTTTGAAGATTTTTAATACTTATGAAACCCTAACTATAAAAAAAATGTTTCAAAACACCCAACGTTAAATAATCATGGACCTACCTCAAAAGCATAGAAGAATCTCAAGAAAACTAGGCTTGAATCTACTAGAAGTGTGCGGGTGAGAGCTTTGTCTTCTCCTCTAAAATTTCAAGTTACAGGATGAAAGTGATAGATTGAGCACCTCTATTTATAAAATTTTTAACCATTAATGCATGCATTAAATTCTAGTACAGTGGCAGGTCAGTTGGTGGGGTTATAGAAACCCAAGTTGGTGTTGTCATTTGGTGAAGACCTAGGCAGTGAAGGTGATTATAGAACCCGCCATGTGGGAAAATTCCTAAGGTTGGTCACCAGATAGTGTTAGGGAGATAACAGTATTCTGCAAGAGGAGACCTATAAATGCGGGTCCATGAAGCTAGATGGACACTGCAACAAAAGGCTAAGGGAAAAATGCAAGCTCAGATCTGCAAAGGCAAAAGACAACAAATTTTGGGTAGGTGATTCTAGTCAAAGGGAATTTGATGACTTTAATTCATGTGACCACCTTTAGCTCAAAAATATGAGCACACAAAATAAGGAAAAAGCAAAAATGACTTGACAAACTTGAAAAGGAAAGACGGGGTCCCTAGTCTGAACAAGGCATGTGTGTTATAAACACAATAGGTATGTTTATTCTAAGCATGGTCCTCTTTTTCACCCAACCATTCTAAATCACTTTGAGCTACATTGGACTGATGATTTCCCTTAAGAGTCCAAAGTGCTAAAAGGTAGCAATCTTTGATGGGCTATTTTTTAGAAACTGTGATGCTTAAAGACTCTATCTCTAGGGCTATGGGATTGTGTTGGGACCCTCTTCAATAACCTCTCTCAGTTTTTGCTATCTCAGAGGCATTTTCCCGTGGTGATGAGTTTTTATTTGAGGAAAAAAATTTCAAATGCAAGCAAAGTAAAGTTGCAAAGTAGTGCATCTTTTGTTCTACAACTTGTATGGCCAAATGGACTATTCCAACATGTCTGTATGGGTACATTTTTTGCAATATGGTGTGTCCCTTGGTCTTCCTTGTAGCACAGTGTTTGTGTTTATGACATGGTCTAACCGCCTCCTATAGATCTTAACTAATGATTGTATCAGGCATTGACAGGTCAACCTTTTGGTGCAACAACAAGGCCAATAATTGGTATCAGTGTTGGTCATAGGTTCAAACCCCTTGCTTGTGCTGGGGGGGATTGTTGCAAGATGGTGTGTCCCTTGGTCTTCCTTGTAGCACAGTGCTTGGGTTTGTGACATGGTCTAACCACCTCCTATGGATCTTAACTAACACATGTATCAGGCATTAACAAGTCAACCTTTTAGTGCAATAGCAAGGCAAACAACGTTTATACTAGGCATGGTCCTCTTTTGCACTCAAACATGCCAAACCACTCTAAGCTACATTGGACCAATGATTTCCGTTAAGAGTCCAAAGTGCTAAAATGAAGAAATCTTTGATGGGATATTACTCAAAAATTGTGATTCTTAGACTCTTTGTCTGAGACTACAGGATTGAGTTGGGACCCTCTTCAATAACCTCTCTCAGTTTTTTCTATCTCAAAGGAATTTTCTCATGGTGACAAGTTTTTAGTTGAGGAAAAAGTTGTCAGATGCAAGCAGTCTAAAGTTGCAAAGTGGTGCAACTTTTGTACTACAACTCATATGATCAAACAAAATTTTTCAACATGTCTAAATGGGTACATTTAGCTAGGCACGGTCCTCTTTTGCACCCAAACACACCGAATAACTCTGAGCTATATTGGACTGATGATTTTCGTTAAGAGTCCAAAGTGCTAAAAAGAAGCAATATTTGATGAGCTATTACTCAAAAACTGTCACCTAGAAACAATCCATCTAAGTCTATGGGATTATGTAGGGCTCCTCTATAATAACCTCTCTCAGTTTTGATATCCCTAAGGCATTTTCCTATGGTGTCAAGTTTTTAATTGATGGAAAAAGGAAAAATGGTCAGTTGGATGTGGTGTAAAGGTGCAAAGGGTTTTAAGGTTCGTTCTGCTCCTCATGAGTAAGTGAATAAGTGAATCATTTACTCAAATACACTTAAGTATTGAACTACAAAAATGAATAAAAAAGTATACACATGAAAACACGTAGGTTGAAAAGTATACATTGGAATACTCAAAAGTGAAAAGGTATACACATAAGTTGTAAAGTATACACTTGAATACACATAAAGTATACACAATATGCATGATATTATCATTCAAGAATTGCTATCAAATATAAGATTTACAAAATTCCACATAGGAATACAAAAAATGGCCCTAATACATAGTCATTTCCCAATAGGGGAAAGAAATAGATCATGCATTTCCTTTGCGGTTGACACACTCTTCTACAATAGTACCATGTTGACGTTCTGGAGTGACAAGCACCTATACAAACCATCAAGGTAGCAATTAAACTACATGCAATAGAAAAGAAGCTTAGAATAACAAATATATATTATTCTAAACAACATAAGTGATGATCAAATGGTAATGAAAACTAGAAAAGATGCTTAGAATAACAAATCTATATTATTCTAAATGACCTAATTGATGATAAAATGGTAATGTAAACTAGAAAAGATCCTTAGAATAAGAAATCTATAATATTTTAATCTATCACATGCCTCTGCCAAAAGATCAGAGCTGACTATTATTGTAGTAGCTCCATGATCAATCATGCCAGGAACATCACAATATACTCCAAATGAAAAATCTATATGGTCACAATAGAAAAGATGCTTAGAATAACAAATCTATATTATTCTAAACAACCTAAATGATGATGAATTGGTAATGCAAACTAGAAAAGATTCTTAGAATAACAAATCTATATTATTCTAATTTGTTGCATACCTCTACCAAAGGATTAGAGTTGGTTATTGTTGCAATAGCTCCATGATCAATCATGCCATGAACATCGCAATAAACTTCGAATGACAAATCTATATGGTCACAATATAAAATATGCTTAGACTAAAAAAATTGTATTATTCTAAACAACCTAAATGATGATGAAATGGTAATGCAAACTAGAAAAGATGCTTAGATTAAGAAATCTATATTATTCTAATCAACCTAAATGATGATGAAATGGTAATGCAAACTAGAAAAAATGCTTAGAATAACAAATCTATATTATTCTAATCAACCTAAAGATGATGAAATGGTAATGCAAACTAGAAAAGACATTTAGAATAACAAATCTATATTATTCTAATAAACCTAAATGATGATGAAATGGTAATGCAAACTAGAAAATATGCTTAGAATACAAAATCCATATTATTCAATCTATCGCATACCTTTTCCAAAGGATTAGAGTTTGATATTGTTGCAGTAGCTCCATGATCATCATGTTAGGAACATCACAATATGCTTCGAATGAAAAATCTATATGGTCACAAAAAGAAAAAATTCTTAGACTAATAAATTTATATTATTCTAAACAACCTAAATGATGATGAATTGGTAATGTAAACTGGAAAGATGCTTAGAATAACAAATCTATATTATTTCCAACAACCTAAATAATGAACCTTAGCAGATAAATAATATCAAAATGTGATGAACAATATCATACCAGTCCCATACAACAAATGATCCACTACTGAAGTGTTCCTGAAGGATCATCTCTTACCTTTAGAGTTTCTAGTGATGCTTCATGATCAACACTACTAATTGTCCATAGTTCCTTTGTTTTTTCCTCTAGCATGATGTCTTAATAACTTAACATTTGTTGCTATAACAAGGTGCGAATACATGAGAATGGTTTTGTGTTTCACATAGAATCAAATGTAGGTATGTCATTCTTTCTAATCATATATGTTTGCAACCAAGTTCCAGAAACAACAATTGAACCTGTATGATCATAAGTTTTTTATCGACATCTAAATATACTTAGAATAAAAAATCTATATTATACTAAACAACCTAAATGATGATGAAATGGTAATGAAAACTAGAAAATATGCTTAGAATAACAAATCTATATTATTGTAAACAACCTAAACAATGATGAAATTATAATGCAACCAAGTTCAAGAAATAACAATTGAACCTGTAGGATACATTAACCAATCATTATATATCATTAATTGTGTTAGCTTTTTCTTTCCCTATACACATTGTGCCAACCAATACTATGATACATCTTCATTCCCATATAGTGCTACATCTACATAGACATTTCTTGGCTATACAAGATCTGAAAGATGGTCGTAGTCAAGTGATTTTTCCATTATATCTTCTAACGAGGATTGTGTTGTAGATGAAGGGGTTAGGTACTATGGAATCCGTGTATCTACCCACTCACTTGAATCACATTAATCCCAATCACACAGAATACAATTCTGACAAAAACAAGCCATCTCTCATGTCCATATGGTCCATGCACTCACATCTAAGCTTTGAAATGAATGCATCTTTGAAGAATCTCTGATTGTTTGACATTCCATTTTGTCTCCCATTGTTCCCTCCTCAAACAACCAAAAGATCCTACACATGTTTGAATCAAGTGTCCCTCCTCATGAGTGCATAAGTACACCAATAAAAAATAGAACATGAATCACTAAATGTTTCACCACCTTTGATCTTTGTTTGTTCCTTAACCAAAGCTCTCTTAACACATGCACCTACACCATCATGCTCACCTTTTCCATTCCAAGATTCGGAAAAACTCCAAATATGTTGTAAACCCCTCTCTATATGCATCCTCCTCAACCAATAAAACATGTGAGCATTCTTGAATTTCCCTGTGCATTTATCTGACCAAATTAGATGTTGACCCATTGCAATTCATTTTTCTTGCAAGAACTCAATTTTTTTTCAAAACAATGTTGCAAAAACTCAAATGAATGAGATCTATCCTCATTCATGTAAAAATGGTACTCCCTAATTATCTTCTTATCCTCTTTTATACTATTAGAGGCATGTTTATAAGTTATGTGGAAAAAAATAGCAATTTGAATAGAATTATAATATTGTGATTGAACTTCATTTTGTGGTTGCAATGTGTAATTTTCACTAAAATCAACTACAAATATAGTACTTCCAATGGGGAAAGAGTCCTTACACCTCCTAAATTTCCAATCCAACCACTGTGACCCGTGGCTATTCCTTGCATACTTATAGAAAATATTTTTCATAAAATTAGAAATAAAATTAGTAATACTTACCTCTCTTGCAACCAACTCACATATAGAACCCTCACTTCCACTCTTCACTATGTATTTGACTGTCTAAAACTTTTTTTTCTCAATAATGTTGTTACCAAAATCATGATCATTTCCCTCATGAAAGCATGTTACAAACTTTGATAAACCACCACATTGCAAACACATTTCATTTAAACAATCATTTCTATAAAATAAGCAGCCATCACCTCTAATGCATAAAAATTAATCTAACAACTCTCTAGATGACTTGGGAAGTTGCACTACATGATACCTGCAACATTTCATTAGTATGCATAGTAGAACGAATGTGGCATAATAATTCATGATACATTGAAAACTCGACATGGTATTTACAACATGTATTATGAACATTAATAGGTACACAATAAAATGGCTTGCAAGACTCAAAATCCCTTTGTGCGATTTGCAAATTTGGATGTTCTTGACAAAATTGTTTGGCTAGATTCCAAAAAAAGTTTAGGATACAGTGTATGATCTTGATTAAAAATTCATAACTTTAAAACATCCTTTACATTCGGTGATACTCTAGAGTGAGGTTTCCAAAATTGTTCAATTTGCATCTTTACAATATCGGTTAGCTTCTTATCAACACGTAGAAGCCTCCCACTAAAAGCCCATGTATCATTTTGAAGATGACTATTGAGTCTTCCTTTTTTTGAGAGTGATCTATTCAATGTTTTATAATTTAAGTTTAAATCAATACAAGTTTTTCTCATTAAATGAGGGGTATGTGCAAGATCATCATGGAAAAAATAGACCCTTAAGTGGCAAAAAATTTAGAAAAATCAAAGTTAGGAAACTTGACGTAAAAATTTGAATAAGTTATCTATATTATTTCAAAAATATGTAAGAATATAATCTGTAGCAAATTGAATAGAGTTTCTAAACTACTAGGTTTTTTTTTTTTTTAAATCTATTTGGTGAAAATTTGAAATTTCAATGCGATGGTACTTAAATTTTAAGGAAAAATAAGTAGGTGTTTGTCTGACCACCCTAACCACAGCAAAATGATAAAAAGATTTATAATATTTTAGATATAAGTAGAGGAATCATGCCCTGATGTGATGCATATTCTTTTGTAATTTTTTTCCAAGCAAATAATTAATTATGATTTTTTTATTACAACTTTTTAAAAAATATAAAAAACTTGTATGTCTAACCACCTTAACTTGGTCAAAACTTCATGAAATTCAATTTTTCTTTTTTTAATCCTATAGTATGCGAAGCATAAAATGTGATGCATGTTTTGGATTCAAAAAATGTGATACCATTTGAAAGCTATAGATTTTTTTCAATCAGCCTATCAATTAGGACTTTAGTCATAATTCAAATAGAAAATGAATAATAATTACTTATTAAATTCAAAGTAAAGCATAATTTATATTGTTGGAAAGCTGAGAATCTCCTTTAAAAACCCTTTTCGTTTCATCAATTTTGGGTAAAAAAATAGTCGTCAACCACATACCCATCATATTGCCACTTTTTGGCCCATCATGATCCTACACATACCCTAAGCCTTTCTCAAATCATGGCTGACTAGTGAGGTTGTGATCACTCTGCAAGAAACCCTTTTATCATTTTCCTTACTAGTCTTTCTAATAGAGCATTAAAAAGATTTTTTACATTAATACTATTTTTTTCCAGCATTTTTGTGACACAAATCTTCAATTTTTTAAATAATGGTCTCATTTTGTAAATCTTAAGTAATTTCACAAAAAAATGACATTGTTCAATTAATTTCTTATGAGAAAAGTATTCATTAAACATTTTGGTAGCCCACAAATGAACCATTCATTGTGATCTTTTTCCTTCAAGATTATCAATTATGTTCTCATCTATTTCAACCAACCATTTAGGGGTTCTCTTGTAATTAGGTGTTACATAAGGTTTATTTTCAACAATTTCAATGTCATCAATATTTTCATTTTCAAGTTCAATGTTATTAACATTTTCATTCTCATTATTTTAAATATTTTCAATATTTTAAATAACAATTTCATTTTCAACAACATTTTAATTTTCAATAATAATTTCATTTTCAACAACATTTTCATTTTCAATAAAAATTTCATTTTCAACAATATTTTCATTTTCAATAACAATTTAATTTTTGAACAATAACATTTTCAACAACATTTTCATTCTTAATGTTGTTCACATTTTCATTTTCAATTTCAATATAATGTTCAATATTTTTAATTTCTATTTCATCTTCTCTTGAATTAACATTTAACGGTGCAAAAGGAGCTTCAATTTAAATATTTTTCATACCTTGTCTTCTTTTCCTATGACTTTCTCTATCTTTTGCTCTATATGCTTCAATTTCATCTGTTGTTAGTTTCCTTTTACCTTTTCTCTTACGGTGACTACTATTCCCCATTGCACAAACAAAAAACCACACACAAATGACTGTAATTATAAAAAAAGTGTAAGAGAATCTTTCAAAAGTAGAATTTTTTCTAATGCAAATAGAAATCAAGAGAATTTCATGACAGAAAGAATGCAGGGACCGTTGAAATACTCATAATGGTCCCATTTTTATTTTTTATATAACTTACAAAACAGATATTCATTTCAAAATGGATATCTATTGTTTCTTCCACTTGACATTCCCACCACTATGCAAGTCTACCTTTACAATCCTTTAATAAATGAAAAGGATATCAATGTACTTTAGTGTTATGAATTATTATATGTCATAATATATATTTATTATATATTAATATTATATTAATATACTATATAATGTATATTATCCCACTCTCCAACTCTCCCACTCTCCCTCTCCTCTCTCTCTCCCTCTCTCCATCTCTCCCTCTCTCTCTCCCACTCTCCATCTCCCTCTCTATCTCTCTTTCTCCCTCTCTCCCACTGTCACTCTCTCCCACTCTAAACCCTAAATCCTAAACCTTAAACCCACTCTCCCTCTTAGGTCTTTCCCTCTCTCCCTCTCCCTCTCCCTCTTTCCCTCTCTCCCTCTCTCCCACTCTCCCTCTCCCCCTCTCCCTCCTTCTCTCCCTCTCTCCCTCTCTCTCCCTCTAAGGTCTTTCCCTCTCTTCCTCTCTCTCTCCCCCTCTCTCCCCCTCTCTCACACACTCTCTCCCACTCTCTTTCCCTATCTCCCTCTCCCTCTCTCTCCCTCTCTCTCTCCCACTCTCCCACCCTCCCTCTCTCCCTATCTCCCACACTAAACCCTAAACCCTAAACCCTAAACCCTAAACCCACTCTCCCTCTTAGGTCTTTCCTTCTCTCCCTCTCTTTCTCCCACTCTCCCTCTCTCTCCCCCTCTCTCACACTCTCTCCCTCTCCCCCACTCTCTTTCCATCTCTCACACTCTCCCTCTCTCTACCTCTCTCCCACTCACTCTCTCTCTCTCTCCATCTCAAGTCTCTCTCTATCTCCCTCTCTCCATTCCTTTCTCCCTCTCCCTCTCTCCCTCCCTCTCCCTCTCTCTCAACTCTCTCTCTCCCTCTCTCTAATGAATTGGATACACATAAATAAATATATAATATATACTATGTAGTAGGTATTAAATATATTATATAATATATATAATATATATTACATAATATTAATATAATATAATACATAATATCTTATATATTATATATAATACATATTATATAATATATAATATCTATATATTATATACAATACATATTATATAATACATAATATTAAATATTATGTATTACAAATAATACAAGTAATAGATATCCATTTATTCTAACAAAATTAGTAGGCTCAGGATTTGAATTGGGATTTGGTTTGGGATTACCTAACCTAGAAAGTCAAAAAGGGTTTATAGAAAAAATTGCCAGTTTTCCACCAATATAAGTTATGCCTTATTTTAAATTTAATAAATAATTATTATTGATTTTCTACATACATTATAACTAAAGTCTTGATTGATAGGTTGATTGAAAAACTTCTATAACTTTCAAACTACTTAACATTTTTCAAACCTACAAGATGCATCACATTCTATGCTTCACATACTATAGGACAAAAAAATCAATTAGATAAAATTTTGACTAAATTATGGTGGTCAGACACAAACATTTTAATAAATATGAAAATTTCTAATAAAAAAATCATAACTAATTATTACATGGAAAAAAATTACAAAAAAAAAATCTAACATATTCAAGCATGTGTCCTCTACTTATATTGAAAGATTCAAAAAATATATATTTTTTCCTTGTACTTAGGGTGGTTAGACATACACTTGCTTCTTATCATTTTCCTAAAAATTTGGTACCACTGCATTGAAATTTTAATTTTTTGCAAAATAGATTTACTTTTTTCCAAAAAGGACTAGTATCTTAGAAACTAAATTCAATTTTTTACAACTTTTGTTCTTACATATTTTTCAAATTATGTTACTAACCTATTCAAATTTTTATGTCAAGTTTCCTAACTCTAATTTTTTGAATTTTCATTACCACTTAGAGAACTAGTTTGGACCCCCATGATCCTATACTAACCTAATGTTATATCACTTAATTAATAGACAAATATAAAATTTTATAATAATTAAATAATAATGTATTATTTAATCATTTAGGGAGGAAGGGTGAAAGTTATTTAAATAGTGTTGTTCAACAATTAGGACAATTTAAGGTTCTACACTAACTACTACCAGACTAGATGTCATGCATTTAGTTTTTCTTGTGGCTAGATTTCAAGAAGATTCCAGAGAGTCACATTTGGTAGAAGTGAAGAGGATATTTAGATACTTGAAGGGCACTCTGGAACATGGTTTTTGAGTATCCTAAAGATATTGATTTCTCTCTAAGTGTCTATACAAATGTGGATTGGGTAGGTTGTGTGGATGATAGAAGTACAAGTGGTGGTGCTTTCTTTCTTGGAAGTAGGTTGGCATCTTGGCTAAGAAAAACACATGATTCAGTGTCATTATCTACTGTAGAAGCAAAATCTATTGTTTAAACATATTTTTGTACATAGGTGTTGTGGATGAAACAAACTTTGAAGGATATTAGAGTTTCATCTAATGAACCAATTTCTATCTTATGTGACAATACAAATGCTATCAATATTTCAAAGAATTTTGCAATGCATGAAAGGAAAAAGCATATCTCAATGTAGTATCACTTTCTAAAGAGAAGGTTGTAGAGAATGAGGTGAATCTAGAGTATGTTCCTACAAAGGATCAAGCTATAGATATTTTCACAAAGGCTCTTCCTAAGGGCACATTTAAGTATCTCTAAGAGAAGTTAGGGGTTATGACCCCTCCTTTTAATTAGATTCATGAGGTTATGCATCAATCTAATGGATTTAGAGATTCATTCATTCTTATGGACTAATGTTGGTGGCTACCTCTCATGGGGATTAGGTAGTGGCATTGTTGGTTGTTGCAGTTGGGGGGAGTAAGTGTTGTCATTGTGTGGAAAAAGAGTAATTATGAAGCATGCAAATATTGTCCTTTATCAGTTGTGATAAAGGATATGAGCATAAAAAGGAAAAGAGTTGGTTGTGGAGGTTGTTTCTCAAAGGCACTTCCTTTTGAGGAAGAGAAAGAGTTTGTATTGATTTCAAATGTTACCCTTTATTTTCAAAGGGGGAGATGAGGAAATGAAAACAAGTATATGAGATTGATATCAAATGGGGAGAAAAAAAAAGAAAATATATGTTTCCCTTTGTCATTGATGTCAAAGGGGGGGAGATTTAAATGAAAAACCATATGAAGAAAGGGGAAGAGAATTTTAGTGAAAGGCCATGAAGATAGAGTTGGTTGTTGGTGAAGATGCGAGAACCTAGTAAAATCATGTATGTTTGCAGGGGAGAGTGTTGGTAAAATAGAAAAATATGGAAATAATATATGCTTGTGTTAGGGAAAGAAGTGTGCACTAATGTGCAGTGTATGTGTTGGTGATTAGAGGTGATCAGAGTAGTTATTTTTGTTGTTGATTTCTCATATCGAGTTTTCCCATCAATGAAAAAGGGGAAATTTTTTGAAAGTTTGTGTTGTCATTAATTTCAATAGATCTATGTTGTTGCACTGATGTCAACCTTTAGAGATGCTTTGATTGGTTGCATTATGTTTTCATTAGTAGTCTCACTGATGTCAGCCTCTAGTGTTGCTTTGATGAGAATGTGTGTGGGGATGTTCAACCTCTAGTGTTGTTGAGTTGTTGAGAAGTTATTGTATTGCAGTTGGTTTGCTTGTGATGAGAATTCATTTATGTTGCTTGATTTTCAAGAGCTTTTGAGAAAACTTGAATAAAAAGGGAGATAATGTGTCAAAGAGGTGTTTTGTATGGTAGATTTGTTGAAAAGGTGTAGGAAAATTGAGAGGGGGGTTGAATCATTTGTCACACAAATTCAAACTTAAAACTTCAACACTTATCAATTCCACAACCACACTATTTTGTTATTAAGTATGAACATGAAACACAAATAACAGAAAGTACAATCAATACATGAACACCAGATTTTCACGTGGAAAACCCAATAAGGGAAAAACCACGGTGAGGATTAACTCACAATATAAAGTGATTATAAAAATTGAATATAGAGCCCACTACTAAGGGCTCACTACCCAGAAGAGGACTCATTGTCCAAATACAAAGGCTCATTGCCTACAAAAAGAACTCACTATCCAATAGGGAGGCTCACTACCTATTGATACAAAAGAAAACAAAAGATCCACCACAACAATTAACACACATTCGTAGCCTTGATTAAAATATTGCAGAACCCTTCAACTCACTACCTTCATAAATCTGACACAATGAAGTATTGTTGCCTCAAATCACAATCACACACTTCTACTCTTTTAATTTGTGGCTTACTTCATAACTTTGCATCACCATCCAATTCTTCCAAAACCCTCTTGCATTTATGCCATCTTCAACCTTAGAAACTTTATCTAAGGTTGGCCACATACACCTCATTTCATAAATTCAAATTAGGTTGGTAACTCAACATTCCTGTAGTGCAAAAGAATGAGAGTGGACCAATAAAACATTTATCCAAGACCAAAAGATAATGTATTGGATCAAACATATGCTTCCTTAATTAAATTTTAATTCTTCAAAGGAATTGTAAACACTAGGTCAACCAAACCTAATGAAAACACAAATGAACATTGATGTACACTCTTCCCAACAAGAAGATAACACACAGACAACAAAAAATACTTCATTATACATGAGAACACATCTCAGGTTCCTTTAGATACATCCGCAGTAAGTGAAATGATCTTTGAACACCGAACTCCTTCCATTAGTCCATCCAGACTATGCAAACACATACAACAACTCAAAAACTTGACTTCTGAATCACCAAACCACAAACTTATTTGACAATACCTAGAGAAAACCATTATAAGACACATTCCAAATCTGCAAGATCTGAAATAGAATAGTTGAGAACTATAGAGCATAAACATTTCTCCCAGTCCACAGAAGATCAACTCTGCCAGAAAAGTTCACACACCAGTGAATGTAACTTTCGCATCCATCAAACCAAAAGCTACAACTCAAGAGATATCACCATTAGCAAACCCTTAGACCCACATAAGCATAGGATCAACACAAAAGAAATGCAGAGCACATACTGCAACACATTCTAAACACATTCATCACTTTGACATCTCTCTTTATTAATTTTCTCAAAAGCACTTGAAAACTCATCAATTTAGCACATATGAAACATCATAAGGATAGCTCCATGTACTCACAAAATTTCAAAAGCATCTCAACTATACATGCATAATCTATAACATACTAAACTTTGTTGACATCAATGACAACATTAATAACAACACCACCAGACTTGCTCATACTTGCAACAATCTCCCCCTTTGTCATTGATGACAACACATGATTTGAAATACCATCAAATACAACATTCTACACGATGTTTCGAGAGAAAACCTTCTCTTCCTATACTACTATTTTTCACATGAGTTTCTCTCCCCCTTTGACATCAATGGAAAAGATTAAAAACTCTTATTACTCCCCCTTAGGAGTACACCCATTCAACTCATACTGCAACAATGAAAACCTTTTCTACTCCCCCTGCGGAGTAGACCCATTCATCAATATAGATAAATGAAGAATTTGTGAATTCACTGGAATGATGCACCTTCATGTGCACTTAGTTCGGAGTTCCAATGACCACCAACTTCTCCCTAAGATACTCAAAAGTATCCTTTGGAAGAGCCTTAGTAAATATATCAGCAATTTGTTCCTTTGTTGTCACATACTCCAACCTAACTTTGTTCTCCAACACTTTTTCTCTTAGGAAATGATATCTGATAGATTTTTTTTTTCTTTCTTGAATTCATAACTGAATTCTTTGAAATGTTTATAGCACTTGTGTTGTCACATGGTGTAGGACACCTTGAGCATTGTATGCCTCTAATAGGCAATATTTAAACATTTGAATTTTTACCATGAAGTGCACTATAAATGGTCATGTGTAGGCCCATTCAAATGTAATCAAGTCTTTATTAGGTCTCTAGGAGTTAAATTAAGTCAATTTGCACAAAAAATGTCATTTTTGTTGCACATATGCAAAAGTTGCAAAAGTTGCAAAATACAAGAACGTGAAGTCATTGGGAAAAAGGAAAGGTTTGGTCTATTGAAGAGGAAGGGACAATTATTCTAACTGATGTAATCACCTTATAAAAGCATGGTGAAGGTGAGCAAAGGACAAATCATTGTATTTGGAAACCAATTTTGTAATAAAAGTACCCTGTTTGGTTGTATTAGCATTTTCCCTTTGTGATTTTCAGTTTTGTATAGTCTATACAATAATATCAATCCTTAATTTCAATTGTACTTGGTAGAATAGCGATTTGGATTTCCATTAAACTTGGTTTGGAGGGATCATATTAAGTTTTTAATCTATCTTAAGCCTATTTATAGTAAACTATGTGAAACCCTCCATTTAGGGGTTTGAGAGTCTATAATGGTTTCAACAACCATTCCACTTATTTAGGTTTGGTGAATCAGTTGAATGGGTTAGGTTACCTTTTTTTTCTGATTTCAGGTGTAGGGGAATTCATAATACAAAGTTATAGGTGTTTCCCTCATAGAAAGATCTAAGTTTTCCATGAAAGTTGATGGCTCTGAGGTAGAATCTGATGTAAATGCATTCAAGGAGGATGAGAAATTGTTCATATAGTTTTGTAGACCTGTACCAATATGTTTGAGGCTGCGGCAAGGTCCATGGAGGTTTGGAACACATATTTTCATCAAACCCTAATTGAATGAGGCCCATTTCAAGCTTTAAGTAAGGATTTCTTGATTTACAGTTTTAGTTAGTGATTTTCCTTGAAAAGATGTTGGATTTGGAGGTTTTTAGACCTGATTAGTGGCTGACCAGCAGAAAACTAGAAGTGTAGAAAGTTTAAAGGATAGTTGCTTTGTAATTTAGGCCTAATTGAGGCTCTTTAGGCTGCGAACAATCAATTATTCTCTTATTATTTTTGAAAAAATTGTACCTATTGTTTAAGTATGTTAAATTAAGCCCAAATGGGTCCTAGAATATAGTCTTGGTTTGTGGATAGTCAATATGGTGTTAAAGTTATACCCAATTTTAGCTTATTGGACTACTACTAGAGTTTTGGTCTTTGAGTGCAAGAATTTGTGAATATGATAAAACAGAGTTATAAGGTAGTGTATTTGGTTTGTTCCTATTAAAATAATGAAATTTGAAGTGTTTTTGAGGTCTAATAATAATTTGGAAGTAAGATTTGGTGGTTTGTTGTCTTTTTGCCTTATGGAAATAAGATGCAAAGAAGTGTAATTTGGTGAACATTGGATAAGTTGATTGGTTCAGAGTTCTCCAAAAGTTTTTTTTATTTTGATTCAGTAAAATTGATGATGATTAAGATGAATTTAGGTCTAGTAAAGGTTTGGAGTCAAGTTTTGATGATTTGGTGCTTTGTAGCAATGAAGAATCAAGTGAAAATGAAGAGATGTTGTTCTGAGTTTAAGTGAGTTTTTGGTGAATTGTTAATTGATCTTCTCAAGTTGTGTTTTGGGTCTTGAGTACCCCCTAAATATTGTTGAAGTTTTTAGATGCTCTCTATCATCACAGAAAATAAGAATAGGCTCATCACATATTACTCCAATGTCTTTCAGAGTTTGCTTCATCCACAAAACCTGTGTGCAGTAGGATGTTGCAGCAATATATTTTGCCTTTGCAATGGATAAAGAAACTAAGCCTTGTTTCTTACTCAACCAAGAAACCAATCTTCCACCAAGAAATAAAGTACCTCCATTGGTACTCTTTCGGTCATCCACACAAACAACCCAATCTGCATCGACATAAGCACTCAAGGTGAAATCAACACCCTTAGGATACCATAAGCCATAATCCAGTGTACCTTTGAGATATCTAAATATCCTCTTTACAATTGTAACATGTGCCTCTTTAGGATCTTCTTGAAATTTGGAAATTAGACATATTGCATGCATAATATCCGGTCTAGTAGCAGTAAGATACAACAGTCCACCGATCATAGATCTGTATTTTCTCTAATCAGTTTTAGTAGATTCATCATCTTTACTTAGCTTACATCTAATTACCATAGGAGTACTAACTAGTTTGGAATCATCCATTCCAAATTTATTCAACAAATTTTTTACATACTTCTATTGTGAAATGAATATACCTTTATTAGTTTGATTCATTTGAAGACCAAGAAAGAAATTCAACTCACTAATCATGGACATTTCAATTTTTTTTTGCATTTCTTCAGCAAATATTTTACACACGCCTTCATTTCCACCAAAGATGATATAATCAACATATACAACTACTATCAAAATTTTGTTACCTTGCACTTTGAAGTAAAGATTGCTATCAGGAGAGCCTTTGCTAAATCCTTGCTTTGTCAAGTATCTATTCAATCTTGCATACCAAGCTCTAGGAGCTTGCTTCAATCCATACAATGCATTAACTTACAAACCATATCCAATTTTCAAAAACCTAAAATCCTTCAGGTTGTTCCATGTATACTTCCTCCTCCAATTCATCATTCAAAAATGATGACTTGAAATTCATCTGATATACTTTGAAATCCTTGTGGGAAGAAAATTCCAAAAACATTCTAATAGCTTCCATTCTAGCCATAGGGGAAAATGTTTCTTTAAACACTATGCCTTCAACTTGTGAGTATCCCTTGCATAATAGTATTGCTTTATTCCTTATAACTTCACCATTTTCATTTAGATTATTCCAAAACACTCATTTTGAACCAATTACATTCTTATTCACAAGTCTAGGAACTAATTCCCATGTCTAATTATTTTCTATTTCCTGCAACTCTTCTTTCATATATTTTATCCAACTCTCATCTTCACATGCTTCACTCACAAAATTACGTTCAATTTTAGAGAGTAAACACAAACTTACCTTAGCTACTACTTTACTTCTTGTCTTCTTGTCTTCACTCTTTTCTCCAATTATCTATTCCTCTGAATGATTCTTTTGCACATACTTAGGAGTCTTAATAGTAGGTTCTGGGATTTCTTCTTCTTCTTCATTCTCCTTATTCTCTTCAAGTACCTATCCATAGATAGGATCATCAGGTTCAACTTGGCTTATCTCAATAGGTCTATGCATATCTTCATCAACTTTCACATTAGCACTTTCAACAATCTTCCTCAATCATTTATTGAAGCATCTATATGCTTTGCTGGTAGTAGAGTACCCAAGAAAAATTCCTTCATCACATCTAGCATCAAACTTTCTAATATTTTCATCATCTCTCTTAATGTAGTATTTGCTTCCAAATACCTTGAAGTACTTCACAGTAGGAGTCTTACCAGTCCATAACTCAAAAGGAGTCTTTGTGTTGTTGCCTCTAATCTGAAATCTATTAACATAAAGTGTATTGCCTCTCTCTAGTACATATCTTGTACATTTGATTCTTTCATCATGTTTCTTGCAGCATCTTGTACCATCTGGTTTTTCCTTTCAACTACCCCATTCTGTTGAGGGGTTCTCAAAGCAAAAAAATGTCTTTTTATGCCATGATGTTCACAAAATGTATTAAATTCACTGGAAGTGAATTCTCCACCTCTATCAGATCTCCAACATTTGATTCTCAAATTTACTTCATTTTCCACTCTTGCTTTGAACACTTTAAACCTATCCAAAGCCCAAGTCTTCTCTCTAAGAAAATAAACCCATGTCATTCGAGAATAATAGTAAATAAGGAGCATGAAATACCTATCACCATTCAAGCTTTATGTTCTAATTGGACCACAAAGGTCAGTATGAATTAATTCTAGCATTCTAGTAGTAGATTGCTCTTTTCCTTTAAAACTGCATCTTGTCTATTTCCCCAACTGACAACTTCTGCAAATAGTATTAGTAGGCTTTGTGATTCTAGGTAGACCTCGAATAACATCTCTTGAACTGATTCTAACCAAATTATCAAATTTTACATGTCCCATCCTTCGATGCCATAACCAACTTTCACTATCTTGAGATGCAAGGCATTGACCATCAACTCCTTTAAGCTGATAAATGTTTCCATGAGTTCTCCTTCCAGCAACAACCATATCTTTGGATCCTTTTCTGATTTCATAGGTATTATTTTGAAATAAAAGTTTAAAACCATTGCTACACATTTGTCCAACACTCAAAAGGTTATGCCTCAAACCCTTTACATAATATACATCATCAGTGTTGTGTACTCCATCAAAACTAATTGTACCTTTCCCATAAATCTTAGCTCCTGAATCATCACCAAACATGACCAAACAACCATCATAATTTTCAAGTTTAGTGAAATTACTCTTATCTTTGGTCATGTGATTAGACCATCCACTATCAATCACCCAGTATTCTTTGTCCTATCTTGCATGAAAGGTAGTGACCAAAGTACCTTCCATCTTATTCTTTTTGTTCTCTAGAGCATTCTTCCTTGCACATTTTTCAAGGTTAGTAGATACAAATTTATTTTCCAAAGCTAAAAAAAAGCTCATTCACTATCATCACCCTCATTTTTAGATTCATCATCAAAAATTCCAGCTTCTTCTTTAATATAATACAACTTCTTGTATTTCTTATCCTTTCTATCCTTATCTTTATAATCATTTTTCTTCTTATGTATAGCTGTATTCGGACATCTTGAAGCTTAATGAGAAATATTACCCCAATTGAAACATTAAAGGGAAACATACCTTTATAATTTTTGGTAACTTTCTTTAATTTCCTGATTAAATTAGCTTCCAACTCATCAGAACCATCACTCTCTCGATCATCTTCAATATTCATTTCCTTAAAAAATATATATATATTTTTTCTTCTTTCCTAAACTTTCTCATCTCAAATGTTGTCAAGGTGCCAGATAACTATTCTTTAGTATACTTCTTAGGATCATACATCTCTTCAACAACTGAGATCTTATCACTATAGAAATCTAGTAGGGTGATTAGGATCTTCTAAATTATATCTTCATCAATCAGTTTTCCCCCTTGATTGTTAACTTCATTTGATTTCATCTCAACCCTTTGGAAATACCTTGTAAACTTTCACGTTTTTCCATTTTAAGATTCCCATATATGCGCTTTCCCTCCAACTTCTTTGTCAACTTTACTCTTTCATTTCCTTCATATAGTTCTTCCAACTTCTTCCAAACTTCATAAGTAGTGTCTTAAGAGAGAACCTTAGTCTGCTTAGTTTTAGATAAAGCATTGTAAATAGCATACCTTGCTTTCTCATTCTCCTCATGAGAAAAAACCTCATCTGTAGTAGTAGGACCACTCACCGGAGCAACATAATTTGTCTCAATAGCCTTCCAAGTCTTGTAACCAAGAAAAACAATAAATCATATCATCTGCACTTTCCAATCATTGTAATCAGATCCATCAAACATAGGGATCACCAACTTATGCACCATCAGATCTTCCTTAAGCAGTTAAGCTCTACACCAAGCAAACAAAGCTCTGATACAAATTGTTAAAAAGGCACAGTATAACTGAGAGGGGAGGTGAATCATTTATCACACAAATTAAAACTTAAAACTTCAACACTTATCAATTCCACAACCACGCTATTTTGTTAAATTAAGTATGAACATGAAACAAAAATAACAAAAAGTAAAATTAATGCATGAACACTAGATGTTTACATGGAAAACCCAATAAGGGGAAAACCACGATGATGATAAACTCAAAAATCTAATCGGGATGCTCACTATCTAATGATACAAAAGAAAACAAAAGATACACCATAGCAATTAATGTAAGGAAAATTAGATGCGAAAAAAATTCTCCTAACGTCAATACCTCAGGAAAGAATTCAAATACACTTTAAAATTTACAATTACAATCCAACTAAGATGCACTATGAAGTAGATAATAGAAACAGATTATTTAACAATCACACATGAACACCAGATATATGTGGGAAAACCCTTACAAGAGAAAAACCCACCACACCAAGAGAAATCACTTTGTATTATAGTAATAAAGATTACATACAAATTCCAGACTTAGCTTTCTAGTGTCATTATACAACAACATTCACCATGAACATTCTTCAAATAGAAACTTTCAAGTTACAACCTTTTTAGATTAGAATACATTCACTGATCAACAACAATCTGTCGAATCAACCAACGAACCAATCGATAATCTACTAACAATCCAACCGATCACAAATTATAATCACAGAGTATATCCATGTTGTTCCATGTCTGTTGAGCTTCCTCATAGAACCGTTGCAATGAACCAACTACTAATTGTTCACATTCGGCTCCTCCTATTCATCCATGAGATGCCACATCAGAAATTCTTACTCGATCAACAGAATTCACACTGTGTTGGCATCTCGGTGAGACACTAACAGTGTCTCGTTGATGCCATATAACCTTCATACTAAAGTCACCAAGAGTAACCGATATCGCCAAGACGTTCCATCAAGCTTCATGTGTTACACCGAGCTACCAAGTAGTTTCCCAGACCTATCACTTTTGCCAGGAGATCATAGCGAGTCACCAAAGGTTTTACCGAAGTCAAAAATCATATCGAGCTCCAAAGAACAGTTGGCAAGACTTACATCTTTTGCTGAGAGAACATACTAAACTCCAAGACTTACTCTGAAGGCTTCAACATAAAGCACTGTCGGCGAGACATGTTACTTTTGCTAAGACATCACACCGAGCTCTAGGACTTACCCTGAAGTGTTCATCTATCACCAAGAGTTATACCAAAGATCCCAAAACTATCGGTGAGACCTTCAACGTTCACTAAGATGTCTTCCTGGGACCTTTGAGTTACCCTGATAGCCATCGACTATTGGCAAGACATCCTTTAGTTGCTAAGATGTTTCTACAAAACCCTTTGTGTTACACTGAAGAACGTTTGGATGTGTCCCCGTCACCATGACCTTCACTGTTCGCTAAGATCTCACATCAGGATCTATATGTTACAGTGAAGACATCAGTAGTATTCTTGTTGGCAAGACATTAACACTTTGCTAAGACTTCTCACCGAACTGCTATAAGCTATCCTGAAGGCTGTGGTCACCATGAGTCTCCCCGATACATGATTGAATGGCCTATCGGCCAGATTTCTCCTAAGCGCTAAGAGGTCATAACGAACACTCCTTTTCATAGTGATAGCTTCACAAAGAAAGCATTCGACAAGACAGAAACTAGGTCACAATGACCTATTCAAAATAGAATGTATCAAAGCTGCTAGTCGGCCAGACATGATAGATGTCATACTGACTTTTCTCTAATGGAGGTTTCAACTTGTATTGTTTGAGGCACATATTTCCAACAATCTCCCACTTGACGAAGATCATACATGAACCTCCAGAGCATAACATAATTTACTAAAAATCATGGGCACTAAGGCCCATTGAATTGGCACACCACCTAAACTTGTCTATGCTCACTGGCTTCGTCAATGCATCTACAACATTCTCCAGAGTATCAACCTTTTCCAAATTGACCTTTCCATCCTCCACCATTTCTCATACAAAGTGGTACTATACATCAATATGTTTTGTCCTGGCATGGAAAGTTGGATTCTTTGCTAGAAAAATTGCACTCTAACTGTCACAGAAAATAGTTATTTCCCCTGCATCAAAACCAATGTTAGAACACAAACGTTTCAACCATATAGTTTCTTTACAAGCATGAGTAGCTTCCATGTATTTAGCCTTCGTAGTGGACAAAGTGACTATAGCCTGCTGCTTGCTCATCCAACTCACTGCACCACCATTCATCATGAAAATGTATCCACTGGTGGATCTCCTACTGTCAATGTCCCCTGCCCAATCAGAATCTACATATCCATGAATGCTGAGAGTCCTCTGTGATTCAACTGAATTTCCATGGTAACACAAAGCAAAATCTAAAGTGCCCTTCAAATATTTGAAAACTCTTTTCATAGCATCCCAATGTGTTCTTCCTGGATTAGCCATAAATAGAGTAAGTACTCCCATTGCTTGAGCAATGTCTGGCCTTGTACAAACCATTGCATACATGAGACTTCCAACCGCACTAGCATAGGGTACATTGGTCATGTCCTCCATCTCATTAAGAGATTTTGGACAGTCCTTAATAGATAGTTTTGTTCCCTGCATGACTGGAACCATTAGTTGTTTGCAATCATTCATACAAAATCTCTCAAGAATAGTCCTGACATACTCTAACTGAGCCAAAGCTTTCTATTCTTCCTGTCCCTGGTAATCTCCATCCCCAAAATATACCTTGCTGCACCAAGATCCTTCATGTCGAACTTAGCAGACAACTGAGACTTAAGATCAGAAATCATTAACTTGCTATTTCCTATGAACAACATATCATCAACATAGAGAGCAATAACTGATACTTGATCATTTTCAGCTTTATAATATACATAGTGATCAGATTTTGATCTCACAAATCCCAAAGACAATACAAAAGTATCAAATTTTTGGTACTACATTCTAGGTGACTGCTTTAACCCATACAGAGACTTCTTTAATTTGCATACTAGTTTTTCTTGACCATTTTCAACAAAGTGCTCAGGCTCGGACATATAGATTTCTTCTTCAAGATCACCATAAAGAAATGTTGTCTTCACATCCATCTGTTCGACCTCTAAGTCATAAGCTGCTACAAGTGACAAAATAAATTTGATAGATGTCAGCTTTGCTATAGGAGAAAAAATCTCCCCATAATCAATTCCCTCGACCTGGGAATAACCCTTTGCAACCAGTCTTGCCTTGTACTTTTCTATACTACCATCTACACCAATCTTTTTCTTAAATACCCATTTGCAGCCCATAGGTTTTCTGCCTTCAGGCAAGGGCACCAAACTCCAAGTTTTATTTTTCTCTAATGATGCCATCTCTTCGTTCATGGCTTCCAACCAAGAGTCTGAATCAGACATTTTAATTGCCTCTTTTACAATCCTAGGCTCATCAGTACCATAAATCAAAGCATAGGCACAAGTAGAATCAATCAATGAGAACCCATACCTATTTGGTTGTTTTCTTTCTTGGGTTGACCTCCTCAATGGTTGAGGTTGAGGTTGTTGTTCTTCTTCTGAACTTTTAGAACTGCTTGAGTTCTCCATAGTTTCAGGTACATTTTGAATTTCCAATTCCTCTTTCTCAGGTGTAGGAGGAATTAATGCTACATCCTTATTGTTTTCTAACTTTGTCTCTGACTGTAGATCCAAAGTGGAAGGTTTCAGCTCACGAAAGATTACACTTCTATTGTACAGAACCTTCTCTGTATCAAGATTCCAAAGCTTGTATCCCTTTATGACAGCACTATAGCCAATAAAAATACATTTGACAACCTTGTTATCCAATTTATATCTTTTAACATCTGGCACATGTGCATATGCCTCACAGCAAAAAACACAAATATGTCTGAGAGAGGGCTTTTTACCAGACAACACTTCCAAAGGTGTTTTCTCAACAAGAGTAGAATTTGGAGAATGATTAATTAAATAACATGCAGTAGATACAGCCTCAGCCCAGAACTTCTCCTCCAAGCCAACACTACTGAGCATACTTCGTGCTCTCTCATCACTGTCCTATTGAACCTTTCTGCAACTCCATTCTGCTGTGGAGTATAAGGTGTAGTCTTATGCCTTTTGATTTCATGGTCTTTATAGTATCTTTCAAATTCATTAGAACATAATTCACCGCCATTATTAGTCCTTATGTATTTTATTTTTCTACCAGTCTAATTTTCAACAAGGTTCTTAAATTCCTTAAATTGACTGAACACTTCTGATTTACTTTCCAAAAAATAAACGAATGCTCTTCTTGAATAATCATCAATGAATGACACATAGTATCTTGACTTAAACAAAGAAGGAACATCCACTGGACCAAATACATCTAAATGAATATAATCTAACAAACCAAAAGATTTATGAGGACTGGAATAAAATGAAACATAGTGTTGTTTTCCATATATACAATGTTCATAGAATTCAAATTCAAGATTACAATCTTCAAGCCCCTCAACTAGGTTTTTGTTCTTCAAGGTTTTTAAACCTTTTTCTCCTATGTGGCCTAACCTATGATGCCAGAGCATAGTCTTCTCTACTAGAAGTTTTACTTCCATAGAGTTTACATAATTAGGGATATTTCCCTTTTTACCTCCATGAGCAGCTTTCAGTGACTTTATAGAGATACTGTTACATTGAACAACCTATGCATCTAGCTCTTATAGGGTACCAATTTGAGCACCTCTAGTCATCTTGTAGCCATTTCTAGAGAACATGACTTGTACTCTAATATCATTTAGCATACTTATAGAAAGTAAGTTTCGAGCCAGACTTGGTATATACATTACATTATTGATTCCCTTCACTCTGCCATCAGGGAATTGTATTCTGACTCTTCCACGGCCAACAATCTCCAAAGTTGAATCACTCACCAAGTACACCTTTCCACCATCGTATTCTTCATACTTTGTGAACCACTCTCTATGAGATGTCATGTGGAAAGATGCTCCAGAATCAATCAGCCAGACATCATCTGATGCCTGTGTAGCCAAGGCAGCAATGCAGGTGTCACCATCACTATGAGAAGAACCATTATTGGAAGAGCCCTTCTTCTTCTTTTCCTCCTCTTTACAATCCTTTCAGACATAACCAAGTTTCCCATAGTTCCAACACTTCACCTTGGACTTCTTACCAAGAGACTTTGATCTCCCTTCTGATTTTGATTTGAACTTCTTGTTCTTCTTGCCTTTCTACTTTGACCTTCCTCTGATAGTAAGAGACTCCTTCACCATCTCAGAAGACTTCCTTCTCATTTCTTCTAACAGCAAAGAACCAACAATATCTTCCATCTTGAAACTGGATGTTGTACTCCCAATAGCCATCACTAGATGATCCCATGAGTCTGGCAAAGAACACAATAGTAGCATACAACGATCCTCTTCTTCAGTCTTCACTCCAATAGATGTCAATTGAGCAAGCAACATGTTAAATGTGTTCAAATGATCAGCTATAGACCCTCCTTCCTGCATTCTCAAAGAGTATAGTTTCTTCCTCAGGAATAGTTTATTCACCAAGGACTTCCCCTAATAGATAGACGCCAGTCTCTTCCACAAGGAAGATGCAGTCTTCTCTTCATGCACATTGAGAAGAATGGAGTCTACCAAACAAAGCCTTATCAACCCCTTAGACTTCCTATCTATAAGGTCCCAATCTTCTTGCTTCATGCCTGTAGGTTTCACTCCAGCCACAGCAATCCAAAGATCACAGTCAACAAGAAGATCCTCCATCTTTACTTTCCACAACTCAAAGTTACTGCCATTGAATTTCTCTATTTCAATCTTACTAGATGTACTAGCCATCTTAATCTGTAATCAGAAATGACAAACTCTACAAGACTCCTACTGAACAAAATTGACACAAAAAACCAATGTACCCACAAGGATAACACAACTGGCCAGGCTCTGATACCACTTGTAAGGAAAATTAGATGTGGAAAACAATTCTCCTAACGTCAATACCTCAGGAAAGAATGCAGATACACTTTAAAATTTACAATTACAGTCCAACTAAGATGCATTATGAAGCAGATAATAGAAATAGAGTATTTGACAATCATAGATGAACACCAGATATACGTGGGAAAACCCTTAGAGAGAAAAACCCACCACACCAAGAGAAATCACTTTGTATTACAGTAATGAAGATTACATACAAATTCTAGACTTATCTTTCTGGTGTCATTATACAACAACATTCACCATGAACATTCTTCAAATAGAAACTTTCAAGGTACAGCCTTTTCAGATTAGAATACATTAACTGATCAACAACAATCTGTCGAATCAACCAACAAACCAATCGATAATCTACTAACAATCCAACTGATCACAAACTATAATCACAGAGTATATCCATGTTGTTCCATGTTTGTCGAGCTTCCTCACAGAACCGTTGCAACGAACCAACTGCTAACTGTTCACATTCGACTCCTCCTATTCGTCCATGAGATGTCACATCAAAAAGTCTTACTCTGTCAACAAAATTCACACTGTGTTGGCATCTCGGTGAGATACTAACAGTGTCTTGTCGATGCCATATAACCTTCATACCGAAGTCACCAAGAGTAACCGATATCACCAAGACATTCCATCGAGCTTCATGTGTTACATCGAGTCACCAAGTAGTCGCCCAGACCTATCGCTTTCACCAGAAGATCATAGCAAGTCACCAAAGGTTTTACCGAAGTCAAAAGTCATATCGAGCTCTAAAGAACAGTCGGCAAGACTTACATCTTTCGTCGAGAGAACATACCGAACTCGAAGACTTACATTGAAGGCTTCAACATAAAGCACTATCGGCGAGACATGTTACTTTCGCTAAGACATCACACTGAGCTCTAGGACTTACCCCGAAGTGTTCATCTATCACCAGGAGTTATATAGAAGATCCCAAAAGGTGTTCCTATTGGTGAGACCTTCAATGTTCACTGAGACGTCTTCCCAGTACCTTTGAGTTACCATGATAGCCATCGGCTATCAGCAAGAAATCCTTCAGTCGCTAAGATGTTTCTCTGAAACCCTTTGTGTTACACCGAAGAATGTTTGGATGTGTCCCCGTCGGCGTGACCTTCACTGTTCGCTAAGATCTCACATTGGGATCTATATGTTATGGTGAAGACATCAGAAATATTCCTATCAGCAAGACATTAACACTTCGCTGAGACTTCTCACCGAACCGCTATAAGCTATCCCAAAGCCCATGGTCGCCATGAGTCTCCCTGATACATGATTGAATGGCATGTTGACTAGATGTCTCCTGAGCGCTAAGAGGTCATAACGAACACTCCTTGTCACAGCGATAGCTTCACAGAGAAAGCATTCGGCAAGACAAAAACTAGGTCACAACGACCTATTCAAAACAAAATGTATCAAAGTTGCTAGTCAGCCAGACATGATAGATGTCATACCAACTTTGCTCTAATGGAGGTTTCAGCCTGTATTGTTTGAGGCACATATTTCCAACAATTAACACACATCTACAACCTTGATTAACAAATTGCAGAACCCTTCAGTTCACCGCCTTTAGGAATCTAATACAATGAAGTATTGTTGCCTCAACTCACTTTCACACACTTCTGATCTTTTTATTTGTGGCTTACTTCATCACTTTGCATCACCATCCAATTCTTCCCAAACCATCTTGCATTTATACCATCTTCAACCTTAGAAACTTTCTCCAAGGTCGGCCACATATGCCTCATTTCATAAATTCAAATCAAGTTGGAAACTCAACATTCCCACAATAGAAAAGAATGAGAGTGGACCAATAAAACATTTATCCAAGACCAAAAGATAATGTCTCGGATCAAACACATGCTTCCTTAATTAAATTTTAATTCTTCAAATGAAGTGTAAACACCAGGTCGACCAAACCTAATGAAAGCACAAATGAACATTGATGTACACTCTTCCCAACAAGAAGTTAACATGCAAACAATGAAAACTATTTCATTATACATGAGAACACATATCATGTTCCTTCATATACATCTGCAGCAAGTGAAATGATCTCCGAACACCAAACTCCTTCCATCAGTCCATCTGGACTGTACAAACACATACAACTCAAAAACTTGACTTTCAAATCACCAAACCATAAAATTCTTTTCCAGCACCCAAAGAACACCATTATAAGACATATTTCAAATCCACAAGATCTGAAACAGAATAATAGAGGACTATGGAGTAGAAACATTTCTCCCAGTCCATAGAAGACCAATTCTACCATAATAGTTCACACACCCTTGAATGTAACTTTCACATCCATCAAACCAGAAGCTAAAACTTAGAAGATATCACCATTAGATCACCATTAGAAAACCTTCAAATCCATACAAGCGTAGGATCAACATAGAAGAAACATAGAGCACATACCAGGGCACATTCTAAACACATTTATCACTCTAAATTCTCTCTATTAATTTTCTCAAAAGCACTTGGAAAATCATAAATTCAATGCATCTACAACATCATAAGGATAGCTCCATGTACCCACAACATCTCAAAATCATCTCAACTATACATGCACAATCTACAACATATGAAACTATGTTGACATCAATGACAACATTAATGACAACATCACCAAACTTGCTCATACTTGCAACAAGAGTAATGTTATGTATTGTGCTCTGCATTTATTCATTATTGAAGTTATGCTTGTGTAGTTTAGATATGTTGGGGAAGAGATGTTCAGAGTTTTTATATCCAAAATTTCTAGTTCTGTATTGTTCTACAAAGGAAGTTGTGCTCACCAATGTGTGAGCTATGAAAGCAAGGTGTCTAGGAGAAATAGTTTTGCTCCGTATTTCTTCACATTGTATTTTCTAGTCTTGTGGATCTAGGAGTGTTCTTATATTGTTTATATCTATGTTATCTTCAAGTTGTTTTTGTTTTGGTGCTCCAAAAGATTGGACTCGTGTTGTAGTTTGTGGAAGATTAATTAGTTGAAAAAAATGAATATATGTTTAGGTGTATATTTCTGTGAAGGATTTGTTAGATTTCAAGGTGTTGATGGAATATTTCATATTGTGTTTATATGTTGTGTGTGGTACATGAGTCATCTTTCAATCAAAGGAATTGTGTACTTAAATTTTTAATGGTTTTTAAAAGGGGTTCAGTCGACCTTGGGTGTTTACACTAATTGCGAATGTGCTTCGATGTTTGCAGAAGCATGGCATGGAATGTGTGTGTAGATTTGGGTCCAATTTAAGGTTTTATATGGTCCACCTTCATTCCTTTCCACCATGGGAATATTTTGGTGCTGACCTATTTTGAATTTGAACATTTGAGGTACATATGTTTGGTTGTAGCTGACATGAAGATGTTTTTCAAGTTGTAGATGGTATATATATGTGAGGTAGATTGTTGGGATAGGTGTGTTGTTGTCAAGTGTTTTGATGTGAAGTGCGAAAGTGTGAAATGTAATGTGAGATTTAAAGCATAAGACTATTGGAAGTAGTAAGAAGAATGTTTGTACATTTTCTAGTGAGGTTACAGATGGTCTAGTGATGCAGTGGTGGATCTTTTTTGGCTCTCTCAGATGAATTTTTCATTGTAACATTATTTTTATATCTTCTCTCTATTTTGGCAGTGAGCCCTTCTTCTTTTGGGAAGTGAGCCCTTTGGCAGTGAGCCTATTGTATTCAGTGTGGTAATTACTTTATATTGTGAGCTAATCCTCACTGTGGATTTTTCCTTCTTTGGTTTTCCACATAAATCTAGTGTTCTGTTGTGTATGGTGTTTGAGTTTTTGCTATTTCATTTATGTCATTTCATGCTAAATCTGGTTAAGGGTTTAAGGGATAAGGATCTAAATTTTAATGATGGTTTTGATGTTTTAATGTGCAACTAATTCAGCCCCCCTTTCAGTTATCTTATGCATTCAACACTTTTCCCATTGTATTAACACACAATAGGAAAATGAATGTAATCAACCACCACAAGATTATCCCCCCCAAAATTACTTAATCAAGAATCCCTCTAATAACAAATGATTTGGCACTTTATTTTAGGTGCAATTGTAGGTGCTACTTGACAAAAATAACAAAGTGAACTTCATCTTAGTGCTTATAGATACCAAACTTGACCACAAAATTAAAATTAAAATTTTACATAGAATGAGATTAATTTGATCACATCACTACAAAGTACACGAGAAATATTGCACTTGCAAAAAATAGCACCTAATAGTGATTGTAGAAGTGAGAATGGAACATTGAAGTTTTCCAAAATGACACTTGCTCAGAAACATCTATAAGAATTTGAAATTTATAAAAAAATAGGCATCAAATTCAAAAACCAATTGCACCGCTATGAAGAAAACAATTTTTTCACCAAATAAATAAAATAAAATACTCACAATATGGAGATCATGTGACTAAGCTATGGCCTAGCCTAAGAAAGTTTAAGTAACAAGTGTGATTAAGACCTAGGCGATGAACCAACTATGTAAAACACCCCTTTCACAACAACATATACCCACATGTTGTAATTATGTAGTGATTTTCTTATCAACTTAATAGGAGCTATTATGTATAATAGGTTACTCTTTGGTCTAGTGAAAACCTTTGGGACCAAGCATACATTGGGTACTATTATAACATGCTTGGCTTGTTCATCTTGATTTGTGATTATCCTATTAATGATATCATTCAAAAATATCCCTTTCGGTCTAGTTAAGCTCAAAGATAAGGAGAGAATGCCCACTTTGAATAATTATTCTATTGTTTCCTTGAATTGTCATAATTTAGAGGTTTTTTGCTCTAATTTTGACACTCCTTATGTTGAAAATGTTTCCTATCTTTATGGATTCAATAACCTACAACTTTGAGCACAAACACACACTCTCTTCCATATTTATACTTTTAGAAAATAATATAGATAGTCTTTTTTTTCTTCCCATGATTCAAAAGTATTATTCTAGGTGATTTCTAAAATATCCTTTTATGTGGGACCAACATTTTCAAATAATTTGGAAAATAATGGTGAAGCCAATGATTACTCACTTTTCTTTGATTTCTCTTTCATAGGGCCTTCCTTTTGGAAGCCATTTAATGTATATTAGTCTTTCTAATATAATATTTCCATTCTTTAGGCACCTTAATCCTTTGTTACATCTTCTTTGGTTTTTCTATCATCTGCATAAAGCTTGAAAATGGATTCATGATTTATTTTGGTCATTAGGGCCTAAACCTTTTACTTGTTATAATGTTCTATAGGGTAATGTGCCCGAATTTTCAGCCTAGTTCTCCTAGCTATAGCATGCTTTTAGATTAAAAACACTTAAAAAAAAGATAAAACCCTACTATATTTTCTACCATGTTTATGGATTATAACTTTGATATTGATTCCACATTATTGGCACTTTCTTATATGCTAATGTAGATACAAATTTAGGAAGATAAGGTAGCCCTTAAAGTCCAACATTTTTATAGTTTGCTTAACTTTTAGTTGAACTCTCCCAACACTATTACTAGGGTCTTGCCCTCCTCACATTCTTATGATAGATTTGATTATTGGGGAAAGCAAGAAAACCACACTAAGTCCTCTCAATGTTGTTGTAAGTATGAAAGAGGTTTTTCTCTACCACTACTGGCCAACCTTTACGCTAGTCTCCAACTATTGGGTGCAAGGTTTGGTGATTGCCACATAGATACCACTCTCTTGTATTGTTTCAAAGGCATGGGTTTCATCCCATTGATTGGGGAAAGATCTCCCACCCAACACTTCTCATCTTACCACAAATAAGTGTTCAAATTATACCAAATATGCAATATTATTAGTTATAGGATGGTGATAAGGAGAGAGAGCGCACAACATAGTCACTAGTTGAGAGCTACTAGAAGAAGGGAAAAAGTTAGTAGATGGAGGTTGGCATAACTCTCACAATCATGAATCCCTATTAACGTTACCACCATTTGGTACAGTTTTTAAAAGTACCATAATTTAGGATGAAGTGTCGGTAAACCTTAAAAGAAGGCTACGATGGGCCACTGGATTCCTTTCGTGTTCAAATTAGTAGGTGCTTTTTCTTTGTAGATTCCACAATCATGCAAAATATATACTTATCTTCCAACTTTTGTTTATCTTTGAATGCTTTTCCGTTCTTCTCGAATTATTCAATCTTTCTTTTCTATAAAGATTATAGAAGATAAAAAATTAAAATCTAAATCAAACAAATCTCCACTTAATGTAATATTGAAAGTTGATACCTTGCTTGGCTGTTCTTCTTTTGCATTCTCTTTTCCAGCTGTCTGAATGTATTCAAAGCAGATTGTCATCATATCTTTTTTCATTCTCTGTTCTTTGCTCTTATTGCGCGTACATATCTTTTTTTCATTCTCTTTGATTAATATTTGTTATTGTTAAATAATTTGAAACACATTATTGATGTTAATAATGCAATTCATGAATTTCAAATTCTAATTAGTGATAATGCAATTCGTGAATTTCAAATTCTAATTATTGAATAATGGATAATGGGAAAAAGGTAATTAGAAATTAATTTTGTTTAATGTATTATAGATATTTTAGAGAATCTTAAAATTTGGATTATTGTATTGTTTTAAATATTTAACTGTTTAAATTGTGTAATTTTATAATTCTAAAGTTTTTGAAAGAATAATAAAAGATATCAATTAAATAACGTTAGAAGATTCAATTGTTTCCATTCAAAAACTTAAATATTAACAAATGTCACATAGTGGTTAGTAATTGCCTTAATAGTATTGTAATTATTGTTTTTTAGATTTACTAAAAATTAAATGCAAGTTTTATTAATGTGAATAAAAATAAATTTAAGATTTGTTAATTATAGTGTTTTAGTATTGTTAATTAGTTATTTTAATGACCTAACTCATACCCTAACTCTACTTCTATCCCTATCCCTAACCCTAACCCTAACCCTAACCCTATTCCTAACTCTAACCCTAACAATAAATTTTAAACCATTATTTTAATCCTAGACTTATCTCTAACCCTAACTATGATCGTAACACTATCCATAATTATAAACCTAATTTTTACACCTAACTTTTAAATAAATAACATATTTAATAAATGTTATATTATGAATTATTATATATTAAATAAATTTTATAAATTATAAAATAAATATAATATATACTAAAAATCATTAAAAGTTAGATATTACATGTTGGCAATGTTTCTTTTCTTATTATTAATATAAAATTGTTATATATTAAAATGATTATTTATTACAAGTTGTTTATATTTAATTATATATATATATATATATATATATATATTAAAAACTAAAATATATTATATTAAATTATCAAATTTAATTTGTAGTAGACACAAGTGCAACTATATCTCTTCATTCAAATCAATTTATTGATGGTTGTCTAAAGTGTTTTGAAGAATCTTGAAGTAGTTTGTACCATAGTCTCAGTTTGGTAATATGAAATCATGAGTTTTGTGAAGGAAAAAGAGTCCTAATTGAATGGACATAAAATAATTGGATAAGTTTTGTTGAATGAGATTTGGTTGATTTTTCTTCCTCTAGCTCTACATCAAAAACTAAATTATTAATAACTAGTTAACTAGACAAACCAAAGCCATTACAATAGTACTATTCCAATGGAAAGTAATAATAACAATAAAAATAGAAGAAAATCCATAAAAGTCCTCTAACATAAATGATCTTAAAATTTATTATTAAAAAAAGAACCAATGCATCTATAGAAAGTAGCCACAACACTATTTCTATGACAAGGAGATAAATATATAGATTCAAGAATATAATTGAAATCTATAACTAACTATAAATAAATAATTAATCATATAAATTAATTTTTCTTCTGATTCATTCTCCTCCATAATAAATATTGGAACAAATGATCATTATTCTATTGTTTCTACCCCATAATGAATATTTTAAGGAAAAATTCTAAAATATGTGCTAAAAAAATATCTTGACTTAGGACCTCTCCCTATCCATCTCCCAAAAATAGTGAATTTATATTTTCCAATCATTGTTGCATTCACTCTATAATCAAGGACGATCAATATATAGTTAACCATGAGGGAGTCACTCTCATCTTTGGTGCTCACTCCAGTCAAATATGATCAAACTATAGTTATAAACCATCATAAGTCACTCTCATCATTGGTGCTCACTTCAAATCATGACTTTGCATAGTTATCTCTTCACTATCTATAGTGTTTAAAACTCTACAACCTATAATCTCAAAATCTTAATTAAATTTAAAATCAATAATCCTAGAATTTGTCATGTGTTCAATCCTAAATTCTTCCATCATTTCTCCTTGATTATGAATATTTTAAATAGAACCTCAAAAATATACATGCTACTTAACTCAAGGCCTCTCATTAACCATCTCTAAAAATTTGTGAATCTACATTGTCCAAACATCAATGTAGTCAAGTTCTCCAATCAAGGATGATTAGTCTATAATTAACCATTAGTAATTCACTATAATATCTATTGCTCACTACAATTAAATATGATCAAAATATACTTGACCAATTTAAATCACTCTCATTGTTGGTGCTCACTTGAAATCATGACCATGCATGGTCATCTTTTATGTATTTGTGGTGTCCAAAACTTTGTAACATATAATCTCATTATCTTAATCAAATTGGATATCAACAATCTTGGGACATCTCACATGATCCATCCTTAATTTTACATTATTTGCAACCAAACAATGCCCAAATATATCACTAGAAATTTAGGTAAAAGATAAAATAGACCAACATGCCACACAATCAACAAATCTATAAAACATTTAAATTATACATCAATCATATTTGTGTATTCTACACTCATTATTTTCACTCACATACCAACATAGGTTACCTTAGCAAGGGAATCATTCTATGGAAACTATTAAATTGATATAAAAATTCATCTAAGACCACTACAATTCATCATCATGAAAATAAATCATAAAAAATCAAATCAAAATAATCTCAAACATAAATGGAATCTAAAAAACTTTGAAGTTGATAAAAATAAATGTTCACATCATCAATAGGAATTTCAACAACACTCAATGTAGCCTTATTTGAAATCATCTAGCTCAATCTATATCAAATGTGTTGTTGGTTCTTCCAATTGATTATGGCCTTGAAATCTCCTAAGAGGTTGCAACTTCTTTATCCATAAATAACTCAAGGAATTGGTCAATGAAAAATGGATTACCTTTAATAAATAATCACCTTCTACATGTTGGGATTTTCTAGTCCTAAGTCAGTAACCTTATAACACAACCACTTGATGACTAGTGAAAAACAACAAGTAGTATGACTGAAATTGACATCTAACATCATAAGATAAAGGTGTTCAAATTTTGGTAGTAATTAAGTGGCTCTTATAGATTTTAAGTTTTAGTGAGATGGTATACATCAAAAATATTAAAAATCTTTAAAAATAAGTGGATCTCTATTTGACATATTTGATGACTAGGAATTGCCTCAAGGTTGGATAATACAATGGAAAGACGATGCTTGCATTTGGGCTACAAAGTCACATATCATTCACTCATATTCTAATGCTATAACATAATTCTAGTAACTTATTAACATCTATCACCTTATGATAAAATGGTCTTCTTTAGCATACTAAGAAATTCTTCTTAATGATCCATCTATAGTATCTTCAATAATTTTATAAAATCATTTACACTAGTCCTTGAATGCACAACAAATAGATAGATAATTAAAAAAATTAATGTGTATTCAAAGAACCTTCATAACCTTATTACTTTGATTCAAAAGATATTACATCGTAGAGATGGAGACAATAACATAACAATATGTATTCATATAATCTGCAATCAAGTTACAAGAGCATTACAATATTTTGACTTATACAACAAGGATCTTAACCTATTATAGAAAAATTGGTATATCCCCCCTTATGCTAACGAACCAAAAATATTACTAGAACCCTTACAATTTTTCAAAATTCCCCCAACCAACCCTTGCAATGAGCACAAAAGTTCCTTAAATACCTCAACAAGTTATGTGAGAGAAAATAGGTATATGATTGGGCAAGAAACTCTAGCCAAAACCTTTGTAAATTAGGTGTAGAGATGTCTCCCTCCAAATCCAAAAATAAATCCCACCATAAGGGCCCTCACATTATATCATTACTCTACATTAATGAGCATGTAAATAAAGAACATAAAACTCTCACAAAATTTACTACAAAATCTAACTAGGAATGGTCCTATGATAAAAAAGTAGTCTATAGCACATAAATAAGACTGGACACTACTCTTTTCTACTTAAAATTGTTAATAAATAATGCAAGGTGTGTGCCCTTGGTCTCCTTGTGTTGTGCAATGCAATGCTCAGGTTCATGACATGGCTTAACCGCTTCTCATGGATTCGTTAATTTTGGCGGTTGTATTGGCATTAATAGATTGATATCTTGGTGCAACAACAATCATCTTTGAAACAATTGGTATCAAATCTTGGGTCATAGGTTCAGACCCCTCACTTTCAATAGGGGGATTGTTGCAATGTGTCTGCCCTTGGTCTCCTTGTGTTGTGCAACACAATGCTCGAGTTTGTGACATAGCTTAACTGCCTCCCGTGGATTCATTAACTCTAATGGTTGTATCAGGCATTAATAGGTCGATCTTTTGGTGAAATGACAATCATTTTTGCAACAATAAATACATTCAATATCATTCTTATAGCCTCAAGGATCAAATATAATAGTTGGGAAATTCATTACAACATTAATGGTGAAATCTGCATCAAAATCTAAAAGTTCATTGGGCTTAACCAAATTTTCATGTGGGGTCTGAAACTTTGATGGGACCAAAAGAAATATATGCATTGGAGGGAAAGAGAGACAATAAAAATTAAATCTCAACCTTTCAATGAAAAGTATAAATATATTAAAATGGTTTAAAATTTTGAAGGAGTCGGGTTCAAGAATCTAAAATGAATCCAATGTTTGGATGAAAGGTGAAAAAATTCATTCATGTCTTGACAGTATAACAAGAGTGAAGAAAAGAATAAATGGGATCAAGATGGAGAATCCTAATGGGATTCAGACTTTGGTCCAAAATTTTGCTTGAGTCCTAAAGTTCTAATGAAGAAGGAGTTGGGTTCGAGGATCCAAAATAGATTCAAAATTTTGGACCAAAGTTAGAATTGGTTGTCATTATTGTCAACACTTGGTGAATTTATTGACATTGGTTTTCAACACTTGGGGAGATTATTGCATGTTTGTGAGATTGTTGTTTGGCATTAGTTGTATGTCATACCTTTGATATTATTGATGTTTGTGGAACCTAGATGTCATGCTTTGTTTATTATCAAGTAAAGTAGTATTGAGTATGGTTGATGTGAGAAGAGATGATATCATGATGATATATTAAGATTGTCATATCCCTCTTCCTTGGAACCTTTGCAAAATTCTCTTAAACTAAGTTAATTATATAACAAGGTTTGGAATAATAATTATTTTTATTTTATTAAGGATAATTTATAAAAATTTTGATTAGGAAAAATAGGTTTTGAAGGGACCCCAAAACCCTATAAAACAAAGATAAGATGCTAAAAAGAGAGAAACATGAACACTAACAACCCAAAAAAGTAAAAAATGTTGACAAAAGATAAAGTTGACAACTAGTCAACAACCTAATAGAAAAACATCGGCACAAAAGGTTGATCAATAAAAAACAACCGCAAAAAACTACAACATATTATTGATCACCTTAGAAAAATCCATATTACTAGAGATAATCCTATCATGCATCTCTATCACATCCTGAAGTTCCTTGAACAAAATGGTATCCCTTTCTTAGTCTTGCTCCTTGTACGTAGGTAGGGACCAACTTCCACATTCTTCTCCATGCACAGGCTAGTATCCTCATTCTTCTCCTTCAGGTTCATATAGTTAACCTTATAAATGGCCTCCTCATGTTCACCCAAATCCAAGGACTTACTAGTCCAATTGATGGATTTATCATTCAAAAAGGACAAGCCCTGATCACTAGTCTTCAGGGATCGATTACTAATTCTAACCACAATAAGTAGGTCATTGCTAATCTTTCTCATTTTTTCCTCCATACCCACTAATCATTCTTCATTGATCCTAAGAACAACATTTTCCAAAGAGGTCAACCTTTCCTCATGACTTTTACCAAGTCTATCAACATCCACTACTAACTTATCAAGGATCACATTCATAGTCTTGACCTTATCTCTCATCGACCATTCCCTTTGATTTCAGTTCACTAATGCCACACATACATCCTACCAATCTTTAAGATTATTATTAAGTTCCTTCACTTTTGAAAAAAATCATTTCACAAGGGAGAGAAGGTTTCTAGTGTCATCCTTTTCCATTCTATATAACAAGTCCATATTGATCTCCCAATTGACCAATGTAATAGCTAGAATATCAACATTATCATTGAGTTTCTTCTAAACCCCACCTTTTCCCTTGAAATCCTTCTCCATAGGGAAGTCTTCAATCTCAATTACCTCTAGTTTCACCCAATTTTTTTCAAGGATATCAACCAAATCAACTAGAATTCCAAGCCACCTAGCCTTATCCTTTGTCTACTTAACCTGCTCATCTTTATTACAAACAGGCATCTTAAAATTGTCATGGATAGAAGTAGCCACCCTAGAATTCACAAAGCCATCACCATCTTGCTCAATATATTCCATTGGTTGCCCATTTCCTTCATTAACATCCCCCTAAATCCCTTTAATAGAAGAAACATGGGACTCCTCCATTTCTTTCAACTCATCCACCCTCTACTTAAGAAAACACTTATCCTTCTTAGGGCCCCCTTTTTCCCCTTCAAATTCTTTTTCACAGAAGGAGAAACAACCTCCCTCATTTCAACATCCATTTCATAACCCTTACACCAAGAATTTGAGTCTTGAGAATCATCGTCAAACTTCCCCTCATCCTCCAAAAATTCATCATCAACAAAGTCTTCTTCCTCATAGTCACCATCACACTCTTCTGTTGACTCACCGATTTCATAACCATAATTACTTCATTCCTTTTTATGAGTAGAAGATATCTTAGGAATTGCATGTTAGATATTCATTATAATGTGGTCAATTATAAGTTTCATAAGGCCTTCATGAAGAATAGCCTTCTTGGGGTTCTTTCTGTGATCATCAATACTAGTTTCCATAGAAACAAGCAAGTAATAGGGGAATATGAAACCAAATTTTTGTAGCAGAAATGATTATGAAACATGAAGTGATAACCATAAATAATGAAGTACCTTCCCCCCAATGTGAAGAATTGCATAATCGCAAGAACAACATCTCTCCAGAGTGGTTTGATGTATTTTCGAGCATACCCTCCACTACCAATGCACCTAATCTTCTACTTATTTGAGCCTTTCAATAAATTGGATAAGGAAATCATAGCCACAACCTACTCCCTACAAAACTTATTTCCCTTCATTGGAAGACTAGTAATCTCAGCAATGAAGTCCTCGGAAATGTTGACCTCCACACCTTGGTAACATAGAACTCTTTTGTTCCAGCCATTCACAAAAGCCTCTATTACCTTCAAAACAAAACCATGAAGTCTCTATAAATAGGGACACAAACCACCCTTCTCCAAGTGTTCCTAGACAAGCTCATTCCCACAGAATTCATCACAAGATATCAACTCCACTCTGCAATGAGCCCCTCCCTTGGCAGACAAAAACAACCTGCTCACAACCTACACTTTTTTTTTCTACATAGAAAGGGTTAAGCAAACAATCCAGAAGAAAATGCAAAAAATACCCACAATCCATGTGAGCCTGATAATCCAAGTACCGCCAGTCCTCAACTCCCAACCCATTATCTCAAAATCAACAGAAAAGCAATTATTAAATGAGCAAGCACTGAACTCAAAGTTCAAAAACCAATAAAGGAGGAAATAAAATAACTTATGTCCCCAAATATCCACTACCATGACATGAAATTTGGTCATAATTAGAGATACACTGAAGGTTAAATGGTATGGCATCATAATTATGCCAATAATTAGAGTTGCCACTCCCAAATTAGTGTACCCATCAACAAGAGAGTTATCATCCCAAAAAACATGAATAATTCTCACCTCAATAAAAAGGATCAATGATGGTAAGGGAATCATTAATTAAATGAGCAATGGACCATGATGGTGGGCTTAGCTTTAGGAGACAATTTATGATATTAAGGAAATCCCCTTCTAACCATAGCCTAGTAACCCCTACTTCTCTAGCAAGTAAAAGGTGTTGATAGGCTACTACAACCTCTATAAAGTGGTTTTTTTGGGTTCCCAAAGGGAGCACCACCATAGAGACAAACCTACCATTCTCATCATGTAACACTCCCACACAACCAGTAGGTCCTAGATTCCCCTTAATAGTACCATCAAAGTTAAATTTGAACCAACCCCGAGAGGGAGCTTTCCACCAAACCCCCCCTAGAATCCTTAATCTTCTTCACTAGAATAGAAAGATCACAAGAGAAGTTCCATCAATTCTTCACCAAGAAATCATAATTGCAAGCAACAGCCTTAGAACCTGAGGTAGGAAGCACTGAGCATTTAGAAAGAAAATTTCCCTTTATAGCCTCACAAATTTTGAAAGAAAGCCTTGAAGGAGGAAGGTCTAACTTATGGAGCACATGGTTATTTTGTTCCTTCCACACTCCCCAAGCCACATGCAGTAAGATAAAAGACTATAAGATTGAGAGAGCCATATTTTGAGAAAATGCCACCCATTGAAACCAAATCTCTGAAATTAAAGCAGGAAACACCCAAGAAATATTCCACCTTTGAAAAATATGAGCCCACGCATCCCAAGTGAAACTAAAACCAACTAGAAGATGATAGCCATCCTAAGAAGCTTCTTTACACATAAAACATCTATTCGACATAACCATACCCCTTCTCATGATATTGTTAAGAGTCAAGATCTTATCTTGGAAAAGAAGCCAAAAGAAGATATTAATTTTTGGCAAAAGCTTCACATTCCGCAATCACCCCCAAAAGGGAGGGGGGCCTAAGATTTGAGTCTGAAAAGAAAAGGTTGAAGACACCGAGAACTGGCCATTGGGAGCAAATGTCCACACCAAAAAATCAATGGGAGAAGAAGCCAAAATGTGAATCAGAGAAAGGAACAGAAAAAGAGGTTCAAGATCCCTGTTAACTAAATCAAGTCTAATCCACTTACCCTCAGAGATGTAATAAGACACATGAAGGCCCCATTCCCTAATACAAAATTCTTTGAAAGGGGACACCCAAGGTTCATCTTTAAAGGGACCATGCCTAATCCACCAATCATCCCAAAACAAGATCCTCCTTCCATTCCCAAACACCCAACTTAAACTAGCAACAATAATGGGGTGAGCTTTCATCATGAAATTCCAAATGGCCAACCCCAAAGGAGGAGCAAAATCCTCCCTAAAAATCTCTCTAAACTTATCCACCCCCCTCAAATATTTTGAAGAGTAAATAGAATTCCATTCCTTTCCATCCAAAAGAAAATTACACAACTGTTTAGCAATAAGGGATGAATTGAAGTCTTTCATTTTATGAAACCTAAACCACCTTGAAATTTAGACTTGCAAACCTCCTCCTAGGATAGCAGATGAAATGCTTTCTTCTCCTCCACTCTAGAACACAAAAATATTTTTTAGATACTCTTGATCTTTTGATCCCAATACCTCCTAGGGATATGGAATAGACTTAAAGCATAAACCAAAATATTTTGCAAAGTAGACTTGATTAACTAAATTTTTCTAGCTTGTCTAAGAAGAGAACCCTTCCACCCAACAAGTTTTGAATTAATCTTGTCAATAATTCCATTCCAAAAGGAGTCTAGGACACCATTAAAACAAAGAGGAAGCCCTAAATATGTAGAAGGAAGATCCCCAATGCAACATTCCAAAATACTAGCAATCCTCAACTGATGATGTTTTAGAGTATTAAGAAAAAAGACAATGCTTTTAGGAAAACTCACCTTTTGATCAGAATCCACTCATCTTGTTGAAGAATAAGGTAAATAGATTTGGCCACAAGAATTAATGCTTTAGTAAGAATAAAATTATTATCCACAAATTTTTGATACGAACAAAAGAGTTGGCGTGAATAAGGACAAAGGCCTTTGAAAGAACCATTAGACACTTCTTGAAGAAGAAATCTACCCAAAGACTCCACCATAATGATAAAGAGAAAAGGAGAAATAGGATCTCCTTGATGCAACCTGTGGGAGATTCTAAAGAAAGTATAAGGTGACCCATTCACCAACATTGAAAAGGATAGAGAAGAAATTAATTGACCAACCAATTGCAGAACCTAATTCAAGAAGCCAAACACCTTTAGTATATTAGATAAAATATTCTAGTTAACCCAATCATAGGCTTTCATGAAATCCAACTTCAAAATAAGACTAGGCTTCTTATTAACCTTAAGATAATGAATATTCTCATGCACCGTGAGCACCGAATCTAAAATATTCCTTCTAGGAAAAAAACTATTCTACTAAGGAGAAATAATCCGAGGAAAGACCCTTTGTATTCTAGAAGCTAGGAGTTTAGAGAAAAATATATAGATAGAGTTACATAGGATGATGGGATTGAAATCACCAAAATTCATAGCCCTAGGCTTCTTAGGAATGAGCACAATAGATGTAGAAATCATTTCCTTAAGAAGTTTCCTACTACCAAAAAAATCTTTAGTGGCATTGATGACATTCTTGGAAATAATATCCCAATAAGACTGGAAGGACAACATAGGAAACCCATCTGACCTAGAAGACTTATTTCCTTCAAAGGAGAACAAATCCTTTTTTATTATTGTATCAGAAGGAATACCTTTCAAACCCCTATTATCCTCCTCCATCACCAAGTTAGGAATCACATTAAAAAAACCTTGCTAGAAAATAGGATCAAAGAGGACAATCCTTAGAAAGAAAATCCTCAAAGAACAAGAAGACATCAAATCTAATCTAATCATCCTCTTCCAAAGAGTTGTCAACAATTTTGGAAATCCTATTAGAGGATCTATGCTTCAAAGTAATGAGATGGAAGAAATAGGTATTTTCATCCCCACTCTGAAGCCAAATAGATCTAGACCTATACTTCTAGAACTCCTCTTCCTTAGCCATAATATTGTGTAGACTCGATAAAAGGATACTTTCCTCCTAGAGAAGTGATATATCATTCCCACTAGACAACATTCTATGCTACAAGATATCCAACTTGGCCTTAATCTCAAATTTCTCCTTAAAGATATTACCAAAAGAGGATTTATTCCACTAGATTAAATTCTACTTAACAGAGGCAAGATTCTTAGTAACTTTGTACATTTCTTGTAGAGCCATCAAAATTAATATTCCTTCCATTCAACAATTTTGGAACATAACTTTGGGTGGATAGTGCACATCTTTTCAAATCTAAATGGGAACGACTTTTTATGATCCAAAAGCTTAGCATTCAAGGATATAGGAAAATGATGTGATCAAAGTCTAGTAAGGGACAAAAGGGAGCAAGTGAAAGAATGTAGCCAATCAGGTGAAATAAGAGCCCGATCTAGCTTAACTTGAATGAGAGCATTCCGCACATGCCTATTAGACTAGATATAGGACTCCCCACACAAATCCAAATCCAATAGCACATTATCATTGATTAAATTCATGAGATCAAAATGGTTGTCTTCTACAACCTAGGAGCCCCTAAACTTATTAGAATCATTTAGAAAGGTGTTGAAGTCCCCCATAACCAACCAATTTTGAAAACAGAATTGAGATTTAAAAATGTGCGAGCTCCCCCAAAAACTCTTTCAAGAACATTTTGAATTAGGAGCATAGATGTTAGAAATCACCTAGGAGAACTAATCTCTGGGACTGGTGAACAAAGTAGCAACATGACTTCCAAAAGAAAATAGAGCAGTACGAGAAACCACCTTAGGATTCCAAAAAGTAGCCACACCACTAGAGGCTCCATCAGAATCAAATGCTTGAAAGCCACAATCCTTGAAAAACCTATTCTTAATTTTTTCAACCTTCTAAACTCCCATCTTAGTCTCCTAAATCAAGATGATATCAGGATGATGATCTCTCACAAGATTTGCAAGAAGATAATGCAATGCTAGAGGAATAAAACTCACTCTCACAATCTCAACTTAACAAAACTCAATCAATCTTTGACTATCCTTTCAATTAGGACTTCACATTGCCTTCACAAGTTCTTGATTCCAAAGTACTCAAACTACAAACAAGGCCCAAAACCATTTATAGATTCCTCAAAATACTCTTAACAACATAAAATGACTATCTCAAAACCAAATCCCAACTTAGACATTTCAAACTCAAAACCCTTCTATGGGTGAAACGAGAATAGTGGTTTACAATTGAGAAGAAGAAGGAAAATCAACTTTTTAAAAATTTCAATAGAAAGGATGGTTCAGCCAAACCATATGGTTAGACCGAACCACTCTATGGGTTTGATTGAACCATATGGTTCGGCCGAACCATATGGTCCAATCGAACCACTCTATGGGTTCAGTTGAACCATATGGTTCAGCCGAACCATTTAAAGGTCAATGGAGAAATAGTATTTTAAATAGGTTTAGTTGAACCCATGTTTGGCTGAACCCTGTTGAATTAGGGCACATTTATAAATCAAACCCTATCACTATCAAACAAAAAAAAATGGTCGATCATCGGATTTGGAGCTCGTGTGTAGCGAACAATGAACGTGATTGATAGGGAACAGTGAAAACTTGCAACGAGACCACCATTTCAACTTGAAATGTCAACTTCTTCAACTTGAAATATCAACTTGGACATCCATTAGCAGGTTGGCATTCTTTCACAGTGATTTAAAATTCCATTTGTTTGTAAATTTATAAACTCCAATGGATTCCATGAGACCAAGTTTTTCTGGCGAAATGAAAACAAATTGAATGAAAAGAAAATTCCAAACAAAATTTTCATTTAAAACTTGAAGACACATTATGAGAACAAAATTTATTGTTTATAATGAGTATACCCTATTTGAAGCTCTCATTTTGGCTCACAGCTGTGAATTGCATTTGCTTGAAAGTTTCTAAAACCTTTTAAAAACAATACCCATTATTTAAAATTTGGATTTACAACTACCAATTGCATTTGCTTGAAAGTTTCTAAAGCCTTTTAAACAAACTCAATTTTCAACCAAATTTGGATCTATAGCTGCCAATTGTATTTGCTTGAAAGTTTCTAAAGCCTTTTAAACAAACTCATTTTGTAAAATTGGGCTTTATAGCTACCAATTGCATTTTCTTGAATTTTTTTAATATTCATTTGGCTTTACAGCTACCAATTGCATTTGCTTGAAATTTTCCAATATTTTCCCCAATAGCAATACATATATGCATGATATTATAAAAAAATCGGGACCACTTCAATGCTTCTTATTCATAAGAACACATACCCCAATTGGGACCTCAACCTTTGTAAAAACACTACCTTCTATTACTAATTCATTATATCATTTCTTATATACTAGCATTAACCTAACAATGAGATCTTCCTACTAATATTTTTGTTCATCTTTAAACCAAGTTTACTCAAACCTCTAATTAGAATTTAAAACTATTAGAATTATGAAGAAAATAGTCAACATCTATAGCTCGAAGATTTCCCCAAAATGTATAATCAAAATTGAATTTTGTTCCATCTTGAGGATATTTCCAACCTACAAGTATATCCATATTTTAGTTCTCTCTATATCCATTAATAGATTGTGTTGAAGGCATTGATTAAATTATCAACATGGAGATATTATTTGTGAATATTATTATAGACTTATTTTTCTTGTAAACTTGAATTCAAAATTATACTTGAATGGAACCTTAGAAAAATTAATAGGCTAGATTTATTGCTTCTATATTATTGGTTGCATAACACTATCTTAATTATTCTTTGGATAAATTTTTATCTAAGTGATTGAAATGTTCAAATTGATTTTCAAATTGGTCACTCCACGAGTCTAGTTCTAGAGAATAATTTTAAGAATAAAAATCTATTTTTGTTTAGTGAATCAATAAATTACATCACCTCTTAATTGGATGAATTGTTGTAATGGAGTGCAACATTTACCATAGTTTTATATAAATGATATCACATTTTTTGTGGCATTTTTCCAAATAATTTGTGTGGTGTTTATATGCATGCCTATTTTGCATACATTTAAGTAAAACTAGGCATAGTAAAAAATTCTACTAAATTGAGCAAATATTATTCAATGAGTGAATAATATTTGTAAGAGGAATAAATGAAAAAAAGAAGAGGTTTGTATTCTTTTCAAAGAGAAAAGATCAATAAAAGTAACATAACTTACAAAATTAAAGAAGAAAAAAAATAATATGTAGAAAAACATTGCAAAGTTATATTATGATAAATAATATTCAAGTAAAGAAATTATAATGTGCTTGAAGAATGAATATAAGTTAAGAATAAAGTAAATCAGAAGAATTTTTTCAAATAGGAAATTTGTATTGTAGTCAATAGAAATTATATAAAAATTGTATGAAGAATTGTTGTAGTATATATAATGAAATATTATAACATAAGTTAGAAATATAATGTTAGATATAACTAGAGCAGATAATGTTTTAGTGGCCAAGAATAATAATGTAGAATCAATGTAGCATGCAACAAAGAGAAACCAAGTGTTGTAGTGTAGGAAAATAAAAATAAATAGTAATTTTGTTTCATGCAAGAGTAGAATGAAGAATGCTCCAATGTAAGGAATATATAGAATATAAGTGTCGAAAAAATACTATTATACTGCATTTGTAGAATTTTAAGGATTAAATGGAGCGTATGAGGGATATATTACACTTTTGCATATAAAAGTACATAATGCCTTTCAAATATGAATAAAAAATAGAGATTGGTGTTAAAATAGGGAAGAATAGAATGTAATGGGATGAGATAAAGATTTGGAAAAAATGTGTTAGAAAAATTGGACAAATAATGAGAAAAAAAAAGAATTTTGTAGATATTTTTTCAATCCTTTTAAAATTAGTTATAAAAAAGGACATTTTTTGAGATGTTAAGAATAAAATCCAACATATTATGAAAATAGAGAAAGCTATTATAAGACATTGTATGATTAGAATGAAAATTATTTCTTTTGTTTCTTGTAATTTGGTATCAAGAATGAACTATTGTAAGTATTTTATAAAATAGTAGCAAGAGGAACATGCATTTCAAAAATATAGTTGTATGATTAGAATGAAGAATCTTTATTTTGCTCCTTGTAAAGATGTCAAGAATGGACTATTGCAAGTATTTTATAAAATAGGAAGATTTATCATTTTAAAATGGTAGTGAGAGAACATGCATTTTGAAAATACAATAATTTGTATTAAAAAGTAGTTTAAATAAAAAAAAATGATAAGAGGATAATTGTATTTGAGTTTTGATAAAATCTTTAATTAATTAAAGATAAATTTAATTAAAAATAATTTAAAATGTCTTAGAATTTTTTATTCAAGTAAGAAGAATGATTTAAAAAATAAAATGTTAGGATATTTTTAGAGTCATGAAGATGTTTATATAATTGTGTATTTAATGTTTGAAACAATACATAAATAATAAAATGTTAGAAGACGAAAAATACATAAAAATATGAAATTTAACATAATTAAGTAAGAAAATATGAGATTGCCACTTAGATCTAGGAGAAGGTTAGGAAAGAGGGTTAAATGGGCCCTAAAATTATGCTATGGATATAGATGCTAAAACGTGAGCATGAAATATAAATTAATATTGTAGTGTATGCAATTCTTGACATCATATTTTCTTTCACTTTAATGGGCTAATGTCACTATATGATAAAACATAATTAAAGTATAAAAAATAAATGCTAAAAGAAAAACATGAAAATAATCAAACATTTTGGATACATAGAATGATATACAGTGTGTTAAATGATCAAGGAGTTGATTCCCTTTCAAACTAAGATATGCAAAAAAAGCATGTCAAAAAACACAAAAATCTACAATATATATATATGTTAGAATAGTACAACCAACAATACAAAGTATGCCAACAAATCATATATAATCCAACATAAACATTATACATGTATAAAAGGAAAATTTTCAAAATTACAAGGGTTGTGAGAGTATATTCCCCCTTAAATAATTGAAAAGAAATATATGTAGTTATTTTTAAGTTAACTAGAGGGGAATATAAAAATAAAAGTAGTTCATCACTAATTTTACAATAATACAATAGATCATTATTTGATGTAATTATGAAAGTTTTACTTCCATATAAAAAACTTTACAATATTGGTGTCCAATTAGATGGAACAATCCCTATTGCATGAATCAAAGGTTTCCCATGAAGGAGTTTATAATAAGAAATTTATTCCCTATCATAACATGGAATAACAAGTGAAGCGAAATAGGGCTTGATTCTAGATAAGAAAACAATAGTTCCCAAAGGATCTCATCGAATAATAATAAAACCTTTAATAGAAAATTCAAGAATAGTAAGATTAGAAGTATAAACAAAAATTCATTTTAGGAATTAATGACTACAAATATTAAGATTAAAAAACCATTTTCAATCAATGTATACTTAATGCCCATATAGGTTTAGTACCAAAAATGACTAGAAGATAAATAATCTTCTATTAAACCACATTGAAGTGAAGTTAAGATGGAAGAAATGTAATCTCCATAATGTCAGTATATAATACACCCAATTTGGGCAACTATTTCAATAGACTTAGTAGAAGAGGGAATATGGATCTTTTGTATAGAATTATGAAGAAACTCATGATATTAAGGTGAAGTTTAAATAATATCCCAAAGAGAAATATTATATACTAAAGTTCTTTTATATTATTATACTCTTTAGTGTTCTTAAAGGAATACAAGAAGTCAACATGAAATACTAGGATTAGATAAAGGAAGAGGATTAGATAAAGGAAGAGTGTAACGCCCGTCGTGCAAACCCCAGAGAACACACACATAATGCGAATAATTTTTTTTTTTTAAATAATAAAAGTAACATGTAACAACATTAAACCATAATCGCATAGCATAACACATAACATTAAAACCACATGGTTCTCTGGGGCACGCGAGGTTACATTGCAACCACAAAACGTAATAAAGATACTGAAAATAACATAACCATCTAATTTTATAAAAACCATATACAAAGATACAACTGATAGCCATGATGCGAGTATGACAACATCGCATAATTACATCCATGATAGATCTCTTAACATGATCCAATTCAAACCTAACTATTACATCATTGAAATAATATTACATTACAATTTCCTTCGATACAAGAATTACATTGAATTTCCCAACATGGGGATTGATACAAAATAAAGGAACATGAAGTACAACTGATCACTGGAACATCTGCACTACGGAAAGCTGAGATGACAAGACGCTGATGGGGAACCCAACGGGTGCGGAGCACGTTCCACCCAACCATGTGAATTACGAAGTAACTCACCCCCCATGCTCAGAGGTGGCGAGGAAGTGAACCCAACCATGAATGTCAACCGACTCAATCACAATATAATATAAAACCAGTACAACTCAAGCATGCAATTCACAACCAACGACGTACTCAATTCACATAACCAGTTAAACCAATAAACTCATCACAATAACATGAAATACCATCACTTAACAATCATAAAACAAATTCACGGAATTCAAAGATACATCACAAAGAGATAACATCCAGAAGAACCGAACCAACACCCAAAATACATTTCCAAATAAATCAGAACCAATATAAAGAACACGATTCCATAATAACTCTGAACCAACCATTCAATACACCATTCCAATAGGCAACAAGAAGAAGTCAGACGGGTGTCAAGTAGGGAGGGTCATCACATAACTCTCATGGGATCCCCTGGCTCTTCCTCCAACTGAGGCGTCAGCACCCACCTATGGATTCCCTAGCCCTCAAATCAGAACAACATAAAAATAAAAAATCCAGAGGCAACAAGAACAACAAGGGTGTCCAGTGGAGAGTGTCATCGCATGGTCTTACATGAATTTGCCAGACTACCTATCACAAGGTGCCGCCTCCATCTATACATGGATTATCCAGACAACCTAGCTCAAGGAGCCGCCTTCATCTATGGTTATCCAGACATCCTATTTCAAGGTGCCGCCCCATAGGGTTACTCATGCGGAGTCACTTACCTTTCATAGAGACAAGGTAGTGACCTTACCAACCAGGTCTTCCCACCCATCCTTAGCCTTTGAAAGCGCTAACGGCAGGGGTGAGGTGCATGTTTTTATCTTGCTATGTGTTAACTAACCCAACCCACTAAATACATTAATTAAGTTATCACTTATTTAACTACTCTTACGTGGGTTCCCCTGGCACTTCCTCTTACCTGAGGCGCCGGCGCCCACGAAGAGCCACTCTCCCTATGACCCCTAACATAATCAAAACTAGGCAAGGGTTGAACTATCACATACATAACATAACACTAAAGAAGAACCATGCGAGGCATTAACCCCCTCGCATCACTTATAACGAAAAGCTTTAACAAACTGTTCAACCCTTCCTAACAGAATGCCAATAAGCCTCAACTCCAAGAGTATAACTAAAACGAGGATAATATGTAAAGCATAAACCAAGACGAGAAACAATATTCTAAAGTAATAAGCCTCTGGAACAAGGGTTCTCAATAAACAACAACGGAATATACAATTACAAAAGGTTCCCACACCACAACCGGAATAAAGAAAAAAAACCATAATCAAAATGCACAAGAAAGACCGACAGTCTATAGGGTTTCACCAATTATCAATCACATAACCCACATCGAAGAGTAAAGTTACAACAATTAACTGGAACACGTTAACCCAATCACATAAATTCATAACTTAAAGTGACGATTAACTCAATAATACAAAACACTCCAACCTCGGAACGATAAAAGAAAGCACAAGAAGTTAATAACCCTATGTCAAAATGTTTAATTCTTATCAAAAGACATCCGACAAATATCTAAAAGTACATTAAAATCTCCGACTAAGGGAACTCAATAAACCATTGAAATAAAACATACAATAACAAATTAACGCTTATTTTCTGTTTAAAAAGTTTGTTCAATCAAATCGAATAATAAATAAAGCCTTCAAAATATAAATGCCTACATATAAGCATTATTAGTCATCTTAAATAACATATAATGGCCATACTTGATAAATCAATATTAAATTAAATAATTATAATTACATTTAACATATAAATAATAATATATTAATAAATTTATATAATAATCCTACAAAATCTAACCAATATTCAACAATAGAAAAATAACTTTGACATCTATTAAATCTGCATCTATTAGTTTGAGAGAAACAATAAATCTCATACTTATTCAACTAAATCATATTCAATATTCAATAAAATTTATTCTACAAGCTCATATATTCCAAATTCATTAAATATATATATATTTATATAAAATCATAAAAATATTTGCATAAATACATATTTTCAGTCCAACCTGTACATGCACGCAATTATATATTCAATAATCATTATATACACACATATCGAAATTAAATAAAACCAAAATTTAAATGAATCATACTGAAATTGAATAAAACAAATTTTAATTAACACATCAAAAATTAAATAAAACAAAGTTTATACCACACAAACAAAAGCCCTGCCGCAGACTAAGGGCGGCGGACTGCACAGCAGTCCGTAGGACTGCTGTGCGCGCAGTCTACGGACTGCTGCACACAGCAGTCTACGGACTGCCGTGGGCAGCCGTCCGCAGTGAGGGGGAGGGTATGGCTGACGCCGACCCTTCCCTTCACTCATAAACAAAATAAAAATTTTTAAATGTATTTTTATATATTTTATTTTTTTTTATAACAAACACGGAAAACGAAGGTAAGATCCATTCGCCCGGCGGTACGGGACATGGATTTCAAAATCCTAATTTAAATAATTTTATTTATTTATTTTTTTAAACAAAACAAAATGATTTTAATAAAAGAGACAGAGATAGATAGATATATATATATATATACACACAGAATCCCACTATATAAATATATATATATTTAATATATAAATATTTTTAAAAGAATATACATAAATATAAAGATGAGGTTATATAATCATAGATGATTCATTCTTCTGGATAAAATACAGAAAATCATTTATTTAAAATACATATTGAAGATAATCACAAAACTAAAATAAAATTTCAAATTTATTAAAATACCAAGATTGATCTTTTCCATAGTAAGATAACAGAAGAAATTAAGTGTTATTCATACGGAATTAGAATTTCTTTCAGTTTGTTTGCAAAATCTTATTTCCAGTTTTAACAAGAATGTCCCTTCCAATGGAGGCCTATCTATTTATTCATTTTCTAACTTTAATGAAATCATTTTATTCTAAATTACAGAAGATTTTCTTTTTTTTCAACCAAAGATTGATTTTAATACACATCTTTATTCCATTTATAGGTTTGAAACTATTCAGAGAAAAGAGTGGAACCTGGGGTCCTGCGCTCTCAAGAATCTGATGAAGCTGATTTCTGACGTCCTCGAAGAGCTCCTTGTTTGTGCTTCAAAATCTCCTCTACAGCATTTCGCGCTCGAACTCGAACTGATTCTCTGTTCAGAAAACTCCTCCAAAAGCAACACCAGTAACAGATGATAACTCTCTTTCTCCAATTTCAGAAAAAAGATACCTCCCCCCACACTTCTGTAACCAATACCTATCTGTGTGTAAACTTCCCCAAAAATTCTTTATTTCCTAAAAGATAATATCCCTCTCAAAACTCCACAAAAATCAGAAAATAAAAGAAAATCATTCTTTAAAAGCTAACTTTTTAATTAGATCTGAATTCCTATTCGTTTGCACAACTTTTCTTTCTTTTATTTGTTTTATTTGTTTTATTTGTTTTATTTGTTTTAATTTCTATTTTTACCACTTTCTTGCACAACACATTTTCTATTTAATTAAATAAATTATTCTAATAATTATCCCCACCTGATAATTAATTAAAATAATTAACATACCTTTAATATTTAATTATCATTTAATTAAAACACATGACTATATAAAAATCAAATAAAACATTTAAATATTTTCATACAAATACATCAACATTAAAATAAATAATTTATTTCAATCATTAAGATAAATCATAATTATCAATGCCCTCATAAAATAAGACAAAACACAAACACAACAGACAAAGACGACAATTACACAAAATCAACAACCATACCACACAATGAGATGACTCGACATCATGGAACGGGAGGACTTCATCGTCACCTCTATATCAACATTTATCCGTTGGGTTATTAGGTGCTCGCCCTGTCCTGCCGAAGCAGGTGGAATCGAGACTTATACCTGCAATCCTGCATACAAACGAAGTTGTGTACATGTGCATATATACATATATATCAAAGCATAAAATCAAAATACTGCATTGTGAGAAGGAATCGCAACATAACAGGGCACTCGCGAACAAGTGATGCTATATTGTCCTTCGTCACACCTATTCTAACAATTATAGCATAATCAATGAATTACATTTCTAACTAACAATCATCTCCTAACATATTAAATTAAATCATTGCATCATCAAAATTCTAACTATCCAACACAAACAATATCATCATCGTCACAAGTAGCAAACAACCGCATTGAAAAATACCAAATCCTACCAGTAAGAGGAGGGGTATTACATCCTCCCCCTCATAAAATCGGCTTACTCCTGGAAGCCGGTAAACAAAAGGAAATAAGATTCCCTAATACGGGAGGCATCCACCCATGCCAAGACGGTGAACTAATCACCAATAGAGAATAGAATCAAACTTACACATAAGAGTAAGAAATAATAATACAAGTATTAGTAACATGGGGGTATTACATCTCCTCCCCCCCAAGGATATGGCTTACTCCAGGAAGCCATTAAATAGATAAGAATAAGCACACAACAAAAATGCAGAGATCACGCCAAAAATCACACACATAACTCACATCACTGGAACCACATCACACAATGACACAAGGGTTCATAGTGCATCCTTGATAGGAAGGATATCGGTGCATTGCGCACTACACCGAGGGTCCTATCCTTTCCATCAATTTCCTGCACCATTGCCCTGAGACCGACTAACGGAAGAAACTTAGGTTCACAACAAACACAACAAAAAAAATGAAACTCTAGACTCAAGGGACTAAACGCAAGGTTACATAGTGAGCACACATAGTGCCCAGTGTATGAGCCTATGCTCTGATACCAAGTTGTAACGCCCGTCGTGCAAACCCCAGAGAACACACACATAATGCGAATAATTTTTTTTTTTTAAATAATAAAAGTAACATGTAACAACATTAAACCATAATCGCATAGCATAACACATAACATTAAAACCACATGGTTCTCTGGGGCACGTGAGGTTACATTGCAACCACAAAACGTAATAAAGATACTGAAAACAACATACCCATCTAATTTTATAAAAACCATATACAAAGATACAACTGATAGCCATGATGCGAGTATGACAACATCGCATAATTACATCCATGATAGATCTCTTAACATGATCCAATTCAAACCTAACTATTACATCATTGAAATAATATTACATTACAATTTCCTTCGATACAAGAATTACATTGAATTTCCCAACATGGGGATTGATACAAAATAAAGGAACATGAAGTACAACTGATCACTGGAACATCTGCACTGCGGAAAGCTGAGATGACAAGACGCTGATGGGGAACCCAACGGGTGCGGAGCACGTTCCACCCAACCATGTGAATTACGAAGTAACTCACCCCCCATGCTCAGAGGTGGCGAGGAAGTGAACCCGACCATGAATTTCAACCGACTCAATCACAATATAATATAAAACCAGTACAACTCAAGCATGCAATGTACAACCAACGACGTACTCAATTCACATAACCAGTTAAACCAATAAACTCATCACAATAACATGAAATACCATCACTTAACAATCATAAAACAAATTCACGAAATTCAAAGATACATCACAAAGAGATAACATCCAGAAGAACCGAACCAACACCCAAAATACATTTCCAAATAAATCAGAACCAATATAAAGAACACGATTCCATAATAACTCTGAACCAACCATTCAATACACCATTCCAATAGGCAACAAGAACAAGTCAGACGGGTGTCAAGTAGGGAGGGTCATCACATAACTCTCATGGGATCCCCTGGCTCTTCCTCCAACTGAGGCGCCGGCACCCACCTATGGATTCCCTAGCCCTCAAATCAGAACAACATAAAAATACAAAATCTAGAGGCAACAAGAACAACAAGGGTGTCCAGTGGAGAGTGTCATCGCATGGTCTTACATGAATTCGCCAGACTACCTATCACAAGGTGCCACCTCCATCTATACATGGATTATCTAGACAACCTAGCTCAAGGAGCCGCCTTCATCTATGGTTATCCAGACATCCTATTTCAAGGTGCCGCCCCATAGGGTTACTCATGCGGAGTCACTTACCTTTCAAAGAGACAAGGTAGTGACCTTACCAACCAGGTCTTCCCACCCATCCTTAGCCTTTGAAAGCGCTAACGGCAGGGGTGAGGTGCATGTTTTTATCTTGCTATGTGTTAACTAACCCAACCCACTAAATACATTAATTAAGTTATCACTTATTTAACTACTCTTACGTGGGTTCCCCTGGCACTTCCTCTTACCCGAGGCACCGGCGCCCACGAAGAGCCACTCTCCCTATGACCCCTAACATAATCAAAACTAGGCAAGGGTTGAACTATCACATACAGAACATAACACTAAAGAAGAACCATGCGAGGCATTAACCCCCTCGCATCACTTATAACGAAAAGCTTTAACAAACTGTTCAACCCTTCCTAACAGAATGCCAATAAGCCTCAACTCCAAGAGTATAACTAAAACGAGGATAATATGTAAAGCATAAACCAAGACGAGAAACAATATTCTAAAGTAATAAGCCTCTGGAACAAGGGTTCTCAATAAACAACGAAATATACAATTACAAAAGGTTCCCACACCACAACCGGAATAAAGAAAAAAAACCATAATCAAAATGCACAAGAAAGACCGACAGTCTATAGGGTTTCACCAATTATCAATCACATAACCCACATCGAAGAGTAAAGTTACAACAATTAACTGGAACACGTTAACCCAATCACGTAAATTCATAACTTAAAGTGACGATTAACTCAATAATACAAAACACTCCAACCTCGGAACGATAAAAGAAAGCACAAGAAGTTAATAACCCTACGTCAAAATGTTTAATTCTTATCAAAAGACATCCGACAAATATCTAAAAGTACATTAAAATCTCCGACTAAGGGAACTCAATAAACCATTGAAATAAAACATACAATAACAAATTAACGCTTATTTTCTGTTTAAAAAGTTTGTTCAATCAAATCGAATAATAAATAAAGCCTTCAAAATATAAATGCCTACATATAAGCATTATTAGTCATCTTAAATAACATATAATGGCCATACTTGATAAATCAAGATTAAATTAAATAATTATAATTACATTTAACATATAAATAATAATATATTAATAAATTTATATAATAATCCTACAAAATCTAACCAATATTCAACAATAGAAAAATAACTTTGACATCTATTAAATCTGCATCTATTAGTTTGAGAGAAACAATAAATCTCATACTTATTCAACTAAATCATATTCAATATTCAATAAAATTTATTCTACAAGCTCATATATTCCAAATTCATTAAATATATATATTTATATAAAATCATAAAAATATTTGCATAAATACATATTTTCAGTCCAACCTGTACATGCACGCAATTATATATTCAATAATCATTATATACACACATATCGAAATTAAATAAAACCAAAATTTAAATGAATCATACTGAAATTGAATAAAACAAATTTTAATTAAACATATCAAAAATTAAATAAAACAAAGTTTATACCACACAAACAAAAGCCCTGCCGCAGACTAAGGGCGGCGGACTGCACAGCAGTCCGTAGGACTGCTGTGCGCGCAGTCTACGGACTGCTGCACACAGCAGTCTACGGACTGCCGTGGGCAGCCGTCCGCAGTGAGGGGGAGGGTACGGCTGACGCCGACCCTTCCCTTCACTCATAAACAAAATAAAAATTTTTAAATGTATTTTTATATATTTTATTTTTTTTTATAACAAACACGGAAAACGAAGGTAAGATCCATTCGCCCGGCGGTACGGGACATGGATTTCAAAATCCTAATTTAAATAATTTTATTTATTTATTTTTTTAAACAAAACAAAACGATTTTAATAAAAGAGACAGAGATAGATAGATATATATATATATACACGGAATCCCACTATATAAATATATATATATTTAATATATAAATATTTTTAAAAGAATATACATAAATATAAAGATGAGGTTATATAATCATAGATGATTCATTCTTTTGGATAAAATACAGAAAATCATTTATTTAAAATACATATTGAAGATAATCACAAAACTAAAATAAAATTTCAAATTTATTAAAATACCAAGATTGATCTTTTCCATAGTAAGATAACAGAAGAAATTAAGTGTTATTCATACGGAATTAGAATTTCTTTCAGTTTGTTTGCAAAATCTTATTTCCAGTTTTAACAAGAATGTCCCTTCCAATGGAGGCCTATCTATTTATTCATTTTCTAACTTTAATGAAATCATTTTATTCTAAATTACAGAAGATTTTCTTTTTTTTCAACCAAAGATTGATTTTAATACACATCTTTATTCCATTTACAGGTTTGAAACTATTCAGAGAAAAGAGTGGAACCTGGGGTCCTGCGCTCTCAAGAATCTGATGAAGCTAATTTCTGATGTCCTCGAAGAGCTCCTTGTTTGTGCTTGAAAATATCCTCTACAGCATTTCGCGCTCGAACTCGAACTGATTCTCTGTTCAGAAAACTTCTCCAAAAGCAACACCAGTAACAGATGATAACTCTCTTTCTCCAATTTCAGAAAAAAGATACCTCCCCCCCACACTTCTGTAACCAATACCTATCTGTGTGTAAACTTCCCCAAAAATTCTTTATTTCCTAAAAGATAATATCCCTCTCAAAACTCCACAAAAATCAGAAAATAAAAGAAAATCATTCTTTAAAAGCTAACTTTTTAATTAGATCTGAATTCCTATTCGTTTGCACAACTTTTCTTTCTTTTATTTGTTTTATTTGTTTTATTTGTTTTATTTGTTTTAATTTCTATTTTTACCACTTTCTTGCACAACACATTTTCTATTTAATTAAATAAATTATTCTAATAATTATCCCCACCTGATAATTAATTAAAATAATTAACATACCTTTAATATTTAATTATCATTTAATTAAAACACATGACTATATAAAAATCAAATAAAACATTTAAATATTTTCATACAAATAAATCAACATTAAAATAAATAATTTATTTCAATCATTAAGATAAATCATAATTATCAATGCCCTCATAAAATAAGACAAAACACAAACACAACAGACAAAGACGACAATTACACAAAATCAACAACCATACCACACAATGAGACGACTCGACATCATGGAACGGGAGGACTTCATCGTCACCTCTGTATCAACATTTATCCGTTGGGTTATTAGGTGCTCGCCCTGTCCTGCCGAAGCAGGTGGAATCGAGACTTATACCTGCAATCCTGCATACAAACGAAGTTGTGTACATGTGCATATATACATATATATCAAAGCATAAAATCAAAATACTGCATTGTGAGAAGGAATCGCAACATAACAGGGCACTCGCGAACAAGTGATGCTATATTGTCCTTTGTCACACCTATTCTAACAATTATAGCATAATCAATGAATTACATTTCTAACTAACAATCATCTCCTAACATATTAAATTAAATCATTGCATCATCAAAAGTCTAACTATCCAACACAAACAATATCATCATCGTCACAAGTAGCAAACAACCGCATTGAAAAATACCAAACCCTACCAGTAAGAGGAGGGGTATTACAAAGAGGAACAATCTTAGTGTTGGTTTGTTAGTTTCACTAAGTGTTATAGGTATTCACTACTGCATAAAATTTAAAAATAAGAGTTTCAAGTATAATCATCAACAAAATAAAGGTTGAAATAAGATGGGTCAACAAGGGATAATTCCTAGGTTCATTAGGAATACCTACCTAGATCATGAAAACTAAAGAAGATGGTGGGATGAAGTAAAATACCCACACAAATATTTAGAACATAAAGGATTGATCATTGTGCATCATTATAGAAAGCTCTAGTCCATTATATCTAGTTGTGGAATTTGTATAGGAAATTTTTTAATTTAAAAAAAAATGTAAGAGTTGATTTATTTTACTATATTATCCAGGAAATTTATAAAAATAAGAGTAATAAAATAATTATTAAATATTATCTTTAAATGAGTAAATATAACCATATTTTCACATGGTGGATTTTATATTATCTATAAGATTTGAGGTAATAGAAAAAATATGTACAAAGATTAAATCAAGTCATTTTCTCCTATTCTTTCGTTATTTCTTTATTTTTGTACTAGGGTTAAATTTTCATCTAGGTTTGTTGTGTACTTATAAGAAACCTTTGTTCCTTAGTATCATGTTCTTGTACATTGTATGGTAACTTTCATGATAAATATTATGTGCATGTGTCCCTTCCTCCTATTATATTTTTCTTATGATGGATATGAGGAAGTTTATTTCTAATTTTTTGGTTTCCTCCTTATCAAAATATTGCTTCAATAATTTAGAAATCATATTTACAAGCTTATATCATCTCTATCATTTTCTTCTCTTATTTGTACCTTCAATAATGACTAAATTGATTTTACATGATCACCAATGTTAAAAGTAATGATGCTTTCCCTTTATTACTAGTCATAGGAAATAAATCTTAGATGCAACCTTTATCAATATTTTTTAAGTCTTTAATGGCACATTTTGTACTAGAGTGCACACATGTAAATTTAAAATTTAGAACTGTTTTAGATTATGTTTTATGTGCAATCTAGTAATTTGAATGTTTTGATTATTAAAAACTAGATAGATGAATGCTTTTTTGTTAATGGTATGAAAATATTATTGATGAGTAGATGAATTTTTTTTTTAGACTGTAGGAATCGGGTAACACGACCCCATATAAACTGCAGTGTGTCTGGTAAAATTTTTAATGTGACCAAACTGGCACGACATGACCTCCGGTACCATGGGGGTGGGGGAGACTAGAGCTCATGACCAACCTCCTGCAACATGAAAGATTTAGACAACTAAGCTAGGGCTCCAACAATGAGTAGATGAATTATTAGAACTGTTTTAGATAAATATATTCTCTATATCTAGATATATTATTTACCAAGGTCACATTGCTCCTTTAGGTGTACATACATATATAACATGGAAAATGAAGATGTTCCACCTGCAAAAAATTTGTATGGAAATACAACTAATGAGATTAAAAAATTGAGAGATTCATTAGCACAAGGTGCAAACCCGGGGATATATATTGAACCATGCATGTTAATATTGCATAGTCTAGAAAAATTAAAAGATGAACTTGAGAGGACTAGTGCATATTCCCCAGATAGAGTAGCTGCTATTCTTTCCTGCATGTGGGAAGAAGTACATGGTGACATTCCCCTTAAAAAAATACAGGATAGTATGACCAAAGAAATGATAAAAGCCACTTGTTTTCCATTTTATCAAAATGTGTGTAAGGTTAGGGGATACCAGGTCACTAGATGTGTTGATCATGTTATGGAATCATTGATCTACCCACAATTTCTCCCATCACATTGTCTATACCCAAAAAATGACTAAATTCCATTATATTTTGTTGAGCAGTTGTATGCTAAGGTCCATTTGGGCCTCAAAGTCAACTACCTAGACATTCCACCATATGCTGGTCAGGGGCGTCGTAGGATTGCTGATAGGCCCACCTATGGTCGAGTAGATAGACCACCCCCAATTTTTAGGGTATTGATTGGTGAGAGGTCTCATGCTCTCACCCCAGCTCTAGCCCCCATAGCAGATGAGGTTGTCGTTGCTTCCCAAAAGGAAGCAATTGACACTGTAGGTGACATTGCAGCTGCCACCACTAGGATATCTGATGATTGTGTAGGTTAGTATTTGATGTCTAGACATTCTCGATCCATGCCATTATCAACATAGTGGACCACCATGGATCCTTTTACAGTGGTCAACATCCCTACTCCTACATAGCTTGATACACTTACAGGAGATATGGCACGTAGGACTCTGCATTGTTTGGTTGAGGACCTATTGGAGGCATATTCCCACATTGCATCAGATAATGGGATCTGTATAGAGCATGTTAGAGATCATTTGAGATGCAGAGATTTTTTAGTTCTAGGATCCCATCACTCTCAGCCTAGCACTAGTGCATGTCAAGATCCACCTACAGATCATTCGACAGCTGTATAGACTATGGGTTTTACTGACATGTTGAATAGTTTTGGTTTGTCATCACTGATGCCATCTCACCTGCATAGTCCTCTTCACTCATCATTTATGGCACAACATGGGATAGATCAAAGGGATGCAGATGTTGATTTTTTGCTTGACCGTATAGTTGATATGGTGGAGGCATCCATTTCAGAGGACTTAGGTCATCTGATATCAGATGATGTGCATGTATGTGTGCATGTTCATGTTTCAATTCCTTCTTAATTATTTTTAAATTTTAGTTTTAACTTAGAGATATTCATGTACTGATATATGTATATATATTGTAGGTGGACATACCTCATGTCACTCCTAGCCTTGTTCCTCCAAATTGTGTACATCGATGTGACTATGTGGATGAATTTGCTACTAGTGGACATGCGAGTTTTAAATTTTTATATATACACGTGTATATGTACATGCATATCTATGCACATAGATATAGATATATATTTAAAAATATACAAATACATTCTTAAAAATTTAACTTTCATAAAATTTATTTAATATAAATTATATGTATTTAACATATTTTGTACACATTTTCTATTTACAAGGCTCAACACATCCATCAGAGCAGAACCGTTCTCATTCAGATGGTCGTTAGACTAGGAGTTGACATTCATATTAGGCCCTGCACTAGATCTATGATCTTTACTACATGTATTTGCTTATATGATGATCTTTAGTATTCGATATTTGATGATCTTTGCTTATATGCATACATTTGGCTCTTTGCTTATATACACACATTTGGCTATTTTCTTATATGATGATTTTTAGTATTCAACATTTGATGATCTTTGCTTATATATAGACATTTGGCTATTTGCTTATATGCATACATTGAATCTTTGTTACATGTTTATACATTGAATCTATTCACATGTATGTATGTGTTTTCTTATGTTTACATGTTTATATGATATACATTTGATCTCTCATAGAATTTTAGGAAATGAACATGCCACTTTATAATTAAGTTCATTCATGTTGACCACAATAAATAATTTGCATGCACACCCATTGAATTTTATAGTAAGAAGTCAAAAATTATAAAATAAATGACTCTCAAGCTCAAGTAGACTAATGATATTTTATAAACGAGTTATAAAATATAATTATAAAGAAGAGGTAGGGACATTCCTTTTATAATTATATACCATCCTTCAAACACTTTCCCTCTAAGTTATAAAATTTTTATCTTAAATTATTTCATAAATAATCTCTTAATCTGCACCATTATTAAATTATACAAAAAATTTATTCTTTGAAACATTAAGAAAATTCAATTCAAATTATACCTCTATTGTCTTTTTGACAAGTAACAAAATTCTAAAATTACTCTAAGATATATGTTGCATATCTATACATTAAAAAACAACAAACTCCACAATGAAATAACTTGTTTGATTACCACTTGATTCATTTAATGATCTAGGATGTAGTTATTCCATACACTAGAATAATTTTTTCCCCATATGCATATAGATACAAGCTTTATTTTCATTATTCCATATCAAATTGCAAGATTAATTCACATTTATATTAGTTGGAGCTTGTGGATTTTGGAGACATCTTTAACTTGAAGAAGAAAATGGGACAACAAAGAAAAAGAAAAAATGCAGCTCAACATAAAATTTCAAAAGAAGAAGAACAAAAGAGGCGTGAAAAAAACTTGGAAAATTATCATAGAAAGAAACAAGGTACACATGCTTGTTTCTTCTCTCTCTCTCTCAAGTGTGTGTTTAGGACTTTTATTAACACCTCAATTTTTTTTTGCATATAAATATGCATGCCTTTTATGAAAACCATGTTAGATTTAACATGGAAACTTTAATACTAAAAAATAGTCATCTTGCATAGACATTACCTAAATTGCTTATCATTTGTTTCCAATTGTTTTTATTCCATGGAATTCTTAAGTTTAAGAATATTTGATTTTATTTGTTTCAAATCCACAAGTAAATAAATCAGTCTCTCACTTTCTTTGCTTGCATGTAAATTAAAACAAGCAGGAAATTCTCAAGCGAAAGTCGAGCCAAATCTAGATATTGGATCAAACAAATCTGGTGAAGAACACATGGACCTTGAAGTTAGGGAGGAGACCCAAGTTCAAACAATGCTTGTTGGAGAGGGGTCAGGATAACGTCCTTCTACTAGTATGGATGAGCATATAAAACTAGTTGTTCAAGACTTTTGTCACTTATAGCATCATGTCTTATCACTTTGTTTGCTTTCATACATAAATTTCACTTATATAGAATCATCTCTCACTTTTCTTTGCAAAATGTGACATGTAGAAAGGGCTCAACAAGCAGGAAGTTCTCATGATGACAAGCCAAATCTAGATATTGGATCAAATGAATCCATTGAAGAACACATGAACCTTGAAGATAGGGAGGAGGCCCAAGTTCAAACAATGCATGTTGGAGAGGGGTCATGATCACTTCCTTCTACTGCTATGCATAAGCATATAAAACTAGCTGAAAAGGTGATGAAACAAATTTCTTATAGAAATTTAGATCATTTACTTGAAATGGATATGGAGAAGCTAAAATGTTATGCCAACCAGCCTTATAATAAGAGAAAGAGGTCAATGAATAAATCTATAAATGGAATAATCAATCATCATTTCAATCATCTTGATACACTTGAAAAAACCCAATTGTTATCACATTTAATTCTTCGTAATGAGCTGAAAGAGTCATTACAATTGTTGGGTGTACATTTGGCATCAAATAAGAAGAAACACATGGGACTACAAAAGGATATTGCTCAAAATGTTAAAAAGGGTTTAGATTCCATTGGGAAAGGATCTCAATCAATGGATACAGCCACTACAAGAAGGGTGATGTTGACATCTATTGTACATCAAGATATAGCAAGAAAAAGAAAATTGTCTACACTTTCAGCTGAAATTGGTTATAGTAGAACCACATTAATAAAATATGAGAAAAAAGAAATTTTTTGGCTGAGAGTTCAGAAGGCAATTGGGAAATTGTGTAGAGCTCCCCATTCTGACAGGATTGAAGATGTTGTTAGGAACTTGATCTCAAGTTTTTGGCATGATCAGACTCATCCATCATCAAATACTAGAGATGTTATGAGACATAGGATTGGGCCTGGTATTTATGAAAATCATATCAAACATTGGCTAGACATAACACAATTTGAGATGTATATGAACTTTTGTAATACATATCCTCATATAAAGATTGGGAAAACAATATTTCAAAGATTAAAGCAATATTATGTTTAGATAAACAAGTTTTTTGAAACTTTTTGTTGTCGTTATCATATTGAATTTGATCTCTACTATCAGGTGTTTTGAAAGATGGGAGAAGAAAGTTGTGGGTTTCAAAATGCACCTCCTAAATAGGAAAGTTTGTTCATAAAGGCTATTTTATGTGATCATGAAAATGGACCTCAAATAAACTACATAAAAGGAATTTGTGAGACATATGGAAATTTGGCTAAATTTCCTTCAAGAAATGACGATAATGACCTAACAAAGACAGTAAATTGCAAGAGCTAAGCACTATTTTTAGAGATTTTATTTGTTTCAATTTTATTAGATTGTTATTTGAATTCTCTAATGTAATGATTCATTCATTGTGTGGTTTATTAAGTTTATTCACATATTTTACTCACACAGGTACAAGTATGTAAAGTTGCAAACAAATTTTGGGAAAGAATCCACAAGGTTGTACTATGTAGAAGAAGAGATTCCTATTGGAAAATTTATGGAAGATTTTTGAAAATTGATACAACCATACATACAACATTCCTTTTTTTCTAAGTGGAAAGCACGAAAATTCCAAACATTGAGAGATACTTTCCCATTTGGAACAGTTCTATCAGTAGTCAACTTTGGAGAAAATTACTCCTTCGTACATCAAAAGGAGATTCAATCAGAGTATTACTTTTCAAAGAAAATCACTATTATGGTTCATGTGTGTTATCAACATGCACAATCGGAATTGGATCGTGTTGAGAGTACAGATGAAGAGCGATCCATAAAGAAAGAATATCACTTTTATATTAGTGATGATAAAAGCATGACATGCTTTTTGTCCAACATTGCTTTACAATTTTTTTTGATAATTTGAGAAGCAGGGGTGTAAAATTTGAAAATAATTTTGTATGTTTAGATGGATGTATGGAAAAATTCAAATCTTCATGACATTCTATGCACTTTGTAGATATCATAAAATCTACAAAATACCACATGTTTGGAGTTATTTTGAGAGTGGGCATAGAAAGGGTGAGCATGATGGAGCAGGAGCTTGCATCAAATGAGCTTTAAGAAAACATAAAATGAGTTATCTAGAAGATCATATAGACAATGCACATGATGTTGTTGAATGCTGCAAGAAACACTTTGCATCAAATGTGGTCAACACATCTTCAAGAACAAACCAATACATTCCACATAGATTGTTTTGCAAGATATCGGGTATGTATAAATTACATTTTCAAAATTTTGAATTGATTTAAATTTAAAAATTATATATATATATATATATATATATATATATATATATATATATATATGTTTGTTCACATAAGTTTTTTGTTGTACATGTATCTAGGTGTGGGCAGAAGATCAATGTATGGATGCAAGAGGGTAGAAAAAAAAATATCTTTGCATTGTGTTGGGAGTTCAGATAGTTGAGATGGATGGACATTACACACAAGGGATTACTCTTGTTTTTGCACTGAGTGCACTGTAGGAAACTCTGATCATGCATGCAACAACCAAGAACTTGGATATGTTGGTAAATGGGATACAGTGCCACTAGTTGTTTTAGAAACATATGGTGAAAATGAGGAAGAAATATTTGAAGATATTACTTTGATTTCAATTGATTATGACCATATATTAGGATTGGTTAGAAAAGCTACATGTGTAAGTTTTCAATAATTTTTATATATTATATATATCTAGTTAATGATCTTTAAAGTCTAGAGACATTTCTAATTTTCTTAGAAATTTTTTGTGTAAATTTGGTGTACAGGAGATGCTTTTGTAGTCATAGCAGAGCCTAGAAACATCAAAGGTGTTAGCTATTATTTATTGTGTTGCACAAAAAAGAGGAATAAGCTAACACAACCTGAAACAAGTGATGGAATGTCATTTCCCATAGGTGAGTTTGAATTTAAAATTATATATACATTATGTTCACATGTGCATGCATGACTGTTATAAACATTAAATATATATTGTACAAACCTTGAGCACAAAAATGGTGTACATGTTCATATGTCTTACTAAGAAGGTTCATGTTTAACATGCAAGTTATGTTGTAGTGCAAGGGACATATCTAAAACAAGTCAAAGTTGTTTAGCACGAGATTCATTTTGTTGACTATCAACCTAATAACAAGGTATATCAGTATAGTCACTTGATAATTGCTACCGCCCTACGTCTTCACACAATTCCACATGCATGTGGCCAAAGAAAATGGAGACTAGATAGTGAAGATCATCAAAAAATTCTAATGTTATTGAAGAGCGAGCTAAACCAGAATCTTTGACTTAGATTATATCCATGATTTTCAAGTTCACTTGTAACCCTATACATATTCAAGTGAGAACTTATAGTAACTTGTACATAGTTGTAAATCATTTTGCGTAAATTACAATTATATGTACATATTTGTTCCATGGAATTCTTAAGATCAAGAATCTTTGATAGCATCATCTCTCACATTTAATTATATACAACTTATATTTGTTTCATGGAATTCTTAAGTTCAAGAATCTTATATACAATTATATACAACTTATATTTGTTTCATGGAATTCTTAAGTTCAAGAATCTTATATACAATTATATATAAAACTTATATTTGTTCCATCAAATTGTTCCATGGGCAATTACGTCAATTTTAAAATTAAGTATTATCTAATTATAAAATTATTGCACACTTATTTAAAGCATAAATCAATGTACCCTCGAGCTCCCTCTCTCCCCTCTACCCTTAACCCTTAAACCCTAAACCCTTGTACCCCCTACCCTTTATCTCTCTCCCACTCCCCCTCTCTCTCTAAGTCTCTCCCTCCTACTCCCTCTCCCCTCTACCCTTTAACCTCTTTTAAACTCCTAAACTCCTTTGTACTCTTACCCTTT
>VDFB02075321.1:319369670-319384649 GCA_007258455.2 Sequoia sempervirens | reverse complement strand
TGGCTTCTTTGTGCATGCCTTTTGTATATATTGGAAAAAGTTAATCTTTTTCCTCTAGTTCTTGGTTTTCAGCCTTTGCATTCTGCAAAGTGAATTATCATGTAACTCAACTTTCAAAATTTAATAGATTATGCAGCAGCCTTTACAGGTTATCTTGGAGTATCATTTGCAGAGTGTTCCTTCTTTTGTCATTGGAAGTTAAATATTATCCTTCTTAGATTCAGGTGTTTTGTTTTGTGAATGTTTTGGATGAAAATTTAATGTGTTTGATATCAAAACCTTTAAATTTCTGTCAACATTCGTGAATGCATGTACATGAAGAAACAATCTTAGTTGCAAGTCATAAATTGTGTCTCAAGCATATCCATATCTTTAAAGTTGTGAAAATAAATTCTTCCTTCATAAAGAATGAATTATCAGGCCTGTCTGTGAACCATTAATGCAGTTAAATTGTTCAATTTGAGTTATGAAAGTAAGCTTCATGATGAATCAGTTGTGAGTTAATATGTTTTCTTTAAATTAAATAGGCGCATCACCATAGTTCAACTTTTCAAGTTTTGCATTAGATTAAGTTTTTTTCCCTTTTCCCATCAAAGTTTCAAGTCTATAATGGATAATCATATGGGAACCATCCAAGAATTTGGAGGTCTATCTTTGCCATAGGAATACCCACAGCTTGAAGATAGTTCCCATGTTTCAAAAGATTGTTGAATTTAATCATTCAAGCGTTCAGGTGCAATCTGATTGACAACAATTTTTGGCATGCCCGGTGGGAGTCTGAAGATCACTTTAGAGAGGAAATTCAAAGATACAATCCGCTATTTTGGTATATACAACAGCGTACTTTTACCTTTCAGAGGTTACAAATTTATACGTGGTGACTCCGAGCATATTCACTAGTTTCAACAAGTTCAGTGCTAGTATGTTTCGAACACAAGCTTTATTTATGATTTCTAGCTAATTATATGAGTAAAGATGTTGGGTTTTCATAGTCAGCATGTATACCCACCCCCTTATGATGAAAATCCTATAACCAATCACCCTATCAGCCATATCAGGCCAATCATGTTGTTGGTTTTACCCCAAATGGCCATGCAACAACAGCCTATCAACATGCTCAACATGCTTACCTCTCACCCACCCTTGCTCAGCTTTCAGATCAATATTCATATGTCCAAAATCAGGTCCAAGAAGTTGATGATATGAAGAATAGCATGAATAATATGAAGGACATATTGTTAGAATTTACAAAGAAGATAGAAGAGATCAGGAGGCAACAAGAGTACGATCAACAACAAGAAGAGATTGTCTATCAGGCCTATCTCTATGAGCAAGACTTGTTGATATAGAGGAGACATTATGAAGAAGATCTTGCTGCAAAGGAAGAGAAAATTAAAATTTTGATTGCTCAAAAGCATGATATCCAAACAACTTCTTGCATTTTAGATCAATTTCAAGAGGAAGAATTTCCAAGGTAAGAAATCCCAAATTTTACAACCATTCATTCTTTGCAAGTAGAGGGAATTAATCTAGCGCAACCTAGTGTAGTTATAGAGTAGCCCATTGATAAGGAAACTTTACTCCTCATGGAGAAGGTTAGAAACATAAACCCATTGTGTTTAGCTTTGGAAGTTTACCAATTAGAGTAGCAAAAGAATGAACAGAAGGAGCAGGAATTTGTTGGTGCGTGTACTGTGTCCCCAACTCAAAATTACAATATTACATGTGAAGAGGATATTGGTTCAAACTTACTGCTGAACCCCTTGGATTTTGACTCATTTAAAATTTTTTCTAATGATGTTTATAACATGGATGAAAACAAAGTACAAGAATTACTAGTCAAAAATCTTTACTTACAGGATGCCCAAGCTTCATTTGAGAAGGCACCACATAAGGAAGAACAATTGGTTTATTTGTTTGATCAATTACTTGGTTTTATTGAGCAAGCTGAAAAGAGCACACAGGAACTTGACTTACCAGTTAAACACTTAGAATATATTGCAGAACATGATGTACTGCTAGTTCAAGATGAGTTTAAAACCTCAATCCATTTGAGACAGCAAGAGGATCATTTGCATGAAAATTATATGCATGATGTTTCCCAGATTGAACAAGCAGGCAAATCAGAACTTGTGTTTCAAAAGGATCATCTTAAATCTAAGGTAAGCCCTCTCATGCCAAAAATTAATGAGGATTATGAAGAAGCCCTATTTTGGAATGACCTTGAATCCTTTGTTTCAAAGCTTAGATGACAAACAAGAGCAAACTGAGCATGTTTATGTAGAGAAAATTGAAAGTGAATCTCAGAATTTTTTTGATTTATTTGATGAACTCCCCCAATTTGTTGATGAAAATGAGGATATCACATGCACAGTAGCATCTATGCCTGGTATGGAGCAACTAAATGATAAAGCTCATCTAGATTTAATGCACAATTATGAGTTAGATGAGAATATGTTTTCAGGCATCATAGAGACTTTTTTCTCTAACATAGATAATAAGCTAGTACTACATGAGCCAGCAAAATGTGATCAGCCTATTCAGATCAAAGAGGCAAACATTCCTTCATTTCATTTATGTGAACCAACTCTTTCAGATCAGATTGAAATTGAGGCAACAAGAAGGAAGGAAGAAAATATTACACTGCAAGTAGGGCAGTCTAATCAGCAAGATGGAGTGCCAACAATTTATAAACATGAGGGCAGCAGTGAGAGGCCAAGCTTTATCCTTTCAAAGGGGTGTCCAGTTAGGTATTTATCATATGAAGAATATAAAAAATTACAAGACATGATTCTGCCAAAGCATGTGATTAGAACTGTGGAGCATTAGGTTACTCTCATCTATATGCCTCAAAATAGCATCTTTGGTGGTCAATCAAATAAGGGAGGTGTGATTTTTATGGTGTTCCAAGTTTCACTACAGCAGTTAATTAAATGTTTACCAGTTACATATCTCATTTTGATTGATCTTAAGGATTTGAAGCATCCTTTGTTATTAAGGAAGGGAAACTATTTCTCATAGCCAATAAATGGTCATGTCTAAGCACTAACACTGTTGGTTAGTGTAGGGTAGGGTAGAGTTTCAATTATGCTTTCAATAAGTGCCCCATGGCACATTTTCATTCCAGTATTGTTTTGCTTTTAATAAGGTGTAGTTGTTGCACAATGGTTTTGAGACTCTGTCTTAAACAAAGTTGCAGTAGTTTCTTTCAGTTTGTGGTTTGAGCTGAGTTACAAAGTTTTTCCAAGTCAAGGCAGAGCAAGAAAATGGAATCCATACCCAATGGATAAGCTATATACTAGTCTATGGTGTTTAGTAGGCAAACACTCCGTAGAGGTCGCCAAATTGTTACCTATTTTTAGCTATAGTTGAAAATAGGTAGAGTTGAATTCCATTCATCACAGAAAGGTGTAAATTTTTTTCTGCTTAAGTATTCATTACATTCCACAACTTCGATTACTTATGAATTTCAAGTTTTATTATGCAAGTACTTGTAACAAAAATTTAGACATTTGCATAACAAATGTTGTTTTATTCATATTGTAAAGATCAAAGTCCCACACAAGCCGTGGGAGTAACTTAATTTGATTTTCTTAATCAACTAATTAATAAAAAAAGGAGATGTGCACAACACAATTGAAGAGAATATAGGTATAAGAGAGAAAGTGATTCGTCATTTCCTGGAATGATGAATCATTGTCACATTTGAAAAATTTAGTTGTCATGTCTCCAAGCTGCACCAGTTCCAAGCTCCATGGTTTCCTGCAAGATTGTTAAAAGATGATGTTAGAGAAATGATAGAATCAAGTCCTTATGCCTACATTACCGAAAGAGATGTGGTACAAATTCAATTAGGCATTCATCAGATGATTTGAACAAAATGAAAATAACATGATCAGGAGGCACAAAGTTCAATGGAAGCTTTTAGCTTCATTTATTTTGCTAACATGTTTGTTTAAGTGTGTAGGTACAGGTATAATCATCATTCCAACCGACATATATGCTTATGAGTGGTGTGAAATGTGGCTCCCACAAGGGTTGAGCCCAGCTCATAAATATTTGATCAAGCAACATGTAAAAATAGAGCAATAGCAGCATTCTGATATTCTCTTAAATCATGCCTCAATGAATGCATGATATTTTGATCATCAAACTCATAGTCAAGGAAAGAAATCATAGAGTTGTACAACCATACACAGTCCATAGAAGACCAAAATGGAGCATCATCATCATAAGAAACATATCACTAAATGCACAATGGAAAAGCTATAAACAGTTAATAATAGAAAAAATTTCCAACCATCTCAGAGGCTTTCAGCTTAAGGAGCAATAATTTGAAAAATTTACAGTATGTTCTCTTTGAGTTGATGCAATACAATTTTATGAAAGCACAATAACAAGTAAAGGTACAGTATACAAACTCAACATTTTAGAACAAAAAATTGTGCACAATGTGCATGCTATAGGTGCATGAGGACAACATTCCGTATTCTACTTTGCATTGCAATCAATGAATCATAAAGAGTACCATGAAAGAAGACATAATATTTAAATCTATTATACATTGTTATGCTACAATGAAAATTTTAGATTCTTGCTTAAAACAGAAAATCCACAGTTTTAAGTTCAATTATGGTAAAGATAGTTGTGGCCTATCATGGTGATGGAAATGTACACAGAGCATCTCAAGGATACCATCTCGTGGAATGGGTGATAAAATCCCAGTTTAAAGCCAAACCCAGATAAAGAAAACAACCCATAGTCACGTCTACAGCAAAATGCAAATAACCAAAAAGCTCTCATGGTGGCCTACAGAAAAAGGGATACCCAAAATGCTAAAAGTTTAAGGAACACAAGAATACAGAGGCGTCCAATACTTCTGCAAAAAAAGGAAAGCCAATGTAGCCATTATCTTGCCTTAACCAAGCTAAATTTGAGTCTCAATCCATAGAAAGTAAATGAAAAAGGGTCAAATTCAAAGCTTACTAAGGTTGCTGATGAAGTGATTCCCAAATCTGCACATTCTTTTTATAAGAAAGTATCATAAACAAAGGAAGCTCGAACATGAAATGCACAGGATAGACCTCAGCCTGAGTTTCCATATTTCATCTTTTTTACATGGAAAAAGGAAATGCATAAACAATGAAGAAAAATCACATCCGTGAAAGAATGAAGGAGATTAATTTGCAGAGGAATTTGCAAAACCATTAAGGCTGTGCCATAAAAAGAAATGCATTTCTTGTGAGTAAAAAGCTGAGAGCATACAAATAGAAGCCTATCATAGGCACTCAAAGCCATGGATATAAGTGTTTTAGAGCATGTAAAGAACAAAGAAACCATGCATCGCGAGCTCAAATCGAGCTTCTTCTGACAGAAAAATGAATAGAAAAGAATGAAAGAGGCTTACCCAAGCTTGCTGTGAGGGAAAAATTGCTCTCCAAATATCTTCAGAAAAGCTCCAATTCAACCCTAATGGCGGCCAGAAACAAACTTCACCAAGAAAAGTCAAGAATGAAGAAATAAGTTTAGGGTTTCAGCTTTTTCTTGCTGCCCTAAGTCGAATGGTAGGATTTTTATCCAATTTTTTACTTTGTTTCAAAAAACAAAAAAAAATCATTTCATTTTATCATTACTGTGGTCTTGACTTTTAATTCAAATGACCTTGTGATTTGTATGGGGCCAATGAACAAATTTTGAGATCACAAGGGTAGGAGCAACATGTTTGCTTAGTGAGGCTTATTGAGAAATTTTCTAAACATTCCATGAGTTTGAAGAACTTATTCTTTTTATTGCATGATTTTAGGTATAGAATTGAGGATTAGTTTTTTTTTAAATCTCTAATAATATGTTTGCATGATATTGTTTTTGTAAAGTCAATTAATTAAATGATAATTTATATATCATTTAATTAATTAGACTCTTTCGAATGCAAACATGAACATGAAGTTAATCCTTAATCATGCATGACCAACAAGGCATGAAGTTAGAGTTTTACTCTAGCCTCAAGTTGGAGATGCATGTAATGTGCTAATTTTAGATTGTGCATGGAGGAGATAAACATCGAAAATACTAAATTTTTTTTTTCTCATGCACAAGTGGGACTTGAACTTCAGTGTTCAGTTCATGCAAATAGTAAGGCTCTTCTTTTAGTTCCACATCAGTTCATAGGATATTTTGGTCATGCACATGGAGAGGTGGAGTTTTCTAGGCACAAAGAGCAGTTTGTTTCAAATTTGGGCTATTTTTATTAGGATTTTCTCTTCTGCTCAGATTTCACATTGGAGATGTTTTCACTTTAGTTCTCATTCAGGTCTATTACTGGCTTCTTTGTGCATGCCTTTTGTATATATTGGAAAAAGTTAATCTTTTTCCTCTAGTTCTTGGTTTTCAGCCTTTGCATTCTGCAAAGTGAATTATCATGTAACTCAACTTTCAAAATTTAATAGATTATGCAGCAGCCTTTACAGGTTATCTTGGAGTATCATTTGCAGAGTGTTCCTTCTTTTGTCATTGGAAGTTAAATATTATCCTTCTTAGATTCAGGTGTTTTGTTTTGTGAATGTTTTGGATGAAAATTTAATGTGTTTGATATCAAAACCTTTAAATTTCTGTCAACATTCGTGAATACATGTACATGAAGAAACAATCTTAGTTGCAAGTCATAAATTGTGTCTCAAGCATATCCATATCTTTAAAGTTGTGAAAATAAATTCTTCCTTCATAAAGAATGAATTATCAGGCCTGTCTGTGAACCATTAATGCAGTTAAATTGTTCAATTTGAGTTATGAAAGTAAGCTTCATGATGAATCAGTTGTGAGTTAATATGTTTTCTTTAAATTAAATAGGCGCATCACCATAGTTCAACTTTTCAAGTTTTGCATTAGATTAAGTTTTTTTCCCTTTTCCCATCAAAGTTTCAAGTCTATAATGGATAATCATATGGGAACCATCCAAGAATTTGGAGGTCTATCTTTTCCATAGGAATACCCACAGCTTGAAGATAGTTCCCATGTTTCAAAAGATTGTTGAATTTAATCATTCAAGCGTTCAGGTGCAATCTGATTGACAACAATTTTTGGCATGCCCGGTGGGAGTCTGAAGATCACTTCAGAGAGGAAATTCAAAGATACAAGCCGCTATTTTGGTATATACAACAGTGTACTTTTACCTTTCAGAGGTTACAAATTTATACCTGGTGACTCCGAGCATATTCACTAGTTTCAACAAGTTAAGTGCTAGTATGTTTCGAACAAAAGCTTTATTTATGATTTCTAGCTAATTATATGAGTAAAGATGTTGGGTTTTCATAGTCAGCATGTATACCCTCCCCCTTATGATGAAAATCCTATAACCAATCACCCTATCAGCCATATCAGGCCAATCATGTTGTTGGTTTTACCCCAAATGGCCATGCAACAACAGCCTATCAACATGCTCAACATGCTTACCTCTCACCCACCCTTGCTCAGCTTTCAGATCAATATTCATATGTCCAAAATCAGGTCCAAGAAGTTGATGATATGAAGAATAACATGAATAATATGAAGGACATATTGTTAGAATTTACAAAGAAGATAGAAGAGATCAGGAGGCAACAAGAGTACGATCAACAACAAGAAGAGATTGTCTATCAGGCCTATCTCTATGAGCAAGACTTGTTGATATAGAGGAGACATTATGAAGAAGATCTTGCTGCAAAGGAAGAGAAAATTAAAATTTTGATTGCTCAAAAGCATGATATCCAAACAACTTCTTGCATTTTAGATCAATTTCAAGAGGAAGAATTTCCAAGGTAAGAAATCCCAAATTTTACAACCATTCATTCTTTGCAAGTAGAGGGAATTAATCTAGCGCAACCTAGTGTAGTTATAGAGTAGCCCATTGATAAGGAAACTTTACTCCTCATGGAGAAGGTTAGAAACATAAACCCATTGTGTTTAGCTTTGGAAGTTTACCAATTAGAGTAGCAAAAGAATGAATAGAAGGAGCAGGAATTTGTTGGTGCGTGTACTGTGTCCCCAACTCAAAATTACAATATTACATGTGAAGAGGATATTGGTTCAAACTTACTGCTGAACCCCTTTGATTTTGACTCATTTAAAATTTTTTCTAATGATGTTTATAACATGGATGAAAACAAAGTACAAGAATTACTAGTCAAAAATCTTTACTTACAGGATGCCCAAGCTTCATTTGAGAAGGCACCACATAAGGAAGAACAATTGGTTTATTTGTTTGATCAATTACTTGGTTTTATTGAGCAAGCTGAAAAGAGCACACAGGAACTTGACTTACCAGTTAAACACTTAGAATATATTGCAGAACATGATGTACTGCTAGGTCAAGATGAGTTTAAAACCTCAATCCATTTGAGACAGCAAGAGGATCATTTGCATGAAAATAATATGCATGATGTTTCCCAGATTGAACAAGCAGGCAAATCAGAACTTGTGTTTCAAAAGGATCATCTTAAATCTAAGGTAAGCCCTCTCATGCCAAAAAGTAATGAGGATTATGAAGAAGCCCTATTTTGGAACGACCTTGAATCCTTTGTTTCAAGCTTAGATGACAAACAAGAGCAAACTGAGCATGTTTATGTAGAGAAAATTGAAAGTGAATCTCAGAATTTTTTTGATTTATTTGATGAACTCCCCCAATTTGTTGATGAAAATGAGGATATCACATGCACATTAGCATCTATGCCTGGTATGGAGCAACTAAATGATAAAGCTCATCTAGATTTAATGCACAATTATGAGTTAGCTGAGAATATGTTTTCAGGCATCATAGAAATTTTTTTCTCTAACATAGATAATAAGCTAGTACTACATGAGCCAGCAACATGTGATCAGCCTATTCAGATCAAAGAGGAAAACATTCCTTCATTTCATTTATGTGAACCAACTCTTTCAGATCAGATTGAAATTGAGGCAACAAGAAGGAAGGAAGAAAATATTACACTGCAAGTAGAGCAGTCTAATCAGCAAGATGGAGTGCCAACAATTTATAAACATGAGGGCAGCAGTGAGAGGCCAAGCTTTATCCTTTCAAAGGGGTGTCCAGTTAGGTATTTATCATATGAAGAGTCTACAAAATTACAAGACATGATTATGCCAAAGTATGTGATTAGAACTGCGGAGCATTAGGTTACTCTCATCTATATGCCTCAAAATAGCATCTTTGGTGGTCAATCAAATAAGGGAGGTGTGATTTTTATGGTGTTCCAAGTTTCACTACAGCAGTTAATTAAATGTTTACCAGTTACATATCTCATTTTGATTGATCTTAAGGATTTGAAGCATCCTTTGTTATTAAGGAAGGGAAACTATTTCTCATAGCCAATAAATGGTCATGTCTAAGCACTAACACTGTTGGTTAGTGTAGGGTAGGGTAGAGTTTCGATTATGCTTTCAATAAGTGCCCCATGACACATTTTCATTCCAGTATTGTTTTGCTTTTAATAAGGTGCAGTTGTTGCACAATGGTTTTGAGACTCTGTCTTAAACAAAGTTGCAGTAGTTTCTTTCAGTTTGTGGTTTGAGCTGAGTTACAAAGTTTTTACAAGTCAAGGTAGAGCAAGAAAATGGACTCCATACCCAATGGATAAGCTATATACTAGTCTATGGTGTTTAGTAGGCAAACACTTTCTGTGGGAATTAAGCCAAATTGTTACCTATTTTTAGCTATAGTTGAAAGCGGTAGAGTTAATTCCATTCATCATAGAAAGTGTAAATTTTTTCTGCTTAAGTATTCATTACGTTCTAGAATCTGGTTACTTGTAAATTTACAGTGTGATTATGAAAAAGTTTGTAACAAAATAAATCATTAAAATTTCATAGTAATGCTGTTTTATTCATATTGTAAAAACCAAAGTCCCACACAAGCCGTGGGAGTAACTTAATTTGATTTTCATAATCAAATAATGAATACAAAAGGAGATGTGCACAACATAACTGGAGAGAATATAGGTATAAGAGAGAAAGTGATTCGTCATTGCCTGGAATGACAAATCGTTGTCACATTTGAAGTCTTCAGTTGTCGCCTCTCTGGTGTCTCCAGATTGTTCAGCTCCAAGCTCCATAGGTTTCCTACAAGATTGTTGAAAAGTGGTGTTAGAGCAATGAAGAATAAGGTCCTTCCTTATGCCTATATTACCAATAGAGATGTGGTACACATTCAATTAGGCATTCATCAGATGATTTGAACAAAATGAAAATAACATGATCAGGAGGCACAAAGTTCAATGGAAGCTTTCAGCTTCATTTATTTTGCTAACATGTTTGTTTAAGTGTGCAGGTATAGGTATAATCATCATTCCAATCAACATATATGTGTATGAGTGGTGTGAAATGTGGCTCCCACAAGGGTTGAGCCCAACTCATAAATATTTGATCAAGCAACATGTAAAAATAGAGCAATAGCAGCATTCTGATATTCTCTTAAATCATGCCTCAATGAATGCATGATATTTTGATCATCAAACTCATAGTCAAGGAAAGAAATCATAGAGTTGTACAACCATACACAGTCCATAGAAGACCAAAATGGAGCATCATCATCATAAGAAACATATCACTAAATGCACAAAGGAAAAGCTATAAACAGTTAATAATAGAACAAATTTCCAACCATCTCAGAGGCTTTCAGCTTAAGGAGCAATAATTTGAAAAATTTACAGTATGTTCTCTTTGAGTTGATGCAATACAATTTTATGAAAGCACAATAACAAGTAAAGGTACAGTATACAAACTCAACATTTTAGAACAAAAAATTGTGCACAATGTGCATGCTACAGGTGAATGAGGACAACATTCCATATTCTACTTTGCATTGCAATCAATGAATCATAAAGAGTACCATGAAAGAAGATAGAATATTTAAATCTATTATACATTGTTATGCTACAATGAAAATTTTAGATTCTTGCTTAAAACAGAAAATCCACAGTTTTAAGTTCAATTATGGTAAAGATAGTTGTGGCCTATCATGGTGATGGAAATGTACACAGAGCATCTCAAGGATACCATCTCGTGGAATGGGTGATAAAATCCCAGTTTAAAGCCAAACCCAGATAAAGAAAACAACCCATAGTCACATCTACAGCAAAATGCAAATAACCAAAAAGCTCTCATGGTGGCCTATAGAAAAAGGGATACCCAGAATGCTAAAAGTTTAAGGAACACAAGAATACAGAGGCATCCAATACTTTTGAAAAAAAAGGAAAGCCAATGTAGCCATTATCTTGCCTTAACCAAGCTCAATTTGAGTCTCAATCCATAGAAAGTAAATGAAAAAGGGTCAAATTCAAAGCTTACTAAGGTTGCTGATGAAGTGATTCCCAAATCTGCACATTCTTTTTACAGGAAAGTATCATAAACAAAGTAAGCTCGAACATGAAATGCACAGGAGAGACCTCAGCCTGAGTTGCCATATTTCATCTTTTTTACATGGAAAAAGGAAATGCATAAACAATGAAGAAAAATCACGGCCATGAAAGAATGAAGGAGATTAATTTGCAGAGGAATTTGCAAAACCATTAAGGTTGTGCCATAAAAAGAAATGCATTTCTTGTGAGTAAAAAGCTGAGAGCATACAAATAGAAGCCTATCACAGGCACTCAAAGCCATGGATATAAGTGTTTTAGAGCATGTAAAGAACAAAGAAACCATGCATCGTGAGCTCAAATCGAGCTTCTTCTGACAGAAAAATGAATAGAAAAGAATGAAAGAGGCTTACCCAAGCTTGCTGTGAGGGAAAGATTGCTCTCCAAATATCTTCAGAAAAGCTCCAATTCAACCCTAATGGCGGCCAGAAACAAACTTCACCAAGAAAAGTCAAGAATGAAGAAATAAGTTTAGGGTTTCAACTTTTTCTTGCTGCCCTAAGTTGAATGGTAGGATTTTTATCCAATTTTTTGACTTTGTTTCAAAAAACAAAAAAAAATCATTTCATTTTATCATTACCGTGGTCTTGACTTTTAATTCAAATGACCTTGTGATTTGTATGGGGCCAATGAACAAATTTTGAGATCACAAGGGTAGGAGCAACATGTTTGCTTAGTGAGGCTTATTGAGAAATTTTCTAAACATTCCATGAGTTTGAAGAACTTATTCTTTTTATTGCATGATTTTAGGTATAGAATTGAGGATTAGTTTTTTTTTTAATCTCTAATAATATGTTTGCATAATACTATTTTTGTAAAGTCAATTAATTAAATGATAATTTATAAATCATTTAATTAATTATACTCTTTCGAAGTCAAACATAAACATGAAGTGAATCCTTAATCATGCATGACCAACAAGGCATGAAGTTGGAGTTTGACTATAGCCTCAAGTTGGAGATGCATGTAATGTGCTAATTTTAGATTGTGTATGGAGATAAACATCTAAAATACTAAAAAAAAAATTGCTCATGCACAAATGGGACTTGAACTTCAGTGTTCAGTTCATACAAATAGTGAGGCTCTGCTTTCAGTTCCACGCCAGTTCACAGGATATTTTGGTCATGCGCATGGAGAGGTGGAGTTTTCTAGGCACAAAGAGCAGTTTGTTTCAATTTTGGGCTATTTTTATTAGGATTTTCTCTTCTGCTCGGATTTCACATTGGAGATGTTGTTTTCACTTTAGTTCTCATTCAGTTCTATTACTGGCTGCTTTGTGTATGCCTTTTGTATATATTGGAAAAAGTTAATCTTTTTCCTCTAGTTCTTGTTTTTAAGCCTTTGCATTCTACAAAGTGAATTATCATGTAACCCAGCTTTCAGAATTTAATAGATTATGCAGTAGTCTTTACAGGTTATCTTGGAGTATCATTTGCGGAGTGTTCCTTCTTTTGTCATTGCAAGTTAAATATTATCCTTCTTAGATTCAGGTGTTTTGTTTTGTGAATGTTTTGGATGCAAATTTAATGTGTTTGATGTCAAAACCTTTAAATTTTTGTCAAAATTCATGAATGCATGTACAGGAAGAAACAATTTTAGTTGTAGGTCATAAATTGGGTCTCAAGCATATCCATATCTTTAAAGTTGTGAAAATAAATTCTTCCTTCATAAAGAATTAATTATCAGGCATGTCTATGAATCATTAATGTAGTTAAATTGTTCAATTTGAGTTATGAAAGTAAGTTTCATGATGAATCAGTTATGAGTTAATTTGTTTTCTTTAAATCAAATAGGTGCATCACCACAGTTCATCTTTTCCAGTTTTGCATTAGATTAAGTTTTTTTCCCTTTTCCCATCAAAGTTTCAAGTCTATAATCAGATAATCATATAAGAACCAGCCTAGAATCTGGAGGTCTATCTTTGCCATAGGAATACCCACAACTTGAAGATAGTTCCCATGTTTCAATAGATTATTGAGTTTAATCATTCAAGCATTTGGGTGCAATCTGATTGACAATAGCTACATTGGAACTGAATCTGCACTTACTAGGTGTACTCCATCAATTCATTTTCTGGCTGTAAGCCATTTTTTTCTTTGTAATTTTGTAGGCAGTGAGCCTTTGTTTTGGATAGTGAGTCCTGGCAGTGAGCCACCCATTGTGTAATATCTTATAATCGGTTATACTATATTTTGAGCTAACACTCACTGCGGTTTTTCCCAATTTGGTTTTTCCATATAATTTTTTTTTGTATTCATGTGTTCTGTGATTTCATGTTCTATTAATCCTTGTACTTATCTTTGCTATTGTGTGCATTGGAATTATTGGATTGTATCTAATCAAAATATTTAAGAAGATAATGATTCACCCCCCTCTTAGTATCTTGGATATTTGACAATTGGTATCAGAGCTTGGTTCCTCTAGAAAGGCCTAACAACTTGAGGGAGATCCTGAAGATAGAAGAAATGAATGATAAAGGAGAGCTCCAGACTGCACTTGAGGATCTTGAAAAAGTTGGAAGAGAAAACTTAGATCTAGAAGAGAATCTTGAGATGCGAATGGATATGTCCAAAAATTAAAGGAGCAATAGAAAAAGTTCAAAGATAGGCACAATGAAGTAACTAAATAGATGAAGAAGGATAATGAAGATATTTTTGGTTTGAAAGTACAAGTAGACAAGAAGAAAGAAATTGAATAGTGTCTGAACAATTTGGTACAAAGCAAGTATGAAGATTGCACCAAGCTTGAACAAGAAGTTATGAATATGAAAGTGGATCTAGAGAAGGAAAAACTCTATGAAAAAAATTCCAAATCTAGCTTAGACAAGCTTGATGAATTGATTGTAGGACAAAAACCAAGTAAAGAAAAAGAAGGTATGGGAAATGATACTGGTGAAAGTTACAAGACTATGAACAATCAGAAGAATCTGAATAAAGGAAAGTAGAAAGAAAATTCAAGGAACTCTTCCAGAAGACCTTCAGTGAGACAATCTAAGGGTATGTGCAAGATCATGGGGCTTCAAAAAGTGGCAATGGGAAAAAAAGGCATTTTTAACACGTCCAAAGATGTGGAATTCACGCCTTTGACTTTTTGCAGGCTTGGGTACAATATCCATTTTTTTTTTCAAAACAGATATCCATTTTGGAAAGTGAGAACCCATTTTTATGAAAAAAAAATGGATATCCATTTGAAACGGATATCCATTTTGAAAATCAAAACAAATATCCATTTTGAAAACCTAAAAAGCCCTCTTTAGTAAAATGGGCATAACTTTTGTGTTTCTTATCAAAAATTTGACTTTTTACAGGCGTTAGAAAGGTGATTGAGAGATATACACATTCTAATAGGTGGTGTTTCTATATTATACACTAAAAAATAATTATAATCATTTGAACTTCATATTTAATTTTTGAAACATCAAATGCTCACTAATTTCATGTCCAAAGTCTTTTTTCATGATTTTTTTATAACACTCATCTCAAAATACTTGAAACATTAGAAAAAGAAATAAATATTGAAATATTTATATTTTTTGTAGCAAGGAGATGAAAAAATCTTCATAAATCATCATATCTCTCTATCCCTTCCTCTACCT
>VDFB02075321.1:319323917-319369388 GCA_007258455.2 Sequoia sempervirens | reverse complement strand
GTTTAGGGTTAAGGGTAGAGGGAGAGATATAGAGGGAGTGAGTGAGAGAGAGAGACCTGAGAGAAGGAGAGGGGATAGGAGGGAGAGACTTGAGAGAGAGAGAGTAGAGGGTAGAGGGTTTAATGGTTAAGGGGGGAGAGAGACAGAGGGATTTAGTGAAAGAAAGGGAGGGGGGAGTGGGAGAGAGATAAAGGGTAGAGGGGAGAGAGATATTAGTGATTGAGAGACTTGAGAGAGAGAGTGGGAGAGAGATAGAGGGAGTGAGTGGAGGAGAGAGAGAGACTCCAAGAGACTTGAGAGAGAGAGAGGGAGAGAGAGAGAGGAAGAGAGGGAGAGAGTGGGAGACTCTAAGAGAGAGGACCTCGGGAGAGGGAGTGAGAGAGACCTAAGAGAGATATAGAGACTCCAAAGAGAGGGAGATAGAGAGAGAGGGAGAGGGATATGGAGAGGAGAGAGAGAGGGAGAGGGGAGGGAGGGACCTGAGAGAGAGAGAGAGAGAGAGAGAGAGAGAGAGAGAGAGAGAGAGAGAGAGAGAGAGGAGAGAGAGAGAGAGAGAGAGAGAGAGAGAGAGAGAGAGAGAGAGAGAGAGAGAGTTGGGAGGGAGAGAGAGATACTTGAGAAGGAGAGTGTGAGTGTGAGTGAGAGATTGAGAGAGAGAGAGAGAGTGGGAGAGACCTAAGAAAGAGAGACCTACGAGGGAGAGAGGGAGTTAGAGAGACCTGAGAGAGAGACCTAAGAGGGAGAGAGACTTAAGAGGAAGAGAGAATTTAAAGGGAGGGAGAGATTGAGAGAGATGGAGAGGGGAGATGGAGAGTGAGAGGGAGAGAGAGAGAGGGAGAGGGCCTGAGAGGGCCTAAGAGAGAGAGGAAGAGAGAGGATGGAGATAGAGGTAGAAAGATAGGTCTAGAGCTCAAGGTGAGAGAGAGTAAGAAAGATAGGTATAAAGAGGGATAAAGAGAGAAGAAAGGAGAAAGGGATATGTCTAGAGCTTAAGGGGAGACATAGTGATATATAGATGTAGAGAAAGGGATAGAGAGATATGATGATTTATGAATATTTTTTCATCTCCTTGCTAAAAAAATATAAATATTTCATTATTCATTACTATTTCTAATGTTTCAAGTATTTTGAGATGAGTATTACAAAAAAAATGAAAAAAAGACTTTGCATGTGAAAGTAGTGAGCATTTGATGTTTCATAAATGAAATATAAAGTTCAAATGATTATAATTATTTTATTGTGTACAATATAGAAACACCACCTATTCCATTGTGTAGAGCTCTCAATCACCTTTCCAATTCCTATAAAAAGTTGATATTTTGATAAGAAATGCAAAAGTTATGCCCATTTTACTAAAGAGGGTTTTTTAGGTCTTCAAAACGGATATCTGTTTTATTTTTCAAAAAAATGGGTTCCCACTTTCCAAAAAAAATATCCATTTTGAAAAAAAATGGATATCCATTTGGTATTACCAAACCAAAATGGATAGTGGCTTGGGATTTGGTTTGAGATTACCTGACTTGGAAATTCAACCTAAAAAACGTGTTTTGAAAAATTTGCTTAGTTTTCTAAAGTTTGCCCTTGTGGTTGATGACTTTTTTTTATCCAAATTTCATCAAAAGAAAAAAGTTTATAGAACTATTGCTGGGTAGGGATGTAGTATATTGTTTGGAACATACATTAAAATATTGCCAATTATTTACTAGGGAGGGTTATATCTATTACCGGGCATAGAGATGTGGCAATAACATGCTCACTTTGCAAAATTTGCAAGAACAGGAACAATGGATAATAAGTTGCATCTATAACATGGGTAGTAGGATTCATCTCAAGTGACTGAATGGAGAGAAAGGGATCCCTTCTCGGTATGGATAGTCTATACAACGGATTAGCAATCCACCGCCCATAGATTGTTAACTTTCTACCAATATAACTTTTTTCTTATTTTGAATTTAATAAATAATTATTATTGATTTTCTACCTACATTACTTCTAAAGTCCTAATTTATAGGTTGATTGAAAAACTTCTATAAATTTCAAACTAATTAAAATTTTTCAAATCTACAAGATGCACCACATTCTATGCTTCACATACTATAGGTTAACAAAAATTGAATTTCATAAATTTTTGACCAAGTTATGGTGGTCAGACATAGACATTTTAATAATTCTAAAAAGTTCTAATAAAAAATTCATAACTAATCATTTAAATGGAAAAAGGCTACAAAAAAAAATCTTGCACATTCGAGCATGTGTCCTTTACTTATATGGAAAAATTTAGAATTTTTTTTTTCTTGTACTTAGGGTGGTAAGACATACACCTGCTTCTTATCTTTTTCCTGAAAATTTAGTACCACTGCATTGAAATTTCAAATTTTCTTGAAACAAATTTATTTTTTTCCAAAAAAGGACTAGTATCCTAGAAACTACATTCAATTTTCTAAAACTTTTGTTCTTACATATTTTTCAAATTATGTTAATAACCTATTCAAATTTTTATGTCAAGTTGCCTAACTCTGATTTTTTGAATTTTCATTGCCACTTAGAGGCCTAGTTTGGACCCCCATGATCTTGCACATACCCTTGACAAACCTTTGACTCGAATATTAAGATTCAACAAATTTGAAATTTGAATTTCAATATTGTACAATTATCAATGCCATGTGTCTATAAGGAGCACATGCTTCCCACATATTTACATCACATGTTTTTGGTTTGTAACATCATCATTGGTGATAACACACATGTAATTGCCAGTTACATGTGTTGCTAGAACACATGATTTTACTTTTTTTTTAGATCTAGACAAAAGAATTAATACATTTGTAATTATCAATTACACATGTGTATCCAGGGCATCTTTGTTCCATAATTTTTCGTATGTATATTCATAACACATTGTAATTTTCAATTACTCATGTGTAGCCAGATCACCAAATATGATGTTTGTATTTTATATTCCTCTTTCATAGTTCTAGACAGTAACATACACATTTGTAATTTTCAATTACTCATGTGTTGCTCTCCAGATACCTCATTAAAGCTTGAGAGGAATTAATAACTTTCCTTTTTTGCTATTAAGGTTTCAAGTGGGATGAATCATACCCAGTTGAACTACATGAGTAACTTCAAAATCTGCTTGATCACATCCATAATTTGCCAAAAAATCTGCAACCATATTACCTTCTCTATATGTATGCAAGATTTGATAATTTCATATCTTATCAAGTAAGGACCAGATTTGTTTGACAATATATTCCAATTTCCAATTCTGAAGCTTACGATCCCTAATTGCATTGATTAAGATTAAAGAATCACCTTCTACTTGAATCATAGGTAGTTTGAAACTAATAACTAGTTTCAAACCATACAAAAGAGCTTGAGCCTCAGTAGCATTATTAGTTCCAAAAACTAGTTTAAAATATTTAGCACATAACACTAAACCTTTATGATCTCTTATAACCATCCCTGCTCTAGATAAACCTGGACCCCCCCTAGAGGCTCCATCTATATTCAACTTGAAGATGCCTAAAGGAGGAGGTGACCACACTATGGAATCTCTATTTACTTTTGGAGTATACTGATGAAGATTACCTTTGAAAGGTAGAGAGAATAATGTCAATGAGGACATAAAACTTGAATCCCAAGCAGTGAAAAGTGAGCCAACATGTTTTACTTTGTACACATATGAATTTACTATTTCAAATATTGACCTTTCCAATAGTAACAACATTTGGTCAATGTTCAATTTCTCTTTCCTAAAAATAAATCTTTTTCTTGCCCACCAGATAGCCCATAATATTGAGGATGGTATGATGCACCAAATACTTGCAAAAAATGATGTTTTATATAGTGGTGACCAACTAGTAAATAATTTCCAAATAGTGTTTGGAAAAGATGTTAACCAATTAATTTTAGCCACCATAAACAACCAACAATATGTGCTACTAGACACAAAAGAAAATGGGGATTAATTTCTTCCAACTCCTGATTACAAAACACACATTTAAAAGGAACAACTATCTTTAGTTTTTCCAATTTGTCACTTGTTAGAATTTTATTTTGAATTGCTAGCCATGAAAAATAGCTTTCTTTAGGCAAAACTTTTGAATTTCAACAAAACTGATATGCTCTTTGTTGTGACACTTGGAGGGAAGCTTGAGAAATTGATTTGTATCCCTCTTTAACTATATAGCAACCTGTATTTTCTCTAGACCAAATTAATCTATTAGGTTTGGATGAAAAATAAATTGCTCTTTCTTGTAGGATAGATGAAATATGATCTTTATGATTCTCATCTATTTCCTCTTTTAAAAATTCTTTCTACTTAACTTTTCCATTCATTGAATCCACACACTGAACATAATCTTTGACTTTTGGGCCCCAAGTTTGAGACAAAAAGGTTGCACTATTCTCAAAGTTATAACCAATAGCTAGATTCTGGTATTTGTTCCATGAATCTTTCCAAAATGAGGCTTCATTACCATCATTAACTTCCCAAGTTAAATAAGGTAATATAACTTTCCTACATGAGACTAAGAAATTCCACATTACTAACCTTGAAGGTGGGTTTGCAAGAGTAAATATTCTTGATGGGCAATGGTTATCTAAAAATTTTATTTGCATAAGATGACACCATTTAATTGTAGGTTTTGCATACATTCGTAAAACCATTTTGGCTCCTAATGCCAAATTCCTATCTAACAAATTATGAAGACCTGTTCCACCTTTTAATTTCTCTAAACACATTGTTTCCAGAGATATCAAGGGAATTTTATTTTTGTTGTCCAAATTACCTGACCATTAAAATTTCTTGATCAACTTTTGAATTTGAAAATGGACTTTGGAGCTTTTAAAACTGCCATATAGTAATTTGGAATTGTTGATAATACAAATTTTACTAGTAAAATTCTCCCTGCTAAAGATAACCATCTCCCTTTCCATGATAAGATTTTAGCTTGAATAATTTGAATGGTTTTTTGCCAATAAGAAATCTTGTTTTGAATAGTAAAGAATGGAATACCAAGATATTTATGTGCAAATGATCTTTTTTGATGCAGAGGAAATGGTGGGTTATTAGACTTAGGAGGCACAACTTCTCTCAAACATGGGTCATCTTCAATCATTCATCCTATTAGGATTTTCTCTAGGCTTCCAAAGGCCAAATCAAGGAACTTACAATACTATCTTCAAAACACATGAAATATTGACTTGTACATGTTCAAAATTCCCTCATAATACTTTAAAGACATACACCATGCCTGAAAATGGCATATTCCATCAGACTTCCACTTAGACCTAGTAGGCCTAGCCAACACTGTCAAGAGGATAGTCAATTTTTTTTAACCGAAAATACTTCATAAAAGGCTCAAAATATGGATTTTGAATCTCCAAGGATCCCCACACATAACTACAAAGACATAGGTCCAGATTGAATAAGGAATTAGGACTTCTAGTCCAAAGACAGACTATCCTAAAGGCCTAATTAGGTATGTGCACAACAACTCCAATGTTATCTAGGCTCACCCCAACACCCCTCAAGCCTCAAAATGTTTCTTCAGGCATCAAGTAACTCCATTATATCCTTATCAAGCAACAAATCCTCCATATCAACCTTCCTTTGGATTTTCCTCTCCAAACTAAACCAATTCAGCCTGTCACATACAAGAATGCTAGGCTCAACACACACACACCCTTCCAAACATCTGAAAACCGTAAGATGAAACCTCTTCCAAATGAAAACATAGTTTACAAGACTCCATTTCCACCAAGATCCATAATTTCCTCATGATGGAGAATGGAGTTATCTAAATTTTATCACAGAAACCCTAGTTATGAGGTTTTCAGACCCACCAACACTAAAATGGGTGTATCTCCCTTAGTTCTTGATGAAACAGACCCACACCAAGTGAAAAATAAAGTTAATTCATTTCCCTATCCAATCATAACATCCACTAACCTGTACAGGTACTGTACCAGGCCGTACAACAAGAAAAACAAAGAAAAATGTGCCTTTTCTCAAAAAATTTAGTGTTTTATTGATTCCAAAGTTTCCAAAATCCTCCAACAGCCTCCTCTCGACCTCATGGGAGGTTTATATATTCTTCAAATGCCCATTCCAACTATCTCCAACTAATTTTTGAATTAGTTGAGTGTTGGAAGACAATTAAGTTCTCTTTTACACCATTTTCTGACCATTAGGCCTTTTTAGACCTTTTACATCTTTTACATTTTGAATACTATGACTCCAAACCTACTTGAATCAATAAAACATGCCTAAATAGGCTTACACATATGAAATAAATTATTTCCATCCCTTACCCACACTTGTGGAGGGTTTTGACCTCCTTTGACCAACTAGGTCTTGATTGCCCACAACAAGAAAAAATGGTAAATATTCCTTACAACTTATTTGAAATCAATCACAAATGGTCCTTTGGACCTTATTACATCACATAAACACAAAGACCAAACAAAATCACAAACCAAAACAAACTAGGTCCATTGGACCCATAGGTGCTCCTGCACCATACTCCCAAGCAAGAAAAATATCTCAAGTCCTCTTTGAGATCAGGTCTTCTATAGTAGTCCCATGCTACGTAATATCATTTTCTGACATCCATGTGGCATCCTCTTTAGGTAGACCTTGTCATTTGACCGGATATTCCTTGTAAACCTTCCTTCTAGTCTTCTTGGTCTCCTTGGTGTCTTGGATGCATTCAAGAGTCATAGGTTGGCTGGGGGGTAGTTCCTTCACACAATCTTCATCCTCCCTTGCTATTGTACCTACTCCATCACCTACATTCACAAAATATTTAAAAGGAAACAAATCAGAAATGTTGAAGATAGGAGAGATTGCCACCCTAGGAGGTAGCTCTATTTCATAAGCATTTTGGCCAAACTTTTGGACCACCTTGCAAGGTCCTATCTTCTTCATCATGAGTTTGGTATAATTTCCTTTTGGAATTCTCTCCTTCTTCAAGTGTGCCATCACCAAGTCTCCAACCTTGAATTGGACATTCCTTTTCTGTAAATCTTCCTTTTCCTTATACTTCTCAACATTCTTTTGAAGGGTTTCCTTCACTTGTTGATGAATATCCTTGATTGTAACAACAAATTCCTCACCTTGAGCACTTCTCTTATCAACTCCTTGTAGATCTCTTAGTTCATAGACCCCTCTAGGGTGCATGCCATAGACTACTTCAAAAGGGCTTATACTAATGCTCCTATTCATGGAGTCATTATATGCAAATTTAGCCTAAGGTAAAATCAGATCCCAAGCTTGTCCATACTCCTTAGTAAGGCATCTTAAGAGATTTCCCAATGATCTATTCACCACTTTATTTTGTCCATCCATTTGTGGATGGTATTGAAAGCTAAAGGACATATTTGTGCCAAGTTTCTTCCACAAGGTCCTCCAAAAGTGACCAATGAATTTAGAATCCCTATTAGAAACAATGCTTAAAGGCAATCCTTGTATCCTAACAACCTCCTTAAAGAAGATACCTGCTATATGAGATGCATCATTGGTGCATTTACAAGGAAGAAAATATGCCATATTACTAAATCTATCAACTACCACAAAGAAACTATTAAAACCTCTTTGGGTCCTAGGAAACCCCAATAAAAAGTCCATACTTACACACTCCCAATGCCTATTGGGAATGGGCAATGGTTGATAGAGTCCTGCATTTGATGAAGTTCCCTTTTATCTCTGACATATTGTGCATCCTTCCACATACCTTCTCACATCCACCTACAACTTTGGCCAATGATAAAATCTCCTAACTTGTTCCAAGGTCTTGTCAAGGCCAAAGTGACCTCCAAGACTCCCACTATGTTTCTCCTTTATGATATTCTCCCTCATTGAGAATTTAAGCACACACAATTGGCTTCCTTTGAAGAGCAAACCATTCTGCAATAAAAAGTCAGAGTATTCACCATGAAAAGATTTCAAATGCTACTCACAAACATTGTATACCTCCTTGAAATCTGAGTATTCATGATACATATCCTTTAATGCATCAATCCCCATGCCTTAGAGTTGGATCTCTTGCACTATAAGTTCCCTTCTATTGAGAGCATCTACCACCTTATTTGCTTGACCCTTCTTATGCTTTATTGTCAAAGTATAGGCTTGCAAAGACTCTACCCACTTCATGTGCCTATGGCTGAGTTTGTCCTGTGCATTCAAAAAACTCAAGGCATGATTGCCAATATAAAAAAAAATTCTTTAGGTAACAAGTAGTGCCTCCAATTTTTGAGGGTTTGGACCATAGCATACATTTCCAAATCATAGGAAGAATACTTCCTCTTTTCTTCATTTAACCTCTCACTAAAAAATGTAACCGGTCTTCCTTCTTGGCTCAAGACAACCCCTATTGCTTGATTGCTAGCATCACACTCAATGGTAAAAACTTTATCAAAATCAGGGAGCACAAGTATAGGCTATTGTGCTACTCTCTTTTTTAGATATTCAAACCCTTTATCAGCCTCATTGATCCAAGAAAACTTAACTTTGTTACCTTCTTTGATGGTGTCCAAGATGGGTGCACAAATTTGACTAAAGTTCTTGATGAAATTTCTATAAAAGCATGCAAGTCCATGTAAGCTTCTCACATCTCCCATGGATTTTTGTGTTGGCCAATTAGGAATAGCATCCACATTTGAAGGATCCATCTTCAAACTTCCCTTGGAAATGACAAAACCAAGGTATACTAGTTCTTCCTTCATGAACTCACACTTTTCCATGTTGATTAGCAGCTTCTCCTCTTGTAACCTCCTTAGTACCATGTCAAGGTGCTTCAAATGTTCTTCTTTAGACCTGCTAAACACAAGAATACCACCTAAATAAACTACAACAAACTTTCCAATGAAAGGTCTCAATACCTCATTCATAAGGCACATAAAGGTACTAGGGGAATTTGATAACCCAAAGGGCATCACCAACCACTCATAGAGCCCTTCATTAGTCTTAAAAGTTGTCTTCCATTCATCCCTCTCTCCGATCCTTATCTAATGGTGCCCACTCTTTAGACCAATCTTGGAAAAGTAAGATGCTCCTGATAGACAATCCATGAGGTCCTCCATTCTTGGCATTGGGAACCTATATCTGATTGTGATCCTATTAATGGCTCTTGAATTAGTAAAAAGCCTCCAATTCCCATACTTCATTAACAAATGGACTCAAGCTCTTCCTCACTAGCCCTTTGTCCATCAACTCTTGCACTTGTCTTGCAATCTCTTCATTTTGAGCAGGTGTCATTTTGTATGCAGCCTTATTGGGCAATGTAACCCTTGGAATTAGATCAATATGGTGGCTTATATCCCTAATGGGAGGTAGGGAACTAGGTAATTCGTTCACTGTTATGTCCTTGTACCTTTCCAACAACTCTTAGACTTCCTTTGGTGCATCTTCCTTCTTCTTTGTGGGTAGATCTACTTCAATTTTTGGCTTCATAATTAGGAAGAATCCTCTTCCTCCTTCTTCCTTCAAGGTCTTCATGAACTCCTTCTCACCCAACATCAAAACACTAGGTCCTTTATGCTTTTCCTTGTCTTCTAGGAGAGGTGAAAGGTTGTAAGTCTTCCCATCCTTCACAATGGAGTAAGTGTTCTTCTCCCCATTATGCTTGGTCTTCCTATAAAATTTACAAGGCCTACCAAGCAGCAAGTGGCACACATCCATAGGGATGATGCCACATAGAACCTTGTCTTTATATGGCCCAATGTTAAATTCCACCCATACTTGCTCATCCACCGAGACGTGTTGTCCTTTACTAAGCCATGAAAATTTGTATGGGTTAGGGTGAAAAATCCTTTTCAAATTCAATTTTTCTACCAATGCAATTGAAGCAAGATTATTAGTTGATCCTGAATCCACTACTAGCCTACACACTTTATCTTGTACCTTGCAATTTATTCTGAAGAATGCTTTCCTTTGTGGGGGTTCTTCAGGGATTGGTACCTTGAGTAATGTTCTCCTAATCATCAAGGACTCTCCAACTTCTGATGTAATGTTTACTGTAGGTGAAGTTACACTTTCTTCATCCTTATGCATTAGTTGGTTCCTCCTCTCTCCACCATGAGAGATTGAGCCTTGTTTTTTAGGACATTTGAATGCTAGATGTCCAGGCTAGTAACAATTGTAACATCTCCCTAAAAACTGATTTGAGCCTCTTCCTCCATTAAATCTTCTCCTGCCATTGGGTCTCCTACCCCTAAATCCCCCTCTATTGCTTGAGTCTCCACTTGATTCATTGTGGCTAGATTCTTCTTGATGTTTTTGAGATTGATTTCTGCCCCTACCTCTAAAATTTTTGCCTCTTCCTCTATTTTTCTACTCTTGTTTCCTTCTTATCTTCTCTTCAGCCCTATATGCAACTTGTATGCAATCTTCCATAGTCTTGGGAACAACCAAACTGATCTCATCTTGAATGTTGAGTCTTAGGCCATTGATATACCTTGCCACTTTTTCCTTCTCACTTTCTTCATGACTGCATATCATGCTCAACTTGTAGAATTGCTCAGTGTAGGATGAAACATCCATGTCTTTTTGTTTTAGATTCTGCCTCTTTCTATACTCCTAGATTTCATTATCAACAAGAAGGAATTGTGCCTTCAACCTATGCACCATCCTATCCCATGATTTAATCATGGATTTACCCATCTTGACCCTTTCTCCTTGGGTGAAATTCCACCATGTGAAGGCAGATCCCTTCAACTTTCTTTTGGAAAAATTTACCTTCTTATTCTTTGCCATGTATTTGTATTCAAAATAGTTATTTAGAGCCTCCACCCACTCTAACACTTCATCCACATCCATCTTTCCACTATATACCAGCAAATCAATCTTGACTTCAGAGGATTCTCCTTTGGATTCTTGCAAGGCTTTAAGGAGTCTTCTCTCATGAGGGGGTATCTCTTCCCCCTGAGGGTTATCTTCATCTTCTTCACCCTTTGGATCTTCTTCAGAGGAACTCTCTTCCACAACCACCACTGATCTTCTCCTTTCTCTTGCTTTCAAGGCCTCTATCTCTTCTCTCAAGGCCTTCAATTCTCTTGAAACCATCAGTCCAGCTTTTGGAGGCATGATGTCTTCCTTTCAAAAACTACCTACAATCAAACTTAGGCTCTGATACCACTATGATGTAGAGGAAATGGTGGGTTATCAGACTTAGGAGGCAGAGCTTCTCTCAAACATGGGTCATCTTCAATCATTCATCCTATTAGGCTTGTCCCTAGGCCTCCAAAGGCCAAATCAGGGAACTTACAATACTATATTCCCAACACAGGAAAGACTGACTTGTACATGTTCAAAATTCCCTCATAATAATTTAAAGACATACACTATGCCTAGAAATGGCATATTCCATCAGACTTCCACTCAGACCTAGTAGGCCTAGCTAATGTTGTCAAGAGGACAGTCAATTGTTTTTAACCCAAAAGACTTCATAAAAAGCTCAAAATCTATATTTTGAATCTCTAAGGATCCCCACACATAACTACAAAGACATAGGTCCAAATTGAATAAGGAATTAGGACTTGTAGTCCAAAGACAGACTGTCCTAAAGGCCTAATTAGGTTTGTGCATAACAACTGCGATGTTATCTAGGCTCTCCCCAACACCCCTCAAGCCTCATAATGTTTCCTTAGGCATCAAGTAACTCCATTATATCCTTCTCAAGCAAAAAATCCTCCATATCAACCTTCCTTTGGATTTTCCTCTCCAAACTAGACCAATTCAGCCTGTCACATACAAGAATGCCAGGCTCAACACATACACACCCTTCCAAACATCTGAAAACCTTGAGATGAAACACCTAACAAATGAAAACATAGTTTACAAGCCTCCATTTCCACCAAGAGCTGGAATTTACTCATGATGGAGAATGTAGCTATCTACATTTTATTACAGAAACCCTAGTTATGAGGTTTTCAGACCCACCAAAACTAAAATGGGTGTATCTCCCTTAATTGTTGATGAAACGGATCCACACCAAGTGCAACAGAAAGTTATTTCATTTCCCTATCCAGTCATAATATCCACTAACTTGTACAGGTACCGTACCAGGTCGTACAACAAGAAAAAAATGAAAAACGTGCCTTTTCTCAAAAAATTTAGTGTTTTATTGATTCCAAAGTTTTCAAAATCCTCCAACAGCCTCCTCTCAACCTCATGGGAGGTTTACATAGTCTTCCCACACCCATTTCATCTTTCTCCAACTAATTTTTGAATTATTTGAACGTTGGAAGACAATTAAGTTCTCTTTTACACCTTTTTATGACCATTAAGCCTTTTTAGACCTTTTACATCTTTTACATTTTGAAGACTATGACTCCAAACCTACTTGAATCAATAAAACATGCCTAAATAGTCTTACAAACATGAAATAAATTATTTCCATCCCTTACCCACACTTGTGGACGATTTTTCTCCTTTGACCAACTAGGTCCTGATTGCCCACAACAAGCAAAAATGGCAAAAATGCCTTACAAATCATTTGAAATCAATCAAAAATGGTCCTTTGGACCTTATTACATCACATAAACACAAAGACCAAACAAAATCACAAACCAAAACAAAATAGGTCCATTGGACCCATAGATGCTCTTGCACCATTTTTGAAAGCCAAATAGTCTCACAATTTGATTTTCAATATTGGATTTTGTGTTTGAATACATAGATTTTTTACTTACCTTTATTTAATTTTTGTCTTGAAGCTCTAGTGTACTTATCCAATAATTTCTTTATATGCAAAGCTTCTAACATTGAAGCTTTACCAAAGAGCAAAGTATCATCAGTAAAAGGAGAATGAGTCACTGATATATTTGTGAACCATGATTCCAAACCTATACAAACACAAGAAACAATCAATATATTAAATCAAATGCAAGGTTAGTAACATGATTCCTCAAGAAATTCATTTAAATTACAAAAAGAAAGAGGATATGAAATGAAGAACAGAAAAAAACTTAAAACATATCAAATCCTATTCTAAATCAAAGCAAACTCTTAATCTCTTGAGGGAATTGGTGCCAATTTGATGTGAAAATTGGCCCTATCCCAACTCCAATGATGCAATGATGATGTGGTGATGAAAATTGATCCACTTTGATGAAGAGTGATGAATGCTCAAAGATAAAAACCTACATAACCTAGCTATAAACTCAAAATTATGGATGAAGATTGCTAAAGATTTGAGTATAGTAAGTTTACTCAAGTTGTGGATGATCAAATGAGGAATGCAACCTCTTATTTATAGAATTTCAAATTGAAAGAATGCCCAACATAGAGCAATGTGGGAGTCTCTTTCATTCAATGGCAAGGTGCCACTTGTCCAAATGTGAAAGGGCCAAGGATGTACAAGTTTTGATGAATGTGCCAATAAATGCCAATATTTGAATTTTGAAATTGCATTAATAACAAGGTGGAGGGAGAGTCAAATGGAGTAATGACCACTTGGATCAATGCAAAAGGACTTGTAAGAGGGAGTGAATTCCTTGTTGGAAGGACAAAGTCCACTTAGATTTGAATTTCAAACTTGAAGAATATTCCTCCTTTATGCCATGTTGAAGATAAATAGAGATTTAATAAATCAAATAACTCTATTTTCATTAGCAAGTGGCAAAAGATGGAGGATGGGACATGAGAAGGGATTAAATTAATCAAATTTAATTAATTTAATGAAGGATTAAATGATGTGACCTATTTGACTTAAATTTATGGATTTATTTAAATCAAATATGAGAAGAATGTGATTTAAAGATTTAATTAAATAAAGGGTTTTGATTTATTTAACAAAGGGGGTGAAGGTAGATTAAATCAAATAAGGTTTTAATTTGCTCAATTTAATCAAATAAATATATTTGATTAAATAGGGATAATTAGATTAGAGGAAAATTAATGAATTTAATCAAATAAAGATATTCGATTAAACAGTTAGATCGATGGATGATTCAAGATGAAATGGTGTTAGTAATTAGGATCAGATGTCCAACATCAATTAGTACATTTTACATGCCTACAATATTAGTATTTGGAATAGAGACACCCTTGATGAAACCTTGCATATGAGCTTTTTGAAGAGACTTGCTTAAAGCTTTTGCTAAAATGATAAATAAAAATGGAGACAATGGATCTCCTTGATAAGCCCCTTGGGTAAATCCAAAAAACCCAACTACTAATCCATTTAATAACAATGAAAACTTGGCACCAGATAAACATGTCATTATCCACTTACACCACTTAGGAGAAAAATAAAACTTCAATAACACTTGATTCAAAAAAGACCAATCAACCCTATCATATGGCTTTTGCATATCAAGTTTAACAATCATTGAAGACATTTTATTTATAGCAATGGAGTGCAAAGCTTCATGAGCAACAATTGCTCCTTCTGATGTTTCTCTTCCAGGGACAAAACCCCCCTATTCCTCATAAATGATTTAAGACACAAGAGGGTGTAACCAAAGACAAATGGCCTTTGTAAATATTTTATAAATTGTATTACATAAATAAATAGGCTGAAAATTAGAGAAAGTATTAGGAGATTTAATTTTTGGAATGATGGCAATATTAGTCACATTAAAAAATTTCATCATACCTCCTGATTTTCTTGATTCCTCCAGTGCATTAATAATATCAAGTCTAATGAACTCCCAACATTTTTGAAAAAAGATGGCAGTGAAACCATCAGGTCCTGGAGCTTTGTTAGGAAGCATGGAGAAAACCACTTCTTTTACTTCTTTGAGAGAAAAAGGAGCCAAGAGCCTAACAATATCTTCATGTGATACCAGATTTAGAATATCTTGAAGAAGCTCTTCTCTTTCCCTTGCTAAATGAGTATTGTCATTATTATTTGTAGATAATAAGGTAGAAAAAAAATTGACTCCTTCATTCTGAATCTCTTCCTCTTTAGTAAGCAGGACTCCTCTCACACTATCTTGAATTGAGAAAATATAATTTTTTACTTTTTTTATTTGTGCTGATAATGGAAATTTTTTGTATTCCTATCTCCATCTTTTAGCCATAATTCTCTATATTTTTGTCTCCAATAGACTTCCTCTCTCAATAACAACTCCTTTCATTCCTCTTGTAATTTTCTCTATTCTTCAAATAATGCACTACCAAGACCGTTAGCAATAATGTTTTCATTTACCTCTTCTAACCTTTTGTAAACCAAATCTCTCTGCACAAAGACATTTTTAAAAACATGTTGGTTCCAAATTTTTAACTGTTGCTTCACATGCTCCAATTTATTGCTCAATTGAAACATTCTAGAACCATGAATAAAGGGTGCACTCAACCACCATTGCTTTATCAAAAGAATAAGCTCTGAATGTCTAAACCACATTGCCTCAAACTTAAAAGAAGATTGAAACTTTGTTTTTACTTTTTTTGCAACCAAATCAAGTGAGATAGAAAAGTGATCTGAGGCAACAAAAGGCAGTATTTCAAATATCAAGTGATAGTCACTTAAGACCCAATTCAAAGAAATTAAGAACCTATCTAATATTTCCGCAATTTGAAGGGAATTCTTCCTCCTATTTGTCTAGGTGAATCCACCATTTTGTGGAATTACATCCACCAAAGCATTATCTTGAATAAAAGCAAAAAAATCCTCCATGAATTTTTTTGGAGGACATATACCACCTTTTTTCTCTAGAAAACTTGTAATTGCATTGAAATCCCTTGCAAGAACAAATTTTTCTTGCCCCAAACAATCTAATTTTTGTTTCAGGGTATCCCACAATAACTTCTTGCCTACTATACTATTAGGACAATATACATTCAACAACCAAAAAGATAAATCAAAGTGATTAATCATCATTAGCTTCCAGTTATGATTAAAAGAAACATTACTAATGCAAACTGTTTTTGCATTCCAAAGAGTAAGCAAACCTCCTAAAGTTCCCTGAGATGGTGAATGAGAAGCTTTCCATTTGCTCCACTTCTTAGTAATAGCTTAAAAAGATTCATCTGAAGTTTTAATTTCTTGAAAAAAGACAAAATATACCCCACAAGCATCCAATTGTTTCTTTATTTGGGCATGTTTGTCAGGGGCATTTATGCCTCTGACATTCCATGATATTAACCTTATTGAAACTTGGGAGAGTAAAAATCTCTCCTTGGTATTTTTTGTTTCAATCTTATACCCATTTTAACATCTAATGTCAACTGTAGACCTGCTGCTATTTCTTCTTGTAACTTGACAAGTAAAGATTTCCTACCCCTTTTGGTAGGAGACTTTTTTGCTTGAGGAAGGAGACAATGGGGACTAAGATATTGATAATGAGATCAAATCATTTGAGAACTCCCCTTACCAAAAAACCTTAGAAGAAATATCATCTATCATTTGTCCTCCTATAGATACTAGAGCCTCATCAAAAAATTTCTCAAACTCCATCTCAGAAGGCAAAGTAGAGGAATGAACATTAGAACTGACAGAAGCCGGTTGAGACTATAAGAAAAAATTATCCTCCACTTCTTGATCATGAAAAACCTTTAACCTTTATTCACATTGATTAGAAAATCCAAGTTTTAGAATTGAAGCACATTAATTCAATTGTTCAAAACTATCAAAATTGATCTAAGGAACCAAGAGCTTAATAAAATGAAGAAAGATATTCATGGGAGACAACAATAATTTCTCCAAGCCAGGTACAAAATAAATAGTAATAGGCTTAAAATGAGAGCTAGAAACCTTGGTAACTAACCCTTCATTTCTAAAACCATTTAATGATAAATTATTAGCCTATAAAAGAGGCAAACTATCATGGAAATAGCCCTCCTTATTAGAATTAACTGCTTGAAAGCCCCCGACTTCCCCCAAAGAGAGATGTTTACAAGAAGAGCCTCCTATAGGTTTCAATAGTGAAAATTTTGAAATCCCCCAATGTTGTAACCCTACACTATAAGAAACTTGATGGTTAATATGAGAACATAGTCCATTAATAAATTGATACCACTTAAAGAAAACATCAAAAACCTTAGAAATGAATGATAGATTGAACATTCACAACAAATCCTTGTTAGGAGTAGAAAAAGCCACAACTGATCTGTCATTCAATGGATTAACATAGTTTTTGGATGAATGTCTATTAACATCCATGCTCAAATCCTCCAACTCCGCACACTTTATTGAAGGATGAATAGAAAAATGACAGACAAAAAAAAATTTCTTTGGATCCTCAAATACCACCTTCTGTTTCCACAAACCATATCTTGACTTAATATTGAAAACTAGTGGTAGAGTCTTAGAAAAATCAAGAAGCACAAAAATCCCAACTAGTAATGATGGATTAGAGAAAAAAAGAAAATCTTGATGCAAAAAAATACCTAGTTGATTGCCTAGGACCTCAATAATGCTCGACTCTCTGTACTCCAAAGGTAACCCTTGCAACTGAACCAAAAAGGGAACAAATTGAACCTTGGTGTGAGAAGGAAAAAATTTTGGAGTCCAAAGTGTTGTAAATAAATCATGCCCTTCGCAAATCCAAGATTTTTTTTATAAACAACATTCCTAGAGTCTTTATCAAAAAATATAACTACAAAGAAACCTTCTCCCTTATCTAGAAATAAAACTTGATTAGATCCTTCCCAAGTTTGAAAAATCCAACATTTTAAAAAATAAACATCTAGAATAAATTTCCAAAATTTAAAAATTAGGGCCATGTCCATAAGATCATTTGTCTACAGTTGAAGTAAGGCATGAGGAAGAGTAACATTGACTTGATCACTCCCCAAGTTTCATTTCAAAATCCATTTCTTCCCATTAAAACCTGAAGTATTATCCTTCCCCTACATTTGGGGCTTTGAATGAACCCTCTGCACCACATCATTAGTTCCATTAGCATTCAGGCTCAATAGAACCTTCTTATTGATAATAATATTATTTGGAAAAGTGAGAGGGGGTCACAAAGGTGCGAAAGGTTTCGAGCAAACAACTAAAATGTCATTCGGGAAAGTGGCTGGGCAAGAAAGAGAAGAATTTGGAATGAAGGGAGCCCCAAAAATACTAGAAATAGGAATATTATTAGGGATAAAAGATAGTGCATAGGAAGTAGGAGAAACCTTATGACCATGTGGGTGACCAGAATCCAAATCAGCCCACGAGCAGGAGGAACTCAAAGAATCAACAAGGGATTCTGATTCAGGAACATAAATGTCAAAGGGTACTTGGCTCTCCCTGACAAGTGACTTTGTGGCACACGATTGATGCTAAAACTTCCTAATAGGAATCTTGAAAGCTTGTTGATCAAGAATCCAAGCCCCATTAACAAAAATTCTTCTAGGAATACCCTGAAATCGTTTAACCTTGCGAAAAAAATCCTTTTTCGTCAATGAAAATGACTTTCCATAGAGATCCAATGATGATCTATTGGAAAATGCACCATTGGCGATGGGAAAACCAGTCGATGGGACCCTTCCTGCCACATGAAAGCCCTTGGAATTTATAGAACAAGTAGAAAAATTCAAAAAAATACCATTTACAGAAAAATGAGGGTTCTATGTTTTGCGGTCCTCCATTTTCCTCAACGTAGAATAAATTTCTTTTTCAATAATATTTTATTTTTAATCTATTTTAATTTTTTAATAGTTCTAACCATAATTTATACCTTATTCTTAATTCTAATCATAATGTTAATTATAATGTTTTTAGGATTATAATAATTAACAAGTGCCACGTAGAATCTAGTACTTGCCTTAATAGAATTGTAATTATTTTTTTTGGATTTGATAAAAATTAAATGTAAGTTTTATTAATGTGAATAAAACTAAATGTAAGTTTTGTTAATTATAGTGTTTTAGTATTGTTAATTAGTTATTTTAATGACCTAACCCTAACCCTGACTCATACCCTAACTTTAATTCTATAGACCCTAACCCTAACCCTAACTCTAACCTTACTAATAAATTTTAAGCCATTATCTTAATCCTAGACCTATCTCTAACCCTAACTATGATTGTAACACTATCCATAACTATAAACCTAATTTTTATTACTAATTTTTTTTGTATTAAGTATAATATGAGTAGAAAATACATATCACATAAGTTGAGTGTTCATCCGAGTATCAGATCAAGAGTAATCCCCCTTACAACATATTCACAATCCCCCCCCCACATTTACATCAGATCAGAGCCAGCCCAAGAGTAACTGTAGCATCCCTAGACTACCCCCATTACATAATAACAACAAAATCCTCAATTCAATGAGGTCAAAAGAAGTGAAACCAAAAATTTCACCTATATCAAAGAGTCAGTGTTTACATCAAAGTATCATTATCAAAATATACAGATATAAACCACTATGCTAATTTATACAACTAATGCAGATCAAAAGGGTATAAAAAAGGAAAATATTTGTCCTCTAAGTGCTCTAATTTGTCTCTTTACCACAACTCAAGGCTACCAATGTCTCTAAAACACATAATTCCTCATCTAAAGGTTGCCCTGTCTATCCCATCTTGCCAAATTTCTTATTTTGTCCCTTTGCTAGGTCCTATCAAAATGCATGAAGAGATCTCATGAATACATCTACACCTGGGTGCCCCTTTGGCCACATATTTCCATACCTTTCTTCCATGATATCTATTGTAACCTGCTTGTTCTCCAAATAGTTCCAAAACTTGTCTTTTGAGAGTGCCACCATAATATAAACCTGCATGGAAACATTATAAAACATGAGTCTTCTATAAGTCTCAGTAAGCATCCTCTTCCTCCCTTGAAACTTGTCTTCATTCCTTGCTTTCTAGATAGACCACAAGATGTTAGATGAAAGGAAAAGCCAAAATAAAGCAACAATTTTCCCCATCTTTATATTGTGATTAAACATTATTTTCTTAGGAAGGGGTTGCTCATTATTGCCCCAGATATCTTGTTTGTTACAAAAAAGTTTCCATATCTCCCTAGAAAAAGTGCATTCAAAAGAAATGTGGTTAATTATCTATGGTGTTCTACATATGTTGCACACATCAATTTTCTCAATTATTATTTTGAATGAAAGTTTCTGTATAATTAGAAGCCATTTGAAGCATGCTTTTTTAGCCTCAATTTGTTTAGAACAATTAGTTTAAATTTTTTTTTTCCATTGGTTCTTATTCCACTATAGTTTCCAAGTTTGGTTTAAGTATTGTGTTAGGTCAATGTGATCTATTGACATATTATACATTTCTTTAACTTTTTATTTCCTTATATTACTACCATTTTTCCACTAAAAATCTTTAAATTGAGTAGTATCATTCTTAATTACAATATGAAATTTTATTTGATTTCAAGCCTCCCTAAGGACTATGTAGGTCCTCCAATTGGTAGGGGGTATATTGAATTCAAAGTTAAGATCATTCCAATCTTCAACTTTCCATCTTTTAGTATATCATTGAAGCACCAAATTCATTTATGGGCCCAACCTTTTGTAGAACAATCTTGGATTAAGGCCAATGGTTTCCCTTTATGTTTTAGGTTCCACCAAATAGATCTATTAGCTTGTATGATCTCACAATCCCCTTTGGTGAAGTGGTGGTTGGAAAGGTACTTTTTCATCACTTCCTAGGCTTTCCAAATGGTTCTGAAAACATTAGATCCTATAGGTTACATAGTCTCCTCACTACTAAGAATATCATTAAGTGGTAGAAATCTCCAAGATTTTGCATGCTTGGGAATAACATTGAGCATGTTTTTCCTGACCAAAACTTTCCAAGGTTCTTCCCCTTGCAATGCCCCTATAACCCACTTGGTAGCCAAAGCAATGCCTTGTAACCTTAAATATTTTAAGCCCAAGCCTCCATTGGGTTTTTCAATGGTGCACCATTCCCATTTCACCGATTGCCTCTTTCTTTTTCCTTTCCCATCTGACCATAATAAGGCTATCATTCTTTGTTGAATTTCATTGATCTGATAGGAGTTGAAGAACCAAATAGAAGCAAAGTAAATATTGTAAGAAGAGAGTATCTTTTGACAAACCTAGATTCTACCAGCCAAGGAGAGAAATTGTCTATTCCACTTGGAAATTTTCTTTTCAATTCTGTCTCTAATCCATTGCCACATCTCTTTTAAATTTGGTTCCACAACAAAGGGGATACCAAGGTACCTTACCAATTTATGAGGGCCACCTCATTGGAGCCCAAACTTGCTAACCTAGTCAGGAGGCCTATCCTTCCATCCCAAAAGGAAAGACTTTGAGAGGGAAATTTTAGCACCAAATGCTCGGAAAAAGATATCTAATTTCCCCACTAGATTTCTAAAGTTTTCCTCCTCCAGGGTTAATAAAATAGAGTTGTCATCAACAAAATAAAGGTTAATGAGTTCATTTTCATTAGGTAGAATAATGCCTCTTATTCTTGGAACTAATGAATTGTCCCTCAGAACATAGTGAAGAGCATCTAAAGCTATGACAAATAGTGTCGAAGCAAGTGGGAAACCTTGCCTTATAGACCTCTCAAAGGATATTTCTCGAGTAAGAATGCCATTTACCTCAACCTGTGTAGTTGCATCCTAAAAGAGTGTTTTGACCATATGGAAAAATGAGTTAGGGAAGACAAAAGCCTTCAACACAAGGAGCACAAAACCCCATTCAATCCTATCATAAGCCTTCTCAAAATTCAAAAGGAGCATTGTTGCATGCTGGTTTGTTAGTTTTTCCTAGTTCATTTCTTCCCAGCTGGTGATCAGGCTTTCAAGAATATACCTTCCCTTTATAAAGCCTTTCTGAGTGGATTTTATGATAAAGGGAAGGATGAGAGCCACCATATTTTCCAAAATATTGGCCAAAATCTTATAGGAAACACTGAGCAAAGTGATGGGCCTCCATTTTTTAACTAGAGACCTATCTCCCTCTTTTGGGATTAGTTTGATTATCCAATTGTTGATCTTATTGCCAAGAGTACCTTTTTCAAAGGCCTCCTTGTACACAAGGAAAATATCTTCACACACCCAATCTAAGAATGTCATAGAATTCTACAGGGAGTCCATCTTCCCATGGAGACTTGTCATCTTTAAGTGAGAGGATGGCTTTTTCTAATCTCCTCTTGTGATATCTCTTTCCCCAGATCCACTACCATTTCAATATTAAGCCTCTTTAGGATAATTCTCAGAATATTCTCTCTTGCTTGAGTAGTAGCCTCCAACTCCCCTCCAAGGAGAAGAGGCATTTATAGAATAGGAAAAAATGCTCCCTTATCTCTTATTGATTGACCACAGTGTTTTCATTTAAATTGATTTGTTCAATTAGTTCTCTAGCTTGTTTCTCCTTAATATATCTAAAGAAAATTTTTGTTCCTTTGTCACCATTCTCTAGGCAGTTCAATTTAGCCCTTAGTCTTAGACCTCAGACCTTGTGGTTCTAAAGCTTCCTTAGAGATTTTTTGGCCATAACCACCCTATTTGTGAGGGTGTCATCAAGAGGATTTGATTGTAGATCCTACTCTACTTGGAAAAGCTTATCTTGGAGGATAACCTCCTTCCTTCAATTGTATTTGGCTCTCTTTTTCCCAATTATTTGGAATAATACTTTCTACCCCTTTGTGTTCAATGACCATCTATCAATGGGGGAAAGATTCTTGTGCATCCACTTGTTGATCTATCTAGGACATAGTATGCATTTTTACAATCATTTTCCTTTAGGAGGTTGGTATTGAGGCAAAAGCCATTATTGTTGCCTATAGGTTTTAGAACTCCATCTTTTAAGCAAAAAATAGCCTTGATAGGGTGATGATCTGATAGGGAATATGGGGATACTTCAACCTTACATCCCTATTTCACTAGGGAGGTTGAGAAGAAATATTTTCTTGCATAGAATCTATCAAGTCTGTAATAGATTCTCTTACCCCCTTTTTGGGAGTTACACCATGTGAACTAGATGGCTTGTTATCTTTATTTTTTCCTTCAATAGGGTCTTCAATCCTCAATCTGGATTTCATTCTTTTCCAATAGAATCTCTCATTACCTTTCCAATCAAAGCCTATTCCACCCCATTTATCCTACTCCCTTTCTACAAAATTGAAGTCTCTTCCAATGATCTAGGGAATATCTTGCAAGGTATAAAGCCAATTCCATAGGAGAATCCTTTCCTTATAGTCATTGGGGGAATATACTGAGCATACCCCAAAGCATTTTTTTTCTTAATGATCACCCACACTACCTAGTTACAAGGGGAAGTCTCAGAGCAATCCACATGTTGAGCCCAATTTTTTTCCATCAGGATCACAACACCCCATTTTCCCTTATCATGCTTGGTAACAAATTGAGTGGCTTCTTTCCATATAACCTTTAGGCTAGTTTCAAGGGTGAAACTAGTGGCTTTAACTTCTTCTAACAAGACAAGGTATTTTTTTTTTGTGCTAGAAACCTTCTTACCACATGTTTCTTATCAGGGGTTTCAATCCCCCTTACATTCCAAGAAATGCAATTGACTTCCATTAGGTTTTTTCATTGGGTGGGGGAATCTTACCAATTCTAAAGTTATCAAAGCATTTAGGAAGTCTATTTTCTACTTCCACCCTTTTAGCATTAGGAGGCAGGATCCCACTGATTTTCTTTCTTTTATCTTTCCAAGGGTGGTTGAGATCTTTACACAAAGGGGATTTTCCAACCTTCAGACCTTTATTCTTCCTATATCTCTAGGTTTTTTTTTACTATTACTTCCATGGGGGTCTCTTCTCCATCACTGGTATCCTTAGTAGAGAGTAGTCCTAGGTCATCTCCATAATCCATGCTTGATTGTGATGCAAACCCATTAGAACTAACCACTCTACCAAGGGGTTGGAAGAGTTCACTGACATGTTAGGAGCCATTATTTCATGTACTTTTTCATTCCCAATAACAAATGATACAGTGTTAAAGGTGATAGGGTTCTCTATTCTATCCTCTAGGCCCTCAAGGTGGATGTTCTCAAGATCAACATCGGTCTCTTCAAAAGGTATTCCCTCCCAGACTATATTCTATTTTTGAATACCTCCCACAGTGTCCAAAATTTCAATTTTCCCTCGAGGGGTCTATATTGCCTTCTCTTCACCTCCTTCCAGGGGGTAGCCATCAAGTTGAGGCTCCATATCATTTTTCTCCTTAAAACATTTGGAGTTAAAGGTGTAGATCTCTTTTCCTGGTTTAGGATTAATTTTCTTAAGTTCCTTAGATTGTCCTATTTTTTGCAAGGCCAACTATGGGGAATTTAGATTGATATTGCTTGTCGAATTATTTGATCTTAATAGAGAGTCATGTTGGGAACCCTCATTTCCATTTTGGTGATCTTTATTTACTTAAATTCCTTCCCTTGTATTCTTATCTATTTCATAAAGTAAAGAGGTTAGGCTATCCTCCACATTTGTTGTTATTTTATTGATTTTAGATGTTTCTGCATTCTTCATCTATGGAGAAATATTCTCATTTTCTTATTGAGTTTAGGGTTTGATGGGGAAAACCTCTCATCAAGTTGTTGTAGAGTGGGGTTGTAATACATAGAACCCTCCACATTATTCACATCTCTCTCCAACCATCCATCCATTGTGGAGGGTTGCATTTTATTTTTAGTACCTCCACCAAAGGTGGCTTTGGAATTCATTTTTCTCCTTATTAATGGATAATTCCTTCTAATGTGTCCTTTGCGTCTACACAAACAGTAGGAATTCAACCCTCCTAGGGTTTCAATTTCACAACAAACATTTCCATATTTCAACTTAATTTCTATAACCCCCGATAACTCCATACCCGGAGACAAGGATACCAACAACCATGTATCAGAGTGCAGAAGAGGGGTTTTAGTGTCATCAATTTTTAAGAAATTCCCATATGGTTCCAATAGAAGTGGGAAAAATTTCCATAGTCAAGGATGAACATGTTTAATAGTTAACTATCTAGGGCTAGAGAGGGCAAGAACCTCCTCCTTTAATGCATCTGGATTCCATGCCAGAGCCCTAAAGAAAACCATCTCGACATTCCAAAATTGCTTCTTAATTTCCTCCATTTGAGAATTATGATTATTAAAAAGGATGACATACAAACCCTTCTACACCATGCAGCAATAATAAAATTGTAGCCTAGTCTCTTTTCCCAGATATTATGAAACCATTCTTCCATATATTTCCTTGTCGAAACCCTATTAGGGTCGACCATAGTAAAAAAATGGTAGTTTTTAACAACCTAGAATCTTCCTCTGCAATTTCCTCATCTAGGGTATTATTAGGAATCAAGATAGCTTTCAAAGGAGGATCTAGGGAATGCTTACCTTTTTTTTATCCTTCATCATCCTATACTTCGTCAACTTCCCTAAGCATGAATTTGGCGCCCTTTGGTAGTCAGCCTCTTTTACCCACAACAATATCACGAAAGGATTTGGGAGCCACATTGTTGGCCTTTAGAGTGAAGGGTTCATTAATGGATTTTCTTGAAAACTCTGTATCCCTGGAAATCATTTTAGAAAAACTTCACAAAAGCCACACATACGACCACACCTAGATAGAGCAGCCGATACAAAGTTCCCTTTACACACAACACAAATGGAGGTATTAATATTTAAAACTTGACACTTATAAGGAAATTTCATATGCTTAGGAATAATGAATAAACATGGAGGACGGACGAGCCTCCTCCATAGGAAAAAACATTCACACCCATGCGCAGTCCTTGTTGCAGAGCCCTCTCTCTCAATTTCTCTCAAATTCACCTCCCTATCACAACTAATCTTATCACTAAATTTTAAATAAATAACATATTTAATCCATGTTATATTATGAATTGTTATATATTAAATAAATTTTATAAATAAAATAAATATAATATATGCTAAAAATTATTAAAACTTAGATGTTACATGTTGGCAATGTTTATTCTCTTATTATTAATATAAAATTGTTATATATTAAAATGATTATTTATTACAAGTTTATTTTTAATTTAATATATATATTTAAAAAATTAAGATATATTATATTAAATTATCATATTTGATTCATAGTAGACATAAGTTCAACTATATCTCTTCATTCAAGTCAATAATTGTTAAACATTAACGAATCAATAATTATAGATGATATGATTTTTTCAAAGTCCATGAATGATAGAGTAAACACTTCTAGATTAAACTATGTATACTATTTTGAAAGGACATTTCAAACCACACCAAATAATTCATCATAGGAAGAGGATAATGAAGAATATGATTGTAGAAATGACCTTAAAAAGAGTTAAATGGTGGGAGAGGGTAGGGAGGGAGGAGATTGGAAAAGGAAGTAAAAGTGAAAATAGGCAAAAAAATGATGAAGACATAATAGAAGAATGAATAATATAGTAATATGATATAACACAAATAAATGGATCAAAAAGGTTAAATTTGAATGTATCAAACAATGAATAAATAACTTTAATGACCTTACCCTATCCCTAACTCAATGATTCATCATAGGAAGAGGATAATGAATAACATGATTATAGAAATGACCTTAAGAAGAGTTAAGTGGTAGGAGAGGGTAGGGAGGGAAGATATTGAAAAATGAAGTAAAAGTGAAAATAGGCAAAAAATGATGAAGACATAACAAAAGAATGAATAATATAATAATATGATATAACACAAATAAATGGATAAAAAAGGTTAAAGGTTAAATGTATCAAATAGCGAATAAATAATCTAAGAGAATTATAAAGATGAATTATTTAACAAAAGGATTGAGGAATAATTACCAAAATTATTGAAAGAAGGAAAATATACTAAAACTTAAAACAATAATAATTTAACCAAAGAAAAAAAGAAAAAAATATGAGATTACATATAAAATTAAAAAATAGATGGTCAAAATACAGTTGTAGACCCGTAAAATGTACTGATTGATCCTATACACCTAATTCTGATTTTACTAACACCTCTTCATCCTAAATCATCTCCTTTGCTAGTCATTTAATTAAATAATCCTTATTTAATTAAATTCATCACATTTCATCCCTTAATTAAATAAATCAAATTTATCTAATTAAGTCATCATCTCCTGTTAATTAAATAAATCAATTTTATTTAATTAGCTTCTATAGTCTCTCTTTAATTAAATATTTCATTTTATTTAATTAAATCTCTAAAGTCATTCTATTAAATTAAATAAATTAACATTTATTTGATTTTATCTATCATCATTCCCTTTAGTTAAATAAATCAATATCTTTATTTAATTAAGTCCAAATTTAAATTATTCCTAAAATCTAAGTCAAAATGGTTAAATTAGCTAATCTTCATCTTAATTAATAAAATCCTAATTAATCTTAATCTTAATCACTCCAATCCTCTAGATTTTGCAACTTGCTCATGAAAATCATTTCAATTGATTTATTAAATCTTCAATTACTTTCAAAAAGGCATCAAAAGGGAATATTCTCCAAGTTTGAAAAATCCCTCCAAAAGGGTTTGTACATCCAACAAGGCATTAAAGGCCTCTTACATGTCCTTTTCCTTGAGTCAAGTGACATTTAACTCTTCTTTCATCCCCCCTAAACATGTCACTTCTTCAAATTCAAATTTTAAATGCATGCACATTGATCAAAATATCAACCTCCTTCCATTAGTATCTTGACAAGTGGCACAATGCCATTGGTCCATTTTTAATCCCACATTCATCCTATTCTTTAATATTCCATCCTTCTTTGTTATAAATAGAGGCCTCCTCTATTGTATCAATCCTACACAATATTCTACACAATCCATGTAAGATCATGATGCACAAGTTCATCCATTGTTCATTAAGTTTTCATCAAGTTTTCATCATTCCATAAGCTAGGTTATTGCATATTTTCATCAAGGAGCATGAATCATCAACAAATCATCATCAAAATTGCAAGGAATTGGGAAAGGGATATTTTCCACATCAAAATAGCACCAATTCCCCCATGGTATTGAGAGTTTGTTTGCATTGAATGGGATTTCATAGCCTTCATTTGTGTTCTTCATGTTATTTCTTGTTCTTTGCATTTCAAATGAATCTTATGTGGAATGTTGTTTCTAACTTATGTATTGGACTAATGTTGTGTTTGTTCTTCATGTTTTTGTAGGTCTAGATCAAGCATTCACATTTTGGCACTAGAAGGAGGGAAAATATTTCAAAATTAACACAATTTTAGTCAAATTTCACTATTTTTTATGTTTTTTGTCTTTCTAGGTTAAACAGTGTCGTTGGAGAAAATTGTGATGCATTTGTGGTCTCTATTTTTCCAAACAACATTGTTGGTTTCACTAGAGCACTGCTCAAATCTTCAAACAACACCGCTTTTGTTCCAACATCTCCATTTAGACCCAAACAATGGTCGCTGCCTCTATGTTCCAAAGGGTGTCACTTGGCTTTCTTTCTTTTTCACTCAATCTTAAAATGGCCATACCTTTGTCATATTTTGGTCTTTTTTAGAGCTTTTGTTTTTGAAATGGGGTATAATTTTGTAAGTTATCCAATGGTGTAGGTTTTTATCAACTTTGAGAGTTAAAAGTTTCAAATTTTCACCTAATGTCAAATCACAATGAAACTTGGTCTAAATTTTAGGGTTTTTATGCTTAATCATTTATTTAACCCTCATATCTTCTTGTTTTTTGATTTCATCCAACACTTGGAGCTTTTATTCTAGGGTTTAAAGGATCATGGAGCATGGAAATGAAAGAAAAAGCATTATCACATGATTGTAACAAGTGTTTTTAAACACTTTGGGAGCAATTATAATCCCATTCTTAAGGCTTTGTTATCTTCAAGTTTTAGGACTCAATAATTTTCATTTGGGCTTAAAAAGAACAATCAAAGGGTTTAAAAAGAACCTTAGGCAACTTACTACATTTTGTTTTGGGCTTAACAATTGAACAAGAAAACTTCACATTTCAATCTTGGTGCTTAAAAAGAACCCATTCTTGCTTTGAAGGTTAAAATGAACATGTGTTCTTTGTGTTTTGTGATCTTTTACACAAAGTAATCTCATTTAAAATGGTGAATGCACTTCTCTCACATTTCACAGCGATATTGAGAATCAAAAGTCCTTTTGGTGACATTAAGTTGTATAAAAGATTGCCTCCATATTTCAATTTGGGCTCTTAAAATTGAACAAAATCTTGCTAGTGTGAGTGGAGTATATCATGTGTGCTCTCTCTTTGTTTCTCAACAAATATTGATTAAACTAAGGACGTGCTTGCTCAATTTTTTTTATCCTTAGAGGACCTACCTAGTAGGAAAAATTAATCACCCCAGGGAATGACCCAACTAGGAACACACTAAAGCCAAGTGACTTCCACCTAGTATATAAGTGTTGGTACTTGAGGAAAGTTCAAGTATCATGAGGATTGTTTTGACAAGAACGGAAACAATGGCCTCTTTCCATATGGATGATCCCCCACAAATGGAATTCCTATACTATAACCTTTTGTTTAGAAGCCCAAATCCTTATCTATTTGTTGGTGCAAGAATGGTTGTTTTGAAGTCATCCCACATTTTTATGATTCTTAGTAGATATGAGAAGTATGCCATGGGAATTTCATGGGTACTGATGCTTGAATGACTCAAGAAGTGTGTGAGGTTGAGGGGATCCAGTGTGTTCAAGCATCTAATCATCCACTAAGAGTAGGTGTAGCTAGATTTATCCAAGTGGGAACTCAACAAATATTGTCTTAGTCTATCCTAGGATTGTGCATCATTTTGGAATCAAAACACTTTGCTTGGATCTAAAACATTGGAAAAAAAACATTCAACCATGATCATCAAATTTCAAACCATTTAGAGGAAGCAAATACCTATGAATAAATCCAAATTGCTAATTGCTTGCCCTAGGGATTCCATCCTTAGAGGCTTCTAAGTATTTGGATTTATATCTCAATTTTCTCTCACTAAAGTCAACATTAGGGAACTACTGCCTTGATTTTCTCAATTTCCACATAATATACTTTGTGGGATGAGAATAAATTAGGATATTAGACATTTAGTTTGAAAATCTAATCAAGAAGTGGATGTGGTAAAAATCAAGTCATTAACCAAGATAAAATCAATGGAACCCCACACATGTGCTTGTTTATTTTTTGTCTTATGGTATTTTGAACCGAAGTCTAGTATGAATGATTTTTCCAATGGTTCAAAAGATTTTTTGTGAGATGGGTTTTGTAAAGTCCCTCTTATGTTCATTTAGGAGATCAAAACAACCAATCATTTCATCCATCCTCAAAACATCAATCAAAACCCATCTCACAAAACAACTTTTGAACCTTTGGAAAAATAATTCATACTAGAATTAAGGTAAAATACTTCAAAGAAACATCAAAATCACCTTGTTTGGTGAAGTTTGTGTGGATGAATCCTTCCTCATACACCTAGTTAAATTATCATCTTTGTGGACAAGTTTATTCCAAGATAATGTGTCGTAGAAAAAAGGACCCTTTGCTTGGCATAGGATTAATTCATGATAAAATGGACTTAATGAGGTCTTAATCTAGTGTTTTGAGGCATTTTATGTGTCCACACTAGTTCTTGGACCCTTGAAAATCAAATAACATGTGTTTATTGACATTTTTGTGAAGGTGTTGTAAAGTCTTGTAAAGGAATTTCACGCTTTTCTAGACTTAATTAACCTATTTCTCTCTAATTCAACATTATAAAATTTGTTTAATAAAATTATTACATCAATCTAGAAGGTTCTTGAATTAAAATTAATGATAAACTAGTGTTGTGATGTGTCTTGCACATTCACATAGGCTCTTGTGCATTCCTAGGCTACATGGACCTCATTTTATCTTGTAAAGTGTATTTAATCACACTTTCACATTGAATTTTGTGTCCCAAGCTCTAATTTACATTTAAATCATCATTAATAGGCCCCTATTAACCATTATTGTGAATCTCAAGGAATAATTTGATCAAATAACTAACATAGTCATCATATAAGCCTAATTTTCTTACTTCTTGACATTCTAGCTAGAAAAAATGACCCCTATGGGACCCATTCGCCATTAGTGGTGAATTAGTCCCATCTCGGTGGGACCAATTCACCATTAGTGGTGAATTAGTCCCATCTAGGTGGGACCCATTTTCCATTAGTGGCAAATGAGTCCCATTTTGAGTCATTTGTGGGGTTTGAGCAGGAAAAATTAGGTTTTAACTTTAATTTTTCTTCATTTTGGCCTATGATGAGGTATTAACAGGTAAATAAGATGAAATTACTATAAATAAAAACTTCTAAGCCCTAATATACATCTCATTCTCATTATTACATCTCTCATCATTGTTTCATCATATATCTTCTCATTCAAGTTAAGTAAGCTAGGGTTTCTTCATCTAGATTGCTCCCTAAGACATTCAAGGGCCGAGTCTTCATATTTTTCTGTAGAAATACAAGATAAAACATCATGTGAAGGTAATAAATTCCATTTTTTATTTTTCATTCCATTCTTTCATCATTTTGGTTTAATTACCTAAATGGGGTTTGACCAAGGCAAACCCCCATGCCCTAACATTCAACATTTCCTCTTCTTGCCTTGTATGCTTGCAGATATAGGAATCTTGGAAGCTTAGGAATTATTTAATATTTAATTTCAAAATAATTCAAGTCATTTATTCATCATTCAAGTCAAAAATATCAAGAAAAAGTCACTTATAGGCCCGAATTTGTCAATTTTAGATTTAGACACCTAGAGGTGCAGATTGAGCAATCTGAAAGCTATAGATTCCATTTTTGAGTTTTCAGAAAGTAAAAAGTGGAATAATTCACCATTAGTGGTGAATGAGTCCCATTGTACATGCTTTCTGAAGATTTTTGTAGATTTAAACACCCTTTTGGCTAAAACGGGCTCAGGTATAGTCATCCAAAATTGGAATTGATTCGCCTAGAGTGGCGAATGAGTCCCACCAGGCCTAAATTTTAGTATTAGAATCCTTCCAGATGTCTTTTCCAGCATTCATCAATAAATTAGGTGAACACTTTTATTTTGATTTATTTTTGTTAAGTTTTGCATTCATTTCTAGTTCATTTTTGCATAACACAATGTGTTTTCAAACAAGTTGCATTTCAATAGTTTAGCATACTTAGTCAATCAAGCTTATCAATTATTTGCATCTATAACATTGAATTTGGACATAATTTCATCACACATTTCTTATATTGAGTGAACCACGTGGGTTTTTGAGGTTTATCTCTCTCCTTTTAGGTGAAAAACCTTAAGAGTGCAAGATAAGTTCATAGACCCCAAAAATCTATGGTTCAGATAACATCCAACATCTTGGGGTTTATAAGTCCATTATACAAATCAAATAAAATCAAATCCAATCCAAAAAGTCCTAAAGTCTAGTATTCCTCCAAGGTTCCTACAAGTTCAACACCCATATCACTCACCCTTTCATCCTTCATCTCATCATTGGTCCTAAACACTTTAGAGGTTCACTTTTGCAACAAGGCAAAAACACAAGAAAAACATGGAATATAAACATGATCAATACATCATGAGTAAATCAACCAAACTATCAAAGCCTTAACAATTCCAATTGATTTTCAAAACTCGCATTTATACAATCCATACATGGGATCATTATCTCCTAAAAACCTCAACGATATAACAAATGTGAGTATGCCCAATCTAAATTTTGGAACTATAGATATGGAAAATATATCAACACACTTGATCTTTATTTACTAACATCATTTCATTTTGAATCATCTTAGCTTGTCATCACCTTTCATCCCTTAATTGATTAAACCAATTTTATCTAATTAAGTCATCACTTCTTGTTAATTAAATAAATCAATGTTATTTAATTAACCTTATCAGTCCCTGTTTTATTAACTAATTCATCTTATTTGATTAAATCTCTAAAGTCATCTTATTAAATTAAATAAATTAAACCTTATTTGATTTAATCTAACATCACCCCTCTTTAATTAAATAAATCAAAATTTTTATTTAATTAAATCTAAATCATATTCCTCTCAACTTTGATTTAAATCAATCCAAAAATATAAATCAAATGGTCACATCAACTAATCTCCTATTAAATTAATCAAATCTTGATTAATTTAATCCTAATCAGCTAAATCCTCTAGATTTTGCAATTTTCACCAATAAATCATTTCTTTGATTTAATAATTTCCTAATTACTTTCAAAATGACATCAAAAAGGGAATATTCCTCCAAGTTTGAAAATCCCTCCAAATGGATTTCTCCTTCCAACAAGAAATTCATTTCCTCTTACATGTCCTTGTGCATTGAGCCAAGTGGAATTTAATTGATTCCTTTCTCCCTCCAACAAGTCATTTCACAAATTTGAAATTCCACCTAATATCATTTATTGTGCACATTCATCAAAATGTGCTCAAGCTTCCTCCATTCACATCTTGACAAGTGGCACTTGGCCATTGGATGTTGAATGATACCAAATTGCTTCATTTTGCTCATTCCTCTATCTTGTATTTCTATAAATAGAAGGATAATTATCTTCTCATTTTTGATCCACAACTTAGAGAAAAGTTACTATCTTCACATTTAGAGCAATTTCATCCATTTCCGTAGCATTTTTCCATTATCATAGCTAGGTTATTGCAAATTTTATCAAGGAATCACATTGTTCTTCATCACCAAGTGGATTAATCTTCATCAAGCTTGCAAAGGAGTTGGAAAAGGTCCAATTTCCACATCAAATTGGCACCAATTACCCCATAGGATTGAGAGTTTGCATGTTTAAATAGGATTTCATTGCTTTTCTTATTTTGATTCTTCTTTTTCCTTCCTATTTTGAGCATTGTAGATGAATTTCATGGGGAATATTAATTCTAACTTGTATATGGATCTAATATTATGTTTGTTTTCTGTGTTTGTGCAGGTCTAGGATTGGGGTTCACATTTTGGTGCTAGAAGGAGGGTCAATCTCAAGTTCTTAACACATTTCTTGACAAAATTTTATGGTTTTTTGTGTTTTTTGTGTCTACAAGAAACTGCATCGCTATCAGTCTAGCAGTGTCATGCAATGATGCTAATCCCCTAGTGATGCTATACAATGATGCTGAAAACTCCAAACTCCACCGCTAAAGTCTTCTCACCTAGAAAATTCAAATTTTCAAACTACGATGCTGGTCTAATTTTCTGGTGTTGGATTTTTAAATTGCAAACTACGCCATTGACAAAAACTTCACTACAATCATGCTCTCTGTTCTATTGCAGAGTGCCGTTGACTTCCTCAAATAGCGACACATATGCAGCTTGCACTGCTGGGGTGGGGTAAATGACCAAATTTGAAGTTTTTTTTGACATGTGCTTTTTTTCTTTTGATCATTTTGAGCTATTGACATGTTTTCTTCCTCTATTTTTCTTGGATTAATTAGTTCTTGTAGGTGGAAGCAAGGAAGGAGCAAGGAAGAGATTGAAGTATAACATCATAATTTATCTATTGTATCAAGTGTCTTTAGACACTTTTGTAAGCAATTATAATTCCAAGTCTAAGGAATTTACCCTTTCAAGATCTTTAAGACTCAATAGATTTCAATTTGGGTTTAAAACGAACAAGGAAAAAGGTTAAAAAAACTTTAGGAAAAATTACTAGATTTTGTTTAAGGTTAAAAATTAAACAAAAAAATTTCATCTTTCTTCTTGTTGTTTAAAATAAAAAAGAATCAAATCATTGCTTTGAGGATTTAAAATGAACATGTGCATCTTCATTTTTGTAATCACTTACCCAAAATAATATCATCTAAAAGATGTATGCACTTCTCTCGAGCCTCACGAAAATATTGAGAATCAAAAGGATTTTGGTGATATTAATTTCTGTAAGTGATTTCCTACACACTTTAATTTGGATCCTAAAATTGAACAAATCTTGCGAGTGTGAGTGGCATATATCGCTTGTGTTCTCTCTTTGTTTCTCAATGAAGATTGATCAAACTATGGATGTATTTGCTTTGTTTTATGTTATCTTAGATGGCCTTCCTTGTAGGAAAAAGTAATCACCCAAGGGAATGACCCAACTGAGAACATGCTAAAGCCAAGCGACTTCCACTTGGGATATAAGTGTGGGTACTTGAGGAAAGGAAAGTATCACAAGGATTGTTCCAACGAGAAGGGAAACAATGGTCTCTCACCGTATGGATGATCCCCCACAAACAGAATGCCCGCATTAAAACCCCTTGTTTAAAAGACCATGTAAGTGTGAAATAAGTAATAAGTGAAATAACAAACAACACTTCTTAATAAGATATTATATCAAAGATTCAATGATTAAACTAGTTTAAAGCAATAATCTACTGAAAGCATCATATTGTTCCCTATTTCTAAAGATTTATCAAGTCACAGGGCTCTCAAATTTGGTAAGCATTGTGACTATTAAAATGCCAATCTAGAGAATTGGATACTGCTAAATACAATAATGTAATCCTAAATGATGATTGCTAATTGATATGATGAAGCTATTGTACTCTAGAAACTAACATAAAATCCAATAAAAGAAGCTACAGTAAACTATGTTGCAGCTAAATGGAAAGCCATGATTTCTATTCTAAAATGATTGCTAATGTGATTCTATGCTAATTGCTTAATTGCTTGAATGCTAAATTGTTATTTTTGTAGAGTAAGATTGCACAAAGTTGGGGTTTAGATCCATTTCCTGTAGAAGAAGGTTGTATTTATAGATTCATAATAAAAATTTTGTGAAGGGGGAGCACAACAAAGGTTTGGATTTTATCTTGACGATTGAATGGTGAGAGATGAAAAAACTTGAGCTGATCATGGGAATGGTTTCTCCCCATGAAAACATCAAGCCAGATGATAGGAAGAATCAGAGGAAGGAGATGAAGAAGTTTGATTTCCAATTTGTCTCCAATTTTTCTCCACAACTTTCCCATGAATTCCAGTTGAATTAATTAGATACAAAATATCTAGTATTATTGGTGAGTGAAGAGACGAAATTACCTTTATGCCTTTATTTGAATATTTTGATTTATTCAAATTAGCAAAAGAGAATAATTAATTTAATAAAATAAACTATAGAATTTTTTTATTAAATAAATATAGAAGAGAAATGATAATTAAATAACAAAGTATTGAAGTTGTTTGTTTAATTATGATGGAATAATAGAAGAATTAAAATGTGAACTATATAAAAAAATATTTCTATTTATTTAATAGTAGATGAAATTAAGGTCAATTAATCAAATAATTCGTATTTAATTAATTAGATTATCTAGACCATTTTTAGGTGTATACATTTTTCCCCTCTTTGAAGTGATGTGTTTACACATTGGTTCAAAGAAAAATTTGCTACCATTGCTAGTATCAACGAAATTTTTTTAGTATGCCCTAGACATTGATTTTTAGGTGATGATGAATATATGCCCCCTTAGGGGATAAATTGATGAATTTTTGATTTTTTTGAATTTTTCAAAATTTTCAATTTTTTATGATTTTTCGATGATTCTATGATGATTCAATGAAGATTTGATGTTGAAGTAATTTATCTCCTAATAAAGAATGTAGAAATTGGCCCTGTGACAAATTTGAATTAATCTCCCTAGAAAAAAAAAATTAATCCCACAAAAATCCCAGCTTAAATAACCTATAAAAGGTCAAAAGGGTGATTTTAAGCTCATTTGTGCAATTTGAGTTTGTAAAATTTGTGAGAGAGAGCAAATTGAGCAAGATGCCAATCCCTTACCACACTCACTGGTTTGAGTGCATGCAGTGACACAACTGCCCAACCACCTACGAACCTCCGATACATACTCATTAACCTCCTTGTTATTCGTGCATTTTTTCAATTTTTTCAATTTATGTTTCTTTTAGCACTTTTGAAGGTCAATGTAGCGCTTATAATGTCTATTTTAGCACTTTTGATGAAGTAGCACTTAGGTTGAATTTTGTAGTGCTTAGGTAGGGTAAATTAGTGCTTTGAAAGTTTTAGCACCTAGGATAGGTTTTGTAGTGCTTTTGATTGCTATTTTAGTGTTTTGACTAGTTCAACACATTTGCCTTGTAGTTTAGCGCTTTTGATTTATGTTTTAGTGCTTATACTAAAATGGTGCTTTGACTGCCTGTATTAGTGCATTCGACTGATGAAATGGTGCTTGTGATGATTTAGCGCTTTGAATGCTTGATTTAGTGATTTTAAGTGTTTTAATGGTGCTTCTAATATTATGACGCATAGAAACACTATTTTAGTGCATCCAAGTTAGATTGATAAAGTTTGTCAAATTTGTCCTTACTTTTGTCGATTTTGATCGTGTCAGGTGAGGTTTGATGATTGATGATCTTGATCAAGTAGATAATGTTCAACCTCATGATAGGTGAGGTTTGATGATTGATTGATGATAATCATCCTCATGATAGGCAAGGAATAATTATAGTTTGATTGATAAACGTCATGATAAGTGAGGTTGATTTGTTGTATTGACCTCATGATAGGCGAGGTTCAATGATGTTTGATGATTGACCCCATGATAGGTGAGGTTCAATGATGTTTGCTCATGAGATTTAATCAAAAGTCTCACCAAGAGCTGATTAGGTTTAATAGGATAATTGATGTTTGATGTTTTGACAAATAATACTGACTTTGAACATTTCATGATGATAGGAGGCTTTGATGAACCTTCAGATTAGAGAGCGGTTTCCTCAAACTTTTGATTTGATACCATAGCTAGCACAGCCTAAGACGAGAGTTATTACAAATTTTGGATTGTCCTCCTTATTAGATATGCCCCATAATAGGATTAATTAGGGTCTCCTGATAGCCCTAGTAGAGAGGTGGCATAATGAGCATAATACATACCTACTAGAGAGATTACAGTCACCCTTGAGGATGTCTCATGGATTCTGCAGATACCCATTGTTGGTGATATTATAGTGTATGATTCATTAGAGCAGGGTGAGACTGATGCTCTTTGAAGAGTGTTTCAGGATGATAGGATTGCTGGATATTAGATTCCATGGCGTGGGATGGTGGATGCTTATGCCACTTTGCCGACAGTTCTTGCTGCTTTATTGGAGGGTTCCTTTATCCTGATCGTAGGTCAAAGGGATTTTTTATTGGTTGGGGCTATGTGCTGGAGATCATGATTGTACATGGGATGAGATATGCTTGGGACATATGTATGCTTTTCCATCTGTATCATGACTTGCATTCAGCTGTCTACCTTGGAGGTTGGAGTTTATCAGTTGGAGTTACTCTACTATAGGTGTGGGCATGGGAGCATATTGTTGTCACATGTCTAGTGATGGTGAGATAGCAACCCGTCAGGTGGCCTTATGTTCATATATACGTAGGTCAACTTACTCAGCCTAGACTGGGTAAGTTAGATCATTAGCGCAAGTATTGGATGATATGGAGACTATGACATGGCATCCATATTTAGATTGTGAGCACTAGGATGATGATGACATTCACTTGCCATTTTTTTGTCAGTCGTTTATTCTAATTGGTTAGACTCGTTGGATTTTGGACAGATTTCTACTTAGACGAGTGCTCCATCAGTATGGTATTGTTCAAGGCATTCCCCAAGGTGTTGTCCATTATGGTCATCGATAGTTAGATTCTACAGATTGGGGGCCTAGGCTGTCATATGATGTTGTTGTGTAGGAGTTCCAGGCTTTACAACCTCTTGTTTGGGAGATCCATCTAGATATTGTTGAGCCACCAGTTACAACTGATTATGTAGAGTATCTGGTGGGTTTGTGCAAGATCATGGGGTCCAAAAAGTGGCAATGTGAAAAAAGGCATTTTTAACATGTCCAAAAATGGGAAATTCATGCCTTTGACTTTTTGTAGGCCAAAGTACAATATCTGTTTTGGTTTGGTAATACCGAATCAAAACAGATATCCGTTACGAATAGATATCTGTTACAAAACGGATATCCGATATGAAACAAATATCCATTTTGTTTAAGGAAAAATTTATAATTGCGTCGGGTCCGGCCCAACCAAGTATTATATTCTATATAACACATATCTATTATTTGTGATATAATTAAAAAAAAACTCGAGAGGTCATATTATATAATATAATATTATATTATTATATTATTATATTATATTATAATATAATATATGTATTATTATATATTATTATAATATAATACATATATTATATTATAATATAATATTATAATATATTATTATATTATATTATATTGATATTATATGGTCGGGTCTGTAAATCCTAGAATGGATATCCATTACAAAACGGATATCTGTTATCAACAGATATTCGTTATTCGAGTTATAATTAAAAAAAAACATGAGAGGTCATATTATATAATATTATATTATATAATATGATATAATATAATATAATATAATATCAATGTAATATAATATTATATTATATTATATTGATATTGATATTATTCTAATATATAAAATATATTATATTATAAATAATATTTATTGTATTATATATAATATAATATATATTATAATATGATATATTTTATATTAAATAATGGATATTTAAAAAAAATACTATGGTCGGGTCACAGACCTGACCATTTATTTAAAAAACTGTAAATAAGGGAACAAATATCCATTTATAATGGATATTCGTTTCCTGTATTATATATAGACAAACAAAACCCAAGCTATATTTTTACTAGTGTTTTTACCAGCGTGCATGTGAGTTTTAGGAGAGCAACTTGAATATCCATTTGGGGGAGCTAAAATTACAAAAAAATCACTAAATTTGTAAGGTATGTTTGATTTTTTCAATTTTTTATACAATTTATATTCATTTTGCTTTTTTTTTGAATTTTAGTCAAAAATAGGGTATATTTGATAGGTTTTTTATTAGATTAAAACCATTTTTAATTTTAGAATTTTTTATCAATTAACAGGTAAAAAATGGATCAAAATGAAAATCCTAACCTTGCACAAAATGAAAACCCTCCCACACAAAATGAAAACTTTAATCCTGCAGAAAATGAATACCCTCCACATCCTCCACCACAACCATTGTTTTCGAATGAAAATGTGTCAACAATACACGAGTCTATTCATAGGAATTTAGATCAATTAAGAAATGCATGTCAAATCTATGAAACACTTGATGAACTATCAGATATGAAAAACACTTTGGAAACAATCATTGTAAATGTTCAAACTTTGACAATTCAACATAATAGATTTGCATAATGGCGAGAGCAACAAAGACAATTTTATGCTGATGGGCTATCGTATGATGAGGTGAAGGCTCTTGATATTGAAAAAGGCTAATTAGCCCAGTTATTCATACATCAGAGAACTGGACAACCTATTAATGTGTTAAAACCAAAATTTTCAATTAAATGGTGTAACCATAGAGGAATATTAGATAATTTTTGGAGACGTTGGTGGATGGTTTTTGATAAACCACCCAACAACAACCTTGATGTCCCTCAATATTTTCTCTAAAAATTATATGCTGAGTTTGTGCTAGGGAAACATGTCAATTACTTTGACATGTGATATTTCCAGGGTGTTGGTAGAGGGATGCCACAGGATAGACCTAGGGCACACTAAGTCACCCCAGTTCGTCCTCCTCCACCTATTGTTGCTCTGACTCCACTACCTTACTTAAAGATTGTTGTAGAAGCGGGGATTGTGAGAATTTATGCATTTCATTCATTGAGTGATCATTTGGTGAGGCATAACCATCATTTTGTGCAGCCAGTTGATAGTGCATCCCATCACGGTGGTGCTGCACCTAATACATCCTAGCATGATGGTGGTGCACCTGCTACAATAGCTCCCGCTGGTACACAACCATCAACTCTGAATAGTACACCATCCTCTTTGGGACATATTTGTGTGCCTCATCGTTGCACGAAATGCAACAATTTATGTTTAGGTCCTCTCCAATGGTCCAGTAAGGCTCTTATAGACACATCCGACTTTGAGGTTCATGATATGTCGGATGTAGGAGTTGATAGAGCATGGAGTGGAGCATTTGTAGGAGAGACATCGACTACCAAGGGTGATATTGGAGCACTAGTAAGTCTTAAAACAATTTCATAGTGTGTTTTATGTAAATTCTTTCATATTTTATGAAGGATATTTGTACTAATATATGCTTATGTGCTGGAATCTTTAACAGTTGTTGACAAAGGAGTAATTATCGAAAGTACAACAAGCTATGCATACTACCATTTCATTTTCCTTAGACAATCAATACATAGTAAATGATTTAAATTGTTATTTTAGATGTTCATATTTGAAATCTAATATGTTTAAATACATGTACTACATATATTGATAGTCTAATGTAATCTTGTCTTTTTATGCAACAACCTAGTTCTTATACAACCTTGTTAACTGAGTTTGACCCATTAGATGAAGTTGCACAACATGTATATATTTTTTTTATTGTCAACATTATAATTATATGTGCATGTGCATTTACATTCTTGTCATTTTTTATACAGGAAAGCATCTTAGCTGATCCATCCACTATGAGCCCATCTAGTGTCATAGCATCACAACAGGTATGTGTTTATTTTATATTGTAGATCATTTACATTTAGATAGGAGTAGATATGTGATTAGTAGATATGATTATTTGTCAACAATTATGTTTTAATTTGTATCATTTTTATTTTATTTGCTATAGTCCTCTATTCAACCCAACATTGTGATGAGTGAGGGACCATTACTTTATAGGACTCTTGATCGTCCTAGGGGACAATCATATGTATAACATCTTGCAGAAAAGAAAGCAAGATTAGAGGTAAACAAGAATTTCATTATTGATATAATATAGTACATGTATACTGATTTTGATGTTAAATTTTTAATTTATAAATGATGGTATATAAGTTTCTATTTACTAGTCTATCTTGTCAACCATTCACATAATCTAATTAGTGGTTTGAAATGTTATTGTGCAGGAAACTGTAGAGCATCTAACTTCTTCGAGGAGGCTTGATTTCGATGGTCCAATACAGGATTAGGATATGATATAGATTGACATGTACTTAGGGTTTGATAGATCTTGAGATGGCATAGATGCCACAATTTGTAAAACTTGTTGTAAAACTTGTTCTGAGTAGGCATATGCCAACTTTGTATATGCACAAACACAATTATTCTACAATTTGATATATAAGAATTGGTATTCGATCTAATTTGTTTTTCATGTGCATGTCTTTCTACTTTGAATTTTCAAGATGGAATGTATAATTATCTTAGAATTGTTTAAAGTTATGATTGATAATGTATGTTATAGATTAATGAATTAACATTTTAATAGAACTTATGAATTACAATTGGTAATCCATCTATTTCTTTGAAGAGATTTTTCAAACAATGAATTTCCTTTTCTATTGTACCACATTTTTCATACATGTCTACCAATACATTTTTATCAAACACTCATTTTTAGAATACCCATGATTTCAAGCTCTGTTGAATGAATTTACATTTGACATTATTTTGGATTTTAAACTTGTGTAATGAAGTGTGTAGCTGATTTTTATTTCAAAAGAAGTTAACAAAAATGAAAAATTGGATACAACTTAATGAAATGCATTTCATGTTACATTTTTCATTCGAAATTAATATAATCATCTAGATAAAAATCAATGTCAATTAATGTTCATTGAAGCATAATAACATGTAATAGGTATAAAATCATCTTGAGTAAGAATCAATATCCTCACAAAATCAACTCAAACCCACAAAACAAAAGGTTGTGAAAGACACCCATTACCCTTTTGCTTAACATATCTCAAAACCTGATGTGCTTGTTTTGGAACAACCCCATTGAAATTGAACTATTATGCCGAACATGGCTCCAATTAGCCCAAATTTACAAAATAACTCATCTTTAAAACTGCTACCCTTCCAAGATTCCTTTGGACAATATCTCATCAGGCTATAAACATCCAAATTCCATAAATATCATCCTTGTAAATTCCATCTAAGTCACTCAATCATGTAACCCTCATTTTGCTTAGATTATAAGGGGGTTAATTGAAAGTATGCATTTCCCCACTTATCTCATCCAAACAACACCTCAAACATGTTTATAGAAGTCTGCATATGATTAATACACCTTTAGAAATTGCTGCCCCAATATATTTCAATCACTAACACCCTTAAACCTCCCAATTTCACTCAAAAACTACACTTTTCGCATCTAGGGCATCATACCCAGACTTTGATTGACCTCCCCTGCTCTCCCAAACCCTTATAACATCTAATTACTACCTAATTGGGGCATTCACAAACAACTTCTAGCTTTTTTCCAATGAACAACAACAAGATGACTCTTGAACTTCTATCATTTGATAAGAAGTTACAATTTTGACAAGTAGTGTAAAGTTGCAAAGTGGTGCAACTTTCGTTCTACAACTCATAGGACCAAACAGACTGTTCCAACACATCTAGATGGGTACATTTATGCTAGGGATGGTCCTCTTTTGCACCCAAATATGTCAAATCACTCTGAGCTACATTAGACAAACAATTTCCCTTAAGAGTCCAAAGTGCTAAAAGACAACAATATTTGAAGGGCTACTTCTCAAAAACCGTGACACCTACAGAATCTTCATCTGAGGCTATGGGATCATGTTCAAACCCTCTACAATAACCTCTCTTGGATTTTTCTATCTTGGAGGCGTTTTCCCGTGGTGACCAGTTTTCAGTCGAGGAAAAAGTTGTCAGATACAAGCAGTGTAAAGTTACAAAGTGGTGTAACTTTCATTCTGCAACTTGTAGGACCAAACTGACTATTCAGAAACATCTGGATAGGTATGTTTATGCTAGGTATGGTTCTCTTTTGCACCCAAATACATTGAATCACTCTGAGCTATATTGGATCAATGATTTTCCTTAAGAGTCCAAAGTGCTAAAAGGCATCAATCTTTGAAGGGCTACTTCTTAGAAACCATGATACCTAAAAACTCATCATGTTTAGACCCTCTACAATAACATCTCTCTAATTTTTCTATCATGGAGGTATTTTTCCGTAGTGACTAGTTTTCAGTCAAGGAAAAAGTTGTCAGATGCAAGCAGTGTAAAGTTGCAAAGTAGTACAACTTTCATTCTGCAACTCATAGGACCAAATAGACTATTCCAAAACATCTAGATGGGTACGTTTATGCTAGTGATGGTCCTCTTTTTCACCCAAATACTTCAAATCACTATGAGCTACATTGGACGAATGATTTCCCTTAAGAGTCCAAAGTGCTAAAAGACAACAATATTTGAAAGGCTACTTCTCAGAAACTGTGATGCCTACAGACTCTCTATTAGAGGCTATGGGATTGTGTTCAGACCCTCTACAATAACCTCTCTCAGATTTTGCTATCTCAGAGGCATTTTCCTGCGGTGACCAGTTTTCAGTTGAGGAAAAAGTTGTCAGATGCAAGCAGTGTAAAGTTGCAAAGTAGTGTAACTTTTGTTCTGCAACTCGTAGGACCAAACAGACTATTCCAAAATGTCCATATGGCTACATTTACAATAGGAATGGTCCTCTTTTGGATGCAAATACGTCGAATCACTCTGAGCTACATTGGACCGATGATTTCTCTTAAGAGTCCAAAGTGCTAAAAGACAACAATCTTTGAAGGGCTACTTCTCAGAAACTATGATGCCTACAAACTCTTCGTCTAAGGCTATGGGATTGTGTTGGGATCCTCTACAATAATATTTCTCATATTTTTCTATCTTAGAGGCATTTTATCATGGTGACCAGTTTTCAGTTGAGGAAAAAGTTGTCAGATGCAAGTAGTGTAAAGTTGCAAAGTGGTGCAACTTTCGTTATGCAACTCGTAGGACCAAACGGACTGTTCCAACACGTCCAAATGGGTACGTTTACACTAGGGATGGTTCACTTTTGGATCCAAATACTTAGAATCTCTCTAAGCTACATTAGATCGACAATTCCCCTTAAGAGTTCAAAGTGCTAAAAGGCAACAATCTTTGAAGGGATATTTCTCAGAAATTGTGATGACTACAGACTCTCCGTTTGAGGCTATGGGATCGTGTTGGGACCCTCTATAATAACCTCTCTTATATTTTTCTATCTCGGAGGCGTTTTCTTACGGTGACCAATTTTCAGTTGAGGACAAAGTTGTCAGATGCAAGCAGTGTAAAGTTGCAAAGTGGTGCAACTTTAATTATGAAACTCGTAGGACCAAACAAACTATTCCAACATGTCCAAATGGGTATGTTTATGCTAGGGATGGTCCTCTTTTGCATCCAAATACTCTAAATCTCTTTTAGCTACATTAGACTGACGATTTCCCTTAAGAGTTCAAAGTGATGAACGGAAACAATCTTTGAAGGGATATTTCTCAAAAACCGTGGTGCTTATAGACTCTTCATCTAAGGCTATGGGATCATGTTGGGACCCTCTACAATAACCTCTCTTGAATTTTTCTATATTGGAGGTTTTTTTCAGCGGTGACTAGTTTTTTAGTTGAGGAAAAAATTATTAGGTGCAAGTAGTGTAAAGTTGCAAAGTGGTGCAACTTTTGTTATGCAACTCATAGGACCAAATGCACTATTCCAACACGTCTAAATGGGTATGTT
>VDFB02075321.1:319295532-319323817 GCA_007258455.2 Sequoia sempervirens | reverse complement strand
GAAATGGGCTTACCTTCTTGGCTCAATACTGCTCCAATGGCACAACCACTAGCATCACAATCCACCTGAAACACCTTGTTGAAATCTAGGAGGGCTAGAACACATTGCTCTGTTACCTTCTACTTTAATAGTTCAAAACTTTTTGCCGCTCCAGTGCTCCACTTGAATTCTTTTCTATCCCCTCTCATTATTTCAGTCAGGGGTCCACAAATACTATTGAAGTTTCCAATGAACTTTCTATAAAAACTAGCCAAACCCTGGAAAGATCTCACCTCGGTAGCAGTTCTTGGGGTAGGCCATTCCAGAATAGCCTTCACCTTCTCTGGGTCCATCTTGAGACATTCTACTAAGACAACAAACACCAAGTACACTAACTCCCTCTGCACAAAACTGCACTTCTTCAGATTAATCAACAGTTTCTCTTCTCTTAACTTCTCAATGGCCCTCCGAATATGCATCAGATGCTCATCCAACGTCTTACTGAAAATAAAAATAGCATCTAAATACACAATAACAAAAATTCCCAGAAATTCTTTTAGTACCTTGTTCATGAGCCGCATGAATGTGCTCGGTGCATTGGTTAACCCAAAAGGCATTACTAGCCACTCATATAGGCCCTCTTTGGTCTTGAAGGCAGTCTTCCATTCATCTCCCTCTCGAATCTGGATCTAGTGATATCCACTCTTTAGATCAATCTTTGTGAAGTACTGAGCTCCACTCAAACAATCCATTAGGTCATCCATCCTTGGCGGGGGAAATCTGTACTTGATTGTTATCTTGTTTATGGCTCGAGAATTTGTACACATCCTCCACTCCCCATCCTTCTTTGATGGTAGTATTGCAGGTACAGCACATGGACTCAAACTCTCTCATATCAAACTCTTTCTCAACAACTCTTGAACTTGTCTGTTCAACTCCTCATTTTCTGTTGGAGTCATTCTATGAGCTGCCTTATTTGGAAAACTGGCTCCAGGAAGCAAGTCAATCTGATGACTGATCTTCCTTATTGGCGATAAACGCTCAGGTACATTATCAGAAACAATATCTTGAAACTCATCCAACATTCCAGAAACTTCTTTTGGAACCTTCTCACTATCCTCATTACTCACTCTAGGAATCAATGCATAACACACACGCTCATGCTTCATACCTTCTAAATTTTTTCTTCCATCTACATAACAAATTCTAGCACTACTGCATACCTTTACTTCGGTCTCCTTTAGGGGTTTCAACTTGTGACGAACCCCATCCTTTGTCAATGAATAAGTGTTTGCATGGCCATCATGTATAGCTCGCCTATCGAACTGCCACGGCCTCCCCAACAACATGTAACATGCATCCATGGGGATGATATCACAGAGTACCTCATCATGGTAGCTCCCGATCTTGAACTTTACTAGGCACTGCTCATTGACAAAAACTTTGTGGTATTTCTACAACTAGTCAATCTGATATGGATATGGGTACCTTTCCCTCTTCATTTTCAACTTTGTCACCATCTCCTCTGACACTAGATTATCGGTGCTCCCACCGTCAATAATGACATCACAACATTTTCCTTCACACTTGCACCTTGTGCGAAACAGATTCTTCCTATGTTCTGGTTCCTTTTCCTCATTCACTAGGGCTTCTCCCCTTTTAGCATCATCTGAATGTTCAGATTGGGCCTCCTCATCTGCATGCGCAACCCTTCCATGACCTTCTGGCCTTTTGTCTACCCTTCCTTGGTGTTGTGTACATTCATAGGCTCAATGCCCTTCTTCACCACACTGGAAACATGTTCCTTTGAAACCACCTCTTCCAGATCCTTGTCCATATCTCCCTCGTCCTCTACCTCTTTGATCACCACTGTTTTGATCACGAGGGTGGTAGAAGTTGTCATTCCTTTGGCTTTGACTGGTACCCACATCTTCACTTTTCTTTTTCATCATCATTTTAGCTTCTTGAAGGTTTTCCATTGCCCCTTCCGCCTTGACCTCCTCGTCCTTTTTGCTTGCCATCAAATCTTTTTTTCAGCTTCTCTTTCACCTTTCTCTTCCACCTTTAGAACAAACTGATACACATCCTCAATGGTGGTCATTCTGACTAAGATTAACTCCTCCTAAATTCTCAGTCGTAACCCATTAAGATATCAGGCTACCTTCTCCTTATTGGCCTCTATGTGACCTGTTCTGATGATTATCTTGTGAAAATCTTCAGTATATTCTTTCACAGATCTGCTTCCTTGCTTCAACCCTTGCAATTTCTTCAACTAATCTAACTCGTAGTCCGTTGGTATGAACTGCTTCTTCAATTTCTCTACCATGCGATCCTATCTAGTGATCTTGACTTTTCCTCTTTGATTTCTTTCCAACTGGACCTCTTTCCACCAAATACTGGCATGGTCCTTCAGCTTCATTTTTGCAAACTTAACCTGATCTGGGTCCTCTATTTCCTCATACTCAAAATATTCTTATAGCTCGTTGATCTAGTCAATCAACTCTTTTGAGTTCAGAATTCTGGAATAATTGGGGACTTTTGCTCTAGGTCTTTTCCTGATCTTCGAAATGGCCCTTATTAGCCGCATTTGGTCTTGATCAATTGCTTCTTCTTCTTCCTTTCCTTCATCCTCACTTTCCTCCCTCGGGTTTAACCCTCTTCTCAACTGCTCTTGTAACGCATCAATCTGTCTCTAGAGGGCTACCAGTGCATCTCTTCCACCAGCATCTCTGCCACCTTGACCACCTCTGGCACCACCACGCCTACTAGGCATCAATCTTGGAGGCATCTTTCTTGACCTCGACCCACAACCACGGTCCTGGTGCGAACTACTTCACGATCAACGATCTGTCCACACGCTTAAGAAAACCCGCTCTGATACCACTTGATGAGGGCGCAGCCCGAGACAAAGAAAATAACCCACAAAAAAAAGAATAATTTTATTATTCAGAAAATGGAGCTTCTTACATGCAGAGGATCTCAAATCCCCAAGTTCTACAATACATGCAAGCTACAGAAAGCTACATAATAACCTTTTCGCAATATGTGAGTTTGTCCCCAAAAAGTTACCCAAAAGTATTAGAAACCCACCCATAAATAGAGCTCATCTTTAGTTTGGAGCCAAAACAACATTAAAATTTGAGTTTAGGCAGTTTGGCGCCAAAAATTACAACTTGAAGTTAAAATTTCAAAAGAACATTTGCAATTGTATTTTCTAAAAAGTGCGCCAACTTCCTGGGGCCATAACTTTTGATCCGGGGCTCCGATTCACAAACCGTTTGAACCATTGGAAAGGTCTCAAAGTCAAGAATGTGCTCAAAATTTTCTATGCCAATTTTAGCAAGTTTCAGGGCCATTCTGGAAGCTCTAAGTGCCTCAAATCCAACTCAGAAGATTTTCAGGTGCAAATCTGGGAAACTAAAACTGCAATATCTTTCAACCTAGGAATAGAAAATAAAAACCATAAATTGGGAATTTCATTATGATGAAAAGGGTATCCAAAAATGTAAAAACATCTGAAAAACTGAAAAACTTGAAATTTAACTATTTTTGGGTGATGCAAGATTGCCCTTACACCACTGGATGCTCCTGCATCAGCTAGGGATGGTCCTGTTTTTCATCCAAATACTCTGAATCTCTCTAAGCTACATTGGACCAACAATTTCCCTTAAGAGTTCAAAGTGCTAAAAGATAACAATCTTTAAAGGGCTATTTCTCAAAAACAGTGATGCCTGCAGACTCTTCGTTTGAGGCTATGGGATCATGTTGGGACCCTCTAAAATAACCTCTCATATTTTTCTATCTCAGAGTCATTTTCCTATGGTGTCTGGTTTTTGGTTGAGGAAAAAGTTGTTAGATGCAAGCAGTGTAAAGTTGCAAAGTGGTGCAAATTTCATTCTGCAACTCATAGTACCAAACCGACTGTTCCAACACGTCCGGATGGGTACATTTACACTAGGGATGTTCTTATTTTGTATCCAAATACTCTGAATCTCTCTGAGCTACATTGGACCGGTGATTTCCCTTAAGAGTTCAAAGTGCTAAAAGACAACAATCTTTGAAGGGCTATTTCTTAGAAACCATGACACCTATAGACTCTTTGTCTAAGGCTATGGGATCGTGTTGGGATCCTCTACAATAACCTCTCTTTGCTTTTGCTGTCTCAGATGTGTTTTCCTATGGTGACGAGTTTTCAATTGATGGAAAAAGGGTCAGATGGATGTGATGTAAAGGTGCAAAGGGGTTTAGGGTTTGTTTTGTTCCTTGTCAGTAAGTGAAAAAGTGATTCATTTACTCGAATACACTTAAGTCATGAAGTACACACATGAATAGAAAGTATACGCTTTAAAATATATAAGTCATAAAATATACATTGTAATAGTCATAATGACAAAGTATAGACATAAGTTGTAAAGTATACACTTGAATACACATATAGTGTACACAATATGCATGATATTATCATTCAATAATTGCTATCAAATATAGGATTTACAAAATTCCATGTAGGCATACAACAAATGACCCTAATACATAGTCATTTCCTACTAGGGGAAGGAAATAGAGATCGCATTGCCTTCACAGTCTGCACAATCTTCTACAAGAGTAGCATGTTGACATTCTGGAGTGAACCACCTATACAAACCATTAAGGTAAAAATCAAACTACGTACAGTAGAAAAGATGCTTAGAATAAAAAATCTATATTATTCTAAACGACCTAATTGATGATGAAATGGTAATGCAAACTATAAAAGATGTTTAGAATAACCAATCTATATTATTCTAATCTCTCACAATATACTAACAAATCTATATTATTCTAAACATCCTCAATGATGATGAAAAGGTAATGAAAACTATAAAAGATGCTTAGAATAACCAATCTATATTATTCTAATATGTTGCATACCTCTCCCAAATAATCAGAATTGGCTATTGTTGGAGTAGGTCCATGATCTATCGTGTTAGGAACATTACAATATACTTCAAATGAGATATCTATATCATCACAATAGAAATGATGCTTAGACTAACAAATCTATATTATTCTAAACAACATGAATGATGATGAATTGGTAATGCAAACTATAAAAGATGCTTAGAATAACCAATCTATATTATTCTAAACAACCTAAATAATGACCTTTCCTAGATAAACAATGTCAAAATGTGATGAATAATATCATACCTATCCCATACAACAAATGATCTGCTACTCAAGTGTCCCTGTAGGGTCATCTCTTACCTTCAAATTTTCCAGTAATGCTTAATGATTAACACTACTAATTGTCCATAGTTTTTTTGTTTTCCTAGCATGATTTCTCAATAACTTAACATTTGTTGCTATAACAAGGTGCAAATACATCATGATGGTTTTGTGTTTCTTATAGTCCTCAAATGCAAGTACACCGTTCTTTCTAATCATATATGTTCACAACCAAGTTTTGAAGACAACAACTGAACCTGTGTGATCATAACTTTTTTATCAACATCTAAATATACTTAGAATAAAAAATATATATTATTGTAAACAACCTAAATGATGGTGAAATGGTAATGCAACCAAGTTTGAAAAACAAAAACTGAACATGTAGGATACATGAAGCCATCATCATCGGTCATTGGTTGTGTTAGATTTTTCTTTCCTTGTACACATCATGCCAACTAATAGTCTGATCCCTTTTCATTCCCTTATGGTGCTACAACTAAATAGACATGTCCTGGTTGTACAAGATCCGAAAGATGATGGTAGTCAAGTGAACTTTCCATTTCATCTTGTAATGAGGATTGTTCTATAGATAAAGGGGTTAGCTATTGTGGAATCCATGTATCTACCCATTCACTTGACTCACACTGATCCCAATCACACTGAATACAATTCTGACAAAAATAAGCCATCTCTCGTGTCCATATGGTCCATGCACTCACATCTAAGCTTCAAACTGAATGTATCTTTGAATAATCTCTAATTGTTTGACATTCCATTCTATCTCCCACTATGACCTCCTCAACCAACCAAAAGAACCTATTGACTTGTGAATCAAGTGTCCCTCCTTGTGATAGTGCATAGGTACACAAATCCACAATAGAACGTGCATCACTAAATGTTACACCACCTCTAATCTTCATTTGTTCCTTAACCAAAGCTCTCTTCACACATGCACCTGCACCATCATGCTCACCTTTTCCATGCCCAACTTAAAAGAAAATACAAATATGTGGTACACCCCTCTCTATATGCATCCTGCTCAACCAATAAAACATGCGAGCATTCTTGAATTTCCTTGTGCAGTTATCTAACCAAATCAAATGTTGACCCATTGCAATTCCTTTTTCCTACAAGAACTCAAATTTTTTTTCAAAACAATGTTGTACAAACTCAGATGAATGAGATCTATCATCACTCATGTAAAAATGGTACTCCCTGATTATCTTCCTATCCTCTTCTGTACTATCAGGGGCATGCCTATATGTTAAATGGAAAAAAATAACAATTTGGATAAAATTATAATATTGTGATTGAACTTCATTTTGTGGTTGCAATGTGTAATTTTCAGTAAAATCAACTATAGATACAATAGTTCCAATGGGGAAAGAGTCCTTACACATCCTAAATTGCCGATCCAACTATTGTGACCTGTGGCTATGCCTTGCATACTTATGGAAAAGATTTTTCTTAAAATATGAAATAAAATCAGCAATACTTACCTCTCTTCCAACCAACTCGCATCTAGAACCCTCACCTCCACTCTTCAATGTGTATTTCATTGTCTCATATTTGTTTTTCTCAACAATTTTGTTACCAAAATCATGATCATTGCCCTCATGAAAGCATGTTACACACTTCGATAAACCACAAAATTGTAAACATGTTCCATTTAAATAATCGTTTTTATAAAATAAGAAACCATCACCTATAATTCATAAAATGAATCTAACAACTCCCTGATGACTTGGGAAGTTGCACTGCATGACACTCCTGCAACATTTCTTCAGTATGCATAGTAGAACGTATATGGCACACCAATTCATGATATATTGAAAACTCAACATGGTATTTGCAACATGTATTACTAACCTTAATAGGAACACAATAAAATGGTTTACAAGAATCAAAATCCCTTGCGAGATTTGCAAATGTGGATGTTCTTGAAAAACTTGTTTGTAAAAAATTATTTGGCTACATTCCAAAAAATGTTTAGGATGTGGTATACGATCTCTATTTCCAATTAATAAATTTAAAACATCCTTTATGTTCGGTGATACTCTAGAGTGAGAATTTCAATATTGTTCAATTTGCATCTTTACATTATCGGTTAGCTTTTAATCAACACGTGGAAGCCTCCCACTAAAAGCCCACGTATCATTTTGAAGAGCACTATCGAGTCTTCCTCTTCTTGATAGTGCTCTACTCAATTTTTTATGATTTAAGTTAAAATCAATACAAGTTTGTCTCATTAAATGATCATTTTTCAAATGGTGGCTTACTAGTGAGGTTGTGATCACCCTTCTAGTAGCCCTTTTATCTTTTTCCTTGATAGTCTTTCCAATAGAGGTTAGAGCATTAAAAATATTTTTTACAATAATACTATTTTTTTCTGTTTTTTTGTGAGACGAATCTTCAATTTTTTTAATAATGGTCTCATTTTGTAAATCTTAAGTAATTGCAGAAAAATTTGGCATTGTTCAGTTAATGTCTTATTGGAAAAGAATTCATTGAACAATTTTGTAGCCCATAAACAAACCATTCATTGTGACCTTTTCCCTTGAAGATTATCAATTATGTTCTCATATATTTCAACCAACCATTTAGGGGTTCTTTTGTAATTAGGTGTTGCATAAGGCTCATTTTCAACATTTTCATTTTCAACCATATTTTGATTTTCAACATTATCAATTACAATTTCATTTTGAACAACATTTTCATTGTCAAAAACAATTTCATTTTCAACCACATTTTCATTTTCAACATTTTCAAAAACTTCATTTTGAATTTCATTTTCAACAACATTTTCATTCTCAATGTTGTTCACATTTTTATTTTCAAGTGGCACATTTTCAATTTTAATATTTTCATTTTCAATTTGAATATGATCAATATTTTCAATTCCTATTTCATCTTCACTTGAATTAACATTCAATGGTTCAGAAGAAACTTCAATTTGAATATTTTGCATACCTTGTCTTCTTTTCCTATGACTTTCTCTATCTTTTTCTCTATATGCTTCAATTTGTTCTGCTAGAAGTTTCCTTTTACCTTTTTGTCTTATGCCGACTACTACTCCCCATTGCACAAACAAAAAAAACACACAAATGATTGGAATTCTACAAAAAGTGTGAGAGAATCTTTGAAAAGATGAATTTCATTAGATGCAGCCAGAAATCATGAGATTTTTGTGACAAAAAGAATGTAGGGACAATTGAAATACTCAAAACGGTCCCTTTTTTATTTTTTATATAACTTACAAAACAGATATCCGTTATGTGATCTACATGGCCCTAATTCTTAACAATTCACAACTAATAAACAAATATCCATCTATAATGGATATCTGTTATAGACGAATATCTGTCACATCTAAAGTTATTAAAATATCATATGTTATATAATATATATCATATATCAATATATAATATATTTCAATATATAATATATATTATATATTAGTATATAATATATATTATATATTATATTTTAATATATATATTGCTGCTCGTCCAAGTGTATAACACACTAATAAAAAAAATGGATATCCATTACCTTTGTTATTACATATCACATGTTATATAATATATAATATATATCAATATATAATATATATTATATAATAGTATACATTATATATTATATATTAATATACATTATATATTATATTTTAATATATAATATTATATGTTAATATATATTATATATATTAATATTAATTATTATATATTAATATTAATATATTTTGATGCTCATCCAAGTGTGTAAACCACTAATACACAAAACGGATATCCGTAATAAATGAATATCTATTTTTTGAAATTTAAGAATTATAATTTCATTTGACAAATGATATATATTTATTATATATTAATATTTATTATGTGATAGTATATATATATTGATATTATATTAATATATATATATTAATATTATATTAATATATTTAATATAATAAATAAATAATATATAGTATCCCTTTCTATAAACCCTACACCCTCTCCCACCCTCTCTAACCTTCTCCCACCCTCTCTCACCTTCTCGCACCCTCTCCCACCCTCTCCGCCACCCTCTCCCACCCTCTCCACCTCCCACCCTCTCCCATGCTCTCCCACACTCTCTCTCACCCCCACCCCTTCACCTCTCACCCCTCTCTCACCCCTCTTTCATCACTCCCTCTCCCACTTTCTCCCACCTCTAACCTTTCTCTCCCATCCTCTCCCACCCTCTCTCACCTTCTCCCACCCTCTCGCACCCTCTCCCACCCTAGAATATAAATAATATATATTATAGTATATATAGTATATTTATATGCAATAAATTTATAATTTAAAGAACTAATATCCATTTTTAGCGGATATTTGTTTTGTTCTCTTGTTTTCAAACAGAGACAATCTATTCATAATATATAATATATAATATATATTATATAATATATTATATATATACAATAAATTTATGATATGATAAATGAATATCCATTGATAAAGAATATCCGTTATTAATGGATATCCATTTTTGATCCAATTAATTGAAGCCACATGGGAATATAATGTACTTCCATGAAAGGGATATCTGTTTGTAACGGATATCCATTTTTTTGAGGACTTTATAACACGAATTCTTCCTCATTTTGGTGATGCAGTAGTCGAGCAGCGACCTCCAAGTATGTTTTTTTTGCATTTTTTGCATTTTTTTTTGCTAATTAGTGATAAATTTAAGATTTTTTTTGCATTTTTTGTAGATTTTTTGAATTTTTTCATTTTTATATAAAGTTACAACAAAATTTGAAACCCTAGTTAGTGGAAAACAAAAAAAATGTCAAACAAAAAAAGGAACCTTTATTACTAGAAAAAAAACATAAAATAGAACTTTCATTGCCTCCTTTCTCCATTTTTAAATTTTTTTTTACATTTTGTCTATTTTTCATTATTCTTTATCACTTATTTTTCATGTTTCTTAAATTTTTGCTTGGATTCTTATTTTTAAATTAGTATTTATTTGGTAAACAATTTGTTTTTTAATTTTTTAATTGTTTTGACTCTCTTCAGCTCTCAAAATAGAAAGGATCCTTGTTGGGAGTGCTCTAAATTTCCAATTCTTGGTGAATCTGGATCCATTGTTAGTATTGACCAGAAAAAACTTGTCCCTACAACCATAGGGAAATGGGCAACGTGAATGGGTAATAATCGATGTGCTATGCAAGAGGCTATTTTATTGAATCATATACAAATGATAGCCTCCCGCACAACCCATCAATTATTTCCCATTAAATTTTCCCATTTCCCTATGGCTGCAGGGACAAGTTTTGTTTAACCATTACTAACTATGTATACAAATTCACTTAGTATTGGCAATTTGGAGTGTAACACTTCCACCTTTGTTGAATCAATTTGGAGCTTAACACTTCCACATTGCAGCAAGGTAAAAATTTAATGTATTTTTAAATGAGATTTCACATCACTTTAAGAATTATTTGTTTTCCATTTACATGCCTTAGAAATAAATGAGCTTTACACATTTTTTCATTTGTATTCAATTAAGTCAATTATATTGAATGGTTTAAGGGGATTTTAAACATGTATCTTACATTTTTCAATTACAAATTTAATACAAATTCACTTATATCTAAATCATGGATCTATGCCCTCCAGCTCCAACCACTCCACCTCCACCCACTTCACCTCACCTAATGGTGCTCGCTTTCGAGAACAAGTCAATGTGAATGTTAGAACCATTTAGGATCAAGTTAACGCTATTCAAAACGAAGAATGTGTTCACCCATTATTGAGGTGTTTTGCATCAAAAATGTAAATTGTTGTTGATGTGTGTAGGTCCATGGAAGTGGACTTAGACAAGCATCAACAATGGCTAGAGGAAAGGAGACAGTCCTGATCTAAAGAGGAAAACACAAAGAAATGAATAGATGCAACTGAGAGCTGCAAAACTTTATTAAGACAATGATCTTATATTTATAAAAAAATTGAACTTCGATGGATATTTTATAAAGAATTTTGTTGGATGCATATTTTATAAAGAATTTGGTTGGATGGATATTTTTAGTGTTGAATTTATGAATATTTAATAGTATAATTATGAGACAAAAATTTAGTAATACATATTAAATAATCTATTAATTTAGTGTTTGTTAATGTATATAGTGTGTATATATAATGTTTATTCATGCATCATGGTTGATTGATGACTTATTTGTCGATCATAATCATTGTATAGATTTCACATGAACAATCTAATTAGAATGTATCTTGATGTCTTCTAAGGATTTTGTTTGAAATTTGCATAATGTTCTTGTTTATGTACCATGATTGGAAGATAGTGATTCTTATTCATGATGATTTTATTATCTTTTACATGAATGATCCAATGAAATGCTATTAAACTTGAAGGTTTTAATGGAATGAATGTTGAATTGAGTTGTAATGGTTTTGTTTGATGGTTGTATCACTTATTATTTTAGAGCCCGTCCCAACACAGGAAAACACTCTTCCTCTCAACTCTCTCTCTCCCCCCTCCCTCTCAGGTCTCTCCCTCTCCCTCTCTCCCCCTCTCTCCCCCTCTCTCTATCTCTTTGTCCCTCTCTCTATCTCAACTCTTTTTCTATCTCTCCCTCTCACTCTTAAGTTCCTCCCACCCCCCTCTCTCTCTCATCTCTCAGAGCTTCCTCTCTCCCTCCCTTTCTCCTTCTCAAGTCTCTATCTTTCCCTAGATCAAGTCTCTCTCTCTCTCTCTCTCTCTCTCTCTCTCTCTCTCTCTCTCTCGCTCCCTCTCTCCCTCCAAACTATATATCTCTATCTCCTTCCCTCTATACCACCCTCTCTCCCCCCTCTCTCTCTCCTTCATAGCTCTCTCTCACCATCCATCTCAGGTCTTTCACTCCCACTTCTAAGGTCTTTCTCTATCCCTCTCTCTCAAGTCCCTCTCTCTCTCTTTCTTGTGAATTGGCTGCACATCAATAATTTTGTTAGCGATGGTACATTTTCCTTAGTGTTATTAATATTTAACTTCTTTTAAGTTTTCTTTACAACTCATCTTCCTTGGTGGGAAAATTGATGGGAATTCCTATCATTATTAATATTTAGCCGCACATGAATAAATATACTATAAATAAATATATAATATATACTATGTATTAAATATATTATATAATATATATAATATATAATATTCATATATATACTATATGCTATAAATAATAATTATGTATACTATATATATAATATATAGTATACTGTACAAAAAATATGTACTATATAGTATAATATAATAATATAATAATATATATTATATATTATATTATTACACATATTATTATATTAATATATAATATAATAATATATAATATACTATATAATATATTATATATAATACATAATATTATATATTTATGTATTATAAATACATAATACATATATATATAATACATATTATATAATATTATGTATTATAAATAGTATACAAATTTATAATTAATGGATATCCGTTCAAGATTTGGTTTGAGCCAGAAAGTCAACCAAAAAAACATGTTTTTTCAGAATTTGTTTAGTTTTTCGAAGTTTGCCCTTATGGCTAATGACTTTTTTTGACCTGATTTTCATCAAACGAAAATGGTTTATAGAAAAAATTGTCAACTTTCCACCAATATAACTTTTTCCTTATTTTGAATTAAATAAATAATTATTATTGATTTTCTACCTACATTACATGTAAATTCCTAATTGATAGGTTGATTGGAAAACTTCTATAACTTTCAAACTACTTAACATTTTTCAAATCTACAAGATGCACCACATTCTATGCTTCACCTACTATAGGATAAAAAAAAATTTGAATTTCATAATTTTTTGACCAAGTTATGGTGGTCAGACACAAATATTTTAATAATTCTGAAAAATTCTAGTAAAAAAATCATAACTAATTATTTATGTAGAAAAAAATTACAAAAAAAATATGGCACATCTATACATGTGTCCTCTACTTATATTTAAAAAATTAGAAAAAAACATTATGTTTTTCTTGTACTTAGGGTGGTCAAACACGCACCTGCTTCTTATTTTTTTCCTGAAAATTTAGTACCACTGCATTGAAATTTCAAATTTTCTCAAAATTTTTTTACCTTTTTCCAAAAAAGGACTAGTAGCCTAGAAACTATATTCAATTTTCTACAACTTTTTTTCTTACATATTTTTCAAATTATCTTAATAACCTATTCAAATTTTTATGTCAAGTTGCCTAACTCTAATTTTTTGAATTTTCATCACCACTTAGAGGCCTAGTTTGGACTCCCATGATCCTGCACATACCCTGGTGCTACATCCTTTTCCACGTATTACCATTCTCGATGAGCCAACACTAGTACCTACTAAGGAGGAGGTTGTTGTTCTACACTGTCGCTGATGGAGGAGAGAGGAGATTGGTGAGGAGGAGGTGGTGGTGGAGGAGGTCAAGAGTAGTGGTGATGAGGAGAGTAGTGGGGATGAGGAGGGTTTCGATAGTGGAGATGGTTTAGGTGGATCAAGTGTAGGTGGGTCATGTCCAACTATAGAGGAGTATATGATGCCTCATAAGAGGAAAATAGTGGTAGCCCCTTCAAAGCAGCATGTTCAGCAGCATTAGACCCAAATAGAGAGTCTATAGGTACAAGTACAAACCTTATAGGGTAAGTTGGCTCAAGCTTAGAGTTTTTTGGCACAAACTCAGGCAAAAGCTCAGGCCCATGCATAGGCTCTAGTACAGGTACATACTCAGTTGGCTACGGCTCAGACACAGAATACATCATTGACAACTGAGAGGGATATTGCTAGATGGGTTGTAGAGTAGGATCAATCAACTGATGAGAGATTGCAAAGATTGGAAGATGGTACCACTATAGCAGATTACATGTGAGAGGTTTTATGTGTTGGTCAAGAGGTAGATTATTACAGAGGTAAATATCATGATTCAACTCCCTCCAAGTAGAGAGTTAGTTATACGTAGTCTCGATCTGGCAGGACTCATACTAGGACTGTCAGTGTGGGTATGATCCAGCCTCTTTCGAGAGACCTAAGAGATCCTGGTACATCTAGTGGGGGAGGTACTGGCATAGAGATGTTCGTACCATCCGGAGTTAGCACTACATAGCTTCATGATTGCACCCTCTGTGATTTTTTTTTGAGATGTGATGTACACTCCAATTACAACCATTTTTTTATGATATATCTCTCTTCATTTTAGACATCATTGTATACTTGACATTATGATTTTGAGATCTATATGATATGCAATGGATTTATCGATCTATCATGTGTTGTATATGATTCTATGATGGATACAATTATTTTCTATGTTCTATATGCCATGTGATGATCTTTATATTATGATGTTATGGATGCAGTTTTATAATCATGATGATATGCTATGATTTATGATGTTCTATTTATGATGTGCATAATGATGATGTATGGATGTATAATGATGATGCATGGATGTATGATGTATGGATGTATGATGTATGTTTGTGTTATGTGTGGATGCAATAGATGTTTGGATGTATGTTGTATGTTTTAAATTATATGATAATGTACCTATATGCATGATAATGGATGTGATAGTTTAAATGATATATGATGTATGATGTAAATGAGATATGTGCACTTTTATTCTTGTGTAAATGCAAATATATGATATAATAAGTGGATAAAAATGATGTTAGATAGTGGATTTTTCGAATGGACTATGATATGTGATATGATGAATGGATGTATGATATGAAAATGCAACTATAAAGATTTATTTTTGAGAATTTCTTATGCATTTTATGATGTGTGATATGGAAAATATGATATGATTAATGCAAAAATTATTTGATTCAAATGTATTAATGATGAAATGATAAAATAAATGCTTTCTAATGTATGCAATGAAAATGATTGTGTAATTATTTGATAATGATGATGTTTTTGTTAATGTCAAGTATACTTAATCCATTATGAGAAAAGATATCTTTGTTATTGAATTGGTCACCCTTCTATGTAACAAATACTCTGCAGATGTAAAACTATTATGAATGAAATCTAACTTTACCATGCAAATCTATATGCAAACATTAGCATCTTAACAATAGTTTTATTGTGCTTTGTATCATCATAGAGCTTTAAAAGTGTTGAAAGTGAGTGAAAGTGTGAATGGTATAATATAAACCATGACTTGAGTACTACTTCCATGATTTTTGATTTTGCAAGTGAACACAAGCATCTAGGTATAATTAAACCAAGATGACCTAAGCATTTCTTGCGTAAGCAGACAAGAATCAATAATTTTACTATGTGAATTCCAAATGTCATCAGTGATACTTTGTAAAGCACATCTCGTGACAATTCACATAATAATAATGATTAACTCATAGACAATAGACAAAGAAAATATCATTCTCCTTCCTAGCATCTCTAGTTCAATACATCATCAAGTTGCTCCAAAGAAATGATAACAAAAATCAAAGTACAACATATCCAACCTTTGCTTAAAATATTTCAACCATTATTCAGATTAGATCATCCATTGTGATTTTATGATGTTTTTGTGATTTTTGAGAGTTTGACTAGAAGCCTAACCTAAAGACCTATCCTACGGGCCTTGAGGGCTGATCAAAGGTTAGCCTTTCCTGCGTTATACATGTAGAGACCACGTAGTTCGACTGACACATACTCTGTTTTTGACTTGTTTTTGGATTTTCTATTGTGATATGGATGTCCAATGTGTTTTTGATGGTGATTGATGTTCCATGTTGGGTTGTGTATTGATCATTGTTTTTGCTACGTTTGTCTTCCTGTTGTTTGTCTATTTGGTTAAGCTCAAGATTTATTTCCCACAAGGTCAGGATTTTTCCCCCAAGCTAGGGTGGGACATGACCACTCACAATGATATGATAATGGATGTAAAATGATGGTGAAAGTAACGAACATGACATGCATCTAATAGATGGGAAAGTTGGCTTTAAAATTGATGAGGGCACAACCCAAGACACAAAAAATAACCCAAAAACAAGAGAATAATTTTATTATTCAGAAAATGGAACTTCTTACATGCAGAGGATCTCAAATCCCCAAGTTTTACAACACATGCAAGTTACAGAAAGCTATAGAATCACCCTTTCGCAATATGCGAGCTTGTCCCCAAAAGTTACCCAAAAATACTAGAAACCTGCCCATAAATACAGCTCCTCTTTAGTTTGGAGCCAAAACAACATTAAAATTTGAATTTAGGCGGTTTGGCGCCAAAAATTACAACTTGAAGTTAAAATTTCAAAAGAACATTTGCAATTGTATCTTCTAGAAAGTGCGCCAACTTCCCGAGGCCATAACTTTTGATCTAGGGCTCTGATTCGCAAACCGTTTGAACCGTTGGAAAGGACTCAAAGTCAAGAACGCGCTTGAAATTTGCTATGCCAATTTTGGCAAGTTTCGGGGCCATTTCGGAAGCTCTAAGTGCCTCAAATCCAACTCAGAAGATTTTTAGGTGCAAATCTAGGAAACTAAAACTGCAATATCTTTCAACACAGGAAAAGAAAATAAAAACCATAAATTGGGAATTTCATTATGACAAAAAGGGTATCCAAAAATGTAAAAACATCTAAAAAATGATAAACTTGAAATTTAACTATTTTTGGGTGATGCAAGATTTCCCTTAGACCACTAGATGCTCCTGCATCAGACACCTAGGGTAATTTGAGAAGTGACCCCATCACGTCTCAGATGGTTGAGGAAAACCCAACTGGTCAACCACTACATTAGATAGCCAGGATGAATCTTCCTCAGGTCTTCCTCTCCATTTCACCAGATATTCTTCATATTGCCTATTTTTGGTACTCCTTCCTAGACGACTATCCAAGATTTACTCAATCTCATCCTTTTCTAAAGTAGATGCTGGAATCCCACACTATTCCGTTGTTGGTACTTCCTCTGTGCCACCTTCATGATACTCTGTCAAATCTAAAATGTTGAACACATGAGAAATGTTGAATCCATCTGGCAACTATACCTCATATGCATTCCCTGAATCATGCTTCTTTAAAATTTTATAGGGATCGAACTTCTTCATCTTCAATTTGTTATATGTTCCCACTGGAAACCTTTCTTTCTTCAAGTGGACAATCACTTCATCACCAATCTGAAACTCCTTATACCTCTGCTTCTGATCTGCCTTAGCCTTATACTGCATATTCATCTTGTTAATATGTTCTCTTACCTTCTCATGTATATCCTTGATGTGTTCTACAAAATGTTAAGCTTCAACACTTATTTTCTTCTCTTGGTCCATCTTCCTCAATTCTGGAGCTATTTTGTGGCTACTTCCATACACAATCTGGAATGGTGATCTACCAGTGCTTCTGTTGACATAATTGTTGTAAGAGAATTCTGCCTGGGGTAAGATCAAGTCCCATCCCTTGGGTTTATCTCTTACCAAACATCTCAGTAGGTTACCCAGACTCCTGTTAACAACCTCTGTCTGCCCATCTGTTTGTGGATGGTGTGCAGAACTAAACTTCAGCTTTGTCTTTAGCTTCTTCCACAAAGTCCTCCAAAAGTGCCCCACAAATGTTGTGTCACGATTTGAAACAATACTCTTTGGTAGACTATCTAGCCTCACCACCTTTTTGAAGAACAAGTCAACAATGTGGACTGCATCATGGGTCTTCTGACATGGAATGAAATGTGCCATCTTCGAAAACCTATCAACCACCACAAAGACTGAATCATTCCCTCGTTGTGTCCTTGGCAAACCAAGAACAAAGTCCATACTTATATCCTCCCATGGCCTCTCTGGTATAGGTAAGGGTTGATATAAGCCTGTATTCTGGCTCACTCCTTTAGCCATCGACATACCCTGCAGCTTTGTACAAACTTCTTCACATCTGTGACAACTGAGGCCAATAATAATGTTCACTGATAATGGCAATGGTCTTATCCGGACCAAAATGTCCTGCCATTCCTCCACTATGCTTCTCCTTTATCAGGTTCTCTCTCATGGAACTCCCGGGATACACAATTGACTTCCCTTAAATAACATGCCATCCTCGATTATGAAATCCAACCACCTTGTCCTGTCCACTGTAATAGGTTCCTTGCAAGCTTTCCAAGCCTCTGCAAAATTAGGATCTTCTGCATACAGTGTCTTGAGTTTATTGAACCCAACCACTTCAATCTGCATCTTTGTCATCAATGTATGCCTCCTACTTAAGGCATCTGCAACCCTATTTGACTTCCCACTCCTATGTTTCAAACAAAGGTATAACTCTGCAAAAACTCTACCCATTTCATATGCCTCTCGATTTAATTTTCCTTGACTATTTAGGTACGCAAGGTTGATGATCGTATATAGAACAAATTCTTCTCGGCAACAAATAATGTCTCCATTTCTTTAATGCTTGAAGTATGCATAAAATTCTGATCATATACATAATACATTCTCTTGGCATCATTTAATTTTTCACTGAAATAGGCTATGGGCTTACCTTCTTGGCTCAACACTGCTCCAATGGCACAACCACCGGCATCACAATCCACCTGAAACACCTTGTTGAAATCTGGAGGGCTAGAACAGGTTGCTCTATCACCTTCTACTTCAACAGTTCAAAACTTTTTGTCGCTCCGTGCTCCACTTGAATTCTTTTCTATCCCCTCTCATTGTTTCAGTCAGGGGTTCACAAATACTACTGAAGTTTCTAATGAACTTTCTATAAAAACTAGCCAAACCATGGAAAAATCTCACCTTAGTAGTAGTTCTTGGGGTAGGCCATTCTAGAATAGCCTTCACCTTCTCGGGTCCATCTTGAGACCTTCTGCTGAGACAACAAACCCCAAGTACACTAACTCCTCTTCTACACTTCGCTTAGAGTTAATCAACAGTTTCTCTTCTCTTAACTTCTCAAAGGCTCTCCAAATATGCATCAAATGCTCATCCAACGTCTTCTTGAAAATAAAAATATCTAAATACACAATAACAAAACTTCCTAGAAATTCTTTTAGTACCACGCTCATGAGCGCGCATGAATGCTTGTGCATTGGTTATCCCAAAAGGCACAACCACTCATACAGCCCTCTTGGTCTTGAAGGCAGTCTTCCATTCATCTCCCTCTCAATCCGATTTGGTGATATCCGCTCTTTAGATCAATCTTTGTGAAGTACTAAGCTCCACTCAAACAGTCCATCAGGTCATCCATCCTTGGTAGGGGAAATCTGTACTTGATTGTTATCTTGTTTATGGCTCGGGAATCTGTACACATCCTCCACTCCCCATCCTTTTTTGGTGCTAGTACTGTAGGTACTACACATGGACTCAAACTCTCTTGTATCAAACCCTTTCTCAACAACTCTTGAACTTGTCTGTTCAACTCCTCATTTTCTGCTGGAGTCATTCTATGAGTTGCCTTATTTGGCAAAATAGCTCCAAGAATCAAGTCAATCTGATGACTGATCTTCCTTATTGGTGGTAAACCTTCAGGTACTTTATCAAAAACAATATCTTGAAACTAATCCAACATCCCAGAAACTTCTTCTAGAACCTTCTCACTATCCTCATTACTCACTCTAGGAATCAATGCATAACACACACGCTCATGCTTCATACCTTCTAAAATTTTTCTTCCATCTACATAACAAATTCTAGCATTACTGCATACCTTTTCTTCGGTCTCCTTTAGGGGTTTCAAGTTGTGACGAACTCCATCCTTTGTCAAGGAATAAGTGCTTGCATGGCCATCATGTATAGCTCGTCTATCGAACTGCCACGGTCTCCCCAACAACATGTGACATGCATCCATAGGGATGATATCACAGAGTACCTCATCATGGTAGCACCTGATCTTGAACTTTACTAGGCACTGCTCATTGACCAAAACTTTGTGGTCTTTCTGTAACCAGGAAATCCAATATGGATGCGGGTGCCTTTCACTCTTTAGCTTCAACTTTGTGACCATTTCCTCTGACACCAGATTATCAATGCTCCCACCATCAATAATGACATCACAACATTTTTCTTCACACTTGCACCTTGTGCAAAACAGATTCTTCCTTTGTTCTGGTTCCTTTTCTTCAGTCACTAGGGCTCTCCTAATCACTAGGGCTTCTCCCCTTTTAGCATCATCTAAATGTTCAGATTGGACCTCCTCATCTGCATGTGCAACCCTTCCATGACCTTCTGGCCTTTTGTCTTCCCTTCTTTGGTGTTGTGGACATTCATAGGCTTGATGCCCTTGTTCACCACACTGGAAACACATTCCTCTGAAACCACCTCTTCCAGATCCTTTTCCATATCTCCCTCATCCTCTACCTCTTTGATCACCACTATTTTGATCATGAGGGCAATAGGAGTTGTCATTCCTTTGGCTTTGGCTAGTACCCACATCTTCACTTTTCTTTTCATCATCATTTCAGCTTCCTGAAGGTCTGCCATTGCCCCTTCTGCTTTGACCTCCTCGTCCTTTTTGCTTGCCATCAAATCTTTTTTTCTACTTCTCTTCCACCTTCAAAGCAAACTGATACACATCCTGAATGGTGGTCATTCTAACTAGACTTAACTCCTCCTGAATACTCGGTCATAACCCATTAAGATATTGGGCTACCTTCTCCTTATTGGCCTCTGTGTGACCTTTTCTAATGATTATCTTGTGAAAATATTCAGTATATTCTTTCACAGATCTACTTCCTTGCTTCAAACCTTGCAATTTCTTCAACAGATCTAACTCGTAGTCCATTGGTATGAACTGCTTCTTCAGTTTCTCTACCATGCTATCCCATTTGGTGATCTTGACTTTTCCTCTATTATTTCTTTCCAATTGGACCTCTTTCCACCAAATACTGGCGTGGCCCTTCAGCTTCATTTTTTCAAACATAACCCGATCTGGGTCCTCTATTTCCTCATACTCAAAATATTCTTCTAGCTCGTTGATCCAGTCGATCAAATCTTCTGGGTTCAGACTTCCAGAATAACTGGGGACTTCTGCTCTGGGTCTTTTCCTGATCTTTGAAATGGCCCTTATTAGCCGCATTTGGTCTTGATGAATTGCTTCTTCTTCCTATTCTACCTCTGAACCTTCTTCCTCTCCTTCATCCTCACTTTCCTCCCTCTGGTTTAACCCTCTTCTCAACTACTCTTGTAACACATCAATTTGCCTCTAGAGGGCTGCCAATGCATCTCTTCCACCAGCATTTCTACCGCCTCGACCACCTCTGGCACCACCATGCCTACCAGGCATCACTCTTGGAGGCATCTTTCTTGACCTCGACCCACAACCACGGTCTTGGTGTGAATTGCCTCACGATTAGCGATCTGTCCACACACTCAAGAAAATCTCGCTCTGATACTACTTGATGAGGGCACAACCCGAGACAAAGAAAATAACCCAAAAACAAGAGAATAATTTTATTATTCAGAAAATGGAACTTCTTACATGAAGAGGATCTCAAATCCCCAAGTTTTACAACACATGCAAGTTACAGAAAGCTACATAATCACCCTTTTGCAATATGCGAGCTTGTCCCCAAAAGTTACCCAAAAATACTAGAAACCCACCCATAAATAGAGCTCCTCTTTAGTTTTGAGCCAAAAAAACATTAAAATTTGAATTTAGGCGGTTTGGCGCCAAAAATTATAACTTGAAGTTCAAATTTCAAAAGAACATTTGCAATTGTATCTTCTAGAAAGTGCGCCAACTTCTTGGGGCCATAACTGTTGATCTGGGGCTTCGAATCGCGAACCGTTTGAATCGTTGGAAAGGTCTCAAAGTCAGGAATGCGCCCAAAATTTGCTATGCCAGTTTTGGCAAGTTTTAGGGCCGTTATGGAAGCTCTAAGTTCCTCAAATCCAACTCAGAAGATTTTTAGATGCAAATCTGGGAAACTAAAACTGCAATATCTTTCAACCCAGGAATAGAAAATAAAAACCATAAATTGGGAATTTTATTATGACGAAAAGGGTATCAAAAAATGTAAAAACATGTAAAAAATGAGAAACTTTCTAGAAATTTAACTATTTTTGGGTGATGCAAGATTTCCCTTACCTGCTTGGATGCTCACATCAAAAATCTAAATGGCGCTTTATTTCCAAGTTTTCACTACATGTTTTTATTGCACTTTTTTAGTCTTTTTTTTTTTTTTGTATTTTTCTATCACCAAGATGCCTGTTTGCCAGGTTTTCATCAAGGTAACCATTTTCAAAATCTAATTCGTGCACTAGGTGATTTAGGTGTAGAAATTTTTGAGATGGATACTATTGATAGGTTCATCGAACATATCCCCTTCAGGTGTAGACAGTTGATAGGCTCCAGATCCATAAACTGATATGATGATAAAGGGACCTAGCTAGTTAGGTTTAAACTTCCCTTTCTTTTTTGTATCCTACTGATTTCTAGGGTTTTCCTTTAGGACCAAATCACCAACTTGAAAGATTGTAGGTTTTACCCTATGATTATAACTCCTAGACATCCTCTATTCCTATGCTTTCAAATGGTTTACAGCTTGTTGACAACATTCATCCACCAATTCTAGTTCTTGTAGTCTAGAAACTCTATAATCCTCATTTGTAATTATACCCTTCAGTGAGACATAGAGTGATGGTATTTCTACCTCAATAGGTAGGATGGCCTCTAATCCATATACCAAGGCATATGGTGTAGCTCCTATAGGTGTTTTGATGCTAGTTCATTATACCCACAATATAGGATTTAGTTGAACATGACAATCATGTCCAACATCATTAACTGATTTCTTTAGAATTTTCAATATCGTCTTGTTTGAGGCCTCTATTTCTCCATTTCCTTGAGGATAGTACAATGTTGAGAAATGATGTTGGATATGAAATATTTCACACAATTCCTAGACATCTTGGTTCTTAAAAAGTCTACCATTGTCTATTACAATGGACTGAGGTACACCATACCGACAGATGGGGTAATTCAGGATGAATGAAGAAATTTGCTTTGCAGTGATTGTTGTTAGGGGAACTGCTTCTATCCACTTTGTAAAGTATTTTGTTGTTGTGATTATAAATTTTTTCCCATTGGATGAAGATGGATTTATCTTTCCTACTAGGTCCAGTCCCCACTGACAAAAGGGCCATGTTGATGTAAATGGTTGCAATTCTTGTGCTAGCACATGGATTAAGTTACCATGGATTTGACATTTCTGACATTTCTTAACAAATTGATAAGACTCCTTCTCCATATTTGGCTAGTAATACCCCAAACGAAGGAGTTTATTTGCTAGGGTTAGTCCACTTGAATGAGTTCCAAAAATACCTTCATGAACCTCATGTAAAGTTGTCTTAGACTTGTTATGTTCTAGACATCGAAGAAGAGTACCATCTAGACCTTGATGGTAAAGTATGTCGGTAATCAATGTATGTCTAGTTTCTAGAAAGATGAGGATGAAGGATATCATCCTTGAGGTAAGTATAGATCTCTCCATAGAGTGAGGCTTGAATATCGACTATTTGGAAAATGGTTTGTGATTTAGGATTTTCATAGGTAGGGTTAGACACTTGTTTTACCATAAACTCATAATGACCTTGTTTTTCCAGAATCTACAATAGAGAAGCAATTGTTGCCATAACATCAACAGCTTTGTTTTATGTCCTCATAATCTATTCAAACTTGATATCTACAAAGTACTTTTTGAGATCATCAACCATGCTCTTATATGGAATCAATTTTTCATCTTTTGTTTGATATTCATCATTTACTTGATAAATGACTAATTGTGAGTCTCCATATACTTGTAACTCTATTATTTTCTACTTAATTGCCACATTTATGTGAAGGATTAATGCCTCATATTCTGATACATTGTTTATGCATGGAAACATGAGTCTATATGACTTTGGGATGGTATATCCTTGTGGTGTAACAAACATAATTCTTGCTCTTGATCCCCATTGTGTAAATGACCCATCAAAATAAAGCCTCCATTGTTGTGTGGTAATAGTCAGAATGTTTGCATTGGGAAATTCAATGCTTATTAGATGGTTATCTAGTAATAGAGCTTCAGCTAATTGATCAACTATCACTTGTCCCTTGATGGCTCTTTGGTCTACATACTGGATGTCAAATTCACTTAAGATCATGACCCACTTTGCTAGTCTCCCTATTAGAATAGATTTGCTAAGTAAATATTTTAGCAGATCAATCTTTGCTATGAGTCTGACTATATAGATCAACATGTAATTTTGTAACTGTTGGGTTGCAAAGACCACTTCCAAACAAGCTTTCTCTATGAAGGTGTAATTTATTTCATAACCGTTTAGAGTCATGTTGATATAATAAATAGCTTGTTCCTTTCCTTTTGGGTCTTCTTGTGCTAATAGAGCTCCTAAAGAAATGTCTATTGTAGCAATGTCTAGTAACAATGGTCTCTCTTCTATAGGTGGAATGAGTATGGAAGGTGACATCAAATATTGCTTTATTTGATTAAAAGTTGTTTCACATTCTTGATCCCACTTGAAAGAGACATTCTTATGAAGTAGATGGTTGAATGGATGACTTTTGTCTGCTAATTGGGAGATAAATCTCCTTATTGATTGTATCCTGCCTTGTAGAGACCGTAGTTGATTGTTATTCTTTAGTGGTGGCATCTCCATTATTACTTTTACCTTAGTTGGGTCCACTTCAATACCCTTTTCTAAAACTATGTATCTGAGGAGCTTTGCTGATGTAACACCAAACACACATTTCTTAGGGTTCAATCTGACATTGAGCTTCTCTAGTCTAGTAAATATTTTGTTGAGGATCTCCATATGTCCTTCTCTAGTGTATGACTTTGCTAATATGTCATCCACATAATCTTCCATAAAAGTATGTATCATTTCATGGAAAATAGCGGTCATTGTCCGCTAATATGTTCCACCTACAATTTTCAACCCAAAGGGCATGACATTCCAACAAAATGTACCACAACGACAAGTGAATTCCATCTTTTCCTGATTTTCAGGTGCTATCTTGATTTGGTTGTACCCTAAGAAGCCATCCATTAATGACAACATGGCATGTCCCGCTGTGAAATCTACAATAATGTCAATGCTTGGTAAAGGAAAATCATCCTTTGGGCATTGCATATTCGGATACTATTATTTGGTTTAGATACATATACCATTAAGGTGATGTTGGAATGCATTTTCCTTAGTTTTTTCTTTACTAGTTTGATTCCTGATGGTAGAGATAGATGATGCATCAGAAGATCTAGATCTAACCCTGGTATATTAGAGTAATACCAAGAAAAATTGATATGTTTCTCTTCAAAGAGTTTGATGAATTTGGACTTCTCTTGTTCTATCATAGATGCCATCAAATGTAGAATTTTTTCCTTTTCTATCGTGCCACGATTTATGGACTGTGTAGGCTCCACTAGTACTGATGATCTTTCATGGTAATGCTCTAGAAGGGTGTTAAATCTCCCATATTTTAGTGCCTTAGAAAGGTTTTCACTATTAGATGTGTTCTTTATTTTTACGTTTTCAAGATCTAATGTTGCCATTGAATGGTTTTCACCATTAGATCCATTATTCATGTTTTCAATTTTGCAACTAGAAGATTTGTCATCCTCCTGATTTGAAGTATCATTATGAGATTTATGTGTAGAACTTGTGTCAAGTGTGTCACTACAAAGAAAATTTATGATGGCATCATCATTCGTAAAGATTGGTATATCAATAAGTTTAGTTGGTTCCCAGTCAATAAGTTCAGGATGCATTAAGGGTAAAAAGTCATCAGGTTGGGTAAGATCGACAACAGTGAGGGTTCCAATAGTCATGTTGTCAAAGTTGTCAGTGATGAGATCAAGGTCTATGATATTACTCTCCTCCAAGTCATCTATTTCACTTGATGTTTGTTCATCCTCACTTGAGTCGTCGATATTTGTTGATCTCAATACAAGTGGTCTAGTTCTTGAACTTTGACCCTCCTCGTGTGTGGGTGCATACTCTTTTATGACATCAATTTGTATTTTAGTGTATGATGTTGTAGATAAATGATCCCACTCATACTCATTTGAATCTGTTTCAAAACAATCCCTCATTTGAAAAATGCTTTCAACAACTTTCTGAGTTACTTCTTCTTTTGATTCCCTTGTATAGCCCAATCATGTTTTGACTTTAGACTAAAGTGTGAGAGGTTGAATGGGTTCTATAATGCCATCTTTTCTTTTTCCAATAGGTCCCTATCCTTCATAGCCCATTTTCTCTAATATGGATTTTCCCTTTCCATATTGGTTTGTCTTTATGCTGATATTTGCTGATGTTGATGCTTCTTCATCTTTGTAGAGCCACTTGAGAATGGCCTTGTCTTCTGATTCATCTTCTAGAGTACTTGCTTTTACAAACCTTTCATCTAGAACTGTGGTAGGCTGTGATGATTTTTTGTGTTATTGTTTATGGTTTCCCATATGATTTTGGAGATGATAGTAATTGTGTAAGACCCGGAGATTTCCCAATGAAATATTCTCCCATGCCTTTTTTTGTTACCTGGACATTTTATTTGAATTGTCGAGATAGTGAATTCATTGGACCTTCATTGTTTGATGGAGTGATGCCAACAATACCTGCATCTTTTGACTGATCCTTTTTCTCAACCCACTTAGATATAATGTTTGATTGCTTTTCACTGTTGGATGAACTTGATGTACTTGCTTCCTTATTATGGGGCACAAAAGTGTCATGTGTCATTTTAAGCATGTTACAATATTGGGGATTGTTGTAATCAGCTGAAATAGTAACTTCTTGTCCATTAATAGGAAACTTTAAGCATTGATGATACATTGAGGGTACTACTTGCATTTTGTGAATCCATGGACATCCCAAGAGTATGTTATATGTTAGCTCTTTTTCTAACACTTGGAAAACTATGTTCTTGACAATCAGTCCCACTTGAATTGGTAACACAGGAAGACCTTTCTTCTTCATCATATGCTTTTATCATGATCTTTCTTCTGGTATCAATGGCGTTGTTAGAATAACCTAGTGCATGAATTAGTTTTAAAGTACAAATATTTAATCCAGCTCCACCATCTATTAAGACACGTTTGACATGGTGTTTATGGATTAAAAATTCTATATGAAGGGCCACATTGTGTGGATGATTTAGTGAAACATCATCCTATTCAAAGAATGAATGACAATGAGGCATGGTCAGATGTCCCACCATAGCTTGAAATTGATATAAATCCAAATTATTGGGTATTGTAGTGGCCACAAGAGCCTGTTCCAAAACCTCTTTATGTGATGGTGAAATTTTAAGGAGCTCCAATATGGATATCTGTGTTGGTATCTTCTATAGTTGATCCACTATGCTATATTGATTTGAAGGGGGAGTAGTGGTTTTAGATGAAACTCCTTTCAACATCACTTTGGATTGTCCCCTTGTCGTTACATTGATCAGTTGATAGTCTTGTGTTTCCTTGATTTTTATGACATTTATTTGGTTGTTAGATGTGCTTATGTTTGGGATCACATTTAGGGATACGATGTCATTGATGCTAATGTTATCTGTTTGATTATTTATGACATTATTTTTTTTTAACCTCAAAAATGCAATGAATGGTGTTGTCATAAATATAGTTTACAATTTTTCCTTTACTATTTGAAGAAGATTCTCCCTTTTCATAATTTGGTAAAGGATTTGTAAACGCAGTATGATCATTGTTTGTTTGATGTCCTTCAACAAACACCTTCTTGTTGTCAATCAAGTCTTGTATCAAATGTTTTAATTGCATACAATGATTTGTTTTATATCCTTTATTTTTATGAAGTTGCAATAATCAACATCATTCCACCAAGATGGTTTCACTTTTGGCTCCCAATTTCTTGCTTCCGGTAGGGTAATAAGTCTATTTGCAATAAGCTCTCTCATCATTGATTCCAATGTTTGTCCCAATGGTGTAAATCTTCATTGATTGGATTGTCTTTGATATGATGGTGGTTGAGATTCTCCATTGTTTGGGTTGTTGTTTTGAGGGGTACCTTGATTATTGTTCTTATTATCATTTTGATTCATCTTTAAAGTCGTTGCCGTCAAATTGAATATTGGTTTTGTATTTTGTGTGTCAGTTGTAGTATCATT
>VDFB02075321.1:319144675-319295432 GCA_007258455.2 Sequoia sempervirens | reverse complement strand
AAAAAATAAAATACAATTATTAAAAAATCATAAAAAAAAAAAAAACAAATTGGAAAAGAAAAATGGGGAAAAAAAGATCCATGTCAAGGGGTTCAGCCGAACTAGCTTTCTAGGTTTGACCGAACCCCTCTAGTATACATTTTTTTATTGTATTTTAAAGTGGTTCAGCCGAACATATGTTTTGACCAAACCTATGATCGACCGAACATAGTTTCTTGGTTCACCCAAACCACCCTTTTTTCACCTTCACCCTTCAAGGCACAAAAATTGTCTAGACTTTTGCACTTCAAAGCTCGATTTGAAAATGAAAATGGAGGATATTTCACAAATAAAAATAGTATCAGGTAGCCCTTAGAACAATCTCTCCAACAAATATAATTTTAATATGTTTTGGTTTTATTATCTATTTGTTTTTTAAGTTTTATTAAATATAGGTTTCTCACCGAAAATGAAGTTCTCTATTCTGTACATCTAGAAAAATAGAAAATTATCAAAAAAAATTGAAAAATATGAGTGCACCAGATATTGGATTCCTTCATCCAACAAAAAAATAAAAAAAATTGATATAGACAATAAAATTTATGCGTTATACGGTCGCCCTGTGGTTGAATTGTAATTGGTTTGACTTTGAAACTTGATTAAAGAAAAAATATTCAATAAAAAACTATCTAACCAAGTGGAAGCACTAGATATTGAGTTACAAATCTAAATTCGAAAAGAATTAGAATTTTATCCTTCAAGGAAAAAAAGTTATACTTTATATGATGTGCGTCACTTTTTTAAAATGTTGTTTTCTGAAAAAAAACCAATTTTCATGGGAGATGGAAAAATAAGTGCAATCTGATTCCAAAAATTTTGATTTTTTTTTTTTCCGAATCTACAGACAAAATGTGGAGAGACTCTAGTTTTCATCATCATCAAATTCCTCATGGTTTATCCATTATAGGTGCCCCAATGTGAATATTTAGTTAAAAATAATAATTTTAGTGTCCAATTTGGCCAAAAATTGTAAACCACTATTGTGGGATCACCCCTATGTATATTGTTCAAAATCAACATATATGCCCATTTAGATCACATAAAATACCAACTTCAAATTCACAAGCCACTTCCACTTATTAATGCTTCAAACATGTGTAAATAGGTCTCATAACCATAAGAAACCATTCCCCTCATTTTATGTATTATATTTTATCAAACATTCATATTGAACCTTTATTTTCAGACTCCAAAATATGATTATCAGAACTCTGTCCAAACAGGATAGTTAATAAATGGTCACTAAAAATTTATAAAACCACCAAACCAGATCAAGAATTGGATTCAAATACACCTACACACATTTTTAAAACAACATCACCTAAGATGGACTCAAAACCCATAAAAAAACCTCTTTAAATAGCACAATATACTGGTTTTACCAGTCTTTTTCACTTTTTCCAGACCTATGGCATCATGAATTTGACCCAAGACTTTATCCTCACACTCTTAAACTTTGGGGACTTTTAAAATAATTATCAAACATGCTTCTCACCAAATTCCAGAAGGTTTCCATGATGGAATCAAAAGAAACATGATTTTTATTATTCTTTGTATACCCTAAATCAGGGTTTTACCCGCCTTTGATAAAATGATCATATCTTTCACATTTATTGATGATTTTAAATGAAAAAAAATAAAATTAAAGTAAACTCATAGGGCTTCAATTAAAAATGGAGGAGGAAAGGATATTTTCACAAAATGTGGCCATTGAATGGCTTAGAACTCAAAAATTGTAGGAAAATTACAGTAAATATAGGAATTTCATTAAATTTCTTATTCATACACCAACTCCCAACCTTCCTCAAAGTTTATGATGTTACATCATGCATTATATAACCAAAAAAAATGCATAAAATTGATTCTACAACTTCTTGACCCTTGGGATTCCATGATTTTGTATCTTTTTGCATTTTTACAAAATTGCTTGACAACTTTTGTCAATATTTTCAACTTTCTATTTTATGCCCCAAATGAACCTAAAATATCTAAGACCTATTACAAACTTAAAATTTCTATTTAAACCTTACTAAAACATGATAATACCTATAAAAAATCAAAATCCTAAATTTTCCTTTTGGAGGCATGTGCTTGCAAGGGTGCACCTGCACTAGCAAATCTTGTTTGTGAGGATTATTTAATCCTTGAATGTTCTAGGAAATTATCTTCATAAAATATTCTATCAGGATACCTTAAGGCCCATCTTAAGGAGAGTCATCTATGAACCATCAACAATATCAATTTTGCTCTCCTTCTCTTGAATTTGTAGCAATGAAGATATTCCTCTACCTCTTGGCTCTAAGCCATAGTCCATCTTCAAACGGTTTCTCATAGCCATACCCACCAAAGGAGAAGTAGGTTTCTTCCTATTCTAAGTTTTTGAAGCTAAGGGAAAAGGATCCCTAGTCCCCGCCACCAAAGAACCTAAAGAACAACAATCATTGACAAATGAGGTGAGCAACATCACTTTCTTCAAAACTACAGACTCCACCTTCAGATCCCCAAAAGGAACCACCTCTGAGACCACAAATAGTCCCTCCACAAGAGAAATAGACATAATATAATCTTCCTTGAAAGAGGAAGAAATGACATCTTAGACCATCTTCAAAGGGGTCACCTTCTCTCCAGAACATATCAGTTAATCTAACTTCTTTTAGCATCATTTTAGCCATGTACTACAAAACCCTATTCTTCCTCTCTACCACTCCATTTTTCTATGGAGTTCTTGGTGTTGAATATTGTATTTTAATTCCATGTGCCTGATGTGAATTCTTCTCCTCTATCTAACCTTAGACATTTTATTTTCCTTAGTATATCCTCCTCAAGCATCTTTCTGAATATTTTGAATCTCTCAAATGCTTGTGACTTGTCCCTCAGAAATGTCACCCATGTCATCCTTGTATAATCATCTATCAGCAACATAAAGTTTCTTTCTCCTTTTAGACCTCTTGTTCATATGGGTTCACATAGGTCAGTGTGAACTGGCTATCAAGGCTTTGTGGTTGAGTATTATTTAGTTCGAAAGCTAGTCTTTGTTTGCTATCCGTGTTAATGATCTTTTCATATGATGTTTGCAGGCTTTGTTACCTTAGAAATATGTATGGACAAACCTATTGAACGCACTTTTACCAAGTTTTCAAAGTTTATATGGCCTAATATTTTTTTCAATAACCAACTTTCATCAACTTGTCCAATCATACAACTTTGGCCTTTTACTTTAACAAGGTTGTAAATATTACAGTCAGTTCTCAACCCTTGTGCAAATATTTTTCCATTCTTTCTGATTTCACAACCTTCTAAATCAAATGTGACCTTATAACCATTGTCACACGTTTGGCTCACACTTAACAAATTGTTCTTTAAACCTTCAACATATTGGACATCCTTTGTGGGAATTTTTCCATCTAAACTTAAGATGCATTTACCACATATTTTGACTGTGGTGTTATCACCCAAACTCATAGATCCTCCATTGCATTTATTGAGTTTGATGAATTTTCTCTTATCTCCAGTCATGTGTTTGGAGCAACCACTATCTATCACCCACAAATTTTGTTTCTTGGCATGCAGGGCTATTTTTGCAATCAATGATTGTGTGGAGCTTTCTCCATTTTATTTCCACACTTTCCTAGTTTTCCTTTTTATCTTTTCTATCATCTTCTTCTTATTTTCAGATTCTTTGTTTGTCTTAGGAGGTAAGATCTTTTTCTCATTCTAAACATTTGGTTTTATAAATCGTGTTCTACAATTTTTAGCTATGTGACCAAAGTTATTACAATTATAGTAGACTATATTCATATCAAGTAAAGGAGAAAATGAGTTTATGCTTTCAAAATTTTCACTCCTTTTAGGAATGACTCTACACTCCCTAGCCCTATGACCAAACTGATTACATGAATAACAATATCCATATAAATATGTGGAATACCTGTACATGGCATTTAGTAAAAGAGGAGGGGGTCTGGTGTGCATCCATCTTCTTGAGTTTCTCACCTTAGTAAACCCATCAACATTAGTCCTTTTGAAGCTTTTCTTGTTCTCTTGGTGAACAGGATCTGATTGGCTATCCTTCTTGTCTACGACAGGATTCTTTTCATCCTTGGTTTTCTCCTTCTCTACAGATTTCTCATTGGAATCACTTCTTTTGTAGTTATTTTCCTTGACAGACTTAGAATTTTATTCTACTCTAAATCTTTCATATAGCTTTGTAGAGGCATCAAACAAAGGAGATTTTCCCTTTTTCTACACCCAAACCTAATTTTTCTTTGTTTACTGGCTTCTGAGTGCCCATTAATTCATCTAAAATATTTGACCCACCTTTTAGCTTGAGTTCTTTCTCTATTTGTTCTTTTTCCTTTTCAAGATCTCTTCTTAGAGCAACAATCTCTTCTTCAATCTTTATGCGTCTATCAACTTCAGCTTGGAGCTTGGAATGAATCACATCTTCTACTCTCTTGGCTTCTTCTAGCTTTAGCTTTGAACAAATCTACTACATTCTGCATAGATTCTTCTAGTTCCTTGCTTAGTTTATCTAACTCTATTTTAGCAAGTTTCTTCTATTACTTGTTCTCCCTTTTTAACTTCTCAATCTCATCTAGAGTGAAAATGAGTTCTCCTTCTAGGTCAAGTACTCCTTCTTCATCCTCTTCAGAAAGATCTTCAACCTTTTCATTCTTCTACTCCTCAGACTCTTTTTCCATGAAGAGAAACTCATGGTTTCTAGTAATAAAGGCACAATTTTGTTCATCATTTGAGCTATTGCAATCTAATACATCACTACCTTCTTGGATTTATAGACTTTTCTTTTCCTTCTGAAAGTTCGTTTTCTTAGGGTAGCAGGGTTTCTTCATCTTATCATCTACCTCTATTTCAGAGTTGCCTTTCTTATTGTAAGGAGATTTAGAAACAAAATGACCTACTTTTCTACATTCAAAAAATTTGAAGGGTAGCTTACCTTTTTTCGGATCCTCTTCTTAGTCTTCTAATGAATTTTTCCTCTTCTTCATTAGTTTTGTCATCCTTGGTTGGATTCTTTTCTGCCTTGTCCCTTTTGGGAGACACATCCTTCTCCTTGTTGATAGCCTTAAAAGCAACTTATTTCTTGGATGGTTCATCTCTCATCCTCATCTCATACACTGTGAATATACCATGTAGTTCATTTAGAGATAGTTTGACTATTTCTCTCCCTAATTCTATGGCTAAGATCTTAGAATCATACTTGTATGTCATTGACCTAAGAAATTTTAGTAAAACCATATCCTCTTTCATTTCTTCACCATATCCTTTGATAGAGTTCACAACATCATTAACTCTTATAAGATAGTCTGCAATTTTTTCTTCCTTTGTTGTTCTTAGACCTTTAAATCTATCTTTCATTATTTGCAGCTTTGCTAGTTTTACCTTGTCATCTCCTTCATAAATCTTCTTCAATGTATCCCAGATATCTTGTGCATTCTTACAATACACAAATTTGTTGTGCACAGACCTAGATAGACTATTCATGATAGCTAACCATGCATTTTCATTGTTCTCAAAGTCCTTTTTCACTACAACATCAATAGGGGGTGTGGCAAGTGGTGTGTATCTATTTACTACCGACATCCGCACATCAAAATCTAAGGATCCAAAATATCCTTTCATTAATGAGCTCTAATAGGAATAATATATTCCATCAAACTTAGATGGCTTGGTTGTGGAGGTACTTTCCTGATTGGCCATTTGTTTCCACAAAGTCAAGGACCTACTCAAGTTGATTAGGCTTCTCCTAGGGAACCTAGGGATCTGATACCAATTGTTGGAACACAACAATCTATTAAGAGGGGGGGTGAATCAGTGGATTTTAAAACTTAGCTCTCAAAACCTTTTGTCTACTTTCTTTAACCCTTAATGTTTAGATATTAAACATGTGATACAGAATTATAACCAAGAACACAACACATCACATAACACCTGATATACGTAGAAAACCCAAGATGGGAAAAACCACGGTGAGAAATGCTACTAGGATGTGCTATCCTAATCCAGCCTCACAAGAAATGAAGTTCAGTTACAATATTTTTGGGCACCAACCCAAGGAAGCATCAACTCCCTGATTTAGGAGCACCAACTCCAAGGAGACAACAATCCCCTACTTTGAGTACCAACTCAGTACAAATGAGGCTAGAACCTCTTACAAAAATTAAACCTTAATTATGCATATAAATGGTTCTACATAAAAATAAGATGCATCAATACATACAATACATTGTTGCACTTACTACAACTTACTTTATGTTGTTGAAGTTGTACTCTTAGCAACACATCCCCTCTGCTCTGCATTCTCTCTTACTATGCACTCTCTTTTACTCTACATATTCAATTGTACATCTCTTTGTTCAATACATTGTGCACTAGCTAACTACTCACTCTGCTCCTCACTTGTAGAATCGACACATAGACAATACTTGATTCTTCCTTCTTTACCAACCTGCAATCATTACCTTAAGATTCTCCCTACTATCTAGATCTTCTCAAATCTTCTTCTAGGGTTTCCTTCACTTCCAAACTTCACCAGCAAGCTACTTGTACATCAAGCTACATGCCATCATCCAGCTCATCATAAATAAATATGATAAGGTTTATTAGATATCACCATACCTCTGTATCGAGGAACACAACATTTAATTCTGATATGAAGAATTTTCCTTCATTTTCTCTATCAAACCCTACAATCTGGTCATGCATTCAATGCATTCTCTTGACCATTCGATCTGATCTTTATCTTTTGATATGTGATAATCTATTCTATTGTTATATGAGTCAAATGATCTTAGTTCTATCATTTGAGGTAGGTAGATCAATAAATTTCTATCTTCAAGTTGTTATGTAGGCAAAACCCTATTTACACATAGTTAGTTATTCATGATTACCTTGTTCAAATTTGGACCATTGATCTCCAACCTTCGTCACGCGATCCTACATTCTTCATTCATCATTGCAACTTTAAAGAACAACCATCTAATAAACAGTTGTTTAAATCTCCATGATCTATCATATCACTCTATTGAAGAGACGCATACTATGGTCCTACCAATGTCCATCTGTCCTCCATGTCATCACCACCTAATTCACAACAAGGATGTGAATTATCATATTAAGAAATCACTCTTTGCCACCTGTCAGCCTTCACCACAGTCCAAACATCACCATCCAATCAAAATTGATCAATCTTCACCATTCCTCACTATCCCCATGGGTCTTGATTGAGCCCCACTGAATTTTTAGTGGGATATGCAAGCAACTACCACATATACACCTCTGATGTCACCTTACAATAACTTTGTATGCCACCTTCATAGATCCCACCAGACATCAATGGTCATCATTTGTCCATTGTGGATTAATTTCCACCATTTTTTGTTAGCCTTGCGATATTTAGCCGAAATCCACCACAAAATCACTAGAGTCCTCGGGCACCATCCGATCTCCAAGGCTTGACCTTCACCATCAAGTGAAGACAAATATTTCCTTTGTGACTTAGGAAATATTATAATTGTTGAATATTTATCAGGTCAGTAAACATAAGGTGAAGGGGTCGGTTCCCCAAATGACATCGAAGACATAAGTTGTAACTTATGTGACCTACAACTTTCGATACATAGTCACCATCAAAAAAGCTATTGTCATGTCGAGAAATCCCTTTTACACCTTATTGCTAAGTCACTAAAAATCTAAACTTAAGAACCTCTAGTTGGAGGCTGTGAAGTTTTGAAAACCTGCGACTTTCCAATAAAAACTAAGTCACTAATTTGGAAAAAATTTAGAACCCCGTGACTTAAGTTAGAAAAACTTGGAATCCTATCACTTAAGTAATAAACCCTTTTTTGCCAAATGCCAGTCATCAACAAAATAGAAACCTATCTAATCACTATGACTGCAACCCTAGGGTTTAGCTATAGAAATCCTAATTTCGTCAGAGAGCATAATTAATTTGATTTTTATCAAGTCTTGTATCTTCTAGAACTACACCACACATTTATGAGAATGAAAAAACCTATGTCAAATCTTGAATCAGACGTTGCTTTTGAGCACTGAAGAAAATAACTGAAACAACATGATTAGTTCCAATCATTTAGACATCAATGTTGACTCTCCATCATGTATAGGATTAGTTCCATCTCACATTTGATCCCATTTTGACATCAATGACAACAATATGCCAACAAAAGAAACCAACACAGGAACCAAATCAAAAGAGAAAGAACTCGGGGGGAAGCCTACCTCCCATTTATTTAGCACCAAGGTAGACTTGTCAGTAATCCATGGCCACCCACCAAGACCTTCAAAAAATATTCCTTAGAAGAGAATGAAAAAGAGAAGAAGCCTTTAGTAAGAGCTACCACCTTAACCTATCCCTTCAGATGCCATCAATTCTTCGATAGCTTTTGGACCAAGTCAATATTGGGATGGGGCCGCCAAAAATTTCCCACCAATGATTGCTCCATAGACATGATACCCTTCTGAATAATATAATCTAACACAGAGACAAAATACTCACCAGAAGAAGGGTCAGCAAAGAAATCCATTGGAGGAGAGGAACAATTTTCCTTAAGCTTCGAACTGAACAACTTTGACTGATTCTTTCCCTCCAATGAAACATCAACAAATTTTTGAGCAACTCCAAAATCAATAGTCTCAAGAGCCACAAAAAGAGACCCCACCTTGCCCAAAGAAGTACCATCAGGAACCCAACTGCCAGAGAGAGGGAGCACTTTTGAGTTATCCAATGGAAAGGACCCACAAATATTCCTATATGTTAGACAACCATCTGAAACCCCCTTAACGTCAGCTTGACCTCTACCATTAATGCCAACCTTAGGAACAGGGCTTCTCGCCTTCAAGAAATTTGAAAAAACCTTACCTACAACATCCTCCACAACAACACCCGCAATTCCACTTGATGACAACTCCATTCTAAGGATAATTTATAAAGTTATAACTAAAAGAAAAATAAATTAAAATCTTCAAAACAATCAAATAGATATTTTTATAAATAAATAATTAAAATTTATGATGAAAAATATATTTAATATGGAAGAAAAGAAAAAGGCATTTAGCAATATAAATAAATTTATGGGAGGATGAAAATAAATAAATTTTATTTACTTGTCATGTTTATCTATTCCATTTTTATATTTTCTCTTCTAGTCAACTCCTCTTCTCTCATCAATTAACTCCATCTCATTTTATAATTTAAATCTTATCTTATCAGTTAACTAATCTCCCTTTTAGAAACTTCTCTCAGCATCATCAGCTAAATAAGTATGAAATGAAAAATTTCATGTGCACCATTATCCATATTTTTAATTTGAATAATTCATTATTATCCTATCAAATCCTAACCATCAATTGAGCATACATCTCCTATAAATACAACCCTTCATCCTCTTTCAATGGCCTCCCCAAAAAACTTCAAAATCATTGTAGCTAATATCATCTTGAGCTTATTGAAATTGTGTTGGAAATTATGAGAGCAACTACAACTACTTGAGAAGTGAGGCAGAGAATAAAGAGAAGAAAAAGGTGTTGAGGAAGAAGAGGAAGGGCTTAAATAGATTGAGAGAACGGTTCAAAGTTGATATTAGCTTAGTAGAGAAAATGATCATCTACTCTTATATTCTAGAATTTTGTAGGAAAAAATCAAGAAGGAATCAAATGGGGCTCAAAGTTCTTTAGGTATTTAAATCTTCTTCTAAATGTATAATTAAATATTGAGTTTTAAAAAATAAATTTAGTTTTATTCTCAAACATAATCAATAAACCTTTATTTTACCTTATTTTATCAAATTTTAGTTAAATTTATTTGAAATGAATTCATTATTATATTTATTTAGAATGAATTCATAATTAGTTTATTCTTTTGAATGAAAAGGAAAAAATAATATTAGATTTTAAATTTTATTATTAGTTTTAGACAAATTTAGGATTTATAAAAAAAAAGAAATAAATAGATTAATTAAATATTTAAACAACTTATTAGTACTTTTCATTAGGCATAGTACTATTGCAATCATTCTTCAACTCATTTTGTTAATTAGTTATTAATAAGTTGGTTTTGAACCAATTAGAAACTAGAATTTTATGCTTTTCAAATATAATTTTCTTTATAAAGTGAACATGTTAATTACTTAACTTCAAAAATTGTAAAAGTTATTTTTCTTCAACATAATTAGCTAAGAAGTTTGGGGTGTTATGGGAAAATTTGTAGGGAAAACAAGGTAAACTATTTTTTTAACATTTTTTTAAAAAGTGATTTTTTATTTTTTCTTTATAAAGTCATTTCATTAAATCTTTCTAAAATAAATAAATGTTACTTATTTTTACATTTTTTTTAAGAATAGTTTTTTTAATGTATGTAATTGTTATTCTTTTATTAAAAAAATCTCAGGAAAATTAATATGTTATTTTATAGAGATTTGGATTTATAGTATTAAAATAATAAAATAAAAATTAAATTAAAAAAAACATCCATAAATTAGCATATAAAGACAATCTTACTTAAAATATGATCTTTTGACTAGGCCTAGCTATGGCCCAACCTTCTATAGTTGGTTGCTTTTAGTTCTAGATTTACAACTACTCCTTGATCACACCTGAAATATTCAACTTTTGCTACTTGGCTATGCTTGGGCTAAAGAATCAAACATGACCTACATCCGTAAATTACCATATAAAGATAATCTTCCTAATTTTACTCAATTAAAATAAAAATTAAATTAAATCTTAAAGACATTGGCACAGTATTAAAATAATAAATTAAAACTTAAATTAAAACACATCCATAAATTAGCATATAAAGATAATCTTCCTAGAGAATTGATTTTACACAATTAAAATAAATATTTAAATTAAATCTTAAACTATTTGACATTGCCACTTTTTATTTTCCAAATTTTATTAACTTCAAGACATACATAAATAAAAATAAAAATTAAATTAAAATATCTAAAATTATTATAATTATTAGTTAAATCATAATCATAATTGTAACGCCCCGCCACGAAACCCCAAAGGACAACACATCAAACTAACAATTATGACACCTTTTTTTATAAAGTGAATCAACATTTAGATCATACTATCAACTAACATAGAATGCAAACTACATGTACAGAAGTTATGACTATGTCCTTTAGGGTATCATGACTACATTACGCACATACAATCCTAATATGTTCTAATCCAACATCAAAGATTAACTAGTCCACAAAAGTAATTATAAATCCATTGTAATAAGTAAATGAACATCACACTTACATCCATAACATCAAATATGCTTCCATCAATATTCACATAATAATACCAAAGTTTACATCCATCACTTTTATTGCATAAATATACATCATTCCATGAGTACATAATTACATCAATACTTCCCAACATACAACAGGAAGGATATATCAAAACATGATATGATACAACTGAAATTATTACATCACATAACATCAATGCTATCACAAGATATAGTGCAACATTTGGAACCACTGAATAAGGTACATCATCCATGCTCACAAGCATCAACTGGGAACCCAATGGAGTGCATATCACATTCCACCTAACCATGTGGAACCCTAAGGTCCACCCCTCATGCTAGGAGATGACAATAAGGATCCATTATACAAGTAGTCAAGCAAACAAGGCTAACATGACTCCAACATATAGAGTACACAAAACAACACATAACAGTGACACCGTTTCTAGAGGCACACAAAAATCAAAGGGGAACACAAAACAAGGGAATGCTAGGTTTCTAGAGGGAAGAGTGACATCACATGGTATCATCATGGGTTATCCTGGCAGTCTGACCACTCTACTAACTCTAGACCCTGGCCCCCAAGTGATACACATGCGGAACTACACCATCCTTTCATGGGGACAAGGCTGTCTTGTAATACCCCTCCTCTTACTATTTGGATTTATTATCTTTCTATGCGTTCGTTTGTTACTTGTGAATATGATGGTACTGTTATTGTGTGAGTTGGATAGTTAGACATTTGATGATGTTGTTATTCCATTAGTAGACTGTTGGTGATTATGTTTATACACTTGAGGATTTGATTATTTCATATGATGTTGTGGTTGGTAATGTTAGTTGATTTTCAGAATTATGATATGATGCAGTGATTTAATTAGATATGTTATGAGATGATTGTTAGTTAGAAATGTTGATTTATTGGTTATATTATAATTGTTAGAATAGGTGTGATGAAGGACAATATGGCATCACTCGTTCGCGAGTGCCCTGCTCTGTTGCGATTCCTTCTCACAATGTAGTACTTCAATTTAATGCTTTGATGATTATATATATATGTATGCACATGTACACAACTTCGTTTGTATGCAGGATTTGCAGGTATAAGTCTCGATTCCACCTGCTTCGGCAGGACAGGGCGAGCACCAATAACCCAACGGTTAAATGTTGAAACAGAGGTGACGATGAAGTCCTCCTGTCCCATGATGTCAGGTCGTCTCGTTGATTTGGTATTGTTCATTTTTGTAATTGTCGTCATTTGTGGTTTGTGTTTTGTATTTTGTCGTCTTTTGATTAATGTGGTATTTTTTAAGTTATGATTATTTAATTGATGTTGATATTTTAAAAGTTGTGAATTAGTTAATTAAATGTGGATAATAATTATGTTTTTTAATGTTGATTTAATTGTATGAAAATATTTAAATGTTTTAATTAATTTTTATAAAATCATGTGTTTCAATTAAATAATAATTAAATATTAAATGTGTTTTAATTATTCTAATCAATTATCTGGTGGAGGATAATTATTAGAATAATTTATTTAAATTAAATAAGTAATGTGATGTGCAAGAAAAGCTGCAAAAATAGAAATTAAAACAATAAAACAAATAAAAGAATGAAAAGATTGTGAGAGCCAATAAGAATACAGATTTGAGTAAAAAGCTGGCTTTTAAAGAATTGTTTTCTTTTATGTTGATTTTTAGAGTTTTTGTGAGAGATGCACAATATATTTTTATTTTAATTAAGAATTTTGGGAAAGTTTTGGGGACACACATAGAAGATTAGGGATTGAGAAGTTGCACAAGTTATTAGGTATTTTTGAATCGGAAGAGAATGGGGGGTTTTTTGGATCTTTTGCTAATTTTGAAGAGAGTTCTAGAAAGGGTTGGGATTCTATTACTAGTTATTTTGGAGTCTTCTGAAAGGGGATCGGATTCGAGTTCGAGCATAGAATTTTGTAGAGCAGATTTTGAAGCCGGAACAAGGAGCTTTGCGTAGAGGCCATCAAATTCAAGCAGTCAACAGTGGATTTTCGAGAGCGCAGGACTCCAGGGTCCACCTCCTTCTTCCTTGTTTGTTTTACATATGTAGGGAAAAGAACACAAATGTGTGTTAGAATCAATCTTACTTGTAAAAGAATTTTTGTTTCTGAAAAGTAGATAAGTTGAATATCTGCGAGAAAACTTTTGAAGAAACAGTTGATAACAAATTTTATTTGATGGAAATCCTCAATTTGTCTATAGTTGATTCTTTGAAAACAAATGTAATGTGACTTCATGCTATAATTATTTAAACATATGAATATATATATATATATATATATATATATATATATATATTATACTCTGCTTAAATATGAATGTAATTGTTTTCCCTCTATATTGTATTTACTCTGTTATCTTATACATATATATACAAGTAATATATATATATATATATATATATATATATATTATATATAGATATAGATATATATATATATATATATTATATATATATAGATATAGATATATATATATATATATAAATCTTTTATATATATATAAGTATTTGTAAGTTATGCTGGTATCTGTTGAACTTGTGCGTCGGCCGAGGCCGTGTTTTCGTCAGAAATTCGCATTGAAAAAAAAAGGGGATAATAATATATATGAAATTTTGATTTAAATTGTTTTTAATAAAAAATATATTATATATGAAAATTAGATTTAAAATTGTTTTACAAAAAAGAATATTTATATTTATGTTATTTATTGGGGCAAGGGGAAGGACGGCGGAGGCCGTACCTCCCCCTCTCCCCACAGCCACGGACGGCTGCGACAGCAGTCCGTAGACTGCTGTGCGCAGCAGTCCGTAGACTGCGCGTACAGCAGTCCTACGGACTGCTGTGCAGTCCGCCACTAGTAGCTGTACTGCGTGGCCTGTGCATTAATTAAACTTTGTTTATTTTTAAGTTTTTAAATTTTAATTATATATATATATATAAATATTTATATATATATATATATTTATTTATATATATATATAAATAAATATGTATATATATATTTATATATATATTTAAATATATTTAATTATTTATTTTTTATTTTTTTATTTAATATATATATTTATGTTTTTATATGTATTTATAAATTTAAAAAAATATATACATAAATATAATGGACTTTATAAATAAAATTATAATCATTTTATGTGATTTCATTAACTCAAAAATAGATTATAATTATTTAATTTTTAATGATATTTTTTTTATATATATTTAAGAATATAATTTTGTATTGGAATTAAAATATTCAATGTTGGTTATATTCAATGAATTTTGATATATTTAAAACGACACTGTTATTATTGTTTTGGTTAAGTAATTTGTTAGGCAAGAATTAGCCTTTAACTGGGATTGTGCATTTTGTTGAGACAATTGTATTTAATTACAAAATCGGGATTGAAATCAACTTAATGGTACAACCTTGCGAATGTAATCTCTATTTGGGGAATTAATTATTAAAATTTTTGTTTAGTAAAATAAAATTAATGTATTATTTTTATGTACATATAATATATATATATTTGACGTTCTTTGGTTTTATGAATTAAATATTTTGATATGGAAATTATGGTTTGATTTTAGGCAACAAATTACATAAATGTTGTCGAGCTTGTGTTTCTTTATATCATTTCAAAATTGGGAGTGTTTTGTGTAATTGAGTTAATCGTTTACTTTAAGTTACAAATTTATGTGGTCTGGTTATCATTTTCCATTTAATTGTTGTAACCTTACTCTTCGATGTGGGAACCCTATTGTTGATTTTGTAATCCTTGTTCCAGAGGCTTGTTATGTTAAAATGTTATTCTCGGCTTGGTTATGCTATTAGAGTTATTGGTTTTATGTTAGGAAGGGTTGACGGTTTGTTAAGATTTTTAGTTATGAGATATCACGAAAGGGTTAATGCCTCGCATGAGCCTGTTTTAAGTATTATGCTTTATATGTTTTAGTTCAACCCTTGCCTAGTTTTGATGATGCTAGGGGTCATAGGGAGAGTGGCTCTTCGTGGGCGTCGGCGCCTCGGGTAAGAGGAAGTGCCAGGGGAACCCACGTAAGAGTAGTTAAACAAGTGATAACCTAAAAATAGAATTTAGGGGGGATGGGTAGTAAAACATTAACAAGATAATGATGAAGCCTCATCCACCTGTTAGTGCTAGCACAGACTAAAGGGGACCGAGAAGGCCGTGGTTGGCAAGGTCGTTGCCTTGTCATCACGAAAGGTTAACGACTTCGCATGAGTAACCCTATGGAGCAGCGCCTTGAGATAGGCTGTCAGGAGAACCATAGATGGAAGCGGCACCTTAACTTGGTTGTTTGGAGAATCCATGTAGAGATGGAGGTGGCACCTTGTGATAGGTTGTCTGGAGAATCCATGTGAAACCATACAATGACACTCTCCACTAGACATCCTTGTTCTTGTTTCTTGTCACCTCTAGATATTGTAATTTTTATGTTGTTCTGATTTTAGGGCTAGGGAATCCATAGATGGGTGTTGGCGCCTAAGTTGGAGGAAGAGCCAGGGGATCCCATGAGAGCTATGCAATGACCCTCCCCACTTGACACCCGTCTGACTGGTTGCTTGTTGCCTATGGAATGGTGTATTGAATGGTTGATTTAGAGTTTTTATGGAATCGTGTCCTTTTCATTGGTTTTGATTTATTTGGAGATGTGTTTTGGGTGTTGGTTAGGTTCTTTTGGTTATTGTATCTTGTGATGTCTTTGATTCTTGTGAATTTGTCTCATGATTGTAAATTGGTGGTTTTTCATGTTATTGTGATGAGTTCTTAGTTTAACTTGTTATGTTTTGTGAACATTGGTGGTGGTTCATTGTATGCTTGTGATGTACTTGTTTTGTATCATGTTGTTGTTGAGTCGGTTTGACATTCATGGTCGAGTTCACTTCCTCGTCACCTCTAAGCATGGGGGGTGAGTTACTTGTAATTCACATGGTTGGGTGGAACGTGCTCCGCACCCGTTGGGTTCCCCATCAGCTTCTTGTCTTCTCAGCTTTTCTGCATTTGGAGTTGTACCTGTAATCACTTGTATTTCAGAGTTCATTGTTCTTGTAACAATCCCACATGTTGGGAAATTCAATGTAATTCATTTATCAAGAGATGTAATGTAATATTAAAACAATGATGTAATAGTTAGGATCATTTGTAACTCTATTGAGAGATTTATCATGGATGTAATTATGTGATGTTTATTATTCTCGCATCATGGTTATTGGATGTATCCTTATCCTTGGTTATCATTATAAATGATTTTGTTGTATTCTTTATCTTTATTCTGTTTAGTTGTTGTGATGTAACCTCGCGTGCCCCAGATAACCAAGTGTATTAATGCTATGTGTAATGCTATGTGGTTATGGTTTAATGATATTGCATGTTTACTTTTATTGTTTTAAAAAAAATTTATCTGCGTTATGTGTGTTCTCTGGGGTTTGCACGGCGGGCATTACATGTCTAGTCATGCCAATGAGGATCTCTTGGTAGCCACCTTGGCCCCGACATCTCCAATGGCCTTCCCAACTCATCCCGAGCTACTAGCACTCTGGGTTGTGAGTGGAGCAACAACAGTTATCTTATTAATGTGTGAAGAACCCATCCCAAGATTAATTAATTACATTTCATCACTTGTTTAATCCAACTCTTAATGGGTTATCCTAGCAGCCACTTGTGGGCCCCAACCCCCACTTGAGAGTCACTCCCCCTACTAGCCCTAGAAGACCCAAACATCAAACAAGGTAAAGCCATCTTGCACCAATTACAAAATACACATGAACAAACACAGAGTGAGGCATGGACCATCTTGCACCCAAAAGCCAACCATAATAACAAGAAAACAATTTAGGCTAAATACACTCATGAACACAATCCAAGTACAAAATTAATCCACTTTCAAAATGACAAAAAACATGAAAACAAAACTCAATCTATTTCCCCCAAGCCTCTATAATTCTCTCAAAAAATATTTGGAACAAAAAGCTCCCTCCACAAATAATCAAAATCAACTTAAGCTCCAAGATCGCATGCATAATTCATCACAAGGAAACAATCAAACATTGCAACCACACAACAACCAAGCAATCATGAACAACTCCATAAATAAACATCACTTCCACATTTAATAATACTCATTTTCCATATTCAAGGCACACACATTGTCACATTATGTAGTGCCCCTCCATATTGGCCTTTCTGAGTGTATGAGTAAGTGTTTATTTGTGATTTCATTGTTATTGTGTTATTGAATTATGTGGAAAACTTAATAGTTTTATATGGCCTTGTTTAATTAATTAATTAAATTAAAATTTATTTACAAAGTAATTTAAATAAAGTTAATAATTAAATAAATTAATGAAATATAAAGGATATGGTTTGTTAATAAATAATTAAATTTAAATTGCTTTGTTAAAAGTAAATATGTTACTATTAAATAATTAGATTAAATTGTTTTGGTAAAAAGTACTATTTTAAATTATATTTTAATAATTGATAATTTATTATCATATGAAGATAATCATTTAAATATGGTAAAATAATATGATTTTAAATAAATCTAGAAGATAAGATTTTTGAACTGATGTTAAAACAAGTGAAAATAGAAAAAGATGGACAAAAGACAATGTGTTCACATGCACGACTTCAAATGGATTGTCAAATAGGAAACTTGTCAATTTTGTTGATTTTTGGTTTCGAAAGCGTATCTCATCTTGGATTTTTATTTTGGGTAAAATAAAACTCTTTTTGTTTTTTAAGCATCCTCATTTTTCTTTTGAGAAATGTTTTTTATATCATTTAATTTTGTAAAAGAAGAAAAATTTCTCTGCAACAATAATTTTGAAAAGAATATGGTTTTGTTGGAAATTCATTGGGGATTGGGGAGAAACTCTGTGCAATTTGGTGGTTTGATTTCATTTTGAATTCACAATTTTGGATTTGGGGGATTCGTGGCTGTAGACTTGGAGCTCGGCATCATATTTCACAGCAAAAGCAATAGCATTTTGGATCTAGGTTTGTATTTCCCTTTCGAAATTGATTTTTAAACTTGAAAATGAATGCTTAAAATAATACTCTAGAAACAATTGTTTGTTAACTTGTTTTCTAAATTTAAACCATCATTGATTGCTTCTTTCAAAAATCTTCGTTGTATTCACTATAAATTTGATGGTGCAGATTTATTTCTTTCAGTTTGCTTCATTTTGTTTTACCAATTCTTTCCACCCAATCTTTGCATTTGTTTTAAACGATGAGAATAGCTTATATCTCTAGATCGATTCTTCCTAAAACAAATCAATTATTTTGAATTTAACAACTCCAATATTCTCCAACCAAACATTGTATTTGTTAAATAGAAGGATTAGTTTTATTTGTTTGCGCATGTGTTCCTGCTATGATAATCTTCCTTCCCTCTTTGTGTTTATTTTTTTGTTTGTTGTTGCTGGAGTACTTTGTTGTGTATTCGACATGATTTCTATGCAATTGAATTTTATAAATTATATGTGGTTGGATTTTCATTGGAATCCCTTCCACCTTCATATCCATGTTGTTTAGGTCTCCATTCTTTCATCTTTTGCGTTACATTTTATGCGTAGCCTACAATCTTTTTGCAAGAGCCAATACCTCTTAGCGTTTTGGACTGTGGTATTCTTTGTTATTGCGTCATTCATAACTCTATTTATACAAATTTATTTGTTGAGAAATTTAAAGGGTTTCTTGATTCTATTGATTTCTAAGTTTTATCTTAAAATCTCAAAAACCCAGATTGTACTTTTTGAGATATGATTGAAACACGAGGCTATTGTCATGGTTGCAAATAAATTTTACATTTATTAGGTAGTTGAAATATTAGATTAATTAGACGAGTTAGATTATTTCTAGTAATTAAGGAATGTTGAATCATTATAATTATAATTGCATCAAAGTGTAGATGTCCCAATTATGTATGTAAAGTGATTAAAGAATAACAAAAAATGCAAAAATATTGTCATCCATAGATGTTTTGTTTAGTTGATCTTTTTATGGATTATTTGTGTAATTTAAATGGGTAAGTTGTAAAACTATTTAGTTCTGCAATGCCCCGTCTTATAACCTAAGGAATGTTACAATTGTGTATAAAGGTGAAATAATTTTTTTTTTAAGTTTTAATATTAACTTAATTAGTTGCATACATTCACTAAGTTACATGACGTTACACTACTTGAGTTTCCATAGACGACTTTAGCATATAGCATTGCACTTAATTAATTAACATAAACTTAAGTAAACGTTGCACATCATTTGAAATTCCATTCAAGATAGTTTAAAGTACAAATATGATTTCTTACATTGCATTTGATAAGATATTACAATAATCATTTAGCTAATGAGGTAGATCAATAATAGTTACAATTTACATTTTACAAATGTTCACCTCATAAACAATTGAGGGATGTTTCAATACAAAATTTCAAATAATGCAATAACGAAAGTACACATATGTATCCAAGTACGAGCTCTCCATCCATGAAGCTCTCGTTACCATGATCATAAATTGGGGATCCAACGGAGTAAGGTGCATGTTCCACCCAACCATGTGGTACCCGTAGGTCCACCCCCCATGCTAGGAGATAGTAATATGGTTACCTAGACATAACCTATTCACCCTAGACACAAGTACATAACTAACTAATGGTTACATTGCTTCCAGATTTAAGACAATCAAATGTGCTAAGTATACAAGGTTAATTGTTATTTTAGGTGGAGTGTCATCACAATGTTGCAAAGGTTACCCTAGTGATTCTTCCTAGGTTCCGGCCCCCCAAACTTGGGTTACCTTGGTAACCTCTTATGAAACCCAGCCCCATTTGCAAACTATTGCGGAATCGAATATCTTTTAAGGTAACAAGATATCGGTTTTCCATTCCAGGCCTTCTCATCTTATACTCAAGACTGTACTAGCTCTAGAGTCAATAAGCGAGGCCTAACCATCTTATTAAAGATTTTAATTCTAACTACTATGTTGTTTAGTTATCACTGACTTACTAACTCTTTGTAAGTTACCCTGACACCACTTTGTGTGTCAGCCCTCACACAGAGCCACTCCCCTAAACATAACAAAGGTATACTAAGTTCTCTAACTAGGGTAAATAGAGTGCACAAAAATCAACATATAATACCAGATATACCACAATGGACATCACAACCTATTCATAAAAACCAGGTGTCTTAACCATACAAAACCAAGTGCACTACCCTAGTTTGTTCAAACACATGAAACCATTGTAAAATTTAACTCCCTTAAAAAGACTACAACTGGAAGACTTGAAATCACATAAAAATCTCCATTTGCCCAATAAAAAAAAACACAATTTTAAAGAAATTCAAGAAATATAAAGATCTAATATTCGGATTTACTAAATCCATTAATTCAATAAGAATTAGCAAGAAATTATAATTACTTGATTGTGATTCTTTTCTCATACAATTAAAATAAGTTATGTCATCTAATCTAATTTTCACTTTCTGAATTTCACATAATGAAATAATCATCAAATTATCAGTAAAATATTTCATTTAAATTAAATCAAATTTTAAAACACCCTCTTATAAGTTACTCCAAAATAAAACAATCACTTAAATAATTTATTTAAATAATTATTTTATTTTACTAAATATATTTTTTAATCATTATTTCAAAAAGTTTTAAATAAAATTTCTATAAAATATCAAACTTATATAATATATTATAATATTATATAATATATATAATATATTATAAATATATTATATATAAAATATATATTAAAAATATATTATATTGAATGAAATCAAAATAAAATAAAATTAAAAATTTAGTTTCATGCGATTTAAATGGTTACAGGACATAATAACCCGGCCAAAATAACCCTGGACAGAATAACCTGGTCATAATAACCCAGGGACAAAATAACCCAGGGTCATAATAACCCAAGCCAGAATAACCCGTGGTCAGAATAACCCATGGACAAAATATCCCCATGAGAATATAGAGAAAGGAAATTTTTTTTATAAATTACATGTATGTTGCTAAAAAAACTTTATTATTCAAATTTTCAATTAAAGTGTCAAATTATGAGCTCGATGCCTCTTATATAATCTAAAATGTTATGGTTGTCATAACCATCAACCAATATTTTTAGTCTTACTTTGATTTCACGGTATTTTTTTTTGCTTGGTTGCCCAGTGTATCTAGCCATATATTTCTCTATTCTATTCTCTTGGAGACTCGTTCCCTTTCATTGCTTTGATGAATTTCTAGACTGAGTTGTGTGATGCTTGAAGCCATTCACTAAATACTTTGTGTCATCCCTCAATAGTAGTATTGGTTACGGGAAGATCATCTTGAGTAGCTGAATAGCAATTCCACATTATGATTGGAAACTTGGGTGATTGTCTGTTGCCTCTTTTGGTTAGTCTGCCAATCCATGTTTCTTCAAAATAATCAATTATGGGTTGCAGGGTCTCCTCATGTTATGTATAATAACGAGATTTTTGAAGTGTTTCAAATGCATCAATTATATCTATCTGAGGCACGAAAGCTAATGCAACAAGTTTCTTGATCTCATATGTAAATACTTCATCGGCACTGTAACATGTTTGACCCTTCTTCCTTTCTTTACATCTCTTAATTCTACCACTTTATATATATTCTTAATGCCTTTTCATATATTTTCATAATAACTCTTAATCAACTTATTCCCACAAAATTTCCTTTATTTTTATAATTATTTACCATTTTATAGGTTATTTAAGCATATTAAAGGTGTTTTAAGACTATTTTAGGAGTATATAATGCATATATGGTCTTAAAATGACCTAAATAGCCTCTATGGTGCCTCACAATCATATTTATAATTTATTTTATGTCATTTCTAGTTTACTAGCTTGATCTAAAATGACCATGGGTTATTCTGTCCATGGGTTATTTTGACCACGGGTTATTTTGTCCATGGGTTATTATGACCCTGGGTTATTTTATCCTTGGGTTATTTTGGTCGGGTTATTCTGTCCAGGGTTATTTTGGTCGGGTTATTATGTCCTGATACCAATTTAAATAAATCGCAACCATTTAAATTGCAACCATGCTACGTTGCAATCCCTATAGGGAGTGGTTGTTTCACAGCCTTCCCCAAGGGGTTGTAGAATGTGTGCAGCACTGGGCGCTGCCCACAGTCCACATCCCTTATGGGGTGGGCTGTGTAGCCCCCATTTCACAAATGTAAACAAAATAAAATTCTTCTTAAAATTATTTTTGTTCGCCTGTACGGCAACTGTGAAACTTTGTTAATAATGTTTTTTTTTAAAACAAAAATTTCAATGATGAAATTCGCCCAAGCGGTGATTTCATAAAATATTTTTGACAATTCCTTATTCAAAACCCTCGCCCGTACGGCGATTTTCAAAACAAAATTCATGTATTTATAAAACAATGACTTCACAATGCAATTTATATATGAAGATAAATAAATATATATATATATATATCTACTAAATTCAAATAGGGTTTTACAACAAAGAAATAAAGAAATTTCTATAGGGTTTCAATGGGGAAATTGGGGAAATTATCAAATTTCTTCAGGGTTCCAAAAGAAAGCATGCACAAAAATTTCCATTCAAAATTCAATTTACCCCAAAGGTTTTAAAATCCATTTTCCATTAAATGATTTCCCCTTCACTAATTTAAAAATATTTTCCACAGAAAGTATGCTACAAAAATTCTTCTGAAACCAACAAATTTTTACAAAACAAGAATACAGTGAACAAATTTCTTTGCGAGAAGTATAGGGATTTAAATTAAACATAATTTCTTTTCACAAACATTCCTTTTCATAAACAAACAAAATAAAATATCACAAGGAAAATACATGTTTCCCTTTGCTTCCAAAAAAAATCTGTCTGGAGAAGAGCTTTGCCTGTAGCTTCCAAAACTTTTCCTGAACACCAAATCCCAATATCCAAAACAGAGAACTTCCACAAATATACAATAGTACCAAAAGGCATAAGCAAAAATTTTAACAGAGCACTAATATTTTTCCTATGAAGAATAGAATAATCTTCTATATTTTCCCAGATCCAAAATAACCTCTGAGAAATTCCTCAACCAAAAAAAATAAATTTAACTGGCACACTTGTTGAGAAGAAGAAAATATCTTCAACTACTTCTCGGCAATCTTTCAAGATTTGCATGTATTTAATTTATTTAAAATTTTCCAATTTTTTTTAAAAAATACAAATTTATTTAACAATTAAAAATGCCATTTCCCAAAATAATTAATTTAAAATTAAATCCATTCACATAATTAAAACAATTTTAATTTTAATTATTTATTTATTTAATTAAATGAATTTAATCTTAATGATCAAATTATTTAACCAAACAAACTAATTAATTAATTAAATAAAATGTAAATATTATTTCTTTAACATTTAAAAATTAATTTAAATAAGAGTAAATTAAAGAATAATAACTATCATTAAAATTGACAAAATTTTCCTTCCAAGCAATTGATCCAATCAGGAACAAACAAGACCATCTATGATTCTGAACTAAAACTGATAATGTACTATGACTGGGTTAAAGACTAGACTAGGATGAACCATGCTACTACCTCCCAATCAACATATCCATTGAGTCTTGACATGCTCAGACCTGGATAATCAGGTGGAGTCAGTGTCATGTACTTGCAATCCTACAACCAAACAAATAACATGCATATATATATAATCCATTGTACAGGCACACCGTGCGGAGAAAATCATGGACATCACAAGGCACTCACAAGCAAGTGATGCAATTCCATTCTCCACACTAATACACGTCACATCAGATTGAAAAATTAAATAATAGTTAGTCCATCATAAACATATATATAGCAATCATCATCTAAAGGAAACATCTACGCTATATCAAAGCATGTCAGAAATCAATTATCACTATACAATGTATCATCAAATCACAAAGTGAATCCACTGTTGCTCAAAATCAGTGATCGTATATCCAAACCAAAGTACCAAAGTCTAACAATGTGAAAATATGCAAACAGAAACACAAGCATAAAGGGAGGGGTACTACAAGTTCTAGTTTGGTTATTGGATTAAATGGTCATTTGGTTACGTGTTTTGAACTTTGTGTTTGATTTAGGGGTATTGTTGCATGAATACATTCTTAAATTGAGAATGTCTCTAGGACTATTGGATTACTTGAGTGCTTGTTAATTGTGAGCTTGCTTTAAATAATGTGTCTCATGGTTGCAAAGTGTGATTGTTTCCTTGGGATGAATCATGTGTGTGATTCTATATTTAAGTTGTTTTTGATTACTGTGATAATTATCATGGTGGCTATGGATGGCTTGTTTGGTTTTTGAATTGAGCTATGATTCAGTTGATTACTTTTGTTGTCGTGAAGGTTGGCTTTGTTAAATTTGTTTATTAGCCAATTTGTAAGGTTGTTAGGTAATGAGTGGATGGGTATCTTGTGAGGAGAAAATTGAGGTCTCCCTTGGATGCCCTGTTGGTTGTTTTACTATTAATTATTGAGGTTGATTTGGATTTTGAGCTCTTTTTGGTATTACCACTTTGATGGAGAAACCGTTGTGTTAGTAATTTGTTAGTCTTCTAGAGGTTAGAGGGGAGTATGTTTTTTACTTGCATGAGTTGGTATGGGGGTTGGGGATCCGGTGAGGCTACCTAGGTAACCCGAGATGGGGGTCAACAACTTAGGAAAATTTTCATTGGATAACCCATATCAAGCCATGAGTGTTTACTTGAGTTTTATGTTGTTTCACCTAAAAGTGGGTGTTTTCATGATTTTGACATTTTGATAATGGTTGATTTTTATACTTGGATAGTGTTTATGTGGGTTTTATACTTGCATAATGTAAATTGTTTTATTATGAAGATCTTGAGGGAGGTGTTGCATGCCTTGTTTTATGTGCATGTTTATATGGCTTTGCTAGTTTGTGCAAGTTGGCTTACCTAGTTAGTGACTGAGAGTCTTTTGTTGTTAATAGGTGGAGTGGCTCTCAATGGGGGCCAACGCACAAAGTGGCATACAGGTAACTCATTGAGATTTTCCTTAATCAGTGATAACCTAATAATTAATTAGGGGGTTTGGGTAGTATCTCACATTAATCTAGATAAGTTAGCCTCACTCATGGCTCAAGTGCTCACTTAGGCTTGAGATGAGTGGGAAGGCCTGGAATGGAAAAGATCAACTATCTTGTCTTCTTGAAAGGTATGTTCATCCCACATGAGTGAGAATGGGGGTTGAGGATCGATTGAGGTTGCCAGGGTTTAACCAGTTAGGGGGCGATAACCTATGAAGATCCACATTAGGTAACTCATGTCAAGATTATGTGTTGACACTCCACCCTTTAGCAACCTTGCATGTCTATTGTTTCTCCCTCATTGTTCTTGTTCCTTTGGAAGTGGATGTTTCTTGTATTTGTAGTTGCTCTTGCTACAAGAGTCTTGTTAGCCATTATTCACTTGACTATTTTAGTTGTGGGTCCTCCTTGTCATCTCCTTGCACGAGGGGTGGGACTTAGGGTCCACATGATCGGGTGGAACATACTATGCACCCCATTGGGTCCCTAGCCGAAGATCGAGATGCATGGAGATGTACCATTTACAGTGACTCCAGAGTTGTACCAGAGTTGGATCCAGTCTTGATGCTTTGTATTTGTACATTTCAGTTGTATTATTCCATGTTATTGTACTATCCCGTTAATGTTAGGAAGTACTATTGTATTGATGTAATTCTTGAAACAATGTATCTTCTTTTATAAATGTAATGTATATTGATCATTGTATTACTATTTGGTTATTGATTCATAGTATGTGATCCTTATTGGTGTTGTATATGTGGAAATATTTATAATTAAATTCAGAAGTGTGAAGGATGTAATGTAAAGTAACATAGTTGTGGTTAGATAATCATCGTTATGGTTTTGGGGATGATGTTAGAGATATTCAAATGTAATGCAGTCATATTACCCCAAAAGATTAGTTAAGTGATTGTATGTATGATTTAATACTAGTGATATATGTTAATGTACATTTGTTATTTGTTTACTTTAAAAAAAATTGTCATAAATGTTATATTTTTTAGTGTCCTTTGGGGTTGCGTGGCGGGGCGTTACATATTATAATCATGAAGACAAGAATTATTTCAACTCTCTTTATACTCATTAACCTAATCACTTAATCCAATCACCCAAAACAATTATACATATCCTTAAGACCAACTCCAAACCTTATCATATAATCTCTCATAGAAAGCTAGTTTAGATATCCATTTGATTATATCAACCCAAAATACCACTGCACTTTATAGACCCTTTTGTTGAACTTATTGAATAGGAAATGAATTAATTATTAATTGTAAACTAATAATAGACCCATTTGATTATATCTTTATTGAAATGTAAGCTAATCTAGGATGAACTAATGGACTCCAAAATTAGAAAAGAGGAGGTTCAAACAATAGGTTCACCAAAATAAAATGAAGGATTTTGGTTCCCAAATCCTTCTTGAGTTCATTTAGGGTATTTCACCTAAAGGATAGAGGAATGGGTCCAAAATGCACAATGTTTCAATCAAGATTGATGAATGAATGGATGGGAAATGGATGTGAAGTGTGTGTGGAAGTGCTTAAATGATTACAAATGCAAATTAATGAATGTAAACTAATCTAATGCAAGATGCTAGAAAACATAGTGTCGATTGCAAGTATGAACTAGAAACTTAAACAAATGAAAACAAAAATTGATAAGACTAAATAGAGTGCACCTAGAGGTATATTGATGTTACTGGAAGGTTCTGGAATGTCTCAAAAAACACTGTTAATGACCACTAGGACTGATTCACCATGCATGGTGAATTAGTCCTGCTTCTGATGAAAAGTTCTGGAAACAGGTTTCAAACTGCCAAGAGATGAAATCTAACAAAATCAACTTTTCAGGCCTACAGGTGGAACTCATTCGACATGGGTGGTGAATTATTCTACCTACAATAATTTTCAAAATTTTGGAATTGATTCTGTATAACAAGATTTTCACTTCTGCTTTCGACAGGTGTATGCTTCTGAAACTATCAAATCCGGATCTGAAAATGACTTTTTGTTGATTCTTTGACTTGTTGAATGAACAAAGAGCTCTGAAAACTTTGTAACTTGATCTTCAATGATTTCTATACTTCCAAGACACCTAAATCTGCAAACACACAAGAGGAAGAGGATAAATGTTGATTGTTAGGGCATAGGGGGTTGTCTTGGTCAAACCCCATTTAGGTAATTAAACCAAAATGATGAAAGAATAGAAGGAATCATGCAATAATGGAATGAATTACCTTACCATGATGAATGATATTGAAATTTTGCAACATGTAGAATCAACCCTTGAATGTCTTAGAAAGCTCAATGAATGACTTGTAATGTGAAAGCCCTTGCTTAGATGAGATTAGGAGATGTGAAGAAGATTGAGATATGAGATGATAGATTAGAAGAAGATGTCGAAATGAAGTGAAAATCACTCATTTATACAATTCTTGTTCCTTAGTATCCGTTCATACCTCATCACAGGCTGACATCAAGTGATTTTGAATAAAATCCCGAAAGGAAATTTGAAATATTTTGAATTTGAGGCCAAGGGGGACTCATTTTCCACCCATGGTGAATGGATCCCACCTAGGACCTAAAAACATGTGTAGGGAAAAATGTTGTATTTAATGTTATTTGTTAGGATAACATTCAAAAATATGCTTACTTAAGTCATATGAGGGCATAAAGGGGCCAAATAAAGCATGAGAAAGGTGTAAATAGTGGAAACATACCTAGAAAAGCATGAAATCTTGTTACAATACTTTACAACACTTCAAAATAGGACTTATTTAGTGATGGAAAGGTTATTTATAGGTGAATTGTAATAAATAGAGTCTAGAAGAATGTAGAGATGTTTTACAACACTTCATAACACCTTCACAAGATGTCATTAAAAGAATTTTATTTAGCTTTCAAGTGTCCAAGAACTAGTGTGGATGCATAAAAATGTCTCACAACACCTGAATCAAGGCCTCATTAAGTCCACTTAATCTCATGTCAAGCAAAGGGTACTTTTTTCTATGGCACAGTATATATATAATTGAACATCTACCATAATGCTTATGCATCAAATTATATACATATTTGTTGCCAACTATCATAGCATAATCCAATTTAAATAAGTAAAATTCTACTACTTATTAAACATACAACATACAACTGAATTTAGGCTAAAGGTTGAGAGATTTACAAGCAAACAATGGCATCTATAAGCATTTGCTGAGGATAGTGAACTCCAAAGGCACAAACAAGCGGCCAGGGTAGAGAAAGTGGTGTACAAATCAAAATATCAAAAGAGATTGATGAAAGTTAGAGGAATTAAAAAGATACCCTAATGTAGTTGGATTGAATGCCATAAAATGGTGCATGATTTTTTGTGTAGGGAATAGATCACATCCACAGTTGCAAAAGAGTCGTGCAAGTTGGAGGAATTAGCTTGTGCGAAAGAAAGCAGCAATGTATTTCCAGATTCAAGACTTTTACTTAATGCTACAAGAGAGAAGGAGAATAGAATGATACAATTATCAACCACTCTATCACTATTAGAGTTGTTAAGAACTTTGAGTATGTTTTAATTGCCACACTACATCTAAATTCATCTCCAAGATTGTTGCAATAGAAATTGTTTTGGGAGATGTGAACCATTTCCATCATTTAGGGAGGTGCGATGCTCTTGTGGAGAATATTGGTGGTGCTAAATGGAACCATCTGATAAATGAGATTGCTCTATAATTATGAGCTCTATATTAGCTAACCAAAAATAATGAAGGTAAATTCAATATTTTTCCATATGGTGTGGGTACGTGAAAATGTGTATGTGAAGACAAGGAAAGCAAACCAATCCCAGAAGGGGATCACAAAGAAATTTCATATAAAATTCCATCATTGTAGATTAAAAGAGTGCATTGAAAAGACTTCTAAATTTTCAAACATACGCTAGTGGTTGAATGGTTGAGATGGCACAACAAGGACATAGCACAAACAAGCAAACTCTTTAATTCAAATGGATCTTATTAAGAGAGTTTTTGCATCTAGAAAAAGGATGCTATTAACTTCTTATAAATCACTTTCTAACAATGAGATAAAATAGAGATCCATGTAGAGGCTTGCATTTCAACACTCTGAGATCTGTGAGTATGAGAGGATTCAAAGTATGTTTCTAAGTTTAATGATTTATTCCTATGCATGAAACAAATCATGAGAATATCACCATTTTTTCTTCTGCATTGGTGGGATCATTGGGTTACTTTAGTGTTTAGCCTTAAATGGCATCAATAAGGAGAGGTCAAAGTATGATTCCACCTTAGTGCAAAAAAAGAGAGAAGAAATCAATTAAGGAAACCCATAAAGGCAAGATTAAGTTTTCAGCATGCATACACAAATCATCTCAATTACAAGAAGAAACATGCTTCCCTCAAGCATAAAAGATGTAAAAAGAAGTACCATATTCAACACTCAAATTCTATTGGCAAGGTGATGTAAATAATGTGGCCATGAGGAAAACATAATAGATTTATAAAAGGGAAGGAAGCTTACCAAGCAATTTTCAAAACATTGGAAGGTGTAAAGAAAACCAATATTGTGCAACCTATCCCAACATCTTCACTTCCCACAATAACATGAGAGAGAAAAAAATTGATGCAGGAGCATCCAGTGGTGTAAGTGCAATCTTGCATCACCCAAAAATAGTTAAATTTCAAGTTTCTTAGTTTTTTAGATGTTTTTAAATTTTTGGATACCCTTTTCGTCATAATGAAATTCCCAATTTACGGTTTTTATTTTCTATTCCTGGGTTGAAAGATATTGCAGTTTTAGTTTCCCAGATTTGCACCTGAAAATCTTCCAAGTTGGATTTGAGGCACTTAGAGCTCCTGGAATGGCCTTGAAACTTGCCAAAATTGACATAGCTAGTTTCAAGCGCATTCTTGACTTTGAGACCTTTCCAACGGTTCAAACGGTTCGCGAATTGGAGCCCCAGATCAAAAGTTATGGCCCCGGGAAGTTGGCGCACTTTCTAGAAGATACAATTGTAAATGTTCTTTTGAAATTTGAACTTCAATTTGTAATTTTTTGGTGCCAAACCACCTAAACTCAAATTTTAATGTTGTTTTGGCTCCAAACTAAAGAGGAGCTCTATTTATGGGTGGGTTTCTAATTTTTGGGTAACTTTTTGGGGACAAGCTCGCATATTGCAAAAGGGTTATTCTGTAGCTTTCTATAGCTTGCATGTGTTGTAGAACTTGGGGATTTTAGATCCTCTGCATGTAAAAAGCTCCATTTTCTAAATAATAAAATTATTCTCTTGTTTATGGGTTATTTTCTGTGTCTCGGGCTACGCCCTCATCAAAAATGGATGTACATGCATAGACCAAGTGCTTTGACAAGGCATGTGATTTTACATAAATATGAATACATGGAAAAAAGTGTTGGATCTAGACTTAGCACATGAACTATGGATGAAAGAACTGCATAATTTCAATCAAAAAATTGACCCAAGAAGAAATTTTTCCTATGATAAAGGTATGATCTGCAATAAAAAACTCCTCTGAATGGAGAATATGCATTTGTGAGAAGTTAAATGCATAACATTCTGAGCCAAATCATTACTCTAGGAAACCCACATAGTATGCTTCTTAATGAAACCTACAAGTAGCCATGATCTATGCATGCTAAAATACAAACACTTCTGTAATACGATCAAGAGATGAAAAGAGATTTAGGTAGTCTAGAAGAATGATACTTTCTAATTACTTCAACCTAAACTTCACAAATACCTCAAAGTGAAGGAAATATCCAAGAGGATGTTCATTTGGTTCGCTAACATAGCCACCCCTACTTGTGTTCCCATCGCCATTACTTCCTTTCTCAAAACTTTGTCTACGGAGGCCTCCCCTATGATCCCCCAATTAAAAATCCACAGAAAACAAATATCCTCCCAAATTTTCTTGCAGACCAAGTTTTTATTTTTGAAAACCAAAAATCAGTCATAATCCCCCTCATTTCCCAATAATTATCCCTTTTAACCCACAAGGAAGACTATTCCAAAAGAATCCCCTCAAGAATATAAAACACCTCCCTTATCTTCCCCCAAAAATATCCCCAAAAAGGAAAATTGTTTTGTTCTCAAAAACAAAAATCTAATTAAAACTTAAAAATATCTAATAAAACATCCACTTTCCTTTTCGACAATAGTTTGAAGTTATGCATGCTCTGCATGCAAAATATTTCTATCTTTTTAAATTATTTTAATTGTTTATTAATTGAAACATTCCAAAATAATATTTTATTTTAAATTATAATGTTTTGTTACACTTTTGATTTATTTTATTATTACCTTGCACTTATAAAATTATTATAGACCATAATCATTAATAAATATATTTATATATGTTTATTAAATACTTTTAATTAATAATTTAATTCAATAAATCAATTAGCAGAAAACAACATTTATCGAACATCATAAAGGGCCAATTATGGAGGGGAACAACATCCTCTCCCCTAGAATTTGATTTAATCCTATAAGTCACTAGGTTAGAATAAAACATAAACACATTAGTTTAAAATTTGTTAAAACATAAATACAAGCAACCTCAAATAATCAAGCAGACCAAATGTCAAGCAAGTACCTAAACTTTAACCAAGGTTGAGAAGCAGGAACAACTAACCATAGACATCAAATGACATTGACGATGTAATAGATTGGATACTCATCCTCCTCAAGGATGATGGCTAGGGTAGGGGACCTTTTGTCATCTCCATTTTCAACAACATTTCTATTGGGTTTTAGGCATGCTTAGACTTGACAGTTTAGGTGGAGCCGATGGCTGGTACCTACAATTTGCATTAGACAAACTATCAAATTATATATATATATCAAACAATCAAGCACACCGTGAGAGGAAATCACAACGTAGCAGTGTACTCACAAACAAGTAATGCTACACTATCCCTCCCACCAAGACACTTTAAACAACAATCCACATCAACGAATAACAACAATAACATCATAACCCATCTGCTACATATCTATCATCGAAGTTGATTCATTACATCAAAAATACTATACTTCCACAAAATGAAACAAAATTATGCACACAAGGCACACATTTTTCATTAAATATTCATCATTTACACATAATACATCCCACTTTATTCATTTTACAACACTAAATCTCATAACACATTATGTAAGCAACCATGATTTTATGCCTTCTCAAAAGAAAAAAACATAATTTACCACTTCATAAGCACAAAATTCCAAATTTAGCATACATTCCTCACATATACGTACACAATTTCACATCATTGGAAGTCACATCACAAGGCTAAACAAGGGTTAATGATACATTTCTGATAGAAATAATATTGGTGCATTGTGCACTACACCGAGGGTCCTATCCTTTCCACCAATTTTCTACACCATTAGACCATCACCACCAAGGGACAAGTCTTGGGTTGCTAAACGAGGACAACCAAAAAGAAAAAAACATAAACTCAAGAGTACAAACAACTAGTTCAACATAATAGACTCATATGTATCCAGAGTGCCCAATGTATGAACCTAGGCTCTGATACCAAGTGTAATGCCCTGCCACAAAACCCCAAAGGACAACACATCAAAATAATAATTATGACAATTTTTTTAAAAGTGAATCAACATTTAGTTCATACTATCAACTGACATAGAATGCAAACTACATGTACACATGTTCTAACTATGTCCTTTAGGGTACCATGATTGCATTGCAAACATACAATCCTAACATGTTCTAATCCAACATCAAAGATTAACCAGTCCACAAAAGTTATTATAAATCCATTGCAATAAGTAAATGAGCATCACACTTACATCTATAACATCAAATATCCTTCCACCAATGATCACATAATAATACCAAAGTGTACATCCATCACTTTTATTACATAAATATACATCTTTCCATGATTACATAATTGCATCAATCCATGAGCTTTATTGTTATATTCTGATCCAAATTGATGTTTCTATGGCTGCTACTCAATGGGAGTAGTCAGATGTGCTGATATGGGGTTTAGATCTTTTATGTGGAAAGGTAATGCTTACCATTGTCATTGATGTCAAAGCGGGAGAAGAGCAATGTGAAAAATCTTTCTAAGGAGAAGAGCCTTGTGGGGAGAAGAGTAGTTGAGAAGAAGAGTCAGTGTGTTGGGTTGATGGTATTTTCACATAATGTGTTGTCATCAATGCCAAAGGGGGAGATTGTTGGATGTTGTGGATGTGTTTTTGATATGTGGTTGTCATTGATGTCAACACTATTATCATTTGCTGTATTGAAGACTTTATATGTCGAGGATATTGAGAAAATTACAAAAGAAAGTGTTACAGGTTCCCAATGGAACTGTGTAGGTCATGAAGGCATCTTGTTCTGTACGTTGAAGATCAGCAGCTATGGACTAAAGGGTTTATTGTTGAGAGTATCTAGACCATCTACCAGAAGTTTCAGAGGTCCACGTGTAGATTTGATCGTGTTGTGGTCTGACAATATTTCTATGGTCTCTGTTAGTGTTCCTGAGTGAAGATTGTGTGATTATGATAATCTCATTTTTTTTGGATGCTTCTCTATTGGTTCCTAGTGTTCTTGGATATCTCTAGATCATTCTCTATCTTTTTGGTATATCCACATTGATTGGTGTGCTCGTGGGAAAATATTTTCTTGTGCACATTCGGGTTTTCATGTTTTGGGCTGACATGTTGGTGATAACATATTATGGATCCTTCAAAAGTAAAATTTGAATATTTGGCATGCTTGTGAATATTATTTTGGGTTGCATCATTGCTTTGGCTGACGATGTTTAGACCCAAATTGAAAATTTAATTGTAAATTTGGGCTGACATTGTAATTATGTTTTATTTTTTTTCTAGTTGACTAAGTTGATGTAATCCATGATGCGGATATATAAGAGTGACTATTTCATTGGTGTAAAGTGTTTTGGGTGTGCTCATATGTGTGTGTGTGTGTGAATATCATTCGATTGTAGAGCAGAGTGTGAAGAAGATCAAATGAAGTGTGAAGGAGTTTGAGTGAAAAGTAAAGGATTTTTCTATGCTTAATTGGAACTATAATTAGGCTTGTGCAGAAGCTATTTTCTCAGTTCGTACCCTCTGGATATAATCCTATTTTGTATTGTTGGGTAGTGAGCCCCTCTTGTATTTGAGTAGTGAGCTCTAGGCAATGTGCCTGAATGCATGTGCATTCTCCTACTTTTAATGGAGTATAATATTGTGGACTAAAATCCATCATGTTTTTTCCCCTAAAGGGTTTCCACCTAAAAATCTTGGTGTTCTCTGTCTCTCTGAGGCATTAATTGTTTGTGGTTAATTGCTTATTCATAAATCTATGATTAAGTTAAGTAAAGTTAGAAAAGTTTAAGTTTCTATGACAACTGATTCACCCCCCTCTCAGTTATCTATCCTTATTTTTCCAACACATCATCCATGATTATAAGCATCAACTGGGAACCCAATGGAGTGCATAGCACGTTCCACCTGACCATGTCGAACCCTAAGGTCCACCCCCCTGTGCTAGGAGATGACAATAAGGACCCACTACACAAGCAGTCAAGCAGACAAGGCTAACATGACTCCAACATATAGAGTACACAAAACAACATAATAGTGACACCTTTTCTAGAAGCACACAAAAATAAAAGAACACAATACTGGGAAATGAGAGGTTGGTAGAGGTAAGAGTATCATCACATGGTTTCATCATCGGTTATCTTGGCAGTCCAACCCCTCTACTAACTCCAAACCCCAGCCTCCAAGTGATACCCATGTGGAACTACACCATCCTTTCATGGGGACAAGGATGTCTATTCATTCCAATGAAGATCTCCTAGTAGCCATCTTGGCCCCGGCACCTCCAATGGCCTTCCCAACTCATCCTAAGCCTATAATAGCACTCTAGGCTATGAGTGGGGCAATAATAATTATCTTATTAATGTGTGAATAACCCATCCCAAGATTAATTAATTACATGTTATCACTTGTTTAATCCAACTCTCAATGGGTTATCCTGGCAGCCACTTGTGGGTCCCAGCCCCCACTTGAGAGCCACTCTCCCTACTAGCCGTAGAAGATCCAAACATCAAATAGGGTAAAGCCATCTTGCACTAATTATAGAATACACATGAACAAACACATAGAGCAAGGCATGGACCATCTCGCACCCATAATCCAACCATAATAACAAGCAATGCAACACTAAATATCCTCATGAACACAATCCAAGTACAAAATCAATCCACTTTCAAAATGACAAAAAACATTAAAAAAAAAATTCAAGCTATTTTCCCCAAGCATCTGGAAGTCTCTCAAAAACCATTTGGCACAAAAATCACCCTCCACAAATAATCAAAATAAACTTAAGCTCCAAAATCACACGCATAATTCATCACAAGGAAACAATCAAACATTGAAACCACACAACAACCAAGCAATCATGAACAACTTCATAAATAAAAATCACTTCCACATTTACTAATACTCATTTTCCATATTCAAGGCACACACATTGTCACATTATAATCATGAATACAAGAATTATTTCAACTCTCTTTATACTCACTAACCTAATCACTTAATCCAATCATCCAAAACAATTATACATATCCTTAAGACCAACTCCAAACCTTATCATATAATCGTTCATAGAAGGGTAGTTTAGATATCCATTTGATTATATCAACCCAAAATACCACTCCTCTTTATAGACCCTTTTGTTGAACTTATTGAATGGGAAATGAATCAATTATTAATTGTAAACTAATAATTTATTTATATTCACACAACTTAACAAATGATATTTTAAGGTGGTATCCATTCAACAATATAAGCTAGCTAATTTTATCTATGATGAAAATTTACATTAATAACTTAACTAATTATAATTAAATAAATTTCACTATTGAACTCCTTTATTTATTTATCTAATAAAATCAATTAATTACTAAGACGAAAATATTCTTTTACAAAAATCACAATATTTATACAAGCATATGCCCATATATGTACATACATATATATAAACAAAATGTCATTTCCTACTTTTCAATTTTCCAATTATGAGCAAATCAATCTCCTTATCAATTTTTTTCAATTTTATTTATCTATAATAATAACTTAATTATAATGACAATAATATCTTTTTACTAAACTTGCATTGCATGTAAAATATATATATATATATATATATATATATATATATATATATGTTGTTTTTAAATGCAATAATTCACATTATAAAATGATTACATCTATAAATATAAATATACATAAGTATATATATAATCGAATATCTACCATAATGCTTATGCATCAAATTATATATATATTCGTTGCCAAATATTATAGCATAATAGAATTTAAATAAGTAAAATTCTACTGCTTATTAAACATACAACATACAACTAAATTTAGGCTAAAGGTTGAGAGATTTACAAGCAAACAATGACAGCTATAATGCGTTAGATGAGGATAACGAACTCCTCCAAAGGCACAGACAAGTGAACAAGGTAGAGAGAGTGGTGAACATCTCATAATAGTAAGGAGATCGATGAAAGTTAAGAGGAATTAAGAAGATACCCTAATGTAGTTAGATTGAACGCCATAAAATGGTGCATGCATTTTGTGTAGGGAATAGATCATATCCACAGCCATGTAAAAGGTGTTGAAACAAAAGGCTCCTATTGTGGGCAAAGAATGAAACACATTACAGTGGAAGTGTATCAAGGGAAAGAGATAGACACACAAGGAGACATAAATATTTTTAATATTCTATTTCACTCAAAAAAAGATTACATTCAAAAACTGTTTACATATAAAAATATTCAAAGCAAAAGCTTTGTACACGTATACTATAGAAGTTGTGTGTTTTCCAGTGCACTGACGCTTCTGCACTACTGCTCCGTGTGGGATAGCTTCCAGCGCACGGGCACAAGGCTTACTAACTTCTGCTGCGGTAGATACTCCTGAACGTCACTATTCAGATGCTCCTGAACATTCCTTCTTCTGCTATGTTCTGCTGAACATTCCTTCTTTCTATCTCACCCAGAAAACCTCTATCTGCTTACTTGCACAGAATGTACATTCAATGCTCCTTTTGGCTTTTCAGCCAATACACAAAAAAATTGCCGCTTAAAATTTGAACTCACCTACCAATAATAAATTACTACTAGAATGCAATTATTGGACAACAAGAATGTCAGGCACGGCAGCGGGAAAAAAATCTGAGTTGATTTCATTTGACAGTGCATTTAATGCATCTGTCCATTGGCTGCTCAAGATTAATATTTCCAACACTCCCCCTTAATCTTGAGTCTTTCTGCTCTTCATCATTATTTGGAAACTTCCGGTGTAATACTTCCAGAGCAACTTCTGGAGCAAAGTTTCTAGTACAAAAGTTCCTGCTCTTCAACACTCTGCAAAACTTCCAACGCATCGCCATAAAAGTTCCGAAGCATCGATGAAAAGTTTTCGGCGCAAAAGTTTCTGCTCTGTAAAACTTCCGGCGCATCACCATAAAAGTTTTGGAACACCGGTGAAAAGTTTCCGGCACAAACCTGTTTGCCTTTTTTTTGCATTCTGGAACTGTATGCTAAAGTTTCGGCACACCTGCACTTCTCTATGTTTTCCAGAAATGAAGTTCTGGCACATTCCTGTACACCCAGCCTATATCTTAGGTACTCAAAAGGTTCTTTTGACAAAACCTTTGTAAAAATATCTGAGATTTGCTACTTTGACCTGCAAAATGTCATTTTAATTTCATTATTCTCAACCAATTCTCTGATAAAATGATACCTGATTTCAATATGTTTGCTTCTTCCATGAAATACATGATTTTTGGTCAAGGCTATTGATGAAACATTGTCATAGAAAATTACTATTCCATCCTCTTGTTCTTCTTTCAAATTTGCTAAGATCCTTCTTAGCCACATAGCTTGGCATGCTACTGCATTCGCTGCTATGTATTCTACTTCGACTGTGGATAAGGCAACAATCAGTTGTTTCTTAGAAGCCCATGAAACTACTCTTAAACCCAAGTGAAAAACATACCCGGATGTGCTCTTTCTATCATCCACATTTCCTGCCCAATCACTGTCAATGTACCCAACCAACTGAAATTTATTAGAGGCGGTATACATTATGCCATAGTTTTTTGTGCCATTGACATACCTAAGAATCCTTTTACCTGCTTGCAAGTGTGTGTCCTTAGGTTGCTCCATGAACCTAGAAATCAGGCTTACCACATACATTAAATCTGGTCTCGTAGCTGTCAAGTACATGAGGCTTCCAACCATGCTCTTATAGAGGGTTGGGTTAACATTATTGTTGCTGTCCTCTTTACTCAACTTCAGACCTGTAGTTGTTGGGGTTGGGGCTGCTTTGCTGTCCAACATCCTAAATCTTTTCAAGATTTGTTTGGCATATCTTGATTGTGAAATAAAGATGTCATTATCCAATTGTTGGACCTCTATGCCTAGAAAATATCTTAAGAGTCCTAAATCTGTCATTTCAAACTCTCTTTTCATGGCATCTTTAAAATTAGCAATGAGGAAATCATCATCCCCAGTAAATACTAAATCATCTACATACAAGACAACAATTAAAACCTTACCATTTGCTGCCTTGATGTAAAAAGTGGGCTCACCATCACTTTTGCTAAAGCCATTACTCATCAAGTATGAGTCAATCCTGCTATACCATGCCCGTGGAGCTTGTTTCAGCCCATAAAGAGCTTTCTTCAGCCTGTATACCTTGTGTTCTTTACCTGAAACTTCATATCCAAAGGGATGCTCCACATATACCTCTTCTTTTAAGACTCCATTGAGGAAGGTGGACTTCACATCCATTTGATAAACCTTCTACATGTGTTGGGCTGCAATTGCAATGACTGCCCGCACAGTCTCCATCCTTGCAACAGGGGAAAAAGTCTCATCATAATCTCTCCCAAATTGCTGTTTGTACCCCTTGACAACTAATCTTGCCTTATGCCTTTCTATTCTTCCTTTTGCATTACATTTGGTCTTATAGACCCATTTGACACCAATAACTAATTTTCCTTTGGGTAAATCAGTGAGCTCCCATGTCTTGTTCTTTCTATTGCATCTATCTCCTCATCCATGGCCTCACACCATTTCTGTTCTTTCATAGCCTCCTCAAAATAAGTAGGATCACTATGAGAAAATAATGCAAAATTTACACTCTCATTAAAAACTTCATCATACATTTCACCTTGGTAGATCTCCCTTAGACTCTTAGTCTTTCTTGGCACTAGGGAGGCGAGAGTGGGGTCTGAATTTTCGGAGCTACTTGGCTGCTGGCCTGATGAAGAAGTCTGCTGCTATAGGTTTCTGGAGCAACTTTCCTGTTGAAAGTTTCTAGAGCATCTTCCCTGCTGGAAGTTTCCGGAGCATCTTACCTGTTGGAAGTTTTCGGAGCTCCTTCTCTGCTGAGAATTTTTGGAGCTACTGCTACTATTTTTTGAACTATCAGCTTCCTGTAGGTTTCTAGCGCATCTGTGCTCTAAAGCTTCTTCATCCTTAAGGGGTATGGAGACAGAAATATCAGTATTGCTGTCAACTTTTCCATCCCATGACTCATTTTCTAGTATTTTCATGTCCCTACTGATGATTACCTTCTTGATGACCAGATTATATAGCCAATAGGCTTTTGACTCTGTACAATAGCCCAAGAAAATACACTTTTCACCCTTGTTGTCCAATTTCTGGCTATTTTCTTTAGGCACGTGTGCATAGGCTACACACCCAAACACTCTCAAGTGCTCAACTGACCACTTTTGTTTTGTGCATGCCTCTTCAGGGATTTTATCATGGACTACCTTCGTTGGACTTCTATTTATCAAATAAACAGTTGTTGCTATAGCCTCTCCCCAATATTCGATAGGGAGTCCCTTTGCTTTCATCATGCTCCTTGCCATCTCCACAATGGTCCTGTTTTTCCTTTCAGCCACTCCATTTTGCTGCGGAGTATAACTGGCTGTGAGCTCCTTTTTGATGCCATTTTTCCTACAAAAATTTACAAATTGATTAGAGCTATACTCTCCTCCATGATCTGATCTTAGGACCTTAATAAAGTGTCCACTCTCCTTTTCAGCCTGGGTCTTAAATAACAAAAACTTGCCAAATGCTTTAAACTTATGCTACAAAAAATAGACCCATGTCCTATAGTTGTAATCATCTATAAAGATCATAAAAAATCTACTTTTGCCAAAAGACAGATTTTGCATAGGGCCTACCAAGTCAGTATGCACCAACTCCAACGGTGCTCTAGCCCTTGTAGAGTTGCCTGAATTAAAAGGCTGCCTATGTTGCTTGCCCAAAATGCAAGCTTCACATCTAACATTAGGCTCTACGATTTTTGGCAAACCATCTATCATATTTTTCTTGGACAAAAGACTCAAACCAGAGTAACCTAAGTGTCCATACCTGAGGTGCCATAGCTTGAAGATATCTTGAATGGCTATTTTGAAGGCTTATTGTTGCAGGCCTTTTGACTGTGTTGAGATTTGCATCTTGAGAGGAAACATTTGATTCTGTGTCATTTGAACTACTGCCATAACTCTTTTGCTTCCATCTTTATCATAGATGATGCATTCCCCTTTCTCCATCAACACTCTATACCCATTTTGGACCATCTGTCCAATGCTCAAGAGGTTATGTTTCAATCCTGGGGCATAGAAGACATCATATATTTGTCTTTCATCACCATGCTTGGTTTGTAGGCATACCATGCCTTTGCCCATGACTGAACCATCTCATTGTTCCCCATTTTTATTTCAGACTTCACGCTGCTATCAATGGAGGCAAACAAGTCTTTGTTAACACTCATGTGGTTGCTGCAGCCACTGTCCAAGTACCAAACTTTAGCGCTGCTCTATTCTGCAAGGTTACATGCAATGAACAGTTGTGCCTGTCTTTCATTTTCAACCACATTTGAGTCAGCAACATGTGCATTATGACTCCCTTGGTCATGTTTTTTCCTGCAATCACTTGCATAGTGACCATACCTTTGATAGTTGTAGCACTGCACATTTCTTTTATCTTTTTTCTGATAAGAACTGCTGTTCTTTTTTCCTCCTTGTGAGCTGGTTGCCCCCTCATGACTGCTTGCTCGGGCTGAGCTTTCATCACCATCATTTCTACGTCTAGAGTTTCATCTACCACCTCTAGAGCCTTTTCTACCTCTCCCCCTTCCTCTTGCATTCGACTAAGCATTAAAAGCTTGCTCTTGGGAGGAGGTTATTGACCTATTTAGGCGCTGCTCATGGGTTTGTAGAGAACCCATCAGCTCATCAACTGACAAAGTTGTGAGATCATTTTCCTCTTCAATGGCAATCACCATCGGATCAAACTTTGTGGGAAGGCTTCTCAATATCTTCTCCACAATCTTCTGTTCTTCCAAAGTTTCACCACTTATCCTCAGTTGGTTAATCAAAGTGGCTGCCCTTGTGTGAAAATCTATAATGGACTTGTTTTCCTTCATCTGCATGGTCTCAAACTCTCTCCATTGCAGCTGGAGTTTGACTAATCTGACTTTCTCAAATCTTTTGCAATTGGTTTGAAGTGTTTCCCACGCTTCTTTTGCATAAGTAGCTACTGTTATTCGAGGAAAAATAGCCTCTATCAAGGTTGCCTCAATCAGACTTAGGGATTTTGCATCATTCTTCCATGTCTCCTTCAAATGGTTCTTTTGAGCATTGCTCAATGCTGTAAATGCAGTTGGGTCAGTCACATCTATGAACCCATTTGCAACTAACTCCCATAAATCATTAGCTATGAAAATAGTCTTCATTTTCTTTGCCCAGACATCATAGTTTCTACCATCAAAAACAGGTGGCTGCTGCCAGCTTCTATTTTCTCCTTCAGACATTTTTCTAAAATGGGGAAACTATGAAAAAACTAAGATTAAGATCTAAATCTATAAAAACTAACTACCCAATACACCTAGGGCTCTGATACCATGTTGAAAAAAAGCTCCTATTGTGGGAAAAGAATGAAACATATTACAGCGGAAGTGTATCAAGGGAAAGAGATAGACACACAAGGAGACATAAATATTTTTAATATTCTATTTCACTCAGAAAAAGATTACATTCAAAAATTGTTTACATATAAAAATATTTAGAGCAAAAGCTCTGTACACGTATACTACAGAAGCTGTCGTTTTCCAGTGCACTGATGTTGCTGCTCTATGTGGGATAGCTTCTGGTGGATGGGCGCAAGGCTTACTAACTTCTACTGTGGAAGATACTCCTGAACGTCACTATTCAGATGCTCCTGAACATTCCTTCTTCTGCTATGTTCTGCTGAACATTCCCTCTTTCTGTCTCACCCAGAAAACCTCTATCTGCTTACTTGCACAGAATATACATTCAATGTTCCTTTTGGCTTTTTAGCCAACACACAAAAAAACTGCCGCTCAAAATTTGAACTCACCTACCAATAATAAATTACCACCAGAATGCAATTTCTGGACAACAAGAATGTCAGGCACGGCAGGGGGAAAAAGATCTGAGTTGATTTCATCTGACAGTGCATTTAATGCATCTGTCCATTGGCTGCTCAAGATTAATATTTCCAACAAGAGGCAAGTTGGAGGAATTGTCTTGGTGAAAGAAAGCAGTAATGTATTTCCAGGTTCGAGACTTTTACTTAATGTTGTGAAAGAGGAGAATAGAAAGATTCAATTACCGACCATTCTATCGCTATTAGAGTTGTTAAGAACTTTGAGTATGTTCTAATTGCCACACTATATCTAAATTCATATCCAAGTTTGTTGCAAGAGAAATTATCCTGAGAGATGTGAACCATTTCCATCATTTAAGGAGGTGCGATGCTCTTGTGGAGAATATTGGTGGTGCTAAATGGAAGCATCTGATAAATGAGATTGCTCTATAATTATGAGCTTTGTATCAGATAATCAGCAATAATGAAGGGGAATTCAATATTTTTCCATATGGTGCAGCTACAAGAAAATGTGTATGTGAAGACAACGCAAGTGAACTGATCCCAAAAGGGGATCACAAAGAAATGTGATATGATAAAATACCATCAATGTAGATTAAAAGAGCGCATTGAAAGGACTTCTAAATTTTCAAACACACACTATTGGTTGAATGGCTGAGATGGCACAAAAAGCTCATAGCACAAATAGGCAAACTCATTAATTTGAATGGATCTTACTAAGAGAGTTTTTCGCATCTAACAAAAGGATGCTATTAACTTCTTATAAATTTCTCTAACAATGAGATAAAATAGTGATCCATGCAGAGGCTTGAATTTCAACACTCTAAGATCTGTGAGTATGAGAGGATTAGAAGTATGTTTCTAAGTTTACCAATTTATTCCTATGCATGAAATAGATCATGAGAACATCACCGTCTTTACTTCTGCATCAGTGGGATTGTTGGGTTACTTCAGTGTTTGGCCTTAAATCACATCAAGTTCAACATAAATGACTAAATTTTTCCCATGCAATAAGGATAGGTCAGAGTACGATTCCACCTTGGTGCAAAACAAGAGAGAAGAAATCAATTAAGGAAACCCATAAAGGCAAGGTTAAGTTTTCAACATGCATACACAAAGCATCTTGATTACAAAAAGAAACGTGCTTCCCTTAAGCATAAAATATGTAAAAGGCAATACCATATTCAATACTCAATTTCTATTGGTAAGGTGATGTAAAGAATGCGGCCATAAGGAAAATGCAATAAATTTATAAAAGGGAAGGAAGCTTACCAAGAAATTTTCAAAACATTGGCAAGTGTAAAGAGAACCAATATTGTGCAACCTATCCCAACATCTTCACTTCCCATAGTTACATGAGAGAGACAAAAATGGATGTACATGCACAAGCGAGGTGCTTTGACAAGGCATACGATTTGACAAAAATATGAATACATGGAGCAAAGTGTGGGACCCAAACTTAGCACATGAACTATGGATGAAAGACTTGCACAATTTCAATCAACAAATTGACTCAGGAAGAAAGTTTTCCTATGGTAAAGGCATGATCTACAATAAAATACTCCTCTAAATGGACAATATGCATTTGTGAGAAGTTAAACACATAACATTCTAAACCAAATCATTACTCAAGGTAACTTACACAGTATGCTTCTTAATGAAACCTGCATGTAGCCATGATCTATGCATGCTAAAATACAAACACTTTTGTAATATGATAAAGAGATCAAAAGAGATTTAGGCAGTCTAGAAGCATGATACCTTCTAATTACTTCAACGTAAACTTCATAAATACCTCCAAGTGAAGGCAATCTCCAAGATGATGTTCATTTAGTACACTAACATAGCCGCCCCTACTTGTGTGCTCATTGCCATTACTTCCTTTCTCAAATCTATGTCTACAAAGGCCTCCCCTCTAATCCCCCAATTCAAAATCCACAAAAAAGAATTATCCTCCCAAATTTTCTTGCAAACCAAGTTTTTATTTTCGAAAACCAAAATAGCAGACATAATCCCCTCTTCTCCCAAAAAATGATCCTTTTTAACCCACAAGGAAGGCTATTCCAAAAGAATCCCCTCAAGAATACAAAACACCTCCCTTATCTTCCCCCAAAAAGGAAAACTATTTTGTTCTCAAAAACAAAAATCTAATTAAAACTAAAAAGTCTCTAATAAAACATCGAGTTTCCTTTTCGACAACAGTTCGAAGTTATGCATACTCTACATGCAAAATCTTTCTATCTTTTTACTTTATTTTAACTATTTATTAATTACAACATTCCAAAATAATATTTATTTTATATTATAATCTTTTGTTACATTTTTTATTTATTTTATTAGTACCCTACACTTACAAAATTATTATAAACCATAATCATTAATATATATATTTATATCTATTTATTAAATACTTTTACTTAATAATTTAATTCAATGAATGAATTAGCCAAAAACAACATTAATCGAACAAATTAACTTAAACAACCCAAAATCAAAAGTAAACAACATTTATTGAACATCATAAAATGGCCAATCATGGAGGGGCACTACAATGATCCTATTATTATTAGTACTTGTCATTGCATAGTACTATTTTAATGAGTTTGCCTTTTTTTAGTTAACTAGTTATTGATAATTTAGTTTTCAACTAATCAAAAATAATATTTAAAAAATAAATAAATAAACTTTAATTTTGTAAAATCAACTTGTAAAATATTTAACTTTACAAATTATAAAAAATATTTCTTGTGCATATGATTGGTTAAAAAGTTATGTGTTATTGACCCATTTGTAGAGAAAGCAAGGTAGGAAATCATGATAAACATTTTTTTAAAGAATATTTTTTTCATTTTTTGTCATTCATTAAATCTTTCTAAAATAAATAAATGTTACTTATATTGACTTTTTTTAAGAATGTAATTGTTATTTTTTTATTAATAAAATATCACAAAAACCAATTAACTATTTTATAGGGATTTGGATTCACATTATTAAAATAATAATAATAAAATTGTATTATTCTTTCCATTAGACTAATATTTTGTTATCCATGTTTTTAATTTTTTATGATATAATTTAATTATTTTATGCTCTCCTTCTTCTTTTCATTAATAAATATATTTTTATATTAATATTTATATGAGTACTTCAAAAAAATTATAACCTATAATATATAGATATACAAGATAACCTGTATTATTTTAGGTCTTTATTATATATAATATACAACCTATTTTAATATAGATAATATTAATATATATAACCTATATTAATGTAGAATTTATATATATTATTTTTATTTATATCTTATGTTATTGAAGGTAATATTTTGTAGGTAAATAAGCTAATCTACATTATTTAGGTAATATATTAATTTATATTATACAATTATATTATTATATATTATAGGTTATATATATATTTTAATCTATTGTTGTGAATGCTTATTTAGACCTACATAAACATGAAGAACAAACACAACATTAGTCCAATATGCAAGTTAGAAACAACATTCCCCATAAGATTCATTTGAAATGCAAAGAACAAGAAATAACATGAAGAACATAAATAAAAACTATGAAATCCTATTCAATGCAAAAAAACTCTCAATCCCATGGGGGAATTGGTGCTATTTTGATATGGAAAATAGCCCTTTCTCAATTCCTTGCAAGCTTGATGAACATTTGTTGATGATTGATGCTCCTTGATGAAAATCTGCAGTAACCTAGCTTATGGAATGATGAAAACTTGATGAACAATGGATGAACTTGTGCATCATGATCTTACATAGATTGTGTAGAAGATTGTGGAGGAATGATACAATAGATGAGGCCTCTATTTATAACAAAGAAGGATGGAGGATTGAAGAAAAGGATGAATGTACAATTAAAGATGGATCAATGGAATTGTGCCACTTGTCAAGATGCTAATGGAAGGAGGTTGAGCACCTTTTGATCAATGTGCATGCATTTGAAATTTGACTTTGAAGAAGTGACATGTTTAGGGGGATGTACGAAGAGTTAAATGCCACTTGGCTCAAGGAAAAGGACATGTAAAAGGCCTTTAATGCCTTGTTGGATGTACAAACCTTTTTGGAGGTATTTTTCAAACTTGGAGAATATTCCCTTTTGATGTCTTTTTAAAAGTAATTGAAGATTTAATAAATCAATTGAAATGATTTTCATGAGCAAGTTGAAAAATCTAGAGGATTGGAGTGATTAAGATTAAGATTAATCGGGATTTGATTAATTAAGATGAAGATTGGCTAATTTAACCATTTTGACTTAGATTTCAGGATTAATTTAAATTAAAATAAGAAGAAAATGATTTAGACTTAATTAAATAAAGATTTTTATTTATTTAACTAAAGGGAATGATGTTAGATAAAATCAAATAAATGTTAATTTATTTAATTTAATAGAATGACTTTAGAGATTTATTTAAATAAAATGAATTATTTAATTAAAGAGAGACTATAGAAGTTAATTAAATAAAAATGATTTATTTAATTAAGGGATGAAATGTGATGAATTTAATTAAATAAGGATTATTCAATTAAATGACTAGCAAAGGAGATGATTTAGGACAAAGCGGCGTTAGTTAAATCAGGATAAGGTGTATAGGATCAATCAATACATTTTACGTGTCTACATTTTTCCCCTCTTTGAAGCAATGTACCTACTGCATTGGTTCAAAGAATAAACTGTTGTGATCAAAAAAAATTTAAAATTTTTTTTTTAGATGCCCCACTGTTGCCTCGGTGAGAAGAAACATGCTGATATACTACCTCCTCAAGAGATCAGATGAAAACTTTGATTTGATGTTTGATCTCGCGAGAAAGAGGTTCAAGATCAGTTCAGCTCAGAAAGGACTAGAAAGCTCGAATGTTTGATGTAGACAAATTTGATGATGTATAAACAATCATTGACCATGGGTAGCCTCATGTATATTTTGATATAACACACAGATTCAATACTTGGATAGAAATGTTAGTAAAGATAGAAGAATAAGAAGAATAAGTAGAAGAATAAGACAGATGAACCCTTGAGTCTAAGAAGATGCAAAAGTGCATGAGTCACTGAGACTTTATTAGATATGATGATGGATGATGATGATTTTTTTCTTATCAGGAATTGGGATTTTAAAAGGGCTATTTACCTTATGTTTGATAACACACACATGCACGATGCATCAAAGTATAAAGAACTAGGATGGCGTTGCACCTAGTGTGATGGACTTTGAATCGACAATTAGATAGTACTCTTGTTCACACCTGACATTCAAAACCTTATTTAAAATACAGATCAAATTTTTTAAATATCTTAGACCAAAACATATAAAGGAAAGCCTTCCTATCTGGTCAACAAGACACCTAAAACATCCTCCCTACACCCAAACAAAGCACATATGACAAAGGTTATATGACAAGAATATCCAACAAGCACAATAGATAAAAAGATAATGGTCGTTTCGCCATTCCTTTCTCTCTAAATCATTTTGATTAGACATCATCGAGAGGTCATTGGAATGAGTGCAATAAGATAAATCAAAAAGAATAGATCAAGCACACAAACAAGTCAATGTTCTTCATACCTCCAGCCAAGGGGATGTGTTTTGTTTAGGATAAGTATCCAAAATGATTTGTTAAAGATAATTCCCATTGTAGGAAGGATGCATCCTAGGATATGTTAGTGGATGGTGGCAAGTTGATTGATTGTTTGAAAGGCTGTTGATATAAAATTGATTGGCATGTTTGTGAATGATCAAGAGTTTGATTTTGTATTTAAAACTTTGTTGTTTCAATTTTGATTTTGCATTTGAAGTTTTCTTTTGCTGATTGTTGTACTTGTTTTCTATTTGTATTTCCAAAGGGTGAGTGTGATGATCAATTTATTATGGATGAGATTATTATGGGTGAAGCGAAATGAGATAGATGGATTTTTTCAAATATTTGGATGTTTTTGATGTTTTTGAAATGTTTTGAGGTTGTTTTTGGGTTTTTTTGAGATGTTTTTTGAATATTTTTATTTTCAAATTTTCCAATATTTTTGTGTTTTATGAGATTTATGAATGTTTTTAGATTTTTTGTTTTTGTGTATTTTTTGAATGTTTTTGGTGCAGCCACGGTAGAAGGGTCCTCAAAGAGAACAATCCAGACCATGCAGCAAGAGTAACACAATGAAAGCAACACAAAATATGGAGGAAAATGAAAATTAAAACATTCTCATTAATAGAAATCTCAGTTACATATGGCCGACAACATCTGGGCTTACAGATTTGGCTCACAGGCCTAATAATACATGCTAAAAAATACAACATTCCTATTTGCTCCTATATGCAAGAAAAATCTTACAAATACCATCTATGTCATTCATTTGGATTGAATTTTATCTTTCTAATGATCTATTACAAGCTTTATATCACATCCACAATTCTGGAAACATCTGCGTTGGCCAAGGATTATTGCAATCTCCAATGAAGGAAAATGTAACATGTGCTTGAACAAGTCGGCCTCAAATTTGAATTACTCAATCAATGGGTGCATAAGACAAAGTGTGGACCTATAATGAAGGTCGGGGGAACTCCAAGGAACAATTAAAATCACATCGTTAAGATTCTCAAGTCACAGGAATGATCCATGAATGATCAAATTAGCCGCTAGGCTTGAAAAATATTTTGGTGCTGGTTCAAGAAACTACCATAAAATTTGGAATCGATAACTTGTCAAAAAATGATCCAATCATGCTCAAATCTTGGAATAAGGAAAATTAAAATGTCCACAATGTACATAAAGATCCATAGGTTCTGGTGAGCAAAGATGATGAATCCACCAACATGAATTGAGAAAGAACAAAACAAGAAAAAAACTGAAAGGAAAATATTTTTGGTTGATGCAAGATTGCCAAGAACCAGGGATGCTCCTACATCAAACATTTGGGGTTAATGAAAATGAGTCCCTCACTTTTTTGGGGCCAAAGTAAAACCAAGATGATCTACCTTAGCTTGAGAAATCCATGAGTAATCCTTGACTGGTCTACCTTTCTACTTCACAAAATATTCTTTGTACTTTCTTCCACGAGTCTTTCTCCCATCTCTGATATCCATAATCTCCTCAATCACATCTAACTATTATTTAGGAAATTTATTCTCCAATCTTGTTGTATTGTCTTCACTAAATTCTAGTTCATGGTACTAATGTAGGTGTACAATGTTGAATATAGGCGATATACCCATGCCATCTGGTAACTCCACTTCATATGCATTTCCTGAATCAAACTTCTTCAAGATCCTATAGGGTCCAAACTTCATCATCTTCAGCTTGTTGTATGACCTAACTGGAAATATTTCCTTCCTCAAATATACCATCACTTCATCTCCAACTTTGAAGTCCTTATGTCTCCTCTTTTCATCTTCTTTCTCCTCATACTTCTGGTTCATATCTTCCAATTGTTGTTTTACTCAAGTATGCACTTTCTTCAAGTGTTCTACAAATTCTTCTGCTTCTGCACTCCTTTTATCTTCCATATTGATGTATCTCAACTCTGATATACCTCTAGGATGAACTCCAGTAACAATCTCAAAAGGTGTCTTCCCTGTACTCCTATTCACTAAATTATTGTATGAAAGTTTTTCCTGTGCAAGGACCAAATCCCAAATTTTGATCTTTTCTCCAACCAAACATCTCAGCAAATTCCCTAAGCTCCTATTTACTACCTCTATCTATCCATCAGTCTGTGGGTGAAAAGTAGAACTGAACTTCAAATATATCTTCAACTTCTTCCAAAGTGTCCTCCAAAAGTAACCAATAAACTTTACATCTCTGTCTGAAACAATACTCCTAGGTAATCCATGCAATCTGACCACTTCCCTAAAAAACAAGTTTGCTACATGCACTACATCTATTGTCTTCCTACAAGGTATGAAATGCGCTATCTTAGAAAATATGTCTACCACCACAAATACATAATCATTACCTCTTTGTTTCTTCAGCAAACCAAGTATGAAATCCATGTTGATATCCTCCCAAGGTCTCTTTGGAACTGTCAAAGGATTATATAATCCAACGTTTTGACTACTCCCTTTTGCAACTTGACATACTCTACAACTCTGCACAAATTTCCTAACATCCTTATGAATTTGTGGCCAAAAGTAATTCACTCACCAATATTATTGTCTTATCAATTCCAAAGTGTCCTCCCAGTCCTCCACTATGTTTTCCTTTCCCCAAGTTTTCTCTCATTGAACTCGGGGGTATACACAACTGATTACCTTTGAACAACATATCCTCTTGAATGAAATAATCCAATCACTGACTCCTATCTTCCAAAATTGGTTCCTTACAAGCTCTCTAAGGTTCTACAAAATATGGGTCTTCCTCATACAATTTCTTCAACTCACCAAAGCCTAATACCTCCACTCTCATCTCTGTCAGTAAATTCCTTCTTCTACTCAAAGCATCAACAACTCTTTTTGACTTTCCACTCCTATGCTTCAAATTAAAAGTATAACTCTGTAAGAATTCTACCCATCTCATGTGTCTCTGATTCAACTTACCTTGACTATTCAAATATTATAATGCTTGATGATCCATATACAACACAAACTACTTACGAAACAAATAATGTCTCCACTTCTTCAAGACTTGAACTATAGCATAAAATTCTTGATCATACACTGAATATCTTCTCCTAGCATCATTCAATTTCTTACTGAAATAAGCTACAGGTCTCCCTTCTTGACTTAATACTGCTCCAATTGCATTTCCACTTGCATCACAATATATTTGAAATACCTTATTAAAATCTAGTAAAGCCAACATAGGTTACTTAGTCACCTTCTACGTCAACAACTCAAAAATTTTATCTACTCTAGTTGTCCATCTAAAATCATTCCTATCTCCTCTCATTATTTCTATCATAGGGCTACAAATAGAACTAAAATTCCTAATGAACTTTTGGTAGAAACTAGAAAATCCATGAAATGATCTTACCTCTCTAATACTTTCAGGTGTAGGACACTCAAAAATTTCTCTAACCTTCTTAGGATCCATCTTCAATCCATCCACAGATATCACAAATCCTAGATATACCAATTCCTCCTTCATGAAACTACACTTCTTAATGTTTATCAGCAACTGCTCTTCTCTCAACCTCTGTAAAACTTTTCTTATATGCAACAAATGTTCTTCTCTACTCTTACTAAAAATAAAGATGTCATCCAAGTACAAAATTACAAAATTAGCCAAGAATTTCTTCAATACCTCATTCATCAACCCAAAAGGCATCACCAACCACTCATACAATCCTTCATTTGTCTTAAATGCTATTTTCCACTCATCTCCTTCCCTGATTCTGATCTGATGATATCCACTCTTCAAATCTATCTTTGTAAAGTATCTGGCTCCACTCAAACAATCAATTATTTCATCCATACAGGGCAAAGGAAACCTATACTTCACCGTGATCTTATTTATGGCTCTTGAATATGTACACATTCTCCATTCTCCATCCTTCCTAGGTGCTAGCACAGTAGGTATTGCACATGGACTTAAGCTTTCTCTAATCAAACCCTTCCTCAACAATTCTTGCACTTGTCTATTCAACTCTTCATTCTCTATAGGCATCATCTAGTGTGTTGCTTTATTAGGAAAACTACCTCCAGGAATCAAATCCATGCAATGACTAATACTCCTCACAAGTGGTAATCCATCAGGTACATTACCTGAAATGATCTCTCCATATTCTATCAGCAATTTTTTTATCTCCTTTGGATGTTCTTCTACATGCTTCAAATATTTAGCTTTCTTAGGAACTAAGGCATAACACACATTCTCATGTCTCAATCCATCAAGGAAACCTCTTCCATCAACTAGACAAACTGTAGCATTCATACAAACCTCAACTATGGGAACATCTTCTAATGGCAACAAAATTTGCTTCATCCCATTAGCAACAATGGTGTATATATTATTCTTTCCATCATGAATAGCCTTTATATCATACTGCCAAGGCCTTCCCAAAAAAATATGACATATATCCATCAGCATGATATCACACAAAACTTCATTGTGATAATTTCCTATCTTCAATTTCACCAAACATTGTTCACTTACCAGAATCTTATGCTCATCTTGTATCCATGCTATCTGATAGGGCTTCAGGTGTTTCAACCTTTCCAATTTCAATTTAGTCACCATCTCTTTAGAAACCAGGTTCTTAGAACTTCCACTATCAACAATCACCTTGCAACATTTACTAGCTACCTTGCACCTAGTCTGAAACAAATTCTTCCTCTGCAATGGCTCCTGCTCCAACTCACTTTGACACATTACTCTTCTATTCACTAACACTTCTCCTTCTTCTGATTTGTTCGATAATTTGGTATGATCTTCCTCAACAAAGGTTTTTCTTCTATTGTTCTCTATCTTTTTTCTTGTCTCTCCCTGATTACATTCAAATGATCTATCCTTCTCCACCACATTTATAACTTGAGTTCCTCTAAATACTCTTTTCTCCTATCCTCTATCATCTCTTCTATATCGTTCATTTTGGTAACCACCATATCCTCCTCTTCTATAATAGTTTCTATCACCTCTATGATATGCATTATCATTCTTACTAACCTCCTTATCCTTATTCTAATCTAGAAAAGATCCTCTTCCCCTCCAGCAAAAGTTCTTCCTCTTTGAAATCTTCCACCTCTTCCTCTCTGTCTCTATTCGTGTCTCTTATTCAGCCTCTCTTCTACCTTTAGGGAACACTGATATGATTCTTCCACACTTTGAAACTTGATCAAACTAATTTCATCCTATATAGATGATTTCAAACCATTCACATATCTTGCTACTTGCTCAATTTCCTCCTCTGAATGTCCAGATCTGCTATTAATCTTATACCACTCCTTAGTATACTCTGTCACACTTGAATCTTTCTACTTCAAATTTTGTAATTTTTGGAACAAACTGATCTGATAGTCTGTAGGCATAAACTTTATCTTTAACTTATTCACCATCTAATCCCAAGATTTTATCTTCTCTTTCCCTCTTCTTTGCCTATTTGTCTGCAAATGTTCACACCAAAGGGATGCATGTCCTCTCAACTTTGTACAAGAAAATTTCACCTTCTTATCTTCAATGGTACCTTCAAATTCAAAATACTTTTCCATCTCTGTAATCTAGTCAAGCAATTCTTCTAAATCCAACTTACCATTATAATCTGGTGGATTGAAATGTGGCTTTGTATTTTATCTAGTTAGGGATCTTATGAGCCTCTCTTCTCCCTGATCTAGGCTAGGTTGCTCTTTTCTTCCTCTTTCATCCTGAACTTCTACTTCTTCATCACTTACATCATCAACTAGTTGACCTCTTCTCTAGGTCATTTTGACTGCATCTAATCTAGTAGCAATTCCTTTTAGCATCTCCATTATAGCTTGGTCTGCATTTTTGCACACTCCATTTCCTCTACCATTTCTTCTTACAATGATCTTTATAATAGTCCTCTATAGTTACAGCTTGGATCCTCAATCCGCCACCCCACAAAAAATTTTCTACAAGAATTTGCAAATTCTGTCAACCTCACACAGATCGAAGCTCACTTTGATACCATCCTAGTGCAGCCACGGTAGGAGGGTCCTCAAAGAGAACAATTTGGACTGTGCAACAATAGTAACACAATGAAAGAAACAAAAAATATGGATGAAAATTCAGATTAAAACATTCTCATTAACATAAATATTAGTTACATTTGGCCGGCAACATCTGGGCTTATAGATTTGGCTCATAGGCTTGATAATACATGCTCAAAAATACAACATTCCTATATGCTCCTATATGCAAGTGAAATATTACAAATACCATCTATATCATTCATCTAGATTGAATTATTTATTTATATTGATCTATTACAAGCTTTATGTCACATCTACAATTCTGGAAACATCCACGTTGGCCAAGGATTATTATAATCTACAATAAACTAAAATGTAACATGTGCTTAAACAAGTCGGCCTCAAATTTGAATTACTCCATCAACAGGTGCATAAGACAAAGTGTGGACCTATAATGAAGGTTGGGGGAACTCCAAGGAACAATTAAAATAACATTGTTAAGATCCACAAGTCACAGGAACAATCCACAAACGATTAGATTAGCCGCTAGGCCTGAAAAACTATTCTGGTGCTAGTTCAAGAAACTGCCATAAAATCTATAATCAATAACTTGTTGAAAAATGATCCAATCATGCTCAAATCTTGGAATAAGGAAAATGAACATGTCCATGAGGTACGTAAAGATCCATAGGGTCTGGTGAGAAAAGATGATGAATCCACCAACATGAACTGAGAAAGAACAAAACTGAAAGGAAAATATTTTTGGTTGATGCAAGATTGCCAAGAACTAGGGATGCTCCTGCATCATTTTTTTTTTGTGTCTTAGGGGGCTGATCAAATATTATCCTTTCCTACATTTAAGCCCAAAGACGATGTAGTTCGGATAGTGTGTTTTGACATTTTTTGGTTTTTGACTTGTTTTTGGGATTTTGATATGTAATGGATGTTTTTTAGATTTTTGCATGATTTTGATGATTTGGATATGGATATGTGTGATGATATCAATGCTCTATTTTGAGATTTTGTTCAAAACCAAGCTAAGGTTGATTGATCGGGTCGATGGATTGATGATGATAACATTGTTGAGGATACACAAAAATGGAAGGATAGTGTTAAGTAACATGAGGATTAGGATGGATATCCCAAGATGATGAGGGATTGATGATGATAACATTGTCGAGGATACACAACAATGCAAGGATAATGTTAAGCAACACAAGAATTGGGAAGGATATCCTAAGATGATGATGGATTGATTGGATTTGATTGATTAGGATTTTGAAGCTTGATTTGGAACAAAATATGTTTTGAATGATTTGATAGGACATTGAAGTACAAATTAGATGCAACTGATATTGATTGTTTGGATTGATGTTCAATGAAAGATAAATCTTCATAAAGAACATCATCTTTTCAAAATGTGCCATGGGCTAGTGATTTGGAATTTTTTCTCACCACTGCTTTAAACAATTTAACTTCACATTTTCCAATGTTCAAATCACCGCATAAGTTGTAAGATATAGATAAAGATTTATTCCTAAAGCAAGATGAAAATGTCTTCCCCCATGTCTAGCAATGTATGGAATGCCATGGGTGGATGCGTGGATAGGATGAATGGATGGATGGATATGGTAAGCATGCAAAGGATGCCAAGGATTATCCTATGATAAGATAAGATTTTTGAAAAGAGGATGCTCATTTGGATAATGCTTCATGGTTCAACTAATGTTAGGATAGGATAGGATCAATGAAAATGATGCATGTCAAGATGTTTACCATAAGCAAGTGTAAAGTGTACACCAAAGTTTTTTCAAGATCAAGATAACTTGGACTATGGATGTAGATGGATGAAAATGGATTGGATAAATGGTTCATGGATGAATGGATTTATTGTGGATAAGATGGATGGAATGTTGGATTTATTATGGATGGGATGAGATGCTTCCACCTGAAATGGTGCATGTAGATGCTTAATTCTACACATGACACATGTTTTCTAGGTTTTCATCATGGTACCTTCCCAAAGTGTTGCCCATGCGGTTTTCTACACTAGAGGACAATTTTTATCTTTACTATTTTCAATCATTTTTTTTATTTTTTTGGATTTAAAAAAAAAAACAATTTATATTTTTCTATGAAATATTTTAAGCTCATGTTGAATCACCTAGTGGTGTCAATGTAGATTCTTCTATCATGATGTGCCATCGATATCTTTCTTGAAGAAGCTTATTTTCCAAGATACATATACTTGAATGCAACTTTTGAAATTCTTGATCTGCTTTATTGATATCGGAGTTAACTTTTTCTTTGTGCACACATCGTGATAGAGTGCCTTCTGAATCCTTATGATGAAGGGTTGTTGCCAACACATGGTCAATGAGAGAATTGGATATCATTCGTGGAGGTGTGGATGGTGGAGTGTGTTTAGGAATAAAAGATGGACTGGTTGATAGTTTGGAACCTCTGACTCTCCATGCTTGGGAAGATGAGCAATGATGGATCGATACAAAAGTGTGTGTGGAATTAGGACCAACTACTTGATATAATTTGTACATTGCTTGAGAAGCCTTCTTTTTCCTTTTTGGACATCTTTAATGGATACTTTTCCCTTTTTATTTTTCCCCATAGTTTCTTTGACTACTAGAGTTTGATAGGGATAATTTTTCTTTGTATTTTTTAGTATCCACGTGTATTTGATTTATCCATTATGCTCCTTAGCTTCTTTTTCTTTGATAATGTTCTTTGTGCTTTGATTCAAATCTTTGTTTTGATTTTGGTCCCAATTCATGGATGGGGTGATAGGTGGATGAGGATTCATGTTGTGGCTCGTTGTAGTATTGGCATCAGTTTCATCATAAGGATTCTTCGTGCTCCTTATGTTGACATTTTCTTAGACATAGTTTCCCCCAATATGGTGGTAGTAGCACCTTTGTTCTTTGATTCTTCCTATTTTGAGATGTATTATTTAGTAATCATTTTCTAATAAATGACCACTATAGATGAATTTATTTTAATTTGTTGTTATGTTGACTCTTGAATATCTTGTTTTGTCTGACCTATTTCCTTGAGTGGATAATGTTGGATATCTTCATACATGATGTCCTTAGTCTGAATTTGGGATATATTTGATCCTAATGTTGACAATTTAGTTTGACTGTAGGAATCAATAACTTGATTTTTTTGTGTAATAATGTCAGGAGTAAAGGAATCTTGTTCTAAATGAAGATCATCTACGTGTCCATCCAAAGAAAGCATCTCATGGGTAGATGGAGAAGTATGTGCTGTGTGGATATGATCATCATTTGTGACATCTTGTATAGATAGGAGAGTTTCCATTAGATCATTGTAGTATCTTGGAGATATGAATTCTTGATCTTGATTAATTTCAGAATTGCTTTTGACATGCTTTGGATCAAGTTCTTGACATGGGTCAGTTTCAAAGGATGGATTTCTAATCAAGGATTCTTGGATATCTTCATTGGGCATGGGAAGTGGCTCAATATCCTCTTGATCTTTGAGTGGACTTGGATCAAATGTTGAGTTGAGGATTTCTTCAATATATGTAACCATGAGGTCGAAGGATGTTAATATGTCTTGGAAAGGACCATTGCTAGACTTTGGTGAAAGATGTTGATCATGCTTTGGAATGAATTCTTGATATATTTCCTCGAACTCATTGGATGATGTAGAGGTATTTTCAAAATTATCATTAGTGGAAGGATCATTGATTATAGGATCAAATAATGTTGACACTCCTTGAAATAGATCATTGACGAATATCGTTGAGGGATTTTGATCACGACTAAAAAATGACTCTTGATGCATGTTGATTTGATCATTGGATGAGGTAGAAAAATATTCAAGGTGCTCCTTGATGGATAGATCTTGATCATTATTTTCAAAAATTGTGGTGGAGGGATTGTCAATGCTATCACTAGTGATTGAATCCTAATCATTGTCCCCAATAGTTATTATTTTTTATCAACCAATTCTTGGATGAGAATTTTGATTCGAATGCAATTTGATGTTGTGTGCCCCTTTATTTTGTGAAAATAACAAAGGTGCTTCTTGTTATACCCTGGTGGTTTAACTTGAGGCTCTTGATAATTGTAATACATAGGGATTTTGATGAGATTTTCTTGTATCAATTGTTGCATGACTTATTTGATTGGTTCCCCAAGTGGTGTGTATTTTCGTTTGTTACCTTGGGAGATTTATACTTTAGATTGACCTTGCAGTGATTAACTTTGGAGATGTGGTGATTGATCTTTGAGATGTGGTGATTGGGTTTGTTGTAGATGTTGTTGATCTTGATATCCAAACTCTTGGCATTGGAGATATTGTTCTTGATGTGGCTGTGGACACAAATCAATGATTTGATGACAAGATTTAACTAGTGGAAGAGTGTATTGATTTTGGGGTGATGTCTCTTGTCACAATGAATCAACTATTTTGCTAAGTGTAGAAATTTGATCTCGCAAAATTTGATCTTGATTTTGATCTTGACATCCTTGATATAGTTGATTTGGTTTTTGTTCAAGAATATTTGGAATGCATACTTGTGGTGTTTGCATGGGATCATGGACAATTTGATTTTGGACAATGTTCTGATTTGGGATGATATTTAGATTTGGCATGATAGGTTGAAATTGAACATTGTTGTGGTTGGGAATCACATTTCCTTGATTAGGTAACTTAACTTTGCATGGTGTTACCTTGACTTGGATCAATATATGGAGTCGTTATCATTTTGTTTAGACTTTGAACAACATTTGTATGATTCACAAACATATCTATCCCAAAGTTTACCAAGTGTGGATTTGAAATGTTCATGTTTGGTGAACTTGTACTTGGTATATTCACATTTGGAATGTATGGATTTGGTGGGATAATGTTGTTTTGTTGAAGACTCATGCATTGATTATTTGGTTGATAGATTTGTAGGTTTGGACTTTGATTTAAATCTACCATAGGGAAATGTGTTCCTATGAACCCCAATTCTAGACTTGCACAAACATAGCTAAAAATCACAATATTAGATCCATATGCAAGTTAGAATTAAGATTCCCCATGAAATTCATCTACAATGCTCAAAATAGGAAGAAAAATGAAGAATCAAAACAACAAAAGAAATGAAATCCTATTTAAACATGCAAACTCTCAATCTCATGGGGGAACTGCTACCAATTTGATGTGGAAATTGTCCCTTTCCGAACTACTTTGCAAGCTTGATGATCTTGATGAAGATTGATCCACTTGGTGATGAAGAACAATGTGATTCCTTGATAAAATCTACAATAACCTAGCTATGATAATGGAAAAATGCTATGGAAATGGATGAAATTGCTCTAAATGTGAAGATAGTAACTTTGCTCTAAGTTGTGGATCCAAAATGAGAAGACAATCCTTCTATTTATAGAAATACAAGATGGAGGAATGAGAAAAATGAAGCAATGTGGGATCATTCAACATCCAATGGCCAAGTGGCACTTGTCAAGATGTGAATGGAGGAAGATTGAGCACATTTTGATGAATGTGCACAATAAATTATATTAGGTGGAATTTCAAATTTGTGAAATGACTTGTTGGAGGGAGAAAGGAAAGAATTAAATGCCACTTGGCTCAATGCACAAGGACATGTAGGAGGAAATGAATGTCTTGTTGGAAGGAGAAATCCATTTGGAGGGATTTTCAAACTTGGAGGAATATTCCCTTTTTTATGTCATTTTGAAAGTAATTAGGGAATTATTAAATCAAAGAAATGATTTATTGGTGTAAATTGCAAAATCTAGATGATTTAGGTGATTAGGATTAAATTAATCAGGATTTGATTAATTTAATAGGAGATTAGTTGATGTGACCATTTAATTTATATATTTGGATTGATTTAAATCAAAGTTGAGAGGAATATGATTTAGATTTAATTAACTAAAGATTTTGATTTATTTAATTAAAGAGGGGTGATGTTAGATTAAATCAAATAAGGTTTAATTTATTTAATTTAATAAGATGACTTTAGAGATTTAATCAAATAAAATGAATTATTTAATCAAATAGGGACTGATAAGGTTAATTAAATAACATTAATTTATTTAATTAACAAGAAGTGATGACTTAATTAGATAAAAGTGGTTTAATCAATTAAGGGATGAAAGGTGATGACAAGCTAAGAAGATGATTCAGGATGAAACGATGTTAGAAAATCAAGATCAAGTGTGTCGGTATATTTTCCATGTTTACATTTTTCCCCTTTAAAGAAAAGTACTCATGGCATTGGTTCAAAGAATAAACTTCATTGATCAAAATTCAAATAAATTATAATTTTCAAAATTGCCCCACTATTGTCCCAGCAAGAGAAAATATGCTGATATACTACCCCCTCAAGAGATTAGATGAATTTTTTTTTATTTTTGGGTGATCTCGCTAAAAAATAGGATAAGGTGCCTAACAGGTCTAGAAAGGCTCTAGGATGCCAAAAACATGCCAAAATGCAAAAAAATGATACAAAACGGCCCTCGGTTGGGCGAAAATGGTATCAGGGGTCCAAAACCCTAGCTGGACGGCTAAACGGGGTCAAAAAACCTATTTTTTAGGCTTAAATAGGCCTCAAGGGGCCACTTCCAGTTCATTTGCACATATAGCCTTTTGAGATTCTATGATTTTGAGCTCTAACCCCTGTGAGAGATGGCACAATGACCACTTCCATGACACGTCTCAAATCGAGTATGAGTGTACCAGAGTTTCCCTGGCGCTGGACCACCAATGAGTCAACTTGACTTGACTTCATTTTTCAATTTTTGAGTGTATTTAATAGCTTAGGAAGTCAAAATAGGTCAAGTGGTCCTATATAGTGCCACTATAAAGTTTATTTCAGTGCCGTAATTTAGAGTTAGGGTTTAAACTCCAAACTGGACCGCATGTGAAAACTACGCCGTGGTGGGCCACTTTGTAATTTAGGGTTTAGAGTCAAACTGGGGCATGCTCAAACTATCATGGTGACAGAGTTTGAGGAGTTTAGGGCTCCTAGCAATGTAGTTTGGAACTTTCAAACTGCACCGCACTTGCAAATAGTGACACATATGTTTTTTCAGGCATACCGAGGTAAATTAGGATCACACTTTTTTATGAAACTTAACACGGTGACTTTCTTGATGCAAGAGGAGGCTGAGATTCTTCATTCAAGTGAGCACAGATCCTCCATACTGGGTAGACTAGTTGGTATTCACGAGCGAATTCAAGAGCACCTAGGGGAAATTGGTCTCTAGTACATTACATATGCATCACCAGTGAGGATGCATTTAGGGATGATAACACTTGCAGAGCGGTGGCATAGTGAGATGTCATCATTCCACCTTTCGACAGGCGAGGGTATAGTCACACTGGAGGACATGTGGCAGATACTTCAATTTCCTATCCATAGAGAGTGTGTGATCTGTGATGTGGATGCTGAGAGAGACGCATGATATGATGTGATGGGCCTTGATGAGATCATCTTTTCAGAGCACTAGATTGAGTTGGAGCATTACAAGCTCACTATGTCACCCTTTCACTTGGTTGTAGTAGCCATTATTTTGGGTCTCGTTGCACCAGATTGGTGGGGCCGATATTTCAGTCCTAGATGGGGGCTCGCCTAGGAGCATATAGTTTGACGGAGGGTATGCTTTGTGTGGGTGCTATTACTACTAGCCTCTTTGTACCAAGATTTACATGAGTTTGCATATGGAAATGACAGAGCCATTGGGGTTAGAGTCACACTTCTCCATATCTAGGCCTCAAAGCATTTTGCAGTGCTCTGTCCAAGAGTCATAGCAATCGATATGGAGCCAGATGACCTATTCATCTGGAGGTATAGGGGAGGAGTTTCTTTCACCTTCATAGGATAGGCCAACATCCCTCATTAGAGGAGGATCCTTGATGATATGAGAGTTTTCACATGGCGGCCATATCTTGGATGGCCTGCATAGTATTACGATGCCCAATGGCTATTTTTCACTCAATAGAACAAGTTGATGTAGGGCTAGGAGCACACCATGATTGAGAGGTACCTATTAGGCCATGTATAGAGATTGTTCAGGGAGCCTTAAGATAGACCCAATGACTAGTACGTTGTGATATTTGCACATACTATGAGGGAGACTTCATGGGCCTACTACATTCCAACTTAGGTCATTGATTCTTTTAGATAGCTAGTGGCCAGGCCTTGGCCATATGATCAAGGTTAGGCTGATGCGGGGACCACACAAGCTTACAAAGACTAGTTTAGACCACCTCTCAAGTTGACAGTGCCAAGGACACCATCGACATGATGGAGGGCCAGAGGAAAAAGGGAAGAACAAGGTCAGGGCTAGGGAGGCCGAGGGGATGAAGATGGGGATGGATACCAATAGCCGGATCAAGGCAGGGGGCCATAGGATTAGACGCGATAGGACCAAGACCAGGACTAGGGAAAGCAAGATAGATAGGCAGATCAGCCACCTTAGAGGGATCAGGGACCCCCACTACCACCACCATCACCACCTTCACCTGATTAAAGGAATGCTTGGATTTAGCAGCTGAAGGCTCAAGTCTAGGGGCTATAGGGATAGGTTGTTGCTTTGACAATATAGGACTAGTTGTGGCTAGAGAGAGACCAGGTTGTCTAGCAGAGATAGGCCGCAAAGCTTAGGGCAGTGTAGGACATGGGTCACAGACAACAATTGTAGAGCATGTCCGCCTCCTCCTCCCGAATTTTAGTTTCATTGCAAGCATACGGGGAGGTAGTTCGAGAGGCTGATTATTATAGAGTTCATTATCATCAGGCCATGCCCCGAGCATCCCAGGTCCCATACTTTTCATGGAAGACAGAGTACTAGCCCCCTCAGGTTCATGAAGAGAGACAGCCCGACGAGGGCAAGGCTAGCCAGTAGGGTTAGCCTTCTTTAGATCATAGACATGATTCTTTATGCTTCACAAGCTCATTTTTGATAGCCCAGTGGACAATCGTACTTTATATATTTGATTGATACACACTTAATCTGATTTGTATCATGATAGTATTATTTTGATGATATATATGAGATGCGATGATTTGATCCAATGTATGACATGTCCTTTTTTATTTATGCATTATGCGATGGATCCTATTTTTTATGTGTGATGTTTTATGTGCAATGTCATGATTCTATCTTATGTATGATATGATTCTCTATGGTGCTTATGTGATGATGATGCTATGTGATGTATGACTTTATGATATGACAATGTGATGCAGTGAATTATGGATACATTTTCTTTTTTATTATCTTTTTTATGTATGATATGGTGATGCATTTATGGATGTTATGATGATGATATGATGTGGTGATACATGATGTTTTTGAAATGATACATTTAATGATGTATGTAATGATGCATATGTTGTGATATGATGCCTATGTTATGATAATGCAAATGGATGATATGTATATATATGATGCAATGGATGTTAATAATGCCTATGTATATGATGTACATGAAATGCCTATATGATTATGCAATTGATGCCTTGATGAGGTATATGATATGAGTTTAATAATGCCTATGGGATGGTTTCTTTTATGCTTATGCAATGAATGCACATGTATGGTTTATGAGATGCTTAGAATAACCAATCTATACTATGCAATGATGGAAATGAAATGCATGTGATATGATTAATGCTTTCTATATGATATGTTATGCATTATGCAGTATGCTAACGGTTTATGGATGTAGGATGGAGGCACTGGAAATAATGATTTGTGATTAACTATCATGGTACCATGTTATTGCAAAAAGAAGATAGAAGAAAATAAGAGAATCCAACAAGTCAAGAGATGATGATGATGATGATGATGATGATGACGATTTTCTTACCAAGGAGTTGGGACTTTAAAAGGGCTATTTACCTTATGTTTGATAACACACATAGGGACGATGCATCAAGGTATAAAGAACTAGGATGGTGTTTCACCTAGTGTAACGGAATTTGACTTGACAATAAGATAGGAGTACTCCTATTCACACCTGACATACAAAACCTTATTCAAAATGCAGCTCAAATACTCCAAACATCTCAGACAAAAACATAGAAAGGCAAGCCTTCCTATGTGGTCAACAAGATATCTAAAACACCTTCCCTACACCTAAACAAAGCATGCATGACCAAGGTTATATTACAAGAATATCCAACAAGCACAACAGATAAAAAGATAATAATTGTTGCCCCATTTATTTCTCTCTAAATCCCTTCATTTGGGACATCATTGAGAGGTCATCAAAATGATTGCAAAAAGATAAGTCAAAAGACAAAGATAAAGTAAACAAACAAGTTAATGTTCTTCAATACCGCTAGCCAAGACTAAACTACGGTGATGTTTGATGTTGATGTCCATTGTAAGAAGGATGCATCCTAGGACATGATGATATCAAATGATTGATTTTGGACTGATTGGATAATAGGATATTAACACAAAGAGTTCACCAACTTGTTTATCTACTGTCCTAGACTTGAGACCTTGACAATTGATTTTTCACTTTTAAACTGCTAGACTTTTTTTTGACTATTTTACCAAAGGTTGAGGGTGACGATGATTTATTATGAGTGATGATTATTACGAGTGAAAGCGAGATGAGATGGATGGATTTTTCAAATATTTGGATGTTTTTGATGTTTTTGAAAATGTTTTGAGGCTATTTTTGGTATTTTTGAGATGTTTTACAAATGTTTTGATTTAAAATTTTTGAATGTTTTGGGGTTTTTCAAGATGTTGACCAAGAGACTAACTTGAAGGCCTATCCTAGGGGCCTCAAGAGTTGATCAACCAAATTAGCCTTGCCTACATTATACACATAGAGACCACGTAGTTCGACTGACATAGACTCGATTTATTGATGAGATATGAACAAATGGATTGCCAGTTTTATTATGATGGACTCCTAAAGGACTGACCTAAGTGTCTCGGGGGACGATCAAAGATCAACCTTGCCTACATTTAGAGCTCAGAGACCCGTAGTTCAATAAGATGACTTTTTTTTTTGAATTTTTGACTTGTTTTTGGATTTTGATATGATTTGGATGTTTTTTGGATTTTTTGATTTTATGAATGTTTTTGGATTTTCTGATTTTTTGATGTTTTGTATTCTTTTGATTTTATGATTTCAAGAATACACGAATATGATCTGATGAGAACATACCCCTAGCATGATGCAATAAACTACTCCAATAAAGTTAGGACAAACTGACCTTGAGAATGGGATGAGTAGCTCTAGGAGGGATAATGATACAAACACAAGACCAAGCTATGATGTGGACGTGGATGGGTGATGGATGGAGATAGATGGATGATGAAGCATAATGGATGGATGATGCAAAACAAGCCATGAAGATCCTAGTGGATGGAAAGTGCTTATTTATACAAGGTTCCTATTTGCCAAGTTTTCACGAAGGTACTTGCCCTAAGTGCCACCGAAGTGGTTTTCACTAGAGGAGGATTTTTCTCTTTACTATTTTTTTTAATCCTTTTCTATGATTTTTTTGGATTTTTGTATTTTCTGAATTTTTTGTTCTCACCAAGACACCTATTTGCTAGGTTTCATCAGGGTGACCATTTTTTTAGGACATTTTCTAATTTTTTTGTATTTTTTTGTTTCATACCATACAAGATTAGGCATAAAAAAATTTAAGATGGGAGGTTTTCATGGGCTCCTACAAAGGTTGGCCTTCTGGTGTTGATAATTGATATGCCCCTAACTTGTAACTTGTTGTGATGACAAATGGTCCCAACTAGTTGGGTTCAAATTTTCCTTTTCCATTCAGATTAGGTATGTTCTTTTGGTTCTCCTTTAGCACAAGTTCTCCAACCTAGAAGGCCCTGCTCCTAATCTTCTTGTTATACCTCCACTTGAGTCAGTTTTGATATACCTATAGATGGTTCAAGGCCTCCATTCACTGTTCATCTAGCAGTTCCAACTCATTTATTCTTGACACTCAATATTTCTCATTTGTGATGAGATTCTATAGTGATATTCTTAGTGACGGGATCTCGATCTCGATAGGTAATATGGCTTCTAATCTATAGACCAGCGAAAAGGGGGTGGCACCTATGGGTGTGCGGATGCTGGTTTGATAGGCCCAGAGGGTAGAATTCAGTTGGAGATTCCAATCACGACTAGCTTCATTGACCATTTTCTTGAGGTTTTAGAATGGTCTTGTTTGTAGCCTCGGCTTGGTCATTTCCTTGGGGATAATACAAGGTGCAAAAATGATGTTGGATTTTGAATTTGTAGCATAGGTCACAAACATCCTAATTTTTGAATGGTGTCCCATTATCTAAGATAATGGTTTGGGGGACCCTGTAGTGACATATTAGGTAGTTCAGGATGAACTTAGATATCTTCTTTCTGGTTATGTAATGTAATGCCCCACCACATAACCTTAAAGAATGTTGCAAACACAACAAAAGTGTAGTAATTTTTTTTTAAATGTAATATTAACATGTGATATTAAGAACACTAGTGCATACAATCTCTAAGATATGTGATAAGGTATTACATTCGAATTCCACTTTAATACCAAAGTTATTTAACCATAGTATATAAATTAAACTCATAATTTAAGATCATGCATTTAAAAACATTAAAATACATCACATAAGATATAAAGTACAATAACGATTCATTCTTACATTGCATTCAACATAATAAATACAATACTCATTTCCAAATGAGGTAGTTCTTACATAAGTGTTACAATTATAAGTTACAATAATTCTCCTCAAATACAATTGAGGAGTGATACATAAACAAGGTATCCAACTGATACAAATGAGACATAAGAGAAAGTACAAATCTGCTAGTACACGCAAGCTCTCCAATCAAGAAGTATCCACCATCATGAACAAGAACTAGGGACCCAATGGTGTAAGGTGCATGTTCCACCCAACCAAGTGGTACCTGTAGGCCCACCCCCCGTGCTAGGAGATAGTAAAAATATTCCCAAGACAAAACTGACAACCACTAGAAACAGGAAAACTCAAGACAAATTAACACAAGTACAAAACACAACATGAGGGTTACATTGCTTCTAGAATAAAGAATCAAGTACAACCATTGTACAATACAATCTAACTGTTGTCATAGGAAGAGTATCACACATAATTTTCTATGAGTTACCCTAGTGTAACCTTCCTAAGCTACCAGACCCCCATCTTGGGTTACCCTAGCTACCTCTACCAGCCACCATACCCCCATATAAACTATGCTTCTCATCTCACCTCAAGCCTAAACAAGTGCATGAGTTAGGAGAAAACATACATTAAACCCTAAGTGAGTTACCCTGGTGCCCCTTTGTGTGTCAAACCACAAACCATGGGTAGACAAGGTGTACAAAAACTGGTAACAAATATTGACCATACTGCAAAGGTCAACTCAACTTCTTCGTAATAACTGGGTGTTCAAACTAAATCACACATCTCATTCGTAGTAACTAGGTCTTCAAGTTGAACTACATCTACATGCACTTCCCAAGGTAAATCATGGGTTGAACCATAACACAAACAACCCCATACAAAAGTAAATTCATTTGGAAGACTTATAATCACAATAAACCCCAAATTTTCCCCAAACAACGTGAATAGGAGAAAACACGACTTAAAAACAATTTTCAGGAAAATTAATAATCTAACATTAGGATTTCCTAAATCCAATTAAAATAGTAACACATTTCTTGAATTAAATCAACTTAATATATTTCATTTACAAACAATAAGAAACTAGACCCAATTATCTAATTCAATTTCTCCATAACATTAAAATAAAAGTCAACTTTTAAAATCATCTCACTTAAAAATGCATCTTTTATAACCACTTATCCAATTGAATAATTATATTTAAATATATATATATATATATAAACTAAATATGTGTAAAAATATACATATATATAATAAATATATATTATTTAATTATTAAAAACTAAATTACATTTCCCAAATCACAATTAAATAAAGCCAATTTCCCCTTTTACACACATTTTATTCTTAAATATCCATTTTGTTTAAAAAAAATCTAATATAACTTAATAAACAAATATAAACGAATATAATATTTATTTATTTATTTAAAAAAAACAATTTCCAATTTCCAATAAACACAAATTACAGATATATATATATATAATATAATATAATATATATTTTATATTATAAAAACAATCATATTAAAAGATCAAATCGCAGGGGCACATTACAATGCAGGAATCCAATACAGAGAATGGGGCTGCCTTGGCAGCCGCACCCCCCATATGTGGGGGTCACTGTTGTAGGAGTAGTGTTGGGCGCTGCCTCCACAGTAGCACCTCCCATAATGGGGGCAGCTGTGGGGGTAGCCCCCAGTCCCTCCCTTAAATAATTTAAATTTCCTCTGCCATTAAAATATTCAATGTACGATGATCTTTCCTAAAAAATAAAATAAAAAATGAATTTCCTACAAGAAATTCCCCAGAAAATTACAGTAACCTTTTCAAAATAATAAAACATATAGATATATATATGTAATTCAATATATAAAATTTATCAAAACAATTTTGTTCCACTAGGCATTTCAATTTCACAAAATATTTTCTTCAAGAAATATTTAGAAAATTCTTATAGAGGGTTCAATTTCACAATTTTGACAGAGGATTTCAATTTCCATAATAGAGGATCTCATTTTCAATCCAATTTCACAAAATATTTTCTACAAGAAAAATTCTTATAGAGGTTTTCATTTTCTTAATTTAACCAAAAGAATTCATTTGCAAATCTACAAAGGTTTTCTTTTGTTTTCTTTTGAAATTTTCTATTGTTTAACAATAATTTTATATAAGGCTCTCTAATTTTACTGTAAAGTTTTCTACATAAACACAAAATCTTCATGATAATTTTTACACACAAAGGCTATCAACAAGTTTTCTACAGGCATGTTTTTCAACATATTTTTCTACAGATAAGCTTTCAATATATTTTTCTGTAGAAGCTTTAATCAAATTTTCTTCTTCAGGCAATCTTTCCATTTAACAAATTTAAGAAAGTTTCTACTAAATTGAATTTTTGTACAGTCAATCTTTTCAAATCAACAAAATAAATAAATAAATAGCAAAGGAACCTATTTTTTTGAACCTTGAAGAATTGAAGGTTCGAGAAAAGCTTTGCCTTCAAAGTTCAATTTCCAAAGCCCTTTCCAAAATCTCCACTACCAGAAAGATGCAAAATACTGAGCCAAAAATATTCTTGAGAACCTCTTCCAATTTTTAACCAATAAAACCCAAAAACAATTTTCCAACGATTTCCTCTTTCTTTCCCTTCCGTGAAGTGACTTCTTACCTTTCACAGTTATGGAAAATATTCTCTCTAAGAATAATCTTTCAACAAGAGTTTTTCATTCAATTTTACTCACACACATGGCTATTCTAAAATATCTTTTAACAAATTTTTAGATATTTTCTTTTGATAATTATAAAGAATTTATCCTATTTTATTAATTTAAAAATTCAAAAATTAATATCATTTACTTTAGGCAAATTTAAAATTCCAATTCTCATAATAGCATTTAGCTTATATTTAATCTATTCTCTTAATCAAGAAAATTTAATCAATTAATTTATTTACTTAATAAAATAAATTTAATCACAAGGAATACATTATTTTACCAAATAAATTAATTTAATAAATTAAATAAACTAAAAAGCTTTTAACAACACTATTTAAAATTAATTAAATAAGCACTGAATTATTAAAAACATTAATCTAACATTAATTTCATAAAATAAACCTTGCATAAATAAATAACAATTAACAAGGCAAACGTAGATGTGACAACCGAACATACCAGACATAAAATGATGACACACTGTGATTAGGTTTATGGCTAGACTAGGAAAAACCTCATTACTATCTCTCAATCAACAATACCATTGAGCCTAGACATGCTCAGACTTGTGAAACCAGGTGGAGTCGATATCATGTACTTGCAATCCTACAATCAGACATATATTGTACATGTATATACATCATAAGTCAAACACACTGTGAAGAGAAAATTTTAGAAATCACAGTGCACTCACAAGTGAGTGATGCAATACCATTCTCCTCACCAATACAATGTCACATCGAACTAATGAAATAAATATCAATTAAAATACCATGAACATATATAACAATATCATCTCAAATAAACATCTATACTAACATAAAGCATGTCACAAATATTCACCATCCAAATAGTGTATCATCACATCATAAAATAAATCTACCATCGCTCTACTGTTAGTGATCAAATACATCAAAAAAAGTATTAGGGTCTATCAAAGAAAAAAAATACTGTCAAGAAACATAAGAAAATTAGAGGGGTACTACATGTAATTCATCGGTATGGCTTCCACCCACTTTGTGTACTACTCAGTGGCGGTAATGATAAACTTATGGCCACTAGATGAGGTGGGGGTGATTTTTCCAATGAGATTGAGCCCCCACTATGAAAAGGGTCAAGGTGTGACGATCGGGTGGAGCTCTTGAGCTAGTGCATGGATGAGGTCATTGTGAGGGATGTCCAATATGGATCCAATTGTCACCATGGTGTTTTCCGCTCTATTGTTTGCTCTAGGTATATGCTTGAATGTGATCTCAATGAAGGAATCCTTAAGACTTTCCACCAATTTCTTGTATGGATTTAGCTTGTCATCCTTAGTCTGATACTCATCATTCACTTGATTGATTATAAGCTATGAATCCCCATATATCTTGAGAGCCATGATATGCCACTGCACTGCTATTTTGAGTCTTATGGTTAGAGCCTCCTATTCTACGATATTGTTTATGCAAGGAAATGCCAACTTGTAGGATCTTGGTATGTAGTCTCCTTGTGGAGTGATGAAAACGACCCTAGCTTCCAATCTGTACTATGTGTAGGAACCATCAAAGTATAACTTCTAGTGGTCTTTTATGGTCAAGTTGAAGATGGATTCATCGGGGAACTCTAAAATTAGCGGGTTCTCCAAATACATTGGTGCTTCCACCAGTTGGTTTGCAATAGCTTTCCTTTGATGGCCTTATGTTCCACATACTCAATGTCATATTATGATAGGATCATGACCCACTTGGCCATCCTTCCTATGAGCATTTCTTTGGAAAGTAGGTACTTGAGTGGATTGATCTTGGAAATGAGTTTGATTTTATGTGCTAACATGTAGTGTTTGAGTTTCTGTGAGGAAAATACCACTGCTAGACAAGATTTTTCGATGAAGGAATAATTTAACTCATTCCCTACCATGGTTCGGCTGATGTAGTAGATGGACCTCTCTGTTCCATTTTCATTGTGTTGATTTAGGAGAGCACCGAGGGCTGCTATTGTTGCTAATATATAGAGGATTAGGGGCTTTCTTGGGATTGGTAGCATAAGCACTGAAGGTGTGAGAAAATATTCTTTGATCTTGTTAAAGACATAATCACACTTCTTGTCCCATTTCTATGCTACACCCTTGTGGAGTACGTGAGAATATGGGATTGACTTGTTTACTAATTGGGCTATGAACTGGCGGATTGACTGGAGCCTACCTTGTAGGCCTCTTAGCTGCTTCAAAGTCTTGGGTAACTCTATCTTGAGGATTTCCTTTACTTTAGCGGGCTCTATTTCAATCCCTCTCATGGACATGATGTATCCCAACAACTTCCCTGATTGTACACCGAAGATGCACTTCTTTGGATTAAGGTGGACCTTGTATTCCTCAAGTCTATCAAAGATGGCACTTAATGTTGCTATGTGGTCTCACCTCTTTCTGGATTTTGCCAATATGTCATTGACATAATCTTCCACAATCTTTTGGATCATGTCATAAAAGATTAAGGTCATGGCCCTCTGATATGTTGCTCCAGCGTTCTTTAGGCCAAACAACATCATGTTCTAGAAATATATTCCCCCATGGACAAGAAAAAGCTATTTTGTGTTGATCTTCTTTGGCTATCATGATTTGGTTATACCCAGAGAATCCATCCATCAGTGAAAGCATCTCATTCCCCGCGGTCATATCGATAATCATATCAATGTTGGGAAGTGAGAAGTCATCTTTGGGACATGCCTTATTTAGGTCTCTAAAATCTATTCAAATACAGATGCCCCCAGTGGACTTTAAAACAGGTACCAAGTTTTATACCCATTCCAGATAGCCAAACGGCCATATGATCCCTACATTAAGTAACTTCTTCAATTCCATTTTAACCAACAAGGCTATCTAGGGATGCATTTTTCTGAGCTTTTTTCTAACAAGCTTTGCTTCAGGGTAAACTTCTAGATGGTGTACCACAATCTTTGGATTAAGCCTGGGCATGTTAGTGTAGGTCCATGTAAAGTTGACCTTTCTCTCTCTTAAGAAGGAAGCTAGGACCTCATGTTCTTCTGACATCAATGATTCAACATCAAATGTGATATGCAGAGTTTCCTCTATTCCCAAGTTGGTTGGGTTGCACCTCTCGGCTAGGACCGCTAACTTTTACTGATGTAGAGAACTGAGAGGAAGATTGAATCCTTCATCCTCGGGTGCCTTAGAGAATCTTTCACCATTGGATACATCCTTTATTTTTTCTATTTTTGGGTTGGAGAGTGCCATAGTGTGGTTTTCACTCAAAGACCTTGAGATTATTCTTAAATTTTCTCTTTTGCGACTAAAGGATTCAATCGTCTCCCTATAGTAAGCTTGTGTGACTAGTATAATGTCAAACCCAACCTTGATGATCTCCATGTGGTACCATGTCCCATAGTCCCATGAATTCTGAGAGCGTCTCATCATTTTTAGAAGTTTCTAGAATTGGCGATCCTCATTGGTCATAATCGATGAGTTGGGGGTAGACTAGGCTGATTTCATGGGTTTGATGGTCGTTGGTCTCAAAAGACAAGGTACTAATCATGAGTAGGGAGGTTTATTTGAAAATCATAGGAAAATCAATTATGGGGTCCACATCAATACTACACACATTAGTTATCTCAAAGGTGAAGTTGTTTATAACTCGACCTGTGGATACGGCTAATTGAAGGGAAGATATTGATTGTCGAGGAGTTTTGACCTTCCTAATAGAGACACATTTTCCAAGTATGGTCACCTTCAGAGGGGTACATCCGAGGCCAAGATTTCTCATATGCATCTCCGGAATGAGAGGAACTAAAATCTCTTTGTCATTTTTTCCAAGCTTTTTGTTTCTGTCATAGCCCATGGTGAGCATCATTTGTAAGCCTTTACTGCTATCATCCACAGGTAGGTCAATTGTTTGCCTATTGTCTTAGTACAAGAGGTTAGATGGGTCTTCTTCTATTATTTCCCAACCTAGGTCTCCCCAACTTCTGAAACTGGAGGAGCCTGTTGTGAAGGTTTGGGATGAGGAAGCATTATTTGACAGTGGTCATCCTCGTGACCTAGGAGACAGTGGTAATTCTCCCACTACAAAAGAATTTTTTGGAATTGTATATTCTCCACACATATTGTCCTAGATAATTACATTGATATCAGAGATGGTGGGGATGGTGGGTGTCTCTATCATAGAAGTGGAGGCGATAGTATTTGGGTCAATGTATGGAGTTGAGGGGCCCTCATCATTCTTGGGAACTTGGGGGATTTTTCAATATTTTTCCTCTAGATTTTTGCAATAGTAAAAGGGTTTAGGATCCCCATGGACAGTAACCTCTTGGCCTTGGTATGGAAACTTTACACACTGGTGGAAGGTGGAAGCTACAACTTGCATCCCATGAATCCAAGGACACCCTAGGAGGATATTGTAAGGCAATTCCAACTCAAGAACTTGACAAGTTGTTTCCATGATAGTCGGTCCTACTTGAATCAGGAATTGGATAGTGCCTTGAGACACTCTTTCTTGACCATCATAGGCTCTAATGGTTATTCCTTTTCCTTTTTCAACAACATCTTCAGAGAAGCCTAAGCTTTTTATTAATTTAAGGGTGCATATGTTCAACCCTACACCCCCATCTACTAGAACTCTCTTGACCTTGTTGCTATGAGCGAAAGCCTCAAGATAAAGACCACAATTGTGAGATGGTTGTGATGGAAGATCTTGTTTTGAAAATGTTAGAAGGTGAGGTGTAGTGAGGTGTGTGGCCATAGCCTGGAATTGATCCGCATCAAGATCAGTGGGGATAGAAGATGAGGCCAAGGCTTCTTCAAGGATCTTTTTGAGTTGGTGAGATCTTCAGCAACTCCATGCTGGAGATTTGAGCTAGAGTTCTTTTTAACTAATCAAGGACATTATAGCCACTAGGAACAAATCTCAAGTTGGAAGTGGTTTCTCTAGGAGATTGAGATGATCCTGGGATGGTAACTTTTCCACCTCTTGTGGTGACTCCACAATCGGCTTGGGCTCCTTTGATGGTGATGGCAGTAACCATTTCTTCTAAAGATGCAACAACATGGTCATACACATGATTCACACTTTTGAAGGTACCCTTTCCTTTATCATTGTTATTATTTCCCTTATTGTGGTTGGGCATTAGATTCGTATAAATCTTGAGATTTTGATTCCTAGTTGGTTGTTCCACATTTATGATTTTGTCATCAATGAGGTCTTGGATTAAGTTTTTCAACCTCATGCAATTAGCAGTTTTATGCCTCTTGATTTTGTGGAAATCACAAAGGTTATTTTCATTGTACCACAAAGTTTTTACCAAGGGCTCTTGATAGTTGTCATAGGTGGGAACTATGATGATGTTTTCCTACACCAATCTTTTCATGATAGATTTAATCGATTCCCCAAGTGGCGTGTACTTCTGCTTGGGGGAATTTTTGTTTCACTAAGGTGGTCTTCCTTGATTGTCCACATTGTTGATTGTTTTGTTGTTTGTTTGTTGAGTTATAGTGTTGGTTTGTTGATTGTTCTTATTGTTGGCTTGTGGTTGTTGAGGTGCTTGTGTATTTTTTTGAGGTGCATTGATGACAACTTTGGCATCCACTACACCATCATTGGTAATGTTTCTTTTTTTTCCCATGTGCAAGGTTTGTCATTATAGCTAGTGGATGGGAAACTTTCTTGATAGGAAGGAGCTCCCCCTTGTGAGATAAGGGCTCATTCAATATTGAGCACCCTGGGGATCAACTGATCGCAGGTTGTGATGCCTTGTAGCTTGAGATGAAAGGACAAGAATTCGCTAATATTTACGATGATGGTGCACACTTGTTGTTCCTCGAGTATGGCCCATTTACTTCTATTGGATTTTGATCACCATCATTGTAAGAATGAAGATAATGTCTCTCCCTTGGATTGTTTCATAGCTGAAAGTTCTTCCAAGGTCACATCCATAGCTATGTTGAAGGCATAGTTTTGCACAAATGTATCCATGATTTCTTGGAATTTTTTGATTCCTAAGAGAAGGGAGAACCAGTTAATGGCAGTACTTTCCAATCTCTATGGGAACAGTTGCATTAGATAAGTTTCATTATATGTGACCTCCATGCAATGTACTTGAAACTCCCTGATGTGATCTTCAGGGTTTCTTGTTCCACGATATTTATCAAACTTAGGGATCTCAAAACCCTTTGGGAATGGTTTCATGACAATGCTCATGTCAAATGGATATGGGCACAAGTTATTTGGTGGCTTTTTCATTTTCCCTATTTGAAGATCGAGAACTTGTTATGAAAGGAATTTGATTTGTGTTTATACATTGCCTTGGGGATCAGGGGATGGGATGAAGGTGTTCTGCAGTGGTTCAACCATTGGAGGGATGGGTGGATTGTTGTTGTGTTGGTGGATGGTGTTTGCATGTTTTGTTGCACCAAGTATGCTTGTAATTGTTGTTGTACCAACAATCCTTGTTGTTGGTCTTGTTGTTTTTGCGCTAATAATGCTTTTTGTTGAGCTTCTTGTTGTTGGGCTACTAGTTGGGCTGCCTCTTGCTACTCTTGGTATTGCTTTAGCACTTGCTGGTATGCTTGTTGTTGGGTTGCTTGTTGTTGTACGAGGTATTGTACTTGCATTTGTGCCTATTGTTGTATAGTCTCACAACACACCCCATTTTGCTCCTTTTGGAAAAATGTGGACCCCCTTTTTTCTTTCTTTTCCCTTTTTAATTCATTTTTTTTGTTCACTTTGGAATTGTTTTAATTGATGCTTGGTTGGTTGCTGGTTGTCTTCTTAGTTTCACTCAGCTTCTTTGTATGATGCACTTTTTCCTTCCTAGTATTTTGGTGTTTTGGTATGCCCTTAAGGTTTATTCTATTACCAGAAACTAGAATTATGGAATCCTACATGAGTTGAAAGAGTTTGTATCTTTAAATAACTATAGTTCCACCCAGTATTTTATTAATCTAATTTTATAAACTCGGTAATTTTATCTTTTATCAGAGTCTGGTGCTTTATTGTTTCTTTGAAGTAGAAATTCAGAAACTAGAAAATCTGCTTTGAAATTTTGTCAAGTATATTTTTCAGTTTCAGTTTTTGGTTTCTCTTGTTTCGGTTTTCTTTTCTTAGGAAGTATTTCCTAGATCCCGATGTTATGTGATTTTTTCAAAGACATTATCAAAAGCTTCAACTTTGGTGGTCATCATTAATCTCATATGTTTAATTGCATATACCCTATATAGAATTAGTGTGACATATAATTGCCACGTATAATCACTATGCCGTCTTTCTTCTCAAATAGCAAGCAAGCTCAAAAATCTAGGTGTTCATGATTTGAACCATAATCCATAATGATTATACCTTTATTCTAGGAATTATTGTGAAATAATAGGTAATTAATGAAGGTGGCGAACTACCTATGTACTTGTCACCACCTCAAGCATGCAATTTCTTTTACAACACTCCACTTCACGAATATTGTAAACTTGCTAAAGACATTGAATTTACGAAGCTACTTTGGCACATAAAGAGAGGTAAAATTTTGAGAAACTAAGTTGCAGCTACCCAATGGTTTTGAAGTTGTATTTGAAGAATCGCCATTTTAACAAGAACCAGGTATGTTCCAAACAACTACTTTATTGATAAGACTTTCTCAAGATAGAAATCTTTGATAATCGTATTTTCTCATTTTGAAATTGAAATGTTAATTTTCCTCTGAGTTGTTAAATTTGATCAAAGAATGAATTGAAAATTTTAAGAAATGTAAAGTTTGGTTAAATTTAACCCTAACTCGTACACATAGACAAATATTCTAAAAATTGTAGAGCACATTATACTGAAAATGAGTACTTCTGAAGCAAGAGAAGAAGATGAATTCAAGTACTACAATTCACAGGCAGTACCCATTAAAGTGGTGGTCACAGATACCCACATGGGATGATCTTCTAACATTGAAATCTGTTCATGGATATTGCAAGAAAATTCTACCCAATGCACTAAAAATGTCGTATCAAAAGGGTTACTTCCTACAGGAGGGTTTCCACTAGCAATGGAAGCTCCAGAATTAGTCATGAAATGTATAAAGTATTATAATCCAGTCAAAAGGATTGTTGAAAAGGAAGGAAGAATTTATGTAGACTTGTCTCAAGAGGGAATTATGTATACATTTAGTCTCCCCTCCTACACACATATGTTCAATGTCGACCTGAAAGCTAAGGCCAAGACATATCAGAGAGCTGAAGAACATAATAGAGAAATTATGAGCACCCAATGGTGCCAACAACCAATCACACCACAGACCAAGGTAATTCAGAGGTCTATGTTTAAACAAGAAATGCAAGACATAATAACTTTGTTGAGCAGAGTAGCTAGTTTGAGAGATGCAAGCAGGTTTGAACCCTAGATGTTCGTGATAATATCTCGAATGATAGAAGGTCATGTAGAGTTGCATTGGGGAAAATGGATAAGTGATAGGTTACATGAGCAGATTACTACATTCCCCAAAACTAGATGTTTCTACATGTCGTCATATGTTATTTACTCCTATGCTATGAGAGCCAATAAACAAGGATTAAAAAAGATTGGTACTCTGGGCACAAAAGTTGGCAATAGTTTGATATACGCACATTTATACCAAATCATTGTTCACAAGTATAAAAGTGATTACAAAAAAGTTAATTATTTGTTCTCCATGAAACTGGTGAGAACAATGGAAGGTGACAAATCTAAGAGATTATCCTTGGAAGCACAAAGTGCCATTCGACCTATGGGAGGCTGGTACATACAATTCCCAACTTACTCCTACATCAAAGTGGAGGGATTTGATGGACACCCATTCATGTTTCCCAAGTATCCTACAAATAAAAAAAATTTATTGGAATTAGTGAGATAGTTAAAGCCATCTTATGCTCTTTATATCCATGCTCACAAGAAGGCCTCTTTTAAATTTCCTATTATAATAGGGAATTATAAGTGTAGTGTAATCAAAGTGACTAATTTATGTGAGGAGGAACTGAGAACCTACAATTTTGAAGAATTTCCACTTCAGAGAATGTACTATGATGTTTAAGGAAATATTGAAATAATTATAGCTGGTTATTGTCCTCATGTACCTCATTTAGAATATTATTGGCTTAACTGTGAAGACGAGCATGTGGTCAGAAGGAAAAAGTATGAAAGAATGAATTTAGGGTTTGCTTGAACGCTCAAACTCTATGATATCCTAGACCAATTGGAAAAAGATGATGGTTAGGTGTTGAACCAATTTTATAATAATGACAGGATATATGATGAACCCATTCCAGACCCAAGTGTTGATGATGAAGATGTGATATTAATTAATGATTTTACTAGGCCATTCATAAGGTATACTCAACAGTAGATTAATGATTTTTGTAAAAGTTTTAAGAGAAAGAGGAATTGAACCTATCTACTCAGAAGATAAAAGAAGAAAGCAAAGAGATGAAACTACTTTTGAAAGTGCAGAGCCTATCAAGAAGAACAAAGAGACTAGTAAGGCTACTCCAGGTGTTAGAATCGAAGAAAGAACCCCTGAAACAACAAGACAAGAAGTCACCACAAAATTATTAGAAAAACAAAAAGATGTAGAGATAGGTAAAGATAAGTCTAAAGAAAGACCTAAAGGTGCATCTTCTTCTATAGCTAGACCCAAAACTAGAATAACTGTTGATAAAGGAACATCAGTAATAGGGAATGTTAGTACACAAACCAAATTAACATCTCAAAGAGTTGCAACATTATTTACTTCTCCCCCTTTTGTTAATATGGCTAGTATGAAACAAGCACTAGGAGGGAACCCTGTGGCTCTAGAAGAAATTTTTGAGGTAGATGAGGCTAGAATTAAGGCACAAGTAGATATATGGGGTGATATGTGGGAAAAGGTAAAGGAAAATAAATCTAAAGACACGCCCATAGTACACTCAGTGATAGAAGAAATTAAGGATATGAGCTCTAAGCCCATAAATATTGAAGAAGAAGAATTTATTCAAGGGATGTTCACCTCAGAGGCAGGAAATCCTAGTGTGCTTGAAATGGAAATAGAGGAAAATGAAGAGAAAAATCCTATTTATAAGAGAGTTAATAAAGACACTCTTGATTCTCAATTTTCTTTTGAGAATGGGAAAAATGTTAATGAACACTTGCAGGTCTTTGATGAAATAGATAAAGGTCATGCTGAAACTCAAATTGAAACTAAAACTCCAGAAGAAGAGGCTACATAGTTCATAAGAGATGGAACTGAAAAGGAAGAGAATCATGGTGTAGCTATAAATGAAGAAGGTAAGATTCAGAGAGAAGAATCAAAAAATCTGGATAGATAGGAAAATATAAGTCTCCAAATAGAAGAGGTAGTGCAAAATCCTACCAATCCTGAGTCTATGTCAGAAGTTGCTAAAGAAATTCCAATTTCATAAAATATGGCAAGTCAAAGAGATGAAATTCCTGAATCAAGTAATAAGCAAAAACAAGAAAGAGTTACATAGGTACAACAAGATGATGATACACCTGATTGGTTAATCAGGGAATTAGCTTCTCCATTGGAAGTAGAAATATTACCTCCGAACCTCAATAATTTCATACAGGAAGTAAATACTCCTAAACCTAGGTGCAAAGCAAAACCAAAGCATGTCATACAAAGGAATACAGATCGTAATAGAACTCTCTTGATAGCTACTCCAACAAATGACAAAGACAGACATGAGATAATGCCTAAGGAATATACAATCATAAGTATTAATCTTGGACACTCATCTTGGCAGCAAGAACTAGAAGAAATAAAAGTGAATTTGAATGCTATTATTGCTAGAGTACAAAAATATAAACAAAATAAAAGATAATTGAAAGAACAAGTTGCTACATTGGAGAATTTTATCAAATCGCTGACTTTATCTGGTCAAGAACAAGTTGAACTGCCCCAACATCTACTGTTGATGTCACAAGAGCAAGTAGATGCCATTGCTCCAGTTCATCATAAAATGAATATGTTTGAAGAATGGATTGAATACTGGATAAAACACAGACATGAATTTATTATGGATTCAAAAAGAATGTACAAGGAAGCATACCATCATTTAGATAAATTGAAAAGATTTGAAGATGAATGTAGACTTTGCTAGGAGTAGGTCATTGACAAAAGAAAAATTATGGAAATTCTCATACAAACATATATCCAAAAGTTAATACTGAATAATATAATATTAGAACCTGAAATTTCATTTGCAGGGAAGTGGAAGAAACAATTTAAATGGGAAGGTGACATATTAGTACAATGTATTGAAGGATTTGAAAAAGTCACCATTGACTGCAGAAGAGTGATAAGAGAAAATCAAGAATTTATTAAAGTATTGTCACGTCAATGCTTTGATCCCCAAACATTAGGGAAAGATGGGAAGGAAACTAAATATTTCAAAGAATGGATAGAAAGTGTTGATGTAAATAAAGTCTTGTACCTAGTTAATTCATTACTAGGGGACTTATTTACATCATGTTAAGTTTACTTAGTTCCTAGGGGGGAATTTTTCTAGAAGGTGATAGTTGTCATTAGTTGTTATCTTATCTTTTGACAACTACATGTGAACCTAGGTAAGTGTGATTAGTTATCTCATGTCATATGATTAAGACACTTGTCATAATCCTATGACATCTTGCATCTCACCTTGGCTATATAACCAAGGGGTCTCTCATTGTAAACAATAATCTCATATCATTGACATTGAATACAATTTATTCTTTTCATATTCTATTCTCTCTTTTTTGTGCTTTCTATTTGGTCTCAAGATCTTAGCAGCCATAGCCAATTCTAACATGGTATTAGAGTGGGTTGGGTGCCATTGGAGAGTCTTTTTCTAAAGATAGATACTACATTTGGGGGTGTTCCATTTTGTGGCTCTTTATTGCAGGTGCATTTTGGGATCTTTTTGCATTAGATGTAAGCTCACCATTGTGTCCGGAAGGTTTGAGAAAGTTGATTTTTCCTTCTATTTCATCCAAGTCGATCATACGAGGCCAAATCTATGAGGGTTTGAAGCTGAAGGGTGGCTACCAAATCCATAAGGTAGCTGCATATTTGGAGCATTTTGGGTCAAATATGCCCCTTCCATCACATCCAGAAGGGCCAAAAACCCTAAGATCGACTATCAATTCATCCATTTTGGAGTAGTTGTCTAATGAGGCAAAATAATTTTGCCTAGGGAGCCGTACAACCCCCCAGTTCATCATTATCACAGTGGTACAATATTTTCTAAAAAATTAAAATATTATTCGATTGAAATTTTTGAAAAAATTTTATTAAAAAAAATATATTATATTTCAGTCAATTTATACTTTCAGAAAGAATTGTATTTTAAAATTCAAAACAAAAAATATATAGAAAAATCTGCAGTCTGCAAATTCTATAGACGTACCTAGGGGGTACCATGGTACCCACATGGGCCATTGGCCACCACACGACATGATCTCATTGGCCATGGTAGGCCCCTTCCTCCATAGGCGGTCGACTGCATTCACTCGGTCGACAATTCTTTAAAATTTGTGCGACCATTCATCAGAACCAGCGGCTTCAAATTCTCACCAATGGTCTTATCACAAAACTCTGGAAGTTATTGAAAGTTAGATAGTCGACATTCAAAAAAGGTCGGTAGTCCAAAAAATTTGGCAATCTTTTTACCGGTGGATAGGAAAATCTAGCAACATTCATATGAATACCAACTTTAAGCTCGTAATCTTGAGAATATTCTAGGGGCAGAAGCATACTCCACTGGTAGGGAATATTCTCTTCTGATGTGTAGGAGGCCTTCAAATTTAAACCAGTGATTGGGTGACGTCAGCACCACGTCTTCATTTTCTAAAAAAAAATTCCCCCCTCTCTAATTGACTTTTTTATTTTGCAGTTCAACTTCAGAGGGTCATAACTTGCTCATTTTGAGTCCTTTTTTTGAGCAATTTTTTTTTATTTTGGCTAATTTTTTGTGCTCTTCACAGTGGTGAAATCATAATTTGGTTCTAATGTCTAGTTTTTCCATAATTTTTAGATTCTCATAGGTGTTACTGCTTCATCCTCATTTTGGGAACTTTGGGAGCTCATATCTTGCTCCTACGGTAACATTTTTGCATGCATTTTTTTTAAAGTGCATGATTTTTTGTGTTCTTCTTAGTGGTATGATTAGATTGATCTCATTTTGTACCAAAAATTGTACTTGATTATGTGGCCTATTTTGGCATCTATAAACACTAAGATCAAGTCTAGTTTGTTGTTCTTGGCATCTAGGAACTGTAAACGCACTAAATATAAAGTTCCAAATCAGATATTGCTTGGGGGGTTTCTTGATTGAGTGATTTGTTGGGGGGGTCTCTTGGTGCATTGCTTTGATCTGTTTTCTTGTTCTCTCTCATTTTCATGGAGCATTCTAAGGTTCCTTTGCTCACAACATATAATTATTCAACATGGAATCAAAATGCATGGAGTATTCTAATGATAGAAGGTCATTCTCTATATGTTGAAAATAAGGTACCTGAACCTACAGATGCAGATAAAAAGTTAAAATGGATGATCAAACATACCAAAGCTCTTGGGTGTCTTCGTAGACTTGTTTCTCAAGATTTGTTGTTCCAAATTGAATCATGTAAAAATTCTCATGAAGCTTGGGACAAATTGAAAACATTGTATAGATGAAGTAAGAGGCTATCAAATTGATAATGATTTGATGAATCTTGATCCTAAGAACTTCGACAACATCCAAGACTGCATCACTAAGGTTAATTATCTAAGAGAGCAATGTAAATCATGTGGAATTGATAAGGACATTCAGTTGGTCTACAATATAATGAACAAACTTGGTCATGATTATGCTTCTTTTGTTTCTAGCTTTCATACTCATAGATTGACTATGGGGTCTGCATATACTACACCATCATTTATATCATTTTTTGAGATGTTGATACATGAGAAACAAAAGCTTATCTCAATGGATCTCATCAAGACTTCTAAATCTCAGGCATTGTTGGTTAGTCAGGTGAAAGAATCAGAATCAGATAAGAAACAAAAGAAAGCAAAGAATAAACCACATTCAAATCAAGCAAAGAAAAAATCCTCTTCTAAAGGGGAATCATCTAAGAAGGAGAGGCCTATTTGTGCATATTGAAAGAAGGATGGACATGAAGAACACTATTGTTATAAGAAGGATATTGATGAGTTGAAAAATCTTCTAAAAAAGAATCACATTGATTTTCCTTCTAGAATGTCTAAATATTCTTCTCCTTCTACTTCAAAATAGTCTAAAAAGGACAAAGTTCAAGCATCTACATCAGGAAATAAAGATCAAGCTCTTTGTGCCAATTCAGGTCTAGGATCAGGGAAATGGCTTCTAGATTTAGGAGCTTCTTATCATATGGAATCTTCACAAGCTATATTCTCTTCATTTCAGCATTGTACTATGTCTCCTATCTTGATGGGAAACAATACATACATGAGCATAATTTGGAAGGGATCTATTAGTTTTGGGGACAACACTTTTTAGGATGTCTTGTGTGTTCCTCATTTGATGAATAATCTTTTTTCCATTTATCATATTACGCATGGCGAAGATGGGAGAACTGTGGAGTTCACACCTAATGTTATCATCATTTGAGGCTTGGAGAGTAGAGAGATCATTGCTACTAGGGTGGTTGATCATTCATCTCGGTTGTATACCTTTGCATAGTTTTCTTATGATGATGACCTTGTTTCTTCGGTTGTTGATCACATGAACCATGATTCAGAGGAGACATTTGGATTCTTGAACTTGGGAGTTCTTACATCAGATCCAGTTCTTGAGTCATGAATTTCATCTCCTCCATCTACTATTGCAGTTGATGATACTTGTGATTCAACAGTTTTGGCTCCTAGTGATTCAGTGCAGCAGGATATTCATAGTCTTCCAGATATGGCTACTTTGGATGACTTCTTGACAGGTATTTCAGACTTTTTTTTGGAGTCTCATCTTACAGATTTGGACACCATTAGTAGCATTCATCTTCTCTTTGATGAATATGCTCCTTCTTCAATTGTTGTGAGGGAACACCTTGTCCTTCTTGTTCATTCTCTACATGATCATTCTTCACAGATTGGCGTGAGTGTGGATACTTTTGAAAAACATTTGGAGGAGGCTTATTTTTCTTCAGAGGGGATATCCTTGTCTTTAGATTGTGCTCTACATTCATCTCTACTAGATGTTGGATTTTCCTCTTCAGCAGTGTGGCCTAGAACACCTGTTTGGAGTGTGTCAGCTTTTGGCATTGATATGGAGACTGTTGGTGTAATTAATTATTAATTACACTTAGCATAAGTTTACTTAGGATTTATTTAATTCCTAGATTATAGGTTTTATCTTTATCTTATCGAGCTATCTTGTTGCTCAAGATAAGATTAGGTTTGCATCTTTGCTTTTATAAAGCAAAGTATCTCTTGTAATTATCGTACTTTTTGAATATATCAATTTGCATGTTTTTATGCAAAGCTCTTGCTTTTTCATTTTCCTCTTCTGTGGAAGGTTATTCTAGTTTTCAATCAGATCATGGGTTTCTAACATGGTATCAGAGCCTCGATTCGCAGCCCCTTCTCAGATTTTTGGAGGATTTCATTATAGAGCTCGTTTGGAGTCCCTCGAGGGTTTTATTCCTTTAGCACATTTATGTAGTGTCTTGGATCAGATCAGGGTTTTTCGTTGGATTCAAAGCACTAGAAAAAGTCAGAAATGACTTTCATTTTATTGATTTTCATCATCGTTTTCCAGATCTGCAAGGGTTGTAAGATCGATGATTTTTCTGATATATCTGGGGGTCACCTAATTTTTGGAGCACTTTGGGCCCAAACGGACCTCGCCGTTGGATTCGTAGCACCCAAAAACCCCTATTTCCATATAAAATTTGTCCAGTTTGGGAAAAATCATCGGGAAAGGCAAAAAAAATTTGCCCAAGGGCCGTACGGCCCCCAGGCACACTTCACAATGCACGAAATTTGAGAAAATTTCCAAAAAATCATTAAAAAATAAAAAAAATGGGTTCTTATTTTGCGCGGCCAGTTCATATCCAACCGCACCACCCCCGCGCCACCACCGCGCTACCATCTAGCCGCTCCCAACGGCGGCGCCACCGGCTCCTAGCCGATCCGCCACCACAGAAGCTCCCTGCGCCAGCTCCACCCTCTGCCAGGGCCATATGGGAACCGAAGGCTCCATTGTAGGAGCCAACCCCCTTCCGAGATCTTAGCCCTAGCCTTGGTCACATGGGCAACCAGGGGCTAGAATTTTTTAGCCCCTAAGGGCTTATTGGAGACTCCTTGGGCAGTTTTTGAGCAGTTTCGCGGAAACGAGCGTAACTTGGGCATACGACGTCTTTTTTTGCAAACGAGATATTGTCGGAAAGCTATTTCTAATCTCTATGTATTGGTGCTAGTGAGTTTTTTTTGTTTTGCATTTTTTATATCATTTTTGGCCTCGGATTTCAGATGTTGCCTTTTTCACTCTGGGACACATATCTTTTCACTCGCTTATCCGTTTTTCATGATTTTCATGGCATAGGAAAGCTGGTTTCGGCCTCTATGTAGATCTGAGGTCATTTCCAAAAATTGTGTAACTTATTTTAGGCATGCATTCATTTTTTGTTTCGTGCTCTAGGTTTGCATTTTCACATATGTTTCTGTAATTTTGCATTATCTCCTTATGCAATCATTGGGTATTATAATAACGAACTGATATAAAGTTCCATTACGGGGGGTTCTTGCATCCATCTTTCATGTTGGTGACAACTCGCATGAGTTTTTCTGGTTTCCTGTTGTCTCCTTTTAGCTTCTTTCTTGCTTAGCTGGACACATTGTTGGTTTGCTTCGGTTCACACTTCACATTGGGATTTTATGTTTGTTGATCCTCATTGGTTCAAATTCTTTCTCATTTGAAGGCCATGGTTTTATGGTTAATGTTCCAAAATCTTGATGGTACTCATCCTATGGGCAATTTTAGTTTCAGTTTAGCATTGGCTTTGAGAGACATAACTTCCAGATTTGTCATCATTATGGGTCCATTCATCTACTGTTGTTTACAGATTCCAAAGTTGATCTAGTATGTGAGTTTCTAGTGTTCCTTGGCATCACGTCTGCTGTTGCATTTGTGATTCTGATTGGTATTTTGCAAACAGAACTATCTTTCCTTGCTTTCCAGATTTGGGGTTCCAGTGTTGCTTCATCAGAGTTCTTCCAGTGATTCTTCGCAACAGTTCATCTCACTGAGGGGGGTTTCTCTCTCTTTACATTTTTACATGAGTACCTCATCAGGCCTTGTTGCTGGGACTCATATTTGCATAATAATCTGCTTCTCCCTAAGTTGCACTTATGGGGGGGTGTTGGTGTAATTAATTATTAATTACACTTAGCATAAGTTTACTTAGGATTTATTTAATTCCTAGATTATAGGTTTTATCTTTATCTTATTGAGCTATCTTGTTGCTCAAGATAAGATTAGGTTTGCATCTTTGCTTTTATAAAGCAAAGTATCTCTTGTAATTATCATACTTTTTGAATATATCAATTTGCATGTTTTTATGCAAAACTCTTGCTTTTTCATTTTCCTCTTTTGTGGAAGGTTATTTTGGTTTGCAATCAGATCATGGGTTTCTAATAGAGACACTTGAGCATGCTTCAGAGACATCATCACACATCATCTATATTCCTGACATCCTACATACATCCATGGTTTTGTTTCTTCCTAAAGGGAGGAACATTGTTCAACAAGATTGGATCATCTTCAGCATTCAATGTTGAGGTTCTACCATCATTGCAAGAGACTCAACATTGAGGGGGGGCTTCCTTGTCTCTCTTATGGGGCATATTTTTCCTCACATGGGGTTTTTACCTTCTCATTCATCATTGAGAGCGTTTAATCTTTTTCATTTCATGTCTCTTTTGGGGAGGATTTTTGTCCCACTAGGTTTTCTCCTTTTCTCCATTTGTGAGAGATTGCATTTCATTTGCATTGTATGTACATGGGTACCTAACATGGCCTAGTAGTTGGGACCCATCTTTGCATATTTGTGTCATTTTCATAATAATGTGCTACTCCCTAAGTTGCACTTAAGGGGGGGTTTTGATGTAAGTAAAGTCTTGTACCTAGCTAATTCATTACTAGGGGACTTATTTACATCATGTTAAGTTTACTTAGGTCCTAGGAAGGAATCTTTCTAGAAGGTGATAGTTGTCATTAGTTGTTATCTTATCTTTTGACAACTACTACATGTCAACCTAGGTAAGTGTGATTAGCTGTCTCATGTCATATGATTAAGACACTTGTCATAATCCTATGGCATCTTGCATCTCACCTTGGCTATATAACCAAGGGGTCTCTCATTGTAAACAATAATCTCATATCATTGACATTGAATACCGTTTATTCTTGTCATATTCTATTCTCTATTTTTTGTGCTTTTCATTTGATCTCAAGATCTTGGAATTCATAGCCAATTCTAACAAAAAGGATAAATAGAGATCATGTTCAATTGTTGACAAGGGAGGTCATTGATGAAATAATATAGTGCAGAATGTTATAGCCAAATATAAAGCAGAAAAAGAACTAAAAATGATGCCATACTTCAAGTGACTAAAGAATATATCAGGCTCAAGCTTACTTGGAGGGAAATACAAAGGATTTCAAGGGAATGTATGCACCAAATACTGAGAGCTTTATGAGAGTACCAATCAAAGAAAGAAGCATGAAGTCTAGTATTGGAGCCATAAGAGAATACATAAAGAACTGGATACCATAAATGTAATAAAATTTATTTGTTGTTTAATTTGTAGGTTGATCCCAGTCTTGGTAGGTGTTTCTCATTCTGGTATTTCAAAAGGAAATTTGTAGCCTTGATGGTGACAAAGTGTTCATGCTGAAGTATGGAGAAAAGCATTGTTGTGGACAAAAGTCAAAGTTTTGACTTATTCTAGAATGTTCTAGATGACAGTTGGCATATGCCATGTGACACATTTTAATTTGTTGTTTCTGATTTTTCTGAGATACTTTTTAAGTTGAAATTTTAAGTTCCTTGTTTCTATAAAAGGCCATGTCCTCCCACAATTTTATTTTAAGTTTGGAATTTTTGGATGTCGGAGGAGAAAAAACTTCTTTTAAGTTTTTTTCTTTTTTCCTATTTTTTGAACCATTTCGGCGTAAAAATTTGTATGTGCATAGACATTAATTGATATCAGAGCTTTATGGATAGCTACCTATCTAAGTATCTTTTGTAGCTAGTTTTGCAAGTTCAACTGAACAAGACTGTATGTTGTGCCATTTAAGGGTGCATACAGAACCTATTCGGTGTCCATAATTGAAACTCCCTCTTTAAAAGCTTGCACCATTTTATATGTAGTTGTGAACCAATCTAGTGAAATATAAAGTGGTTTGCTTTGTTTTGATTAATTCTTTGAGGCATCCATGGAGAATAACTAGGAGAAATTTTTATTTTTTAGTATTTTTATATTTTATTTTAGGTTAGATGTTTAATATTTTTGAAAATGTTCCAAAAAATACAAGTGAATGGAAATAGTTTTGTTGAAAATGTTTTATTTTCCATGAAATTGTTGAATGCTTAATGCTAAATTTACTTAAGTGATAGCAAATAATTGGTTTATTCATGAAATATTAAGTTGAATCTTTTGATTTCATGATGTCATTTGATGATAAAAATGAAGTTTTATATGAAATGTTAGTAATTCTTGACAAAGCTAGAAATAACTGTAGTCTCTTAAGGAAAATAATAGCAAATTATCACATCATTACCCGAGAGCTATTTTTATTGCAATCATGACTTGGTTTTCGAAGGCTTCAGATTAAATGAAAGTCAATCTTTGATTTGTAAATGCAAAATTCTTTCTTAGTTTGTCATTGTTTCATATCTTTCAGGAAGGATAGGCTCTTCCTGGTCTTGTTTGTGGATATTTTATTCAATCTGTTTACTGAGAGTAAAATCATTGTCAACAGGAACTGGTGCTAGAAGGAGGGCCTATTGTTATTATTTTTGGTTTTGTTAGGCTTTAAACTGGATTTTTGTAGAACCACTAGATCTCGGTCTAGTGATCCTCAGGTGACCTTAGTTGAGCTTAGTGGTCGAACATCATCCAGACCTCAAAAGTATACAAGTTCAAGTGCAATTCCAAAGATTCCAATTATTATTACACCATCACCCCTGTAGTGATGGCATTCTTTAATGTGGAATCACTGATTCAATTTGCTGTATATAATGATTTACCAAAAAATCCTAACAAGTTGTGTCCTAAGTATTATTTCCATAAAGATGTTGAAGAACATATCAATATATTCAAAGATACATATTTTTGAGGAAGGATTCGACATGAAGAATTTGTGTGTCGATTGTTCCCATATACTTTGAGTACCAGTGGTATATCAATTTGCCTTGTAATTCCATCAGGTCATGGCAAGACATGGAAACTCAATTTTTAGCTAGGTTTAGAACACCTACTGACCTTTCCTTGTTATACCATCAATTTTCTCAAACAAAGAGGTTCGAGGGAGAACCTATAACTAATTTTAATGACATATTTTAAAAGGCTTATTCTAGGTTACAAGAACCTTATGTAGTGGACAATTTGTCTATTATCACAATTTATTATACAACAGTAGATCCTTTGACTACTATGTTTGTGAAGCGAAGAGCTAATCCTCCCACTTCTCTACTAGAATCTTATGTTGAATCCATTAGTGTGAATTTAGAAATGAAACATCTTGATAATGGATCATCTAAAAATGGAAAAAATAGATCAAGTATTTACCCTACCTTGAATGCAGATGGAGTCCCTATAGTTTATCCCATGACTCCTAACATTTATCCTGCAGTGGTCTAGAATGGGACATTTCCTCAAAATACTCTTTTTCAACTGGGAAATAGTCAAGATTTAGTCCCACACCCTGGTCTAGCTATGACAGAGCTACGTCCTAATGGAAATTCTTTTTTCTCACAAACTTAAGAAAATCAAAATGTTAAAATTTCTAAGGAAAAGGAAGACATGAAAGAAGTTACAACTCAACTCAAAAGATTGACTACAGAAGTTACACAATTAAGAAATCAAAATTTCTATTCTCAAAACAATAATTTGAATTCTCAAAATTGAATGTATAATGCTCCAAGGTCATTTAGACCATGGAATACACGCCCTAATAATGGGGGAGTATCTACACCTTTAGATAATCCTGATTCAACCGATGAAAATTTTACATCAAAAGTGAACTTAGCTAACCTTGCAATGAAAAATTGGTGTATAATTCATAATAAAAATGGTCATTTTGAAGTGGATTGTTCATAATTCAAAATCGCTTTAGATATTTTCCTTGCCGCTACTCATCATAATGAGCATTGTGATTCTCAACCTCCTAAAGGAAATGAATTAGTTCTTGTAGGATACGACTCTGCCTTAGTCCTGGAAAGTTATGAATGTTTCAAATCACCTTCAATTATTACAAATCATGCTCATAGATATGAAGGTAATGATTCAACTATGACTTTGGAGACATATACTTTTCCTTATCAAGATGAAAATGAGCCTATAGAAGAGATGGATGGAATACATGCTTTTCAACAATATCAGAAGGGACATAATTACAACACGAGGAATAACGCTAAGAGTGGAGGTAAATTCAATGGACCTCTAACAACATCCATCCTGCCAAATAACTGTAATACTCATCCTGATGACAAATCAAGCAATAATCCTAGATTACCTAAGGTGACTTCTCATTACAATTCATCAAATGTTTCAAAAAGTGAAAAGATCGGTCCTGCTAATCAAAATAATTTTCCTAATTACTTAGCGGTAGAAATCAAGAAAGTAAAGATCAGCCTTTCTTTGTCAGAACTGCTTAAAATGCCTATGATCAAGAAAGATTTCTTAAATACTTTGGAAGATTTTCCTAAAGAGATCAAATCGAAGGATGTTCAAATGAAGGATAATCAAGCTAAAATAAAAGATAAGAACATTGTTCCCATAGCTGAAGCACAAGTAGCCTTTTATAAAGGAAAATTAGAGTCCCCACCATTTTTGCTCACTTTGAGATTATTTGGTAAGAACCTTCACAATTGCTTAGTAGACTCTTGAGCTTCTACTAACATGATGTCATTATCCATATGTCAAACATTAGGTTTAACTCCTACAAATTCTTTAAATAAAGTCACTCAAATTGATAAGACAGAGGTAAATCTGATAGGAGAGTTGACTAATATCCACATGCAATTGGCTTTTGACCCTAGAATCCAATATTACATTGGCATTCAAGTCATGGAAATACCTGATACCTATGGTATGATTTTAAGTAGAGAATGGTCTAAAATGTTAAATGGATACATTTCCACTGAATTCTCACACATGTGGCTACCATGGAAAGGAGTGCCTAATCAAATCAGGATTGAAAGAGAACCTCGTATGAAATACATGATCATAGATTATAATCATAAAAATGATGTTCTATATATCGATGTAGAACCAGGAAATTATAAATTACGCAACTCAGGAGTTAAAATTGAAGAAGTTTTCAATTGTGATGTTGAGAAATCTAATGAGTTAATTCCTAGAACAAATGTTTTAATTGAATCAGATTGTGAATCTTTTGAGGAGGAGAATAATCCTGAATATAAATTTCAAAATAGTATTATTGCAAAAGCTCAATAGAATAAAAAAAGTAAAATTTTACTAAAAAGTTTGTTATTGCAGGACTGGTACCGATTGCATAATGTTGCACATTTAGAAAGCAACTGTATGATGTGTCTGGAAATAATTTGTAGAATTGAGAGTCGATATTGTCTAGGACATGATGATGTCGCAAGAATTAAACTAGAAATGCATAAGAATGGAGATCAAAATATACAGAATGAAAATATTTGTACAATGACATCAAAGAATGGTAGAATATTGAATACAAATGATCAAGCTTGGATTCTCAAATTTGATGGATCAAAATCAAAACAAGGAATTGGAATTGGAGTGAAACTTATCAACCCACAAGGTAAGTCCTTTCTTGCTACATATCAATTGCAATTTCAATGTACTAACAATGTGGCAAAATATGAAGCTCTTATACATGGCTTGATCTTGGCAATCAAGAAAAAGGTTAGAATCCTCAAAGTGTTTGGTGATTCAGAATTGGTAGTTAAACAAGTCCGAAATAAATATATCTACCACTATAAAAGATTATCTAATTACTGACATAGATTGTGGGATCTGATTGAATGGTTCGATGCATTTAATATTACTCACATCCCAAGAAGATTTAATCAAAGAGAAGATGCTTTGGCTACTGCTACTAGTACTTTGGAACCCTTGGAGACTTTAGATTTGAAAAGATTCACAATTGAATTGGTACAATTACTTTTGGTTCTTGATAATGTTACTAACCTACAAGTATTCAAAGATGACATTCACATATTGGAATTCATTACTAATTATGGTATTTTTGAAGCACAAATTATTGAAGAGATAGATCACCTTGATGGCAAAATTCAAGATAAAGAATTGACTCAAGTCAAAGATAACAACATTATGAAAGGAATGATTGAGTTAGAACAATTGTTTGATATTGATCAAATAGTCAGATAGAAAGGTTTACCTCAAAGTGAAGGAGGATTATATAAATTATATAACTTGAATACTAAAGAAGATCCTAAGAATGTACTTATAGGGAAGGTTTGTACTGAAGAAGAGAAAATAAATATTGCTCAAACACTTAAAGATTACTGGAAAGTCATAGCATGGATAGATGAATATTTGAAAACATATGATACTTCCATCATCACACATACTATACCATTGAAGCCTAATGCAAAACCTTTCTGACAAAAACAACATCCAATGAATGCACTTTTAGAGCCTTTTAATTCAACAGGAAGTTCAAAAATTGTTGTCAGCCAAGATAATTTTTCCAATCATACATTCTACTTGGGTGGAAAATTTAGTCCCTGTTAGGAAAAAGAATGGAGACATCCGATTGTGTGTAGATTTTCAGAATCTCAATTGAGCATTTGAAAAAGACAATTATCCACTACCTTCACTCAAAGAAGTGTTATAGATAGTTAATGGTTTGCAAATGATGTCCTTTTTGGACGGATTTTCAGGATATAATCAAGTAATGGTAGTGAAGGAGGATCGGATGAAAACAACTTTCACCACTAAGTGGGGAAATTTTTCTTACAGAAGGATGTCATTTGGATTGATAAATGTTGGGGCTACATTCCAAAGAGCAATGGACTATGCTTTTCGAGAACTGATAGGAAAATGCATCATCATTTACATGGATGGCCTTATAGTATTTTCTAAAGATAGAAGAGATCATGTCCGAGACCTTAGAGAAATATTACAAAAGTGTGAAACTTATGGAGTTTCCCTAAATCCTAAAAAATGTATTTTCAAGGTGACTAAAGGAAAGTTATTGGGACATATCATTTTTTAACATGGTATTTCAATCAACCCAGACAGAGTGAATGCACTACTCAAATTACAGCCCCTAAGAAGTAGAAAAGAATTGAAGTCATATTTTAGTAAGATCAACTTTGTTCGGAAATTTATAACAGGATTTGCCTAAATAGTGAAGCCACTCAACGATATGTTAAAGAAAGATGCCAAAATAGAGTGAAAGAATGAAACTAAGATTTCTTTCAATACTATAAAGTCCATAATCATAGAAGCACCAATACTAGTAAGTCTAGATTATATTAAACCTTTTTATATTTACTCATTCACTTCTGGTCATACTTGTGTTGCAGTATTAACACAAAAAGGAAAAAACAAAGAAGAAAAACTAATTTATTTTATGAGTGCTCTATTCAAGGGGGTAGAATTGAGATATACAAATGTTGAAAAACAAGCCTTTGCTTTGGTCAAATCCGTGTGCAAGTTCAGGCATTACATCCTTAGGAGTATAGTTAAGGCTATTGTCCCAAATTCAGTTGTCAAAATTTTGTTGACACAAAGTGAGCTCAAAGAAACGAGAGCTAAATGGGTTACTATATTACAAGAATATTATTTAGACATCATACCTATGAGGATGGTTTCAGGACAAGCTTTGGTTAAATCCATTGCAAAAATAGATCCCCAAATTTCAAGTCAGCAATACATGTTGGATGAAAAGGACCAAGAAGACTGGTATTCAGACATTTGGCATTATTTGGTCAGTCATACTCTCCCTGATCATATGCAAAGAAATCAAAGAAGAGCCCTCAAGATAAAATCACAGAATTATATGATTAAGGGAGGGGTTCTATTTAAAATAAATCATGAAGGAATCTATTTAAGATGATTAAATAGGAAAAAAGTTGATAAAGTGTTGCAAGAATTACATGATCAATTTGGAACAGCTCATGGAGCACCTTTGGCTACTGTACACCTTATTTTAAGAGTGGGTTACTATTGGCCCAAGATTTTTGGAGATACTTATGAACATGTTAAACACTTTCATACATGTTAGACATCGTCAGATAAAGGAAGATTCAATGCTCAACCATTGCAATCGGTGAGGGAGATGCATCCATTTCCACAATGGGGATTAGACTTTATTGGAAATATGAATCGTCCATCCTCAACTAGAAATAGATTCATATTGACTGCTACAGATTATTGTACTCGATGGACAAAGGCATACCCCAACAAAAAATGCACTACTAATTGAGTCATCAAATTTTTGGAAGAAAAAATTATCACCAGGTTTGGAATGTCATATGTATTGGTATATGATAATGGCCCTACTTTTGCTTCATTAAAATTTTCTAATTGGGCATTTGAATATGGAATAACATTAAAATTTTCATCTAATTATTATCCATATGGAAATGGATTAGTTGAGTCATGAAATAAGAATTTGTTGGATATGATTAAAAAATTGGTTGAAAAGAACCCTAGGGAATGGAATTCTTTGTTAAGTTTTTCCCTATGGGTAGACCGTACTAGAATGAAAGATGCATTAGGGAATTCTCCTTATCATTTGGTCTATGGGGTAGATCCTATACTCCCAATAAATTTAAAAATCCCTACCTAGAAGTTTGCACAAGAATATATTGGATTAGATGATCAAACTAAAGCTTGATTGTTGCAATTGATGCATTTAGATGATTCGAGAATTGTTTGATTTTATGTACTCTAATTAGCATGAATTATTTAGTTGATATTGAGCTACAAAAGAACACATTTAAATCATTCTATTGAAATTTGGATAGCAATTGTTTGCATTAATTGAAAAATCAAAAAACTACCTTTGCTACCACTATAATTCCCAACCTAATAGCGGTGCTTCAATGCTTGCAAGTTGATAGATGAGCTATTATTGTAATATCAAAAGTAAAAAAATGAGCTATCATTGTTATATCTAAAAAAAAAAGTGATATCAACTCTTTAGGCTATCCAAATAACTCTACCATAGCTATGGACGCCTGACCAGTAGTAGAGCTATGTTTGGGGGGGAATTATAGAGATAACCTTGTCAGGGCTATGGATGCTTGATTGGCAACAAGGCTCTATCCTTGGTTGGATTTAAAGGAATTGTCATATTATGTAGGTTAATGCAAAACAATTGATATTTCTAAGTTTACTGTAGTAGAAATAAATCAATTGCACACACGTGAGCTCAGTAATACTTAATTGTGCATGCTAAACAAAGTAAGATTTGGAAATGCAATAAGGATCCCATGATTTATAATTAGAATACTAAAGAAAGTTGGAACATTGATGTTAGATTTAGAATTGACTTTCTATTATTTTTTTTAGTTTTTTTGGTTGCTAGTTGTTGTATAGTCTCACAACACGCCCCATTTTTCTCCTTTTGGAAAAATGTGGACCCCCCTTTTTTCTTTCTTTTCCCTTTTTACTTCATTTTTTTTGTTTGGTTTGGCATTATTTTGATTGATGCTTAGCTAATTGTTGGTTGTCTTCTCAGTTTCACTTGGCTTCTTTGTATGATGCACTTTTTTCTTCCCAGTATTTTGGTGTTTCAGTATGCCCTCAAGGTTTATTCTGTTACCAGAAATTGGAATTCTGGATTCCTATGTGAGTTGAAAGATTTTGTATCTTTAAATAACTCTAGTTCCGCCTGGTATTTTATTAATCAAATTTTATAAACCTGGTAATTTTCTCTTTTATTAGAGTCCAGTGCTTTATTGTTTATTTGAAGTAGAAATTTGGAAATCAGAAAGTCTGCTTTGAAATTTTGTCAAGTATATCTTTCAGTTTTGGTTTTCGGTTTTTCTCTTGTTCTAGTTTTCTTTTCTCAAGAAGTATTTCCCAAATCTTGGTGTTATGTGATTTTTCAAAGACATTATCGAAAGCTTCAACTCCGGTGGTCATCATTAATCTCATATCTTTAATGGAATATACCCTCTATAGAACCAACGTGACATATAACTGCCACATATAATCATTGCATCATCTTTCTTCTCAAATAGCAAGTCAGCTCAAAAATCTAGGAGTTTGTGATTTGAACCATAATCTGCAATGATTACACCTTTATTCTAGGAATTAATGTGAAATAATAGGTAATTAATGACGGTGGTGAACTACGTATGTACTTGGCACCACCTCGAGTGTGCAATTGCTTTTACAACACTCCACTTTGCGTCATATTGCAAACTTGCTAAAGACATTGAATTTATGAAGCTACTTTGGTGCACAAAGAGAGGTAAAATTTTGAGAAACTAAGTTGTAGCTACCCAATTATTTTGAATTTGTATTATGAAGAATCACCATTTTAACCAAAACCAGGTATGCTCCAAATAACTAATTTATTGATAAGAGTTTCTCAAGATATAAATCTTCGATAATGGTATTTTCTCATTTTGAAATTGAAATGTTAATTTTCCTTTGAGTTGTTAAATTTGATCAAAGAATGAATTGAAAATTTTAACAATGTACAGTTTGGTTAAATTTAACCCTAACTCGCATAGATAGAGAAATATTTTTAAAATTGCAAAGCACATTATACCCAAAATGAGTACTTCTGAAGCAAGAGCAGAAGATGAATTCAAGTACTGAAATTCATAGGCAGTACCCATTAATGTGGTAGTCACAGATACCCACATGGGATGGTATTTTGACATTAAAATACATTCATGGATGCTACAATAAAATGCTACCCAATGCACTAAAAATGTCGTATCAAATGGGTTACTTCCTGCAAGAGGGTTTCCACCAACAATTGAAGCTCCAGAATTAGTCACGCAATGTATAAACTATTATAATCCAGTCAAAAAGATTATTGAAAAGGAAGGAAGAATTTATTCAAACTTGTCTCAAGAGGGAATTATGTATACATTTGGTCTCCCCTCCTATACACAGATGTTCAATGTCGACTTGAAAGCTAAGGCAAGGACATATCAGAGCATTGAAGAACATAACAGAGAAATTATGAGCAACCAATGGTGTTGTGTGAACCCCAAAAAACAAAGAGAATAAACACATTAGTTAATCAATTGCAAGAATGAACAAGGATTCTCCATGAAATCCATTTGCAAACTTCAAATTAGGAAAGAAAACAAGGAAGAACACAATAAAACAAGAAAATATAGATTCAATCCTACATAGAAAAGCAAACACATGATCCCTTGGGGGAATTGGTGCCAATTTGATGTGAAAATTGGCCCTTTCCCAATTCCTAAGATGCAAGCTTGATATGTTGATGATGATTGATCCACTTTGATGGTGAAGGATGAGATCTCCAAGCCATAATCTGCAAAAACCTAACTAAGAACTCAATGGTGATGCATGGAAATGGCTAAATATTTTAGCATAATAACTTTGCATAATTTGTGGATGATCAAATGAGGATATGAGCACTTTATTTATAGAATGCCAAGATGGATAAATGTCCAAATTTGAGCAATGTTGGACTAACATTCATCCAATAGCATGATGCCACTTGTCAATCTATGAATGGATGGAGGATGCACAAGATTTGGGGATTGTGCCAATAAATGCATATTTTTGAATTACAAATTTATTGAAATGACTTGCAAGAGGGAAGGGAAATTGCAATAAATTCCACTTGGCTCAAGACAAAGGACATGTAAGATGAAGTTATTTCCTTGTCGGATGTACATGTTGATTGGAATTTTTGAATTCAAATTTGGAGAATATTCCAAAAGATGCCTTGTGAGGAAAATAGAGATTTAATAAATGAACTAAATCTATTTTCATGTGCAACTTGCAAAATCTAGAGGATGGGAAATGATAAGAGATTAAATTAATCAAGGGTTAATTAATTTAATAGGAGAGGTTAGATGATTTGACCTATTTGACTCAAATCTATGGATTTATTTAAATCAAATAAGAGAGGAATATGATAAGAGATTAATTAAATAAGGATTTTGATTTATTTAATTAAAAGAGATGGTGTTAGATTAAATCAAATAAGGTTTCAATTTATTCAATTTAATGGATAGACTTTAGAGATTTAATCAAATAAAATTAGTTATTTAATAAAATAGGGGTAATTAGATCAGATGGATTGATTTAATTACCACACGAGATTGACTCAATTAGATAAAATGATTTATTTAATTAAGAGAGAGAAATTGATTAATTTAATTAGATAAGGAGATTTGATTAAATGATTAGATCAAGAGATGATTCGAGAAGAAACGATGTTAGTAGTTGGGATCAAGTGCACAATGTCAATCAGTATATTTTACATGTCTACAGGTGCCAACAACCAATCACACCACAGACCAAGGTAATTCAGAGCTCTATGTTTAAACAAGAAATGCAAGACATTATAACTTTGTTGAGGAGAGTAGTTGGTTTGAGAGATGCAAGCAAGTTTGAACCCTGGATGTTTGTGATAATATCTCGAATGATAGAAGGTCCTATAGAGTTGCATTGGGGAAAATTGATAAGTGACAGGTTACATGAGCAGATTACTACATTTCCCAAAACTAGATGTTTCTACATGTCATCATATGTTATTTACTCTTGTGCTATGAGAGCCAGTAAACAAGGATTAAAAAATATTGGTACTCTAGGCACAAAAGTTGGCAATAGTTTGATATACGTACATTTACCCCAAAATCATTGTTCATGGGTATAAAGGTGATTATAGAAGAGTTAATAATTTTTTCTCCATGAAACTGGTGAAAAAAATGGAAGGTGACAAATCTAAGATATTATCCCTAGAAGCACAAAGTGCCATTCGACCTATGTGAGGTTGGTACATACAGTTCCCAACTTACTCCTACATCAGAGTGGAGGGATTTGAAGGACACCCATTCATGCTACCTAGGTATCCTACAAATAAAATTATTTAATGTGAATTAGAGAGATAGTTAAAGTCATCTCAGGCTCTTTATATCCATGCTCACAAGAAGGCCTCTTTAAAATTTCCTATTACAATAGGGAAATATAAGTGCAATGCAATCAAAGTGACTTATTTATGTGAGGAGGAACTGAGAACCTACAATTTTGAAGAATTTCCACTTCAGAGAATGTACTATGATGTTGAAGGAAATATTGAAAGAAGTATAGCTAGTTTTCGTGCTCATGTACCTCATTTATAAGATTATTGGCTTAACTGTGCAAATGAGCACGTGTCAAAAGGAAAAAGTATGAAAGAATGACTTTAGGGTTTTCTCGAATGCTCAAACTCTATGATATCCTAGACCAATTGGAAGAAGATGATGGTCAGGTGCTAAACTAGTTTTATAATAATGATAGGATATATGATGAACCCATTCCAGACCCAGGTGTTGATGATGAAGACATGACATTAATTAATGATTTTACTAGGCCAGTCATAAGGTATACTCAACACTGGATTAATGATTTTTGTAAAAGTTTAAGTGAAAGAGGAATTGAACCCATATACTCAGAAGATAAAAGAAGAAAGAAAAGAGATGAAACTACTTTTGAAAGTGGAGAGCCTATCAATAAGAACAAAAAAAAATAGTAAGGCTACTTGAGGTGTTAGAATGGAAGAAAGAACCCCTGAAGCAACAAGATAGGAAGTCCCCACAAAATTATCAGAATAACAAAAAGATGCAGAGACAGGTAAAGATAAGTCTAAAGCAAGACCTAAAGGTGTATCTTCTTCTACAGCAAGACCCAGAACTAGAATAATTGTTGATGAAGGAACAGGAGTAACAAGGAATGTTGGTACACAAACCAAATCTGCATCTCAAAGAGTTGCAACATTATTTACTTCTCCCCCTTCTATTAATATGGCCAGTATGAAACAAACACTAGGTAGGACTCCTGTGGCTCTAGAAGAAATTTATGAGGAAGATGAGGCTAAAATTAAGGCATAAGTAGATAGATGGGGCGCTATGTGGGAAAAGGTAAAGGAAAAGAAATCTAAAGAAAATCCATAGTACACTCAGTGATAGAAGAAATTCAGGATACGAGCTCTAACACCATAAATATTGAAGAAGAAGAATTTATTCAAGGGATGCTCACCTCAGAGGCAAGAAATCCTAGCATACTTGAAATGGAAACAAGGGAAAATGAAGAGAAAAATCCTGCTGATAAGAGACTTGATAAAGACACTCTTGATTCTCAATTTTCTTTTGAGAATGGGAAAAATTTTAATGAACACTCATAGGTCTTTGATGAAACAAATAAAGGCCATGCTAAAACTGAAACTCTAGAAGAAGAGGCTACACAATTCACAGGAGATGGAACTGAAAAGGAAGAGAATCCTAGTGTAGCTATAAATGAAGAAAGTAAGACTCAGAGAGAAGAATCAAAAAATATGGATAGACAAGAAAATATAAGTCTCCAAATAAAGGAGGCAGTGCAAAATCCTACCAATCCCAAGTCTATGTCAGAAGTTGCTAAAGAAATTCCCATTTCACAAAATATGGCAAGTCAAAGAGATGAAATTCCTTAAAGAAGTAATAAACAGAGACAAGAAAGAGTTGCAGAGGTACAACAAGATGATGATACACCTAATTGGTTAATCAGGGAATTAGCTTCACTAATGGAAGTAGAAATATTACCTCTGAACCTCACTAATTTTATACAGGAAGTACATACTCCTAAACCTAGGCACAGAGCAAAAGCAAAGCATGTCATAAAAGGAATGAAAATGGTAATAGAACTATCCAGATAGCTACTCCAACAAATGAGAAAGATAGACATGGGATAGCGCCTAAGGAATATAAAATCACAAATCTTGGACACTCATCTTGGCAGCAAGAAATAGAAGAAATAAAAGTGATTTTGAATGCTACTATTTCCAGAGTACAGAAATATAAACAAAAGAAAAGAGAATTGAAAGAACGAGTTGCTACATTGGATAATTTTATCAAATCACTGACTTTATCTGGTCAAGAATAAGTTGAACTGCCCCAACATCCAGTGTTGATGTCACAAAAGCAAGTAGATGCCATTGCTCCAGTTCATCATAAAATGAACATGTTTGAAGAATGGATTGAATACTGGATAAAATAGGGAGATGAATTTATTATGGATGCAATAATAATGTACAAGGAAGCATACCATCATTCAAAGAAACTGAAAATATTTTAAGATGAATGTAGACTTCATCAGGAGCACGTCATTGACAAAAGGTGAAATATGGAAATTCTCATACAGAAAGATATCCAAGAGTTAATATAGAATAATTTAATATCATAACCTAAAATTTGATTGCCAAGAAAGTGGAAGAAATAGTTGAAATGGGAAGGTGACATGTTAGTACAATGTATTGAAGGATTTGAAAAAGTCACCATTGAGTGTAGAAGATTGATAAGAGAAAATCAATAATTTATTGAAGTATTGTCACGTCAAGGCTTTGATCCCCAAACATTAGGGTAGGATGGGAAGGAAAATAAAGCTTTCAAAGAATGGATAGAAAGGATAAATAGAGATCCTATTCAATTGTTGAAGAGGGAGGTCATTAATGAAATAATACAATGCAGAAATGTTATAGCCAAAGATGAAGTAGGAAAAGCATAGAAAAATGATGCCATAATTCAAGTGATTGAAGAATATATTAGGCTCAAGCTTACTTGGAGGGAAATATGAAAGATTTCAAAGGAATGCATGCATCAAATACTAAGAGGTTTATGAGAGTACCAATCAAAGAAAGAAGGATGAAGTCCATTACCAAAGCCATAAGAGAATAATGAAAGAACCGAATACTAGATATCAAAAATGTAATAGAATTTATTTGTTGTTTAATTTGCAAGTTGATCCTGGTCTCGATAGGTGTTTCTCATTTTGGTATTTCAAAAGGAAGTTTGTAGCCTTGATGAAGAAAAAGTGTTCGTGCTAAAGTATGGAGAAAAGCATTGTTGTGGAAAAAATAAAAGTTTTGACTTATTCTAGAATGTTCCTAATTTATAGAATGCTCTTGTTGATAGTTGGTATATGCCACATGACACATTTTAATTTTTTGTTTCTAATTTCTCTAAGATACTTTTTAAGTTGAACTTTTGAGTGCCTTGTTTCTATAAAAGGCCATCTCCTCCCACATTTTTATTTTAAGTTCAAAATTTGTGGATGTCAGAGGAGCAAAAACTTCTTTTAAGTTTTGTTCTTTTTTCCTATTCTCTAAACCATTTTGGCGTAAACTTCTTATGCATGTGGACATTAATTGATATCAGAGCTTTATGGATAGCTACCTATCTAAGTATCTTTTTTAGTTGGTTTTGTATGTTCAACTGAATAAGACTATATGTTGCACCGTTTAAGGGTGCATACAGAACCTATTCAGTGTCCATAAAAAAAACCTCCTCTTTAAAAGCTTGCATTGTTTTATACGTAACTGTGAAGAAATCTGGTGAAATATAAAGTGGTTTTCTCTATTTTCATTAATTCTTTGGGGCATCCATGGAGAATAACTGGGAGAAATTTTCATTTTTTAGTATTTTTATGTTTTACTTTAGGTTAGTTGTTTAATATTTTTGAAAATGTTCCAAAAAATACAAGTGAATGGAAATAGTTTTGTTGAAAATCTTTTATTTTCCATGGAATTGCTAAATGATTAATGCTAAATTTACTTAAGTGATAGTAAAGAATTGGTTTATTTATGAAATATTATGCTGAATCTTTTGATTTCATGATGTCATTTGATGATAAAAATGAAGTTTTATGTGAAATGTTAGTACTTCTTGACAAAGTTGGAAATAACTGTAGTCCCTAAAGGAAAATAATAGCAAATTATCACATCATTACTCGAGGGATATTTTTAGTGCAATCATGACCTAGTTTTTGGAGACTTGGGATTAAATGAAAGTCAATCTTTGCTCTATAAATGTAGAATTCTTTCTTAGGTTGTCTTTGTTTCATATCTTTCAAGAAGGATAGGATCTTCACGGTCTTGTATGTGGAGATTTTATTCGATCTATTTATTGCAAGTAAAATCATTGTCAACACCTATGCTTGCGCTTGTGCTTGTGCTTGTTGGTTAGCTTGGGTGGCTTGAGCAGCTTGAGTGGCTTGTTGTTGCAACAATGCTTGGGCTTGAACCTAGGTGACTTTTTGTGCTTGTCGAGCTTGTGTTGCTTATTGTGTGGCTTGCACTACTTGAGTAGCCTGAACGGTTTGTGTTTCTTGAGTAGCTTGAGCAGCTTGCACAACTTGAGTAGCCTAAGCAGCTTGCACTGCTTGTTGGGCAGTTTTTGTTTGTTGCACAACTTGGTATTGTTGGAGTTCCTTTTGGTAGGCTTGGTGAGCTTGTAATGTGATGTTGTATTAGCTTTCTCTATTTGGATTTGGTGGTGGTGGCAGTGGATTTGGGATGTTAGATGTGGTGGTGAGTGGTTGAGATGCGTTTTGAGTGATTTTGGTGGATGGTATGATTGAGGTGTTGGGTCCTTGAGACCATGTTTTGGGGTGTTGGGATTGATGTCATTTCTTGGACAGATACCACCTATAGTTGTGATATTAGTGGTATATTCATAGGATTAGACGTGATGATTTGATTGGTGTTTGACAGATTTCCTTGGATTGATTGATTTGTGTTAGGTAAAGGGGGGATTCCTAAACCAAGAATTGATATGAATGTTGGTAGTGGAGGCAATGGTGGTGGAGGTGGTGGTGGGATTAGAACTAGAAGTGATGGAAGACTTCTTGGAATGAGTGATGGTGAGGCCCTAAAGAGCCTTCCTTGTTCAAATGAGCTTGCTTGTACCAATGGGAGCGAAACTTGTGGGTCAAGAGCATATGTAGGTGTTGCATGGAAAGATGTGTTATTGGAATCATGGAATGTGAGTGGTACATATTGGAGGAGGGGATTTTGAGGCAAGGTACCTGATGTACCCGTGATGGTGTTGGCGTCCAAATTTTGATTATTGACAAGGGGATGTTGTTGAAGGGCATGGAGTAATGAACTCCCCTTGTTAATAAAGGGTTGTGTGGTGGCAATGGATGATGTGGATTGTTGAATCAGTTGCACAATGCTCTTAGTGGGTGAGGTGAATGGTACAAGTGACATAAAAATCTTCCCCACAATAGTTCTTATGTTAAAATTGGAAGGGAGTTTTGCTCCTTCTTTTGCCAATTCAAGAATGTATTGGGAAGGATGCAGTTTCATTATGGCTCTAACAATTTGGTGGTTATTGGGGTTTTGAATAATTTTAGTGATCTCATCTTGGGTCATCTCCGTATTGGTTGTCTTCCACTTTCCATTCCTCTTGAGGATCTTGTGTTATAAGAGAAAGGTCGGGTAGTGGGTTGCTGGGTCCAACAGGATTGATCTCGAGTGCAGTTTGACTTAGGTCACTAGAAGTTGATGTTTCTTTATTTTTCTCCATGTTCTTCTTGTGTTACGATCTAGTTTGAACCATAAGATGAGGCTCAAAAGAGAAAATCTAGGATGATTAAGGATCAAAGTGTGATGGTAAAATTTGTGAAAGATGAATGATCTAGGTGTTTGAACTCTTTAGAAAACCTTGAGGAGGATGCTAGACTTTTGGGAATTTTTGGATTCTTAGATTTAGATTTGTTTTTTTGGAATTTGGTTTTTGACCTTGATTTGGATTTGTATTTTGATTCTTGGATTTGGATTTATTTGGATAATGAACAAATGGACCCCAAGATGTTGGATGTTATATATGGGATAAATTTGCTCACAAGATGATAATTTGGCTAAATGTAGGGAGAAGGATGCATCTACCCACACCTAACCAAACAAGATGTTTTGATGATAATTTGACTAAGAATATGGAGAAGGATGCATCTTTACATACATATCCAAACAATATAATTTGATGTTGGACTCAAGGATTTTTTATTTATGGATTTTGATTCATGGACCTACCAAAAAGTCTAGCATAAAGGATGGTTTCAATATTTTCAAGAGTTGTTGGTGAGATGATTTTGGTTTGATGTTTGAAATATGGATGAAGGTTGAATTTGATCCTATGTGTACCTATAAATACTCTTGTTTACAAGACCTCATTTTTGAAGAACACACTTTACTCTTAAACAAGATGTTCAAACCTTTGAAAAAGTGTTGGATTTTGACAATAATAAAATGATTACAAATTGGGATTGTTTCTTGAAGCTCTTTTGTAGAAGTTGAATACCAATCTCTCTCTAAACTCGTAGAGTGTTGAGAGAGACTTTTGATGAGCTTTTGGAATAAGAGATTTGAACTTGGGTTTTTGGATTTTGATCTTTTTTGAAATCATTTGATGAGGCACATTTGTGAGATTCAATTGTTCTTTATCTTTTCTTAGTGACTTCCTTTTACCACAAATACTTCTTGATTAGGTTTTCAAACTAGATGTCTAATGACCTAATTTATTCTCATCCCATAAAGTGTATTATGTGGAAATCAAGGAAATCAAGAAAAAATTTACCTAATGTTAACTTTAGTAGGAGAAAATTGAGATGAAATCCAAATTCCTAGAAGCCTCTAGGGATACGAATCCCAAGGGAAAGAAATAGCACGTGATTTTATTCAAGGTTATTTTCTTATCCTAAAGGGTTTGAGATTTGATACCCATGTTGAATGTTTTTTTTTCAATGTTTTTGTTATCAATTAGATATGTGCCCTTTGTCAGACTTGCAAAAACCAAACTATCTATTGAAACATGGAAACTCTTTTTAGATGTGGGTGATCTACGCGAAAAGATAATCTCTAGAGTGAGCTAGTTCTCTAAATGATGGATCCTATTCTAGGTGATATTCTAGGAAAAGGGATAGAGAATATGACTGAAATGTGAAAACTTATCTAACATGATCTCAAACTTAATGATGACTTTGATATTCTACCCACAAACAGTCTTCAAAAAAACAATAGTGAATTCACAATCTCACACGAACAATAGTACAAAATTGATTTGAATGAAGGTTTAAACCTAAACATAGCATGCAACTTGCATTAAATGAACTTTTTTTTATTCATGATCTACAATAATAGGACATAAAGAGGATCTGTAAAATAGAATCACAATATAGACATCATACTAAAACTACAAATAGAGACAAAAATTGGAGATATGAATGCTGCTTTTTATTGGATGAAGGAGTAAACTCTCAAAATCTGAGTACAAAGAAGTTTACAAGCTCAAAAATGTGTAAGAGCAAGAAACTAGAATCTGAATTGAGAAAACACTAAGTTTTCTTCAAGATATATCTCAAAAATCCTAATCCGAGCTCAAGAAGAAAGCTCAAGGAAAAGCATCAAAAACTACTCAAAAAGTTGGCACAAGAGTGGAAAAGTCACACTTTTTACATGTACATACTAAAAAGCTCCTAAAATAGGTCAAATCTGCTTTAAAAGCAAATAAAACACCTTATCTCTCCATCAAGAAGTTCAAATCCGACCAAGGGAAAAAACAATCACCAATCTGCTAAAAATAGCAAAGAATTAAAACAATTTATAAGATATTGCTTTATTCTTGCTTTACATGGCTTGCGGATTTAATATTCTCATAATTTGATTATTTTTGCAATTAAAGATTTTGGAAATCTTTTGCAAAAACTTATTTCTCTAATTACAATGTTTTATTTTCTTAAAAAATCATAAAATATAAAGAAATCTCTTATCCATATTTCAACTGATTCTTTAAAATCAATTTAAAAAATAAAACTCCAAGTCATAAGTAAAATCTCATTTTTAATTTTAATTGATTTCTCTCAAAATCAATTAAAACCTAGGATATCTATCAATCTCCAATTTTCACTGAGGCATTATTGACAAGAAAACCTAAAGTCTAAAGCCATAAAATATTTCATTAGGTGAGTCTAAAGAATTAGGAAAAATAAAAGACATGGAGATCTCTCATAACACTCGACCTAAGGTATACATAAGGTATATCAATAAAAAATCATGCCCTAAATCGAATTAGGGTTAGGAAAACCCTAATGAACAAAACCAAAGCATTCCACTTAACTTGACACATTTTGAAAGAGAAGGCTTTGGAAGAGATAGCTTTAAGCTGCCACCATGTATAAGCTAGGGTTTTGGCTGAATGAGGGAGATTAGAGCCTCCTTGCTGCTCCTGTTTTGTCTAAGCCTCACAATCTTCAAATAGTAAGCCATTTTAAAGCTCTTTTGAGCTTCTTTGCTTTGTTTTTGAGCCATTTCTGGCCTTGAGGCTGCGACATGAGATGGTTATCTAATTTATATAGCTCTATGTTCTTTCCTTTGCTTTTGTGTTTCTTGGTCTTCATTGTGGGAGGTTGACCCCTACATCTAGAAGCTTTTGAGGGCTCGGTCTTTCTACTCCTCCATGGCACACATGGTAAGCTTCATCATTCCATTGTTCCTTTCTTAGCATTAGTTTTGTAAAACAAAATCTTAAGAAGCTTTATAACTCTGCAAAAAGGTTACTTTGTATTTATAATTTCATGGTTATATATAGGTCGCGCCATACTTATGTGCCTTCAATACATTTTATTCAGGAATATGTATGGCCCCACTTTCTTTTCTTTAGATTTTGGATGGAGCATGCATATTTAAGAGCTTTCTGTTATAAAAAATGAAAATCTGAAGTTGTAAATCCCTCTCTTTGGCCGTGCCATTCATGCACACATTGGGTTTTTTTTCTTTTTTTTTTTGGGCTCGACCCAATAGAGCATAGTGTGTATTCTACATTTCTGGAAAAAAATAGAGCTTGAGCTCGACCCACCATTGTACAAGTTCTGCATTTTAATGAAACCCCATGTGGGTATTCTTGATTTCAAGTATGACTATAATTTTAACTCAAAAACCCAATATGGGTATTCCTAAAATTTGAAAGAAATTCATTCCTCTTGATTCTCCTGTAAAAAACCCCATGTGGGTTTGCTAAAAATTGTACTATCTTCATTTTAATTTCAAAACCCCAATGTGGGTATTATGGAAAATGAAAGAAATTTGCATTTTTAAATCAAACCCTCACATGGGTATGCTGGAAATCATGGTAAATCTTAATTTTTAATAAAACCCCATGTGGGTATAAGAGTAATTTTTTTTTTTGAATTCAAACCCAACATGGCATCTTTAAACATTTTCCTTTCCTGTCAAAATTCTCCTGTAGATTCACTCAAATAAAATAGAATATGTATTTAAAACCTTCACATTATGCTTACACTCATATGATTTTAAACAACACAATAAGCTCTCTTTCTATTATATCATTCCTATAGCAACCTCCTTGTGCTTGTCACCTTCATGTCACAACTTGCATGCCTCCAAAAAACAATAGGCATTCTCAGCTTAAGCACTTTATGAGATAAATCAATACTAAAACTCTGCAAATACTTCCATGTTTTTTATTGCTCATTAGTGCTTCATTGATAAGGAATTATGTATACATGTTCACTATCATTATTTATGAGATAGAACACTACTGCTCCAAAACAAAAAAAATATGAAACAACATTTAATGTGAATAGACTTAAAGCAACAAAACAATACTATGGCTGCAATATCAAACCTTTCCAGAATAAACATGATGGATTTCAGCTGAAACATGCTCATCAAGTTTATTGTCCATTTGTAATTTTTACTTCATGCTTTGATTTGACTATTATGAATGCATGATAAATTTGATTACTCCTTCAATTGGATAGCTTAGAAGAGCATGATAATTGTACTTTCCTGGAATAAAATTCTAGCTCAAGGGCATACTAAACAAACAATAAGATTAGAGATTCTGTAGAGAACATGAATGTATGGAATTTTTGGAACTCTCAGGACAAAATATATGAGTTTTTCTATGTTTTGTAAACCTTGTCCATTCTGCAAATTTCTTATTTGTTGTAACTCCTTTCAAAACTTCTTATGGCCACTTGCTCCAACTTCATACAATGATACTTTGAAAACATAACTTGAATGGTGAAAAAAATGCACAGTTCCATTTGCAATACATGTCAAACAATGAAACATCCCTTGTACTATTTACTCCACTTAATGCAACACAATGAAATGCCTGAGGTTTGAAAATCTGAAGTTTTCCTCATGCTTGACTATCCTTCAAATGTATAGACAGAATGGAAATAACTTTGTAACTTATTTTCCTTATTGCAGTAAGTATTCTCAATATTATACTTCTCATCTTCTGATGATATCCACTTGCACATTCCCATAAATGCTCTCTACATTATACACTTCCCTTACATATTCTTGGTGGGTTAATTTCTTCTATCTGGCACTCTTCATGCATTTTTATGCTCCATTATGAAAAGACTGTTTTATGCCCTTGCTCTCTTCTCAAATGAAAAATATAAAACTTTTCACATGCTTCCTTTATTAAATAGTGCTCTTATTAGTGATTCATTATGTACTCTTATTCACTATCACCGTCATGAGCATGAACATTGTTATTCTTCTCATAATATCATGAACATGATGAATAAGCAATATTCACAACAGTAAAAAAAATAGTATAGCAATATTTAATCTTGCAAGTATGACAATAAGGAATCTTAGTTGAATTGATTAAACTCATTAAGTTTGTTGTTCACCTATAGCTCTCAACAGTCTATCACCTGATTTTTATGAATGAATAATCAACTTAATGGATTTGATGAATGAAACTCTACTTTTCTCCTTTAGAATAGTTTAGATGAACATAATAATTTCATTCCTTCACTCAACCCCATCTGTAATGTTTAAGGGGTAGGATGTCGAGCTCTACCCTTGTGGGATCCCATTTTCCTCCATATGCTTGGTCTTCATGAAATGATCAGCTACATGAATTTTCCTATACCTACATAAGGAAACAAATGATGTTAGCAATAAAAACAATATATGATGATGATATTTCCCTTTTCAATTCATGTTTCTATTCTTTCCTTTAGTTGATTCTATGCATTCCAAGGATTGAAATATATCTCTGTTAGTATGGCATGTAGTATAGTTTATATCCCAAGCTCTTAATTGACACCCTTCTCAATCTTTTGTAGGTACATTCAAGAGTGGAAGCAGGATGGAGCAAGCTACAAGTCATCAACTGAAGATCAACTCAGGCAATGACGGATATGTCCCATGTTATTTGCTTCTCTCTTTCAGTTGTATATTTCCTTTCTTGTAATGAATGGAACCAACTAAAACCACGGCTTGTGTGGATCTTTAAATTTTTTCTTTCATTTGCATTCTAAAAGAAATGCATCAAAATGCAAGGTTGTACCATCATTTGTATTCTTGCAATCAAATGAAAACATGTAATATGAATAACTTCATGAAATAAATGAAAGCACTATGTTACACTTAATCATTTGTATACTTAGTTTTGTACTCCATTTGATTTGTAAGAAAATTGAGCAATACTTTTGAAACTCAGTTTCTCAAAACATTTTCAAAAATGACACTTGATAAATGATGAATATAGTGCAAATAACACCTAAGCACATGCAGAAATAACTGTACTTTCACTTTCAAATATAACAATATTTAATCAACTCCACCAGTTGAGTTGTAGCAAAAAATTGGTAACATTTTGGCAATTTCCATTGAATGCTTGCCAACTAAGCATTAGATCAGTTGCCTTTTAAAAATCCATTGGGTGCAGAGTCAAATCTACCCCTTCATGAAACTCAAAACTTTGAATAGTAACACTCCAAATAGTAATGAAACAAAACAAACAATGCAAAAAGAAAACTAAAAGGCCCTAATGGCCAACTAACATGCACAATAGCTCTTAGGGAAAGAAAACCATTGAAAAGAAATGTGTGTAACACACTTATTTCCAAAAAATACTCTACTTATTTACAAGATAGAACTTATCTCAGAGGCAATGCTTGAGGTGGATCCCATTAACTGAGACAGACAACACCTCTCCAGTCAACTTAGAAAGTTGGAAAGCATTGTGCTTCTTGCACTTCGTGATCACATAAGTCTTGTCCCAAATTGCATCAAATTTGGAATGTCATCCAGGTCTGCTCTTATATTGATTCCACTTAAAAAATAGATCACTAGTGATGAAATCTCGTAGTAGGAGTCACCCTGTCATCCCAAAGAGCTGATTTTAACTTTTCATACCATGTCTGTTGATTGTCCTCAACTATCTTCTTGATTATCCAAATCAAATTCTTATTTGTAGATTCTACCTAGCCATTGCCCTATGGATAATAATTAGAAGATGTATTCAAATAAATTTTACTCTTAACTGACCAATCAAAAATCCTTAAACTGATAAAATCCAAACCATTGTCAGATATTATTGAATCTGGAGTACCAAATCTTGACACTAAGTCCTGATAAAAGTTAAGCACATAAGTCTCAATTGCTTCTTTTAAAGCAATTGCCTTGGTCCATTTGGTAAAATAATCTATGGTAGTAAGTATCCACTTATGATCCGTGCTTGAAGGTAGGTTGATTGGCCTAATAAATTCTAAACCCCACTTAGCAAAGGGTTGTTCCACTTGAATTGGATGTAGAGGCAAAGTTGCACACCTCTATTTTTTTAAAAATAAAGCACATTTTTCACATCTTCAGACCCAAGCAATATCATCTTTAAATAGATATGGCCAGTAATAACCAACCTGCATAATTTTTAGGGTTGTGGTTATTGAAGCAAAGTGGCCTCTTGAAGGCCCATCATGAAATTCTGCTAAAAGCTTATCGACTTGATCAAGCTGAATGCACCTTAATAAAACACCTTGAAAGTATCTCCTATAAAGAATGCCATCAATAATTACAAAAGGAATAGACTGTAACTAGTAATACCTTCTTTTAACTTTGTTAAAGCCTTCAAGACACTCACCAATTTGTAAATAGTGCATCATTTGCTGCAACCAAGTAGCAGAAGAAACTAGAACAACAATTGCATCATCATTGTTTAGAACTTGGTCAACATTTTTAGCTTCTTCTAAGCTATTGTCCTCATTTCCTATAGTCTGTTCAAACAAACCTTTGCCTCTGACAAGCTTGGTTATCTTAATGTCAACATCAAACTGCATCACCTTGGTTATCCAACTAGCACACTTATCATTAATTTCATGGTTAAGCAAGAAATCTTTAACAGTTTTCAATCAAGCAAAGTGTTTTGATTTTAAGAACATGTACAACCCTATGGATATTGAGATAATATTTTTTGAATCCCCACTTGGACGAATCTAGCTACACCTACTTTTAGCAGATGATTAGATGCTTGACCACACTCGCTCCCCTCCACGACACTCACTTCTACGGGTCAACCAAGCATCAGTACCCATGAATCTCCCATGGCATACTTCTCATCTCTACTAAAAGTCATAAAATTGTAGGCCAGCTTTAGAATGACCATTCTTGCACCAACAAATAGATTAAGGATTTTGGTTTGTATACACCTAAAAATGTTCTGGATAATCTAATTAATTAAATATGAATTATTTGATTAATTAACCTTAATTTTGAATCTACTATTAAATAAATAGAAATATTTATTTATATAGTTCATATTTTAATTCTTCTAATTCTTTTATTATTCCATCTTAATTAAATAAACAACTTCAATATTTTGTTATTTAATTATCATATCTCTTCTATATTTATTTAATAAACAAATTCTATAGCTTTTTTTTTAAAATTAATTATTCTCTTTTGCTAATTTGAATAAATCAAAATATTTAAATAAAGGCATAAAGGTAATTTCCTTTATTCAGTCACCAATAAAATTAGATATTTTATATCTAATTAATTCAACTGGCATTCACAGGAAAGTTGTGGAGACAAATTGGAAATCAAACTTCTTCATCTCCTTCCTTTGATTCTTCCTATCATTTGGCTTGATGTTTTCATGGGGAGAAATCATTCCCATGATCAGCTCAATGTTCTTCATCTCTCACCATTCAATCTTCAAGATCAAATTCAAACCTTTTTTGTGTTGTCCCTTCACAAAATTGCTACCGAGAATCTATAAATACAACCTTCTTCTATAGGAAATGGATTTGAATCCCAACTTTGTGCAATCTTACTCTACAAAAATAACAATTCAACATTCAAGCAATTGAGCAATTAGCATAGAATCACATTAGCAATCATTTTAGAATAGCAATCATGGCTTTCCATTTAGCTACATCATAGTTTACTGTAGGTTCTTTTATTGGATTTCATGTCAGTTTAGATTACGGTAGCTTCATCATATCAATTAGAAATCATAATATAGGATTACATCATTGCATTTAGCAGTATCTCATTCTCTAGTTTGGCATTTTAACAATCACAATGCTTACCAAATCTGAGAGCCTCATGACTTGATAAATCTTTAGAGATAGGGAACAATATGACGCTTTCAGTAGATTCTTTCTTTAAACTAGTTTAATCATTCAATCTTTGATATAATGTTTTATTAAGAAGTGTTGTTTGTTATTTTCCTTATTACTTATTTCACACTTACATTTTGGCACCCACTGTGGGGCTCTAACCCCATGTTTTAACAATTTTTTCTGAAAAGTGTTCGTATAGGATTCTGGTGTGTTTTCTTTTAGCGCGACCGAGGGATTTTGTAGCATATCCATAAAAAACTATAGCACTTTTGATTGTTTCAGTGCATCCACCAAAAACTTTAGCGCTTATGACTATTTTAGCGCATCCTTCAAAAACTATAGTGCTTTTGAAGACTATTTTAGCACATCCACCAGAAGCTTCCAGCACGGTTGACTATTCCATGTTCAAATCAGTTTTAGTGCATCCGACAAATTTTGTAGCACTTTTCACAAATTTTGCAGTGCTTCCAATCATTTCTGTAGCACATCTGATCAATTAAGTGGTGCTTATGACCTCTATTATAGCACATCTGTAACTTTTTTCTGGATCTGACATGACCACAACTAGTAATTTCATTCTTACATTTGGACTAAAATGAACCAATCCTAGGGTAGTCATCTGGATTAAAATATATCAATCCTAGGGTATTCATCATACATTTTACTATTTCAGTTAAAAATGACATCATGTCTTTTGTCAAGCAATATATTCACGTAGAATAGAAAATTGGCATTTGGGATTTAAAACTAAACATTTGATTATTGTGATTGTGTGGTGATAGGCCTATGCTCTCCCCTTAACTAGGTGATCAAAATTCCAAACTCATCTTTTAATTTCATGTAATTTACGCTTTGTTAAATCCTTTAGAAGGCCTATCGTAGTGGGAAAAAGTACTCACCCTACAAGAATGACCTAAGTGGGAATAACCAAAGCCAGGTTTTCCAACCCACTATAAAATAAAAGTGAATTTGGGGAAACCCACATTTACTGGAAGAGTGCAAGATAACCATCCCCAAAATATTTGTTCTAAATATTGGGAGGTCTCTTGAGGGAGTTTATCATTTTCCACTCTAAATGGAAACCCTATCTACAAACCATAGTGTAGAATTTTGCTGTGTCAGTAACCAAACATTGTAATACTCACAGTGCAAGGGAAGGGAAGAATCTGCCCCCAAGACACTCACCATATAATTGCCAAGGACCATTTTCTCAAGGGATCAAGAAATCTAACTTTGATTATGCATATGGAAAAGACAAAAACATGAGCACCCTCTAGGGGGTGACACAGCTGTGTGAGTCGACACAATTTTAAGATGTGGGTTATTGAGTATAACGATGACCTTTTTGACCTTAAGAGTGAGTCTTCCTAAAGTGTATTCTTTGTTAAAAGCCAGTGGAAATCAAGAAGGATCATGTTTGATTATTGAACATACACTTATTGTGTAGATTATAGGACTTAAAAACAACTATTCTACAATTGTTTGTTGTGTTTTCAAATAATTAATCTAGGTATAGATCATCCATAAAAACACAAAAGGTCTAATAAAATCAAATTGTGAAAATTTATGATTAGGGATTGGAAATCCACAACATTTGTCAAGAAATCTCTTGCAAAAAGAGTCAAAAAACCAAAGAAGCAACTTAGGTACAAGAAATTTTTGAAAAGGAGACACTTCTTATATCAAAGTAGGAAAATCTTGCTTGAACATCAAACTTTTATCCATAGGTATCAAAACTTTTCTAGGGGATATACTAATGATTTTTCCTTAGAGCTTTTATGTTCACAAGCTTATTTCCAACGAAGAGCTCTTTCACAAAAACATAATCATAGTCAACCTATTTGTCAGTCTTTCATCCCACAACCAGCAATACAATATTCCAACAGGCCCAATCAATTCTTACAATAGAGGGAAAACTTGGAAATATTAGGCTTGTCATTAAAAATTAGTTTTACCAACAAAGATATCTTGTCAAATTACCAAAAATCCAAAAAATCAGTCCCTTTACGGAGAAGAAAATCAGAGAACACTGAGGAGTCCCAAAATAGTGCTTATACTACCTATTTTAGCACATCTTCCCTATCTTTTAGTGCATCCATAGTTCAAATAGCACATTTGAAGTCTGTTTTAGCGCTTCAGAAAAATTTTGTAGCACATTTTTTGATTGTAATAAAAATTACCAGTGTTAGAAGTTACATATATTTTAGCGCTTACACAGTCTATTCTAGCACATCCATGTTGTCTTTTAGCGCATTTATAGTTCAAATAGCGCATTTGCAGTCTATTTTAGTGCATCTGACAAATCTTATAGCACTTCTACCAACTATAACCAAGACTTGCCAGTATCAAGAAATTTACTAGTATAATAGCACATCCACAATCTATTTTAGCACATCTACCATGTTTCACAACACTTTTACCATATCTTTTAGTGCATTAACAGTTTGTTTTAGTGATTATGCCTTCTGTAAAAGCGCATCCATAGAACAAAAAACATATATATTTTAGAAACATCTGTCAGATTGTTGACATCGAAAACTCAGGTTTTTATTAGACAGAAACACCATTTATAGTCTAGATAGTGTCTTAAACCTGAAACAAATAAGATCCTACAAGTCAAAATTCTTTTCAACTTAAACCTAGATCTTGCAAACTACAAAATTTCCAATTATCAAAACACAAATATTGATTATTTAGTTAAGTTTCCTCATCGGTATTTTGACATCCTACAATCACGAAACGAAACACAATAATTATATTTTTAACTTGGTCTCATCAATAGAATATATCATTCTATTTGACTTTGTTAAAATCCAATTGACACTCATCCAAATATAGAAGATCAAAGTTTAGTGAAAATAACAAATACTTGTATGCCAATCTTGACAAGGTTACAAAGATAGAAACTTAGAGAGAAGGAAATTGAAACACCAAACATCATGGTTGAAGAAAATCCCTTTCATAGATTCCACCAAAATGATACCAATGAAATAACTCAAGGATATCCAAACTACCCAACAAGATCCAAATTTTCACAAATTCATTGAAAAATTCTTGGAACAAGACATGGAAAAATACATCTTGATGCTAGCAGAATTAGGAGCAAAACTTCTGAAAGATTTTGACATTAATCAATTAAAAGAAGCACCTAGAACAACTGAAACTAAACCACACAACACACAAGACATAGATCAAGTGGTTGTTGTAACTTTTCAAATGCAAACCTTACAACAACAAATTAAGGATATGCAAAAGGGAACCATAAAGAGGTATTCATTACAGGAAATTTGTCCTTATCCTTTTCATCCAAGTACATACATGATACCCTTCCCTAGACATTGTGAATTCTCCAAATATGACAAGTACAATGGAAAAATAGATCCAATTGACCATGTGAGGGAATTCAAAACCATGAGTTTAGAGCTTTCACAAGAGGATACTTACCTAATGAGGTTATTTCTAAGGAGCTTAGGAGGTCACTATATGGAATGGTTCTCCAAATTACAACCAGGGATTCGATCCTTTGAAGAACTAGTCAATAAATTTATCTCACAATTCTCCTTCAATATTCAACATGAATTGACCATAAAAGATCCATACAACATGAAACAAAAGAAGGACATTCCTGTCATTTCTACAACATTGGTGAAAGTTGTTCACTAGATATCCTCGATCTATACCTAAAGAGGAAATGATGGAATTATTTATCAACAACTTAACTGATGACATGAGTTATAGATTGGAACTACAATGTCCCCTGACATTTGAAAAAGTGATTGAGAATGGGCTTAAAATCGAAGAAGCATTGGTTAAAAGAGGAGTGATTAAACATTACAATGATACATGAAACAATAAAAATTCCTCAAATCATTATGGGAGCAGCAAAAAACCTAAATTTTGGCAGAAAATTAGAAATACTAGAAATAATGATACTACAACTGACACACAAAATACAAAACCAATATTCAATTTGACGGCAACGACTTTAAAGATGAATCAAAATGATAATAAGAACAATAATCAAGGTACCCCTCAAAACAACAACCCAAACAATGGAGAATCTCAACCACCATCATATCAAAGACAATCCAATCAATGAAGATTTACACCATTGGGACAAACATTGGAATCAATGATGAGAGAGCTTATTGCAAATAGACTTATTACCCTACCGGAAGCAAGAAATTGGGAGCCAAAAGTGAAACCATCTTGGTGGAATGATGTTGATTATTGCAACTTCATAAAAATAAAGGATATAAAACAAATCATTGTATGCAATTAAAACATTTGATACAAGACTTGATTGACAACAAGAAGGTGTTTGTTGAAGGACATCAAACAAACAATGATCATACTGCGTTTACAAATCCTTTACCAAATTATGAAAAGGGAGAATCTTCTTCAAATAGTAAAGGAAAAATTGTAAACTATATTTATGACAACACCATTCATTGCATTTTTGAGGTTAAAAAAAAATAATGTCATAAATAATCAAACAGATAACATTAGCATCAATGACATCGTATCCCTAAATGTGATCCCAAACATAAGCACATCTAACAACCAAATAAATGTCATAAAAATCAAGGAAACACAAGACTATCAACTGATCAATGTAACGACAAGGGGACAATCCAAAGTGATGTTGAAAGGAGTTTCATCTAAAACCACTACTCCCCCTTCAAATCAATATAGCATAGTGGATCAACTATAGAAGATACCAACACAGATATCCATATTGGAGCTCCTTAAAATTTCACCATCACATAAAGAGGTTTTGGAACAGGCTCTTGTGGCCACTACAATACCCAATAATTTGGATTTATATCAATTTCAAGCTATGGTGGGACATCTGACCATGCCTCATTGTCATTCATTCTTTGAATAGGATGATGTTTCACTAAATCATCCACACAATGTGGCCCTTCATATAGAATTTTTAATCCATAAACACCATGTCAAACGTGTCTTAATAGATGGTGGAGCTGGATTAAATATTTGTACTTTAAAACTAATTCATGCACTAGGTTATTCTAACAACGCCATTGATACCAGAAGAAAGATCATGATAAAAGCATATGATGAAGAAGAAAGGTCTTCCTGTGTTACCAATTCAAGTGGGACTGATTGTCAAGAACATAGTTTTCCAAGTGTTAGAAAAAGAGCTAACATATAACATACTCTTGGGATGTCCATGGATTCACAAAATGCAAGTAGTACCCTCAATGTATCATCAATGCTTAAAGTTTCCTATTAATGGACAAGAAGTTACTATTTCAGCTGATTACAACAATCCCCAATATTGTAACATGCTTAAAATGACACATGACACTTTTGTGCCCCATAATAAGGAAGCAAGTACATCAAGTTCATCCAACAGTGAAAAGCAATCAAACATTATATCTAAGTGGGTTGAGAAAAAGGATCAGTCAAAAGATGCAGGTATTGTTGGCATCACTCCATCAAACAATGAAGGTCCAATGAATTCACTATCTCGACAATTCAAATAAAATGTCCAGGTAACAAAAAAAGGCATGGGAGAATATTTCATTGGGAAATCTCCGGGTCTTACACAATTACTATCATCTCCAAAATCATATGGGAAACCATAAACAATAACACAAAAAATCATCACAGCCTACCACAGTTCTAGATGAAAGGTTTGTAAAAGCAAGTACTCTAGAAGATGAATCAGAAGACAAGGCCATTCTCAAGTGGCTCTACAAAGATGAAGAAGCATCAACATCAGCAAATATCAGCATAAAGACAAACCAATATGGAAAGGGAAAATCCATATTAGAGAAAATGGGCTATGAAGGATAGGGACCTATTGGAAAAAGAAAAGATGGCATTATAGAACCCATTCAACCTCTCACACTTTAGTCTAAAGTCAAAACATGATTGGGCTATACAAGGGAATCAAAAGAAGAAGTAACTCAGAAAGTTGTTGAAAGCATTTTTCAAATGAGGGATTGTTTTGAAACAGATTCAAATGAGTATGAGTGGGATCATTTATCTACAACATCATACACTAAAATACAAATTGATGTCATAAAAGAGTATGCACCCACACACGAGGAGGGTCAAAGTTCAAGAACTAGACCACTTGTATTGAGATCAACAAATATCGACGACTCAAGTGAGGATGAACAAACATCAAGTGAAATAGATGACTTGGAGGAGAGTAATATCATAGACCTTGATCTCATCACTGACAACTTTGACAACATGACTATTGGAACCCTCACTGTTGTCGATCTTACCCAACCTGATGACTTTTTACCCTTAATGCATCCTGAACTTATTGACTGGGAACCAACTAAACTTATTGATATACCAATCTTTACGAATGATGATGCCATCATAAATTTTCTTTGTAGTGACACACTTGACACAAGTTCTACACATAAATCTCATAATGATACTTCAAATCAGGAGGATGACAAATCTTCTAGTTGCAAAATTGAAAACATGAATAATGGATCTAATGGTGAAAACCATTCAATGGCAACATTAGATCTTGAAAACGTAAAAATAAAGAACACATCTAATAGTGAAAACCTTTCTAAGGCACTAAAATATGGGAGATTTAACACCCTTCTAGAGCATTACCATGAAAGATCATCAGTACTAGTGGAGCCTACACAGTCCATAAATCGTGGCACGATAGAAAAGGAAAAAATTCTACATTTGATGGCATCTATGATAGAACAAGAGAAGTCCAAATTCATCAAACTCTTTGAAGAGAAACATATCAATTTTTCTTGGTATTACTCTAATATACCAGGGTTAGATCTAGATCTTCTGATGCATCATCTATCTCTACCATCAGGAATCAAACTAGTAAAGAAAAAACTAAGGAAAATGCATTCCAACATCACCTTAATGGTATATGTATCTAAACCAAATAATAGTATCCGAATATGCAATGCCCAAAGGATGATTTTCCTTTACCAAGCATTGACATTATTGTAGATTTCACAGCGGGACATGCCATGTTGTCATTAATGGATGGCTTCTTAGGGTACAACCAAATCAAGATAGCACCTGAAAATCAGGAAAAGATGGAATTCACTTGTCGTTGTGGTACATTTTGTTGGAATGTCATGCCCTTTGGGTTGAAAATTGTAGGTGGAACATATTAGCGGACAATGACCGCTATTTTCCATGAAATGATACATACTTTTATGGAAGATTATGTGGATGACATATTAGCAAAGTCATACACTAGAGAAGGACATATGGAGATCCTCAACAAAATATTTACTAGACTAGAGAAGCTCAATGTCAGATTGAACCCTAAGAAATGTGTGTTTGGTGTTACATCAGCAAAGCTCCTCAGATACATAGTTTTAGAAAAGGGTATTGAAGTGGACCCAACTAAGGTAAAAGTAATAATGGAGATGCCACCACTAAAGAATAACAATCAACTACGGTCTCTACAAGGCAGGATACAATCAATAAGGAGATTTATCTCCCAATTAGCAGACAAAAGTCATCCATTCAACCATCTACTTCATAAGAATGTCTCTTTCAAGTGGGATCAAGAATGTGAAACAACTTTTAATCAAATAAAGCAATATTTGATGTCACCTTCCATACTCATTCCACCTATAGAAGAGAGACCATTGTTACTAGACATTGCTACAATAGACATTTCTTTAGGAGCTCTATTAGCACAAGAAGACCCAAAAGGAAAGGAACAAGCTATTTATTATATCAACATGACTCTAAACGGTTATGAAATAAATTACACCTTCATAGAGAAAGCTTGTTTGGAAGTGGTCTTTGCAACCCAACAGTTACAAAATTACATGTTGATCTATATAGTCAGACTCATAGCAAAGATTGATCTGCTAAAATATTTACTTAGCAAATCTATTCTAATAGGGAGACTAGCAAAGTGGGTCATGATCTTAAGTGAATTTGACATCCAGTATGTAGACCAAAGAGCCATCAAGGGACAAGTGATAGTTGATCAATTAGCTGAAGCTCTATTACTAGATAACCATCTAATAAGCATTGAATTTCCCAATGCAAACATTCTGACTATTACCACACAACAATGGAGGCTTTATTTTGATGGGTCATTTACACAATGGGGATCAAGAGCAAGAATTATGTTTGTTACACCACAAGGATATACCATCCCAAAGTCATATAGACTCATGTTTCCATGCATAAACAATGTATCAGAATATGAGGCATTAATCCTTCACATAAATGTGGCAATTAAGTAGAAAATAATAGAGTTACAAGTATATGGAGACTCACAATTAGTCATTTATCAAGTAAATGATGAATATCAAACAAAAGATGAAAAATTGATTCCATATAAGAGCATGGTTGATGATCTCAAAAAGTACTTTGTAGATATCAAGTTTGAATAGATTATGAGGACATAAAACAAAGCTGTTGATGTTATGGCAACAATTGCTTCTCTATTGTAGATTCTGGAAAAACAAGGTCATTATGAGTTTATGGTAAAACAAGTGTCTAACCCTACCTATGAAAATCCTAAATCACAAACCATTTTCCAAATAGTCGATATTCAAGCCTCACTCTATGGAGAGATCTATACTTACCTCAAGGATGATATCCTTCATCCTCATCTTTCTAGAAACTAGACATACATTGATTACCGACATACTTTACCATCAAGGTCTAGATGGTACTCTTCTTCGATGTCTAGAACATAACAAGTCTAAGACAACTTTACATGAGGTTCATGAAGGTATTTTTGGAACTCATTCAAGTGGACTAACCCTAGCAAATAAACTCCTTCGTTTGGGGTATTACTAGCCAAATATGGAGAAGGAGTCTTATCAATTTGTTAAGAAATGTCAGAAATGTCAAATCCATGGTAACTTAATCCATGTGCTAGCACAAGAATTGCAACCATTTACATCAACATGGCCCTTTTGTCAGTGGGGACTGGACCTAGTAGGAAAGATAAATCCATCTTCATCCAATGGGAAAAAATTTATAATCACAACAACAAAATACTTTACAAAGTGGATAGAAGCAGTTCCCCTAACAACAATCACTGCAAAGCAAATTTCTTCATTCATCCTGAATTACCCCATCTGTCGGTATGGTGTACCTCAGTCCATTGTAATAGACAATGGTAGACTTTTTAAGAACCAAGATGTCTAGGAATTGTGTGAAATATTTCATATCCAACATTGTTTCTCAACATTGTACTATCCTCAAGGAAATGGTGAAGTAGAGGCCTCAAACAAGACAATATTGAAAATTCTAAAGAAAACGGTTAATGATGTTGGACGTGATTGTCATGTTCAACTAAATCCTACATTGTGGGTATACTGAACTAGCATCAAAACACCTACAAGAGCTACACCATATGCATTGGTATATGGATCAGAGGCCATCCTACCTATTGAGGTAGAAATAACATCACTTCATGTCTCACTGAAGGGTATAATTACAGATGAGGATTATAAAGTATCTAGACTACAAGAACTAGAATTGGTGGATGAACATCACCAACAAGCTATAAACCATTTGAAAGCATAGCAACATAGGATGTCCAAGAGTTACAATCATAGGGTAAAATCTAGAATCTTTCAGGTTGGTGACTTGGTCCTAAAGGAAAACCCTAGAAATCAGTAGGATAGAGAAAAGAAAGGGAAGTTTAAACCTAACTAGCTAGGTCCCTTTGTCATCATATCAGTTTATGGATCTAGAGCCTATCAACTATCTACACCTGAAGGGGATCTATTTGATGAACCTATCAATAGTATCCATCTCAGAAAGTTCTACACCTGAATCACCTAGTGTACGAATTAGATTTTGAAAATGGTTACCTTGATGAAAACCTAGCAAACTAGAATCTTGGTGACAAAAAAATACAATTTAAAAAAAAAAAATCAGAAAAGAGAAAAATACAAAAAGATCAAAAAGACTAAAAATGTGCAATAAAAACATGTAGTGAAAACCTAGAAATAGGCACTACTTGTGATTTTAAAGCCAAATTTTCCATATATTAGATGCATGTCATATTCGTTACTTTCACCATCATTTTACATTCATTATCATATCATTGTGAGTGGTCATGTCCCACCCTAGCTTGGGGGAAAAATCCTAATTTCACTGTGGGCAATAAATCTGGAGCTTAACCAAATAGACAAACAATAGGAAGAAAAACATAGAGAAAACAATGATCGAAACACAACCCAACATGGAACATCAATCACCATCAGAAACACATTAGATATCCATATCACAACAGAAAATCCAAAAGCAAGTTAAAAAGTGAGTCTCAAAAAAGTCAAAAATAGAGTCTGTGTCAGTCGAACTATGTGGTCTCTGCATGTATAACATAGGCAAGGCTAATCTTTGATCAATCATCATGGCCCCTAGGATAGGTCTTTTAGTTAGGTTTTTGGTCAAACTCTTGAAAATCACAAAAACATCATAAAATCAAAACGGATGATCTAATCTAAATAATGGTTGAAATACTTTAAGTAAAGGTTGGATTTGTTGTACTTTGATCTTTGTTATGATTTCTTTGGAGCAACTCGATGATGTATTGAGCTAGAGATGCTAGGAAGGAAAATGATATTTTCTTTGTCTGTTGTCTATGAGTTAATCATTATTATTATGTGAATTGTCGTGAGACGTTCTTTACAAAGTATCACTGGTGACATTCAAAATTCACATAGTAAAATGATTGATTCTTGTCTACTTACACAAGAAATGCTCAGGTCATCTCAGCTTAATTATACCTAGATGCTTGTGTTCCCTTGCAAAACAAAAAATCATGGAAGTAGTACTCAAGTCATCATGGGCTAAATTATACCATTGATGCTTGTTCTCACTTTCAACATTTTTAAAGCTCTATGATGATACAAAGCACAATAAAAGTATTGTTAAGATGCCAATGTTTGCATATAGATTTGCATGGTAAAATTAGATTGTACTCATAATAGTTTTACATCTGTAGAGTATTTGTTACATAGAAGGGTGACCAATTCAATAACAAAGATATCTTTTCTCATAATGGATTGAGTATACTTGAAATTAACAAAAACATCATCATTATCAAATAATTGCATAATAATTTTCATTGCATACATTAGAAAGAATTTATTTTATCATTTCATCATTAATACATTTGAATCAAATAATTTTAAATTAATCATATCATATTTTCCATATCACACATCATAAAATTGCATAAGGAATTCTCAAAAAAAAATCTTTATAGTTGCATTTTCATATCATACATCCATTCATCATATCACATATCATAGTCCATTCAAAAATCCATTATCTAACATCATTTTTATCCACTTATTACATCATATATTTGCATTTACACAAGAATAAAAGTTCACATATCTCATTTACGTCATACATCATATATCATTTAAACCATCACATCCATTATCATGCATATAGGTACATTATCGTATAATTTAAAACATACATCATACATCCATACATCATACATCCATGCATCATCATTATACATCCATACATCATCATTATGCATATCATAAATAGAACATCATAAATCATAGTATATCATCATGATTATAAAACTACATCCATAACATCATAATATAAAGATCATCACATGACATTAGAACTTAGAAAATAAATGCATCCATCATAGAATCATATACAGCACATGATAGATCAATAAAATTTGTTGCATATCATATAGATGTCAAACTAATAATGTCAAGTATACAATGATGTCTAAAATGAAGAGAGATATATCATAAAAAATGGTTGTAATTAGAGTGTACAATCATGAAGCTATGTAGTGCTAACTCTGGATGGTACATACATCTTTGGGCCAATACCTCCCCCACTAGATGTACCAGGATCTCTCAGGTCTCTTGGAAGAGGTTGGATCACACCCGCACTGACAGTCCTAGTACAAGTCTTGCCTAATCAAGATTGCACATAACTGACTCTCTGCTTGGAGGGAAATGCATCGTGATATATACCTCTATAATACTCTACTTCTCGACCAACACAAAAAACCTCTCACATGTAATCTGCTATAGTGGTACCATTTGCCAATATTTGCAAGCTCTCATCAGTTGACTGAGCCTGCTTTGCAGCCCATCTAGCAATATCCCTCTTATCTGTCAATGATGTAATATGTGTCTGAGCCACAAATAATTGAGCCTATACCTATACTAGAGCCTATGCATGGGCTTGAGCTTGTTCTTGCATTTGTGCCTAAGTATTTGCCAAAAAACCCTGAGCTTGAGCCAACTTACCCTGTAAGGTCTGTACTTGTACTTGTAGACTCTTTATTTGGGTTTGTTGCTATTGCACATGTTGCTCTAAAGGGGCTACCACTGTTTTCCTCTTACAAGGCATCATATACTCCTCTATAGCTGGACCTGAACCACTTACACCTAATCCACTTGAACCATCTCCACTATTGAAACCCTCCTCATCTCCACTACTCTCATCACTGTTACCCTCCTCATCCCCACTGCTCTCCCCATCACCACTACTATCAACCTCCTCCTCCACCACCACCTCCTCACTAATCTCCTCTCTCCTTCATCAATGACAGTGTACAATGACAACCTCCTCCTCAGTATGTACTAGTGTTGGCTCATCAGGAATGGTAATACATGGAAAAAGATGTAGCACCAGGGTATGTGCAGGATCATGGGGGTCCAAACTAGGCCTCTAAGTGGCAATGAAAATTCATAAAATCAGAGTTAGGCAACTTGACATAAAAATTTGAATAGGTTATTAACATAATTTGAAAAATATGTAAGAACAAAAGCTGTAAGAAATCGAATGTAGTTTCTAGGCTACTAGTCCTTTTTTGGAAAAAAATAAATTTGTTTTGAGAAAATTTGAAATTTCAATGCAGTGGTACTAAATTTTCAGGAAAAAAATAAGAAGCAGGTGTGTGTTTGACCACCCTAAGTACAAGAAAAACATAATATTTTTTTCTAATTTTTTAACTATAAGTAGAGGACACATGTCTAGATGTGCTATATTTTTTTTGTAATTTTTTTCCACATAAATAATTAGTTATGATTTTTTTACTAGAACTTTTCAGAATTATTAAAAAGTTTGTGTCTGACCACCATAACTTGGTTAAAAAATTATGAAATTCATTTTTTTTTAATCCTATAATAGGTGAAGCATAGAATTTAGTGCATCTTGTAGATTCAAAACATGTTAAGTAGTTTGAAAGTTATAGAAGTTTTTCAATCAACCTATCAATCAAGACTTTACATGTAATGCAGGTAGAAAATCAATAATAATTATTTATTTAATTCAAAATAAGGAAAAAATTATATTGGTGGAAAGCTGACAATTTTTTCTATAAAATATTTTTGGTTGATGAAAAAGGGTTAAAAAAAGTCGTCAGCCACAAGGGAAAACTTCAGAAAACTAAACAAATTCTGAAAAACATGTTTTTTGGGTTGACTTTCTGGCCCAAACCAAATCTTGAATGGATATCCATTAATTATAAATTTTTATATTATTTATAATACATAATATTATATAATATGTATTATATATACAATATATATAGTATATTATATATTATGTATTATTATATTATATATAACATATAGTATATATATGAAATATTATATATTATATTAATATTATGTAATATATATATTATATATATTATATAATATATTTAATACATAGTATATATTATATATTTATTTATAGTATATTTATTGATGTGTGGCTAAATATTAATAATGATAGGATTTCCCATCAATTTTCCCACCAAGAAAGATGAGTTGTAAAGAAAACTTAAAAGCAATTAAATATTAATAACACCAAGGAAAATGTACCACCGCTAACAAAATTATTGATGTGCAGCCAATTCACAAGAAAGAGAGAGAGAGAGAGGGGGGGAGGACTTGAGAGAGAGGGATAGAGAAAGACCTTAGAAGTGGGAGTGAAAGACCTGAGATGGATGGGGAGAGAGAGCTAAGAAGGAGAGAGAGAGAGGGGGAAAGAGAGGGAGGTATAGAGGGAAGGAGATAGAGATATATAGTTTGGAGGGAGAGAGGGAGCAAGATAAAAAGAGAGAGAGAAAGAGAGAAAGACTTGAGAGGGAGAGAGAGAGAGAGTCTTTAGAGGGAGATGGAGAGATGGAGGGACAAAGGAAGAGAGTCCTGAGATGGAGAGAGAGAGAAAGAGACTTGAGAGAGAGAAAGGAAGGGAGAGAGTCCAAGAGAGAGACTTGAGAGAGACATAGGGGGCCTGAGAGTGAGAGGGAGAGAGAGAGAAAGTATAGAGAGGGAGAGAGAGAGTTGAGAGGGAGAGTGGGAGGTAAAGAGGGAGAGAGAGACTTGAGGAGTGAGAGAGAGACTTGATCTAGGGAAAGATAGAGACTTGAGAGGGAGAAAGGGAGGGAGAGAGGAAGCTCTAAGAGACAAGAGAGAGAGAGATGGGTGGGAGGAACCTAAGATTGAGAGGAAGAGATAGAAAAATAGTTGAGATAGAGAGAGGGATGAAGAGACACAGAGAGAGGGAGAGAATGGGAAAGAGGGAGAGGGAGAGACCTGATAGAGAGGGGGGAGAGAGAGAGTTGAGAGGAAGAGTGCTTTCCTATGTTGGGATGGGCTCTAGAATAAGAAGTGATACAACCATCAAACAAAACCATTACAACTCAATTCAAAATTCATGCCATTAAAACCTTCAAGTTTAATAACATGTCATTAGATCATTCATGTAAAAGACCATAAAATCATCATGAATAAGAATCACTATCTTCTAATCATGGTACATAAAAACAACATTATGCAACTTTCAAACAAAATCCTTAGAAGACATAAAGATACATGTTAATTAGATTGTTCATGTGAAATATATACAATGATTATGATCAACAAATAAGTCATCAATCAACCATGATGCATGAATAAACATTATATATACACACTATATACATTAACAAACAATAAATTAATAGATTATTTAATATGTATTACTAAGTTTTTGTCTCATAATTATACTATTAAATATTCATAAATTCAACACTAAAAATATCCATCCAACCAAATTCTTTATAAAATATGCATCCAACAAAATTCTTTAAAAAATATCCATCGAAGATCAATTTTTTTATAAATATAAGATCATTGTCTTAATAAAGTTTTGAGGCTCTCAGTTGAATCTATTCATTTCTTTTTGTTTTCCTCTTTAGATTAGGACTATCTCCTTTCCTCTAGCCATGGTTGATGCTCATCTAAGTCCACTTCCATGGACCTACATGCATCAACAATAGTTTGCATTTTTTATGCAAAACACCTCAATAATGGGTGAACACATTCTTTGTTTTGAATAGCATTAACTTGATCCTAAATGGTTCTAACATTCACATTGAATTGTTCTCGAAAGCGAGCACCATCAGGTGCAGGTGGTGAAGGTGGGGGGTTTCGAGGTGGAGTGGTTGGAGCTGGAGGGCGTAGATCCATGATTTAGATATAAGTGAACCTGCGTTAAATTTGTAATTGAAAACTGTAAGATACATGTTTAAAATCCCCTTAAACCATTCAATATAATTGACTTAATTGAATACAAATGAAAAAATGTGTAAAGCTCATTTATTTCTAAGGCATGTAAATGGAAAACAAATAATTGTTAAAGTGATGTGAAATCTCATTTAAAAATACATTAAATTTTTACTTCGCTGCAATGTGGAAGTGTTAAGCTCCAAATTGATTCAACAAAGGTGGAAGTGTTACACTCCAAATTTCCAATACTAAGTGAATCTGTATACATAGTTAGTAATGGTTAAACAAAACTTGTCCTTGTAGCCATAGGGAAATGGGAAAAGTTAATGGGCAATAATCAATGGGTTGTGTGGGAGGCTATCATTTGTATATGATTCAATATAATGGCCTCTTGCATAGCACATCAATTATTACCCATTCATGTTGCCCATTTCCCTATGATTGCATGGACAAGTTTTTTCTAGTCAGTAGTAACAATGGATCTAGATTCACCAAGAATTGGAAATTTAGAGCACTCCCAACAAGGATCCTTTCTATTTTCAGAGTTGAAGAGAGTCAAAACAATTAAAAAATTAAAAAACAAATTGTTTACCAAAGAAATACTAATTTAAAAATAAGAATCAAAGAAAAAATTTAAGAAACATGAAAATAAGTGATAAAGAATAATGAAAAATAGAAAAAATGTAAAAATAAAAATAAAAAAAAAATGGAGAAAGGATGCAATGAAAGTTCTATTTTATGTTTTTTCAAGTAATAAAGGTTCCTTTTTTTGTTTGATGTTTTTTGTTTTCCACTAACTAGGGTTTGAAATTTTGTTGTAACTTTAAATAAAAATGAAAAAATTCAAAAAATCTAAAAAAAATGCAAAAAAAATATTAAATTTATCACTAATTAGCAAAAAAATTGAAAAAATGCAAAAAAAACATACCTGGAGGTTGTTGGAGGTCGCTGCTCAACTACTGCGTCGCCAAAATAAGGACTAGTTCGTGAAAATGAGGAAGAATTCACACTATAAAGTCCTCAAAAAAATGGATATCCGTTCTTTAAATTATAAATTTATTACATATAAATATGCTATATATTATATATAAAATATATTATAGTATATATTATATGTAACATATAATATATATTATATTATATATAAAATATATTATAGTATATATTATATATAAAATATATTATAATATATATACTATAGTATATATTATTTATATTCTAGGGTGGGAGAGGGTGAGAGAGGGTGGGAGAAGGTTAGAGAGGCTAGGAGAGGTTGGGAGAGGCTAGAGAAGCTTAGAGAGGGTGGGAGAGGGTAGGAAAGGGTCGGAGAGGGTGTGAGGGTGGGAGAGGTGTAGGGTTTATAGAAAGGGATACTATATATTATTTATTTATTATATTAAATATATTAATATATACTATATATATTAATATATATAATAATATATGAATATATATTATATATTGATATATATATTAATATAATATCAATATATATATTTATACTATTACATAATAAATATTAATATACAATAAATATATATCATATGTCAAATGAAATTATAATTCTTAAATTTCAAAAAACAAATATTCGTTTATAATGGATATCCATTTTGTGTAGAGTACTATCAAGAAGAGGAAGACTCTTCAAAATGATACATGGGCTTTTAGTGGGAGGCTTCCACGTGTTGATAAAAAGCTAACATATAATGTAAAGATGCAAATTGAACAATATTGGAATTATCACTCTAGAGTATCACCGAACATAAAGGATGTTTTAAAGTTACAAATTGGCAATAGAGATTGTATACTGTATTCTAATTTTTTTTTGGAATGTAGCCAAATGATTTTGTACAAACAATTTTGTAAAGAACATCCACATTTTTAAATCTTGCAAAGGGATTTTGAGTCTTGCAAACCATTTTATTGTGTTCCTATTAAGGTTTGTAATACATGTTGTAAATACCATGTTGAGTTTTCATTGTATCATGAATTGCTATGCCATATACGTTCTACTATGCATACTGATGAAATGTTGTAGGAGTGTCATGCAGTGCAACTTCCCAAGTCATCCAGGGAGTTGTTAGATTCATTTTTATGCATTAGAGGTGATGGTTTCTTATTTTATAAAAATGATTATTTAAATGGAACATGTTTGCAATGTGGTGGTTTATCAAAGTTTGTAACATGCTTTCATAAGGGAAGCGATCATGATTTTGGTAACAAAATTGTTGAGAAAAACAAATATGAGAATATGAAATACACATTGAAGAGTGGAGGTGAGGGTTCTAGATGTGAGTTGGTTGCAAGAGAGGTAAGAATTGCTGATTTTATTTCAGATTTAAAAATAAAAATTCTATAAGTATGCAAGGCATAGCCATAGGTCATAGTGGTTGGATCAACAATTTAGGATGTGTAAGGACTCTTTCCCCATTGAGACTATTGTATCTGTAGTTGATTTTGCTAAAAAATACACATTGCAACCACAAAATGAAGTTCAATCACAATATTATTGTGCAAACCCCAACATTGGTACTTGCAAAACAACAAGAATAAACAAGTTAGACAAGTGATTGCAAGCCAAAACAAGGATTCCCCATGAAATCCATTTACAATATTCAAAATAGGAAAGAAAACAATGAAGAACACAATAAAAATGATAAACTAGATTGAATCCTAATTCAAATGTGCAAACTCATGATCCCATAGGGAAATTGGTGTCAATTTGATGTGAAAATTGGCCCTTTCCCAATTCATATGATGAAATATTGATATGTTGAAGATGATATTTATCCACTTTGATGAAAGATGAGAACTCTAAGCCAAATCTGCAAAAAACCTAGCTAAGAATTCAATGATGGATGGAAATGGCTAAATATTTTATCATAATAACTTTGCAATGTTTGTGGATGATGAAATGAGGATATGAGCCTTTTATTTATAGGATTTCAAGATGGATGAAAGTCCAAATTTTAGCAATGTGGAACTAACATTCATCCAATGATATGCTGCCACTTGTCAAGCTATGAATAGATGATGGATGTGCAAGATTTGGGGTTTGTGACAATAAATGCAAATATTTGAATTTCAAATTTGTTGAAATGACATGCAAGAGGGAAGTGAAAATGTAATAAATACCACTTGGCTAAAGGCCAAGGACATGTAAGAGAAAGTTATTGCCTTGTTGGATGTACATGTTGACTTTTAATTTTTGAATTCAAATTGAGAGAATATTCTAAAAGATGCCATGTGAGGAAAATAGGGATTTAATAAATGAATTAAATCTATTTTCATGTACAACTTGCATTATCTAGAGGATGGGACATGAGATGAGATTAAATTAATCAAAGGTTAATTAATTTAACAAGAGATTTGATGATGTGACTTATTTGACTTAGATTTATGGATTTATTTAAATCAAATAAGAAAGGAATATGACAAGAGACTAATTAAATAAAAATTTTGATTTATTTAATTAAAAGAGATGGTGTTAGATTAAATCAAATAGGGTTTTAATTTATTTAATTTAATGGATAGACTTTAGAGATTTAATCAAATAAAATTGGTTATTTAATTAAATAGGGATAATTAGATTAGGTGGATTGATTTAATTAACAAGAGAGATGACCTGATTAGATAAACTAATTTATTTATTCAAGAGAGGAATATTGATTAATTTAATCAGATAGGGGGATTTGATTAAATGGTTAGACTAAGGGATGATTCAGGAAGAAATGATATTAGTAAGTCAAGATCAGATGCACGATGTCAATCAGTATATTTCACGTGCCTACATTTTTCCTCTTTTTGAAGCAATGCACTCATTGTGTTGGTTCAAATAATAAACGATCTCGATCAAAGCCAATTTTTTTTTGATATTTAAAAACTTTCCCCACTGCTGCCTAGCAAAAGAAAACATGCCATTATAATGCCCCCTCAAGAGATCAGATGGAAATTTTGATTTTTGGGTGATCTCACGAAAAAAAGATGACAAAGCACTTGACAGGTTAGAAAGGGGTCCAGGAGGCTAAAAACATGTCTAAACACAATAAAATGATGAAAAAAAAGCCTCAAATAGACAAAAACAAGTTCGGGGGTCCAAAACCCTAGCAGGACAACCATTTAGGGTTAAAAAACCCTAATTTTTAGGCTTAAAAGGGGCCCATTTCAAGTCATTTTCACACACCTCCATTAGAAAACATGAGATTTGAGCTCTAACCCTCCAATGATATGGTGCAATGATAACTTCCCCTAGACATCACCGATCGAGTTCGGACATACTAGCGGCCACCAGGCATTGGGGCCTTGGTATGTGACCCTCACTAAAGCTTCGTCTTTCATTTAATGCTGCAATTAATGCTTTAAAAGGGGAGCTCGTCTCTAGTGATGCTATATAGCACCGCTCGACATTTAAACTATGTCGCACAATGCCATTTTGTGCTACAACAGGGCTATTTTATGCCACAGCAGTGCTGTTAGGAGTTTACAAACTCCAACATTGGGTTTGGGCTCGGTGGGTTGGTCTGGGTAAAGTGCACCATGGTGGCGCCCTTTTTACCCAAACTGCGACGCTAGAAGGGAAAGTGCACCATGGAAACACCATTTGACTCTTTTTGGGCTTGAGCGTTAGAGTTTGAATAAATTCAAACTACAACACCATCACAAACTGCACTACTGGGGACTTTCCAGAGCGTCTAATCAAGAAATTTTCAAAAAAATTTAACATGCTGACCTTCCTTGATGCAAGATGCAGCGAGGGAGCTCTACTATTGGGAGCATTGGTCACGAGATTTGGTGAGCGTCCTATGAAAATTGAGCAATAGAGACCAGGATCAACTGGGAGTTGTAGGATTATGGCATATTGCATACGCATAACCCACACCAACCTAGGGATGTTATCAGTAGTGGCCAAAAGGTGGCACAGCGAGACGTCTTCATTTCATCTCCCCACTGGTGAGGCTACCATCACTCTGGAGGACATTTGGTGGATCTTACGATTGCCTATTCATGGGTGATGAGTGATATTTGACATGGACGAGGGATGCGAGTCCTGGTGCAGAGTCCTCGCCACACGGGATATCATCTACTGCAAGGGATAGATTGAGCTAGAGCGCTATAGGGTTATATCACCTCTCTGCCGCTGGGTAGTTGTAGCCATCATTTCAGGCCTCATTGCCCCAGACAAACGAGGGTGGTACTTCAGTCCTGGTTGGGGGTATTGCTGGGAGCAGATGGTCTGAAACAAGCTGGTTCACTTTGCATGGGGACCTATACTTCTAGCCTCGCTCTACAGTGATTTGCACGAGTACGTGTATATGGACGGTAGAGCACTGGGGGCTAGAGTGACCTTACTTCATGTCTAGGCGTGGGAGCACATTTTTGTCCTATGTCCATAAGTCATTCCAGTTCTGATGGGGGCAAGCGATGCCCTCATGGCATGATACAGAGGTGGTGTGTCCTTCACACACACTGGAGAGAACGGGATCCCCGACTGGAGGTTGGTCCTAGATGAGATGCTTGTTTTCACATGGAGACCATACCTCGGTCGACTTGGATGGGCCGACAATGCATATTAGCTCTTCTATTGCTGCTAGGACCGATATATGTAGGGGCGAGAGCACATGATGATGGAGAGGTACCCACTTGGGCATGTACAATGTCAGTTTGGAGAGCCACAGGATTGGCTAGATGACTACTACGTGGCTGTCTTTTCCCGTAGCATGACACAGATATCATGGGGATATGGTATTCCCACTGACGAGGTAGTTGATAGCTTCTATCATTTGGTAGCCCGACCATGGGCTTATGATCAGGGCCTAGCAGATCCTAGTACCACTTAGGTCTACAAGGACTAGTTCAGACCTCCTCTTCGATTGACCATTCCAGGTGATGATCTAGATTTGCACAGAGTTAGAGGCAGAGGGAGAGGATGAGGGTGAGGATTGAGGGTCGAGATTCAATAGGATCTGCCATTTGTACCCCCAGTCCCACCATGTCACGAGAATGTACACATGTAGGATTAGCAGTAGGATCTGGCAGTCCCACCACCATGAGCCAAGGGTGAGGATCAACCTCATATGCAACCACGGGTACAACCAACAGAGTAGGTAGATGTATGAGACACCTTGATTGCATAGCTATAGGCCTAGGTTCAGATAGTGATAGCGGAGAGAAACTAGGTGAGGGTTGAGAGAGAGCAACTTAGGGTCGAGAGGGATTAGGTCGTGTAGTAGAGATAGGCTATGGAGCTACAGGTAGCTACAAAGCTAGGTTGCATACATCAAATCGAGAGTATGACAGGCTCCTCCTCCCAGGGTATAGTGCCAGTGCGATCTTATAGGGATGCCATCCAAGAGGTAGAGTACTACCAATGGGCTTATCATGAGGTTGTAGCCAGAGCAGAGTGGGTCCTAGAGTACTCAAAGCGGGCTAGCTAGAGACCACCAGAGGGTCACGGTGATAGAGTTGAGGGCAGCATCCACAGGGACCAAGCTTGACTGAGATGATATATACTTTTTGTGCCTTATGGGCTCATTTTTGATAGCCCGATGGGCCTTTCGTACCGATTCACATATATGTATAGTGATCTAATTTATTCTTTGTACTATGACAGTGACATTATTGATGATATATATATGAGCCGATTTTGATGTGATGAAATGTGTACTTTTTATTTGTGCATGTATGATTCTACTTCTATATGTTATGGATGCATTTATTTCTAATGATGTTTATGCAATTATTATGACTAACAGATCTATATTATGCTCACCTTTGATATGATGTGTAATGGTGTTATCTATATGATGATCTATTTTATGCAAATGTGATATGTGATATGGAAATATGTAAAATGATATGATCTATGGTATATGCAATGATGTGTGGAACATGTTTATATATGAGATGATTTATGGATGGATGTAATATGAGTGTGATGGTCATGATATGATGCAAATTAAATGGTGTTAATGCATAATGAGATGGTTTTATTGAGATGCAATGATATGTTAATGCAAAATGATATGCTGATGCATAATGTGAATGTAATGTGAGGATATGATGTCATTTATGTAATGCAAGTATGTATGCCTAATGAATTAAATGCTTATATACTTATTGCTTATAACTATGCAAAAATTATTATGGAATGGTTTTGATCATGTTATGTAATGATTTAGATGGTAATATGAAATGGTTGTGAAATGCAAATAAATGTTTATGCAATGATTGATATAATTCCATGAGATGCAATGTAATGGGTGAACTCTACTTGACATTGATGCACCTATCTATGAAGTATGGATATGATAAATTGCTTATATGATGATAAAAATGCAATGCATATGTTTCTTATATGATTTTTCTATGCAATATGCTAATGATTTGTGGATGTAGGATCGATGATGATGATGGCGATGATGACCAACTGTCATAGTACCTTGTTAGTGCAGTTAGTAAGAAAAGAAGAAGTCATTTCAACGAGACACAAGATGATGCAAATGCAAATGATGATGAGGATGAATTGGGATTTTGAAAGGGCCAAATTTTCTTATGTTTGATAATGCACATGGTACGATGCATCAAGGTATAGAAAACTAGGATGACATTGTACCTAGTGTGATGGACTTTGACTTGACAAGCAGATAGGAGTATTCTTGTTCACACCTGACATACAAAAACCTTGCTAGGATGCACTTCAAAAGTTTTAGACACCTCAAACCAAAACACAGAGAGGTAAACCTATCCATGCAATAGTCAACAAATTTCCCTAGACCTCTTCCATACATACCTAACAAAACAAGTATTCACCAAGGTTATATTACAAGAATGTCCAACAAGCATAGCAGACAAAAGATAATGATAGTTGCCCCATTCCTATTTCTCTAAATCCTATGTCTTGGGATATCATCAAGACATCCTTGGAATGAGTGCAAAATAAGATAAGTCAAAAGATAAAGACCAAGTAAACAAACAAAATGATGCTCTTCAATACCATAAACAGAAAAAAGGATGTGTTTTCTAAGGATCAGAACCGAAACTTATTGCCAAAAGATAATGCCCATTGCAGGAAGGATTCATCCTCGGAAATGTTAGTGGATGGCGGCACATCATTTCGTTTATCCAAAGTACTCTAAGGGATGATTGATATGGGACCGATTCAGATGATGTGTTATTGATACAAAGAGATGACCAAATTGTTTACACACTGACTTAGACTTAAGACTTGCCTTTCAGAGTTCTACTTTTAAGCTGCTAGACTTGTTTCCAACTATTTCACCAAAGGTTGAGGATGACGATCAATTTATTATGAGTAGTGTTATTGTGGGTGCAAGCGAGATGAGATAGATGGATTTTTTTTTAATATTTGGATGTTTTTGGAGTTTTTGCAATGTTTTGAGGCTGTTTTTGGTATTTTTTCAAGATTTTCAAATGTTTTGATTTTTGATTTTTTGATGTTTTGGGATTTTTTGAGATTTTGACCAAGAGACTAACCTAAAGACCTATCCTAGGGGTCTCAAGGGCTGATCAACAAATTAGCCTTTCCTACGTTATACACGCAAAGACCACATAGTTCGACTGATGACCCGACTAATTTACAGATGATGGTGTACATGATGAGATGTCAATTTATTATGACAGACTCCTATAGGACTGACCTAAATGTCTCTGAGGATGATCAAAGATCAAACTTGCCTATGTTCAAGCTCAGAGTCAACATAGTTTGACAAGACAACCCTATTTTTGAATTTTTGACTGACTTTTTGACCTATTTTGGATTTTGATATGTTTTGATGTTTTTGGATTTTGTGATTTTATGATGTTTTTGGATTTTTTTGGTTTGAGGACTTTAAGATCATACATGAATCTGATCCGATAAGAACATGCCCCTAACATGATGCAATAGACTACTCCGATAAAGGTAGGACAAACTGACCTTAGGGATGGGCCAAGTAGTACTACTAGGGATCATGATACGAAAATAGGACCAAGCTATGGTGCGGATGTGAGTGGATAAGTGATGGATGGAGTTATGGATGCGATGGGTGATGGAAGCGATATGGATGGATGATGCTAAACAAACTATAAAGATCCTGGTGGATGGAAAGTGCTTATTTACACAAGGCACCTATTTCCCAGGTTTTCACCAAGGTACTTGCCCAAAGTGCCACCGAAGTGGTTTTCACTAGAAGACGATTTTTTTCTCTTTACTATTTTTGATCATTTTTTTAATTTTTTTTAATTTTTTCCTTTTTTGAACTTTTTGTTGTCACCAAGACACCTGTTTGCTAGGTTTTCACCGAAGCAACCAATTTTTTAGGACTTTTTTTGATTTTTTTGATTTTTTGGTTCTATACCTTGAAAGATTTAGGCATAAAACTTTTTGAGATGGGAGTTATTCATGGGCTCCTACAGAGGTTCCCCTTCGGGTGTTGATAACTAATATGCCCCTGACTTATAACTTGCTATGATGATGAAAGGTCCTAACTAATTGGGTTCAAACTTGCCTTTGTTGCTTGGTTTTGGGACATTCTTCTAATTTTCTTTTAAGACCGGCTCTTTGACTTGGAACTTCCTGCTTCTGATTTTCTTGTTGTAGCTCCTTTTGAGTCTATTCTGATAGACTTGCAAGTGATTTAAAGGATCTATCTGTCTCTCATCTAGTAACTCTAGCTCATTCAATCTTGATTCCCAATACTCTTCATCCATGATGAGGTTTTGCAGTGATATCCTGAGGGATGGGAGCTTGATCTCAATGGGGAGTACGACTTCTAATCCATAGACGAAGGAGAAGGGGGTGGCACTGGTGGGTGTGCGGATGCTAGTTCGATAGGCCCAAAGGGTGAGATTAAGCTGCAAATTCTAGTCATGACCTACGTCATTGATTATTTTCTTAAGGATTCTTAGGATGGTTTTGTTTGTAGCTTCTGCTTGGCCATTACCTTGGGGATAGTACGAGGTGGAGAAGCGATGTTGGATTTTGAATTTCTCACACAAGTCATGAACCTCCTAGTTCTTGAATGGTGTCCCATTATCTGAGATGATGACTTGTGGGACACCGTAATGACAGATGAGATAGTTTAGGATGAATTTTGAGATTTATTCCTTGTTACATACATCATGGGTATGGCCTCCACCCACTTTGTGAAGTACTCAGTTGCAGTTATGAAGAATTTGTGGCCATTGAATGAGGTGGGTGTGATTTTCCCAATGAGATCTAGTCCCCACTGTGAAAAGGGCCATGGTGTGATGATGGGATGAATCTCTTGAGCTGGAGCATGGATGAGGTCCCCATGCTACTAACATTGTAAACACTTTCTGGCATGATCATGTGCTTCTCATTCCATTATGGGCCAATAATACCCCATCCTCAGCATTTTCTTGGCTATGGTCAATCCACTCGAGTGTGAACCATAGATACCATTATGAACTTTGGTTAGAGCAGTCAATGCCTCCTCAACATTTAGGCAATGTAATAGGGTACTGATAGGGATAGGGTTGGATTGAGACAATCACAATCTCAATGCTCTGAGTTCTTGCCTTGAGAACTCCTAAGGTGTCACTTCATCCACCATTCAACCTATAGGTCATCTACTAGTTTAGGTACCCCTGGTTCATTTCCAACCTTGCTATCATCACTAATTTGCTGCTACAAAGCAACTTTTGGTGCCTTTTCTCACTTTCACCATCTAGCCCTTAATCCCTTTAAAGACTAGTCAAACCTCCAATGCCTCCTAATTTTCTTGCAGGGGTGTGCATAGGCTTTCTTGACTTCAAAATGGTCTAGGAATGGTCCTTTTCCAAGCTCAAATCTCCTTTCTTCTATTGCTGCCTCCATACCCTAGGTTAGGGTTTTAGGAGGGCTAGTAGGATTGAGCTCCTATTAGGCCTCCTCACACAAGAAAAATTCTTATCACTCCTCTCCTTCACCTTATTAGGCCAAACTTGCTTCTATCACCCTAGCTCAAATTTGGAGCACTTCAATATTTTTATGGTTTTGGACCTTCTCAGGCTATACATAGGGCTAACATAGATTTTGAGAAATTTAGGGCTTTTTAAGCCTTTTCTTGGACACTCAAAGGACTGTCTTCTCTCTTTAGCCACCAAATGAATTGGTATTGATTCCTGCCTCCTGTTAGACCTTTGTAAGGTCCCCTACAATCTTACACACCCTGGGTTTCCAGTATTTAGTCACCCCTACAATGTTGGAAGCAAATTTTGCACAGTCTTTCCTAACCGGGCATAGTCTGCTTGCCTAGGAATAGACTTTTGGCATGCTATTTGGGCTCCTACAAACCCCTAATGCTAACCTATGTACAAGGATGGGGTTTAGCCACACTCCCATTGATTCCATACTTCTTGGTACGGTGGGGGTGCAGTCTAAACCTCCATATTATTGAATTTACCAGTCAAAATAGAACTAAAGGAAAAGACACAAAATTTACAAGGTGAAAGAAAGCGATGGAAAAGTTATCTAAAATTACAATAAAAAGCTTCAAAAGGATTCTATACATGCTAAAAAATCAACAAAATTCTTTGTCTAGTCCATTTAGCAGTAGGCACGTGGCCAAGAACAGAAAATTAGAACTTTTTACACACAAAAATCACTATTTCTTCTTGTTCTCATGAAACTGCCATGCTCAAAATCCTCCAACCCCCTACAAAGGTCGAGAAATATTTTTTACAATGCTTTGGAAATGGTTATGTTTCCTTCTCCAAGCCTAAGATTGGTCAAAAACCTCTTGTTGTAAAACACAGTGTGTTTTGCAATGTTTGACAAAAGCTTAGGAATCAACCATAAAAAATGAATCCAACTTATTCAACTTTTAACCTAAGAAAAAAAAGGTCCTCAATCACAAACTAGATGGTGTTAAAGACCTTGCACAACAAAATAAGATTGATTTTAAAACAAGACTTCAAAAATAAGCTTGCACTTAGGCACTTTGGCAGGTGCTCCTGCACCAGGTACCTTCTATGCTTCTACAATATAAGGTATCACCTAGGATGAAAAATCTAGATTCCCTTTTAACAAAGGTTCATTTTAGGTTTGATGGCAGGTTAGCAGGTATGACTCCTATGCAAAGATATGTGTAGATGTCATGATACTAAGGATCACTGGGATCAACGATTTCTCACACGAATTCTGATTCTGGTATCTCAAATGCGAGAATGAGAAGCTGCTTGATCAGGAATTCATACTTTGGAATGTTGTGAGGGATGTCCAATAGTGACCCAATTGTTTCCATGGCATCTGCTACTCTATTGTTGGTTCTAGGAATTTGCTCAAATGCTATTTCTATAAAAGATTCCTTGAGAGTCTCCTCCAATTTCTTGTATGGAGTGAGCCTGTCATCCTTGGTTTGATATTCATTATTGACTTGATTTATGATCAACTAAGAGTCTTCGTACACTTTGAGAGCTATGATGTTCCATTACACTACTATTTTGAGACCTATAGTCAAAGCCTCATATTCCATGATTTTGTTAGTGCAAGGAAGTGCCAATTTGTATGACCTAGGTATGCAATCCCCTTGTGGAGTGATGAAGAAGACACCAGCTCCTGATCCATGTTGTGTGTATGAGCCATTAAAGTATAGTTTCCAGTGATTAGCTACTTTGAGGTTAAAAATGGATTCATATGGAAACTCTGAGACAAGAGGGTTCTCAGAATAAATAGGTGCCTCTGCCAGTTGATCTACAATAACTTGACCCTTAATTTCTTTCTGCTTGACATACTCAATGTCATACTCTAATAGTATCATTGCCCATTTTTCCATTCTGCTTATGAGCATTTCCTTTGATAGTAGATACTTGAGAGGGTCAATTTTTGCAATGAGCTTTATCTTGTGTGCCAACATGTAGTCTGAATCTTTGGGATGCAAACACTACTGCGAGGCATGCCTTTTCGATGAATAAGTAGTTTAGCTCATGACCAACCATTTTCCTACTGATATAGTAGATAGCCCTCTTGGTTCCATTTTCGTCATGTTGGGCCAAGAGAGGCCCAAGGGTTGCTACTATTGCTGACACATATAGAATCAATGGATTCTTTGGGATGGGTGGCATTAAGACTGGCGGTGTCAGTAAGTATTCCTTAATTTTTTTGAATGCTTCTTCACATTTTGTATCCAATTTGTAGGCTACTCCCTTGTAAAGTAGGTGAGAAAATGGGTTTTTCTTGTTTTCCATTTGTGCTATGAATCTTCTGATGGATTGGACTCTACCTTAGAGGCTTCTCAATTGTTTTAATGTCTTTGGTGCTTCCATCTCAAGGATTTCTTTCACTTTTGTTGGATCCACCTCGATACCCCTCATTGATACTATATACCCTAGGAGTTTACCTAATTGTACAATGAAGACACACTTCTTGGGATTTAGTCTGACTTTGTATTCCTCCAGTCTGTCAAAGATAGCACTTAGGGTTGCTATATGATCTTGTATTTTTCTTGAATTAGCTAGAATGTCGTCGACATAGTATTCAACTATTTTATGAATCATGTCATGGAATATCAATGCCATGGCCCTTTCATAGGTTGCTCCTGCATTCTTTAGGCTGAATGGCATCATGTTCTAGCAGTAGGTCCCCCATGGACAAGTGAAAACCATCTTATGTTGATCTTCTTTTGCTATCATGATTTGGTTATATCCTAAAAAATCCATCCATTAGTGATAGCATCTCATGTCCTATCGTCATGTCTACTATCATGTCGATGTTGGGAAGTGGGAAATCATCCTTCAAACATGCTTTGTTCAAATCTCTAAAGTCTGTATAGATTTTGATGGCTCCATCATGCTTTGAAATAGGTACCAAATTTGATACCCATTCTCGATAATCGATTGGTTGGATAAATCTTGCATCTAACAACTTTTTGAGCTCCATTTTGACCAATAAGGTGATTTGAGGATGCATTTTTCAAAGATTTTGTTTGATTGGTTTTGCTTTTGGATACACAACTAAGTGATGAACCACAGTCTCTGGATCAAGCCATGGCATGTCAGCATAACTCCATGTGAAGTTTATTTTTTGTTCCCTTAGGAATGCTGCTAGGAGTTCTTGCTCTTTTGATAATAGTGATTCCACATAAAATGTGATATGCGGGGTCTCCTTTGTTCCTAGGTTGATAGGATTGCATTTTTTGGCCAAGACTACTAACTTCTCCTGATGAATAGCTCTTAAAGGAAGATTGAATCCTTCATCCTCGGGTGGCACAAAGAGGTTTTCACCATTGGATATGTCCTTTTTTTTTACTCTTTTCTTGTCAGAGAGTGCCACAGTGTGGTTTTCACTCAAAGACTTGGATATGATTCTTAATTTCTCACTTTTGCGACTGATCAATTCAATCATTTCCCCATAATAGGCTTGTGTGTCTAACTCCATTATAAACCCTGCCTTATGATCTCCATCTAGAATGTTATCCCTAAATCCCATGAATTATGAGAGTGCCTCATCATTTTTGAACGTATCAAGAATCAACGGTTCTCATTGGTCGTAGTCGATCAAATGGGGGTATATTAAATAGATCTCATGATTTTGATGATTGGATTCAAAAGATAAGGTATTAATCATGTAAAGGGTGGTATCTTCAAATAACCTAGGTAGATTGGTCATGGTATCCTCGTCATCGCTACTAATATAGGCCTCAGTTATAAAGTTATGTATGTCTCTACCTATGGATATTGGTGAGTGTACTTCTGCTAGTATTGGCTAAGGAGAAATATTAACCATTCTAACTAGAGGACTTCAGCCACGTATGGTTATACTCAGAGGGGTACATCCAAGGCCAAGATTTTTTATGGGTTACATCTCTAGCATGATAGGTATTGTGATCCCATTGTCATTTTGTCCCAATCTTTGATTTTTGTCATAGCTCATTGCAAGCATCATTTGTAGGCCCTTGCTTGTCTCATCCATTGGTAATTCAGGTATCGGTCTTTCATCTTGATAGAGCATGTGTGATATATCTGCTTCAATAACCTCCCAGTCGAGGTCTCCCCAGCTTGTGAATTTGGGATAATCTTTAGGAAATGTTTGTGATGTGGAAGCCTAGTTTTCTTGTGGCCGTCCCTGTGATCTTGGAGATTGTGGTAACTCTCCTACCACAAAAGCATTGTTAGGGAGCTTGTAGCTTCCACATTTTTCCTCCTGGATGATAAGCTTGATGTTGGAGATGGTGGGGATGGTGGGAATGGTAGGTGTCATTGTTGCAAAAGTGGACGCGAGAGTGGCAGGTTTTGATGGATGGTGTGGATGGGCCCTCATCATTCTTTGGCACTTGGGGGATTTTGTAATATTTTGCTTCAATATTTTTGCAATATGAGAAAGGTTCAGGATCTCCATGGATGATAACTTCTTTTCCATTATGTGTGAATTTCACACATTGGTGGAGAGTTGATGCTACGGCTTTCATCACATGGATCCATGGGCGTCCTAGGAGGATATTGTATGGAAAATCAAGGTCCAAGACCTAACAAATGCTTTCCATGAGAGTTAGCCCTACTTGAATAGGGAGTTTGATTGTGCCCTGAGACACTCTTTCTTGGTCATCATATGCTCTTATCGTGATTCCCTTTCCTTTGTCAATGGAATCTTCTGATATTTTCAACTGTTTGATGAGGCTGAGAGAGTAGATATTCAAACCTGCACCCCCATCCACCAAGACCCTTTTGACTTTGCTCCTATTTATGATGGCTTCCAAGTGGAGTGCATGGTTGTGATATGGTTGGGAGGAGAAATATTGGTTGGAAAATGTAAGGAGATTAGGTGTTATGATATTCCCAATCATAGCTTGGAATTGCTCCGTGTTGAGATCTGCGGGGATGGTAGATGAGGCTAATGCTTCCTCAAGGATCTTTGTATGAGCTGATGATATTTTTAACAACTCCATGATGGAGATGTGTGTTGGCATTCTCTTGAGTTGTTCTAGGACATTATAGCCATTAGGAATGGATCTAGATGTAGGGACTCTATTTGGTTGGGATAATCCTGTGATGGTGACTTTTTTGCCTCTTGTGGTGACTCCACAATCCTCAGCATGGGCACCCTTGATGGTGATGACCATGTAGTCTTCATTTAGGGAGGCAACGATTGATTCATAAACACGATTTACACTACCCTTCCCTTTATCATTTTATTCCCTTTGTTGCCATGATTCGACATCAGATTCGTATATATCTTAAGATCCTGATTTCCCATAGGTTGTTCCATGTTTATGATTTTCTTATCAATGAGATCTTGGATGATTTTTTTGAGTCTCATACAGCTATTTGTGGTGCGGCCTTTGATTTTATGAAATTCACAAAGTTGATTCTCATTATACCAAGGAGGTTTGACATTGGGTTCTTGGTAATTCTCAAATGTAGGAGGCTTGATAAGTTTTTCGTCGATCAAAATTTTCATTATGTCCTCAAGTGGTTCCCCCAAAATGGTGTATTTTTATTTGGGATAACTTTTGTGTTGGGGTGGTCCCCTTTGGTCATTGAGATTATTGATGGTTGGATTGTTTTTGGTATGTTGTGCGATGAGTGTTTTGGTGTTGTGTTTGGATTTGTTGTGCGGGTGTGTTTTGACAAGGACCACTAATGACCACCTTGGCATCTATGACACTGTCATTGGTAACATTTTTGTTCCTTGCCTACGTATGAGGTTTATCATTGTAATTGGATGGTGGGTGGTTGTTTTGTTGTTTGTGGTATGATGTTGATTCCGTAGGTTGAGTCACAAAGGCTCTTTCGATGCTAAGCACCTTGGAGATCAATTGATCATATGTGGTGATGCCCTGAACCTTGAGATGAAATTCCAAGATGCCTTCAAGGTTGGCTATGATGGTGCAAACTTCTTGTTCTTCTGGCATGGTCCACTTGGTTTGATTGGCCTTGGATTGCCATCGTTGAAGGAATGAAGCAAAAGATTCATTCTTTCCTTGTTTTAGAGTCGAGAGTTCTTCGAGACTAACATCCATTGCATTATTACATGCGTAATTCTTAATGAATGCATCCCTAATTTCTTAGAATGTTCTAATGCCTGAAGGTAAGTGAGAGAAACATTCTATAGTGGGGCCTGCCAAGCTCCTAGGAAATAGTCGCATCAGATAAGTATCATCATATGCGACTTCCATGCAATGAACCTAGAATTCCTTGATGTGATCTTCAGGGTTTCCCATCCCTCAATATTTTTCAAATTTGGGGATTTAAAATCCCTTAGGGAATGGTTTCATTTCTAAGCTCCTATCAAATGGATAGGGACACAAGTTGCTTGGTGTTTTGGTTGTTCGCCCTGATTGAAGGTCGAGCACTTGTTGCGAGAGCAACTTGAATTGTGTCGTCACATCATTTTGTGGATCAAGGGGTGGGATGAAGGTGTTTTGGGGTGTTGCAATCATGGTTTGGATGGGTGGGTTGGTTGGTATGTTGTTTGATGGTATGTGTATGTTTTGCTGAGTGAGGTAGGTTTCCACCTGCTATTGTATAAACAACGTCTGTTGTTGATCTTGTTGTTGCTACGCTAAGATTTGTGCTTGTTGTTGCACTTTTTGTTGTTCCAACAATGCTTGTTGTTGTGCTTGTTGTTGTTCCAATAATTCTTGTTGTTGGGCTGCCAATTCTGCTGCTTCTTGCTATTTTTGATATTGCTTTATGCCTTGTTGATATGCTTGCAATTGTGTTGCTTGTCTTTGTGCAAGAAGTTGTGCTTGATATTGGGCTTGTTGTGCCTGATATTGAGCTTGCGCTTGAGCTTGCACTTGAGCTTGTGCTTGAGCTTGCACTTGAGCTTGTGCTTGAGCTTACGCTTGTGCTACTTGTTGCAATAGAAGTTGTGCTTGAGCAGCCTTTTGTGCTTGCAATGCTTCCACGGCTTGGGTGGCTTGTTGTTACAATAATGCTTGGGCTTGTTGCGCTTGTAAGGTAGCTTGCTTGTGTAGCTTGAGAAACCTTTTAAGTAGCTAGGTGTATGGATTTTTGTTTTTTCACTTGTTGGTATTCTCTTTGAAAAGCATCTTGCAATAACGCATTGTATTGGTTTGATGTGGTGAACATTGTTGGTGGTGGGGGTGGTGGTGGATTTAGAATGGCATTCGTGGTGGTGGTGAATGGTGATGTTGGTGTGGTAAGTGGTTCCGTTGATGTGATTGGCCCTTGAGAGACCATGCTTTGTGATGTTATGGGGGTGTTTGATGATGTTGCAATTGTTTTTGTGTTTGTTGCCTATTGTTGTGATGTCGACAATAAGTTTTGAGCGTTTAACAAAATGCTTTAGCTAATAGTTGGGATGTTGTTTTGATCGATACTTGGTAGAGGGGGAAGCCCTAAACCAAGAAGTGGTGTGGATGATAATGGTAGTGGTGGGAGAGGTGGAAATGTAAGGGGTGTTAGTTTTTGTGTGGTGTCAAATATGCCCCTTGGTCTGAACATATCTCCCTCTTCTTATGAATTTGTGAGAAGAGGTGGTTGAGGTGTTGCATGAAAAAATGATGATGATGGGTCATGATGGAAGGTGAGAGGAACATTTTTGTGTAGCGAGTTTTGGGGTATGTTTTGTTCCAAGGTGGTGTTTGCATCCAAGTTTTGATTATTAACAAGGGGATGTGCTTGTAGAGCCTTGAGAAATGCATTTCCCTTGTTAATGTTAGGTTGGGTTGGAGCAAAAGATGTCATAATTTTAAGAATGTTTTGCATGATGTTTCGAGATGGGGGTGTAGATGAGATGGGAATGGTGGATGAGATTGGATGAAAAGATGTCTTCACTATAGTGCTCACATCAAAATCTGAATGTAACTTGGCCCCTTGTTTTGCTAGCTCAAGCATGTATAACAAAGGGTTGAGCCTCATCATGATGTTGATGATTTTATGGTTCTCCAAATTTTGGAGCATTTTAGTCATTTCCTCATGAGACATTCCAAAGGTAAGATCCTCTCCTTCATTTTCTTCTTGCGGATTTTGTGATGATGAGAGTGTTAAAGGATTACTTGATTCAGCGAGATTCATTTATGTGTTCATTTGGCTAAGATCGCTTGAAGTGGGTGTTTCTTTTTTGGCTTCCATACTCTTCTTATATTGAGATCTAGTTAGAACCATAAAACAAGGATCAATCTTTGAGAATATGGGAGATGAATCTCTTGGTTCTTTGGATCAATCTTTATTTTATGCCCCAAAGTAGAAAGTTTTAGGATGTCTTTAGGATCAAAGGTGATGATGATATGATGATGATGATGGGTGATCCCACAATAGTGGTTTACAATTTTTGGCCAAATTGGACATTGATATTTATTTTTTTAACAAAATCTTCACATTCGGGCACCTATAGTGATTAAACCATGAGGAATTTGAAGATGATGCAAACTAGAGTCTTGCCACATTTTTTTGTAGATTCTAAAAATATTTTTTTCAATTTTTTTGGAATTAGATTGCACTTCTTTTTCCATCTCCAATGAATTTTTTTTTTTTTCAAAAAATAACATTTTTAAAAAGTGACTCATACCGTATAACACATAACTTTTTTTCCTTGAAAGATAAAATTCCAATTCTTTCAAATTTAGATTTGTAACTCTGATATCTAGTGCTTCCACTTGGTTAGATAGTTTTTTATTGAATATTTTTTCTTTAAGCAAGTTTCAAAGTCAAATCAATTACAATTTAGACACAACATGACCGTATAATGTATAACTTTTACTGTATATATCGAAATTATTTATGTTTTTTATTTTTTATTTTGGATCAAGGACTCCAATATCTGGTGCACTCATATTTTAATTTTTTTTTCATAATCTTCTATTTTTCCACTTGTGTAGAACAGAGAGTTTTGTTTTCGGTGAAAAACCTATATTTAATAAAACTTAAAAAATAGATAGATAATATAATCAAAACATATTAAAATTATATTCGTTTGATAGCTCGTTTTGAGGGGAACCTGATACTAGTTTGGTTTTTGAGATCTCCTCCATTTTCATTCTCAAATCAAGCTTCAAAGTAAAAAATTATGAGCAATTTTGGTGCCTTAGGGGGGCAGGCTAAAAAAATGTGGGTTCAGTCGAACAAAAAAATAATGTTCAGTCAAACAGGGGTTCAATCGAACCCATGTTCGAATGAACCTACATAACATAGAATAAAAAAGTGTATTTTAAAATGGTTTGACCGAACATTCTAAAGATGTTCAATCGAACACCTACTATTAAAAACTAATTTTTAATATTAATATAAATATTAATTATATTCTTTTTAAATTTGATGGCCATATGAACGTATTTAGAGATTTTTGTTGTAGAATACAATCAAAATTTTAAGAAGATTGTATCAGATAAAAGGAGATATTTTTGATAGACTGTCAAAATTTATATAGAATTATAATGATATATATGTTTGATTTATATATAATTTTACATACACTAAGATATATCATAATGTTTTAAGGGCACCCTTGAATAGATAACTGTCATTAAAAAAAAATTTGAAAGGAAAAGTCGACCATTAAATTTAATCCTTGGTAGGAGGGAGAGAGATAAAGGGTAGGGGGTGTACAAGGGTTTAGGGTTTAAGGGTTAAGGGTAGAGGGGAGAGGGGGAGAGGGGGTATGAGTGAGAGACTTGAGAGAGAGAGTGGGGGAGTGGGAGAGATAAAGGGTAGGGGGTGTACAAG
>VDFB02075321.1:319101163-319144575 GCA_007258455.2 Sequoia sempervirens | reverse complement strand
TTTGATGAAGCCATAAAAATGGGATCTCAAATTGAAAAAACCCTCATTGATGATGGAACTATTAAACTTAATATTGACAAAGATCAAAAATCAAATTCAAACAACAAGACCCCTTTTTTGGTTAAGAACAAGAATGTAGTCAATTACGGAGTCGATGAAAAAAAAAACTAAAACATCATCACCTATTTACAATCTCAAAGGCCCATCTTCAGATAAAGGAAAAGAAAAATAGAGAAGTTTCCCTAAATGAAATTTTACACCATTGGGACAATCACTTGAATCTGCATTAAAAGAACTTCTTGAAACCAATATTATAACATTACTTGAAATGAAGGAATATAATCCACAAGTCAAACCCCTGTGGTGGAATGAAGATCACTTTTGTGACTATCATAGACATAAAGGACATAAGACAAATAGCTACAATAAACTTCAACATTTAATACAAGACCTTATTGATAACAATAAGATATCAATTGATGGACACACTCCTTCTGGTAACTCTAATCACGAGATGTTTAAAAACCCTTTCCCTAAGCATGACAAGGATAAAGGAAAGGCTCTTGAATTTGGTGATGGTGTAAACTATACTACTGCTAAGTATGATTATACCATACATAACATCAGTGAGGTCGATAATCATGTCAAAACTTTCATCATAAAAGGAAAAGAACCTGATTGCAAGGTTACTACCTGCAAAGGCACTGTTACCCTTAAAGTTCCTAATGCAAAACTTGCTACACCCGCTTCACAATACAACCTCATAGAGAACTTAGGAAAAACACCTACACAAATTTCTATACTTGAGCTGCTACGCCTATCTCCTAAGCATAAAGCTATCTTAGATAAAGCACTTGCTACTACTACAGTGCCTACAGACCTACATGTAGATCAATTCCAAGCTATGGTGGGACACATCACTTCTCCTCATACTCTCACTTTTACTGAAAATGATGATTCATCCCTTTGACAACCACATAACACAACTTTACACATTGACGTCCTCATCCATAATGTTAAGATCAAGTGAGTTTTGATAGACAAAGGAGTAGGCCTTAATATTTGTACTCAAGAATTGATGACAAAATTAGGGCTCTCTGAAAATGCAGTTGATCTAAGTAAAAAGATTACCAAAAATGCATATGATGAAGAGGAACGCTTGCTAAAGGATCACTTACTCTACCAATTAGAGTTGGCCCTATGGTAAAGGATGTGGTTTTCCAAGTCCTTGATCTCCCACTGACCTATAATATCCTCCTTGGAAGACCTTGGATTCATGCAATGCAAGAAGTACCTTCTACATACCACTAGTGCATTAAATTCCCCCACAATGGTGTTGAAATCATAATACGAGGAGATCCAAACCCTTTCATGTATTTCCATAATCTAAGCCTTAAAACTGAAATCACAATCCCAAGCAACCTTGAAGCATTTTCTTCCCAAGCATATGTTGATCCTGAATCCTTAAAAGTATCTTCCTCAAAATCCAATACAACCAAGATCAACATACAAGTAAAAGAACAAGGAGTAGGAGAATATACCTTCAATCGTTCCCTTTGCATTGGAAAGCTACCTTTATCTCCTAACACCTATGGCAAACCAAAGATGACTAAGACCACATTAGATGCAGATACTACAATGATTTTTAAATCAAATACTTTCAAAAAATGGGGAGCCATTTATAATTAAATAGAAGAAGTCGATCTCCTAAAATGGTTATACAAAGATGAAGATACAAAAAAAGAACAGATTGAAATAAAGATACCTATTGAACAATATGGTAAAGGATTTGATCTTATGAAGCAAATGGGATATGATGGTGAAATTCCTCTTTTCTTATAGAAACAAGGTATCTTGGAACCAATACAACCTACTCATATACAAAATTTCCCTAGGTTAGGATATGATATGCAGAAAGATAAGACCTTGAGTACCACATATGCTTCAAGTAAGGAAGTAGAGTCCTCTAATGCTACATAGACCAATGAGGAAAGTGCCATTGATGAATTCATTGACATTTATGACTATCATAGTGTCCCTCCCCCTAAACCAAATCATAATTTTTGTACCCTTGAATCCATTCAAAATCTTGACTCGAATCATGATTCTTTAACCTTGGTTCACCCTGAACTCATCGATTTCGATCAAAAGGGACCACCACAACTGGATGTATTTGAAAATGATGAGGCAATCATAAATTTTATAGGAGCATGAGAAGACACACCCCTTGAGGATTATAAATCAGGATTCATCATAGAACTCAATAGTGTGGCTTATTTTGGGAGGAGTTCCAAGCCTTTTAGTCACAAAATTATTGAAAATATAAGGAGGTCTTGTGAAAACTACTCTGTGGCACTATTAGACCCAAAAAAAGTAAAAATAAAGGATGTATCCAAGGGTGAAAACACCTATGAGGTGCCTAAGGATGGAAGGTTTGACACACTTCCCCTAGTAGTATATCATGAAAAATCATCTATGTTGGTGGAGAAGACAGTACCAACAAATTTGGGCATAGAAGAAAAAACAAAGATCATTCATTTAGCACAATCACTAACACCTGAAGAGAGAATAGAGCATATAGAGTTTTAAAAGGAAATACAAGTTAACTTTGCATGGTCCTAAGTAGATATGCCAGGAATTGATCTAGATCTAGTAATGCATCACTTGTCTTTGCCACCAGGGGAAAAACCTATTAAACAAATTTTAGAAAAATGCACCCACACATTACTCTATTGGTAAAAGTTGAATTCAAAAAGTTTCTAGATGTGGGATTTATTAGACCTATTGACTATGCTGATTGGATTTCAAATTTAGTACCAGTTTCAAAACCTGATGGGGCATTTGAGTTTGTACAGATTTTAGAGATTTAAGCAAAGCTTGTCATAACGATGACTTCTCACTTCCAAACATTGACATGATAGTGGTGTGTGTGGGAAATGTTAGTATCAAAGTGAAACAAATAAAACACACCAATGAAACATTAAACCAAAGAAAACTAACTAAAATGAATTCAAAGAAAATAAACAAAGCTTCTTCAGAACCGTTCCATTGTTCTCTATCTCTAGTGATTCTCTTGAAGCTGCTGCTCTCAGATTGTGTAAGCAAAGCTTTTAGAATGACAACCTACAAAACAAGTATGCAAAATGTTAGTACTTCTCTATCATATATGCTAGTGGAGTGAAATGCTGATACGGATATGCATAGGGGTTGTGGATTATGAGTGCTATTGAAACTAAACTATGAGGGTGATTGGCCATGATATGCTATGATTCTAAAATCTATGAATGCTAAAAGACTATACTGTGGATGCTTGAAAGTTATTTGACTATAGTTTTCATGTACGAAATCTTCTATGTTTTTCAAAGACCCGGCAGTCCCTTTTATAGCTTTTTGCAGGCAAGAACCTGGCTAGCAAAGATCAATGGCTGTGAGATTGTCTGGCAATCTTGAATGGTGAGAGATGGAGAGGTTGAGAGGAATATGGAAGATGTTGGGAGGTTGGAGAGAAGAATGGAGGCTTGTCTTCAACCCACGGGAACAAGCTTGCACAGGAATAGAGAAACTAATTTTTTCTATTTTGGAAGTTTGTTTCACGGTTGTTGAAGATAATCCAATATTAAATAAATAAATTTATTTAATTTCATGTGAGTTTGATTTTTGATTTTAGAACTATAGAAGATTTAATTAAATATTTGAAATATTTAATTGTGAATGGACTTTAGAAGAAATAATGAATTTGTGAATGGATTTTTAGAGGAATTAATTAAATATTTGGAATATTTAATTGTGAATGGAATTTTGAGGATTTTAGAAGAAAAGGAATATTTAATATAATTTAAATAAAATATTCAAGCCAAGATTATATGATAATTAATATAAATAAAATCATAATGTTTTATTTAATTAATTAAGAAATGGATAATGATTAAATAAACTTATTTATTTAATCGGGATGAAAGAATGATAGTATAAATAAATTATTTAAATTTATTTATATGCAGATTGAATTGAGATTTAATTAAATATTTAAAAATATTTAATTAATTACCAGACTATTGTGATGTGACCATTTTCAGATATATACATTTTGCCCCTCTTTGAAGTGATGTGTTTTATGCATTACTTCAAAGAATTTTGAAATTTGCCCCATAAATTTGCCCCAAATGTTGATTGTTGAATATTGATTAATTGTTAAATGTCAAATGTTGATATGTATATGCCCCCTCTGACGATGAATTGATAAGATTTTGATTTTTGTAAATTTTTTTGAATTTTTAGAGATTTTGGAATTTTTCAATTTTGATGATGTCGATTCATCATTCAAAAACTATGATGTGAAGAAATTGACGCGGAAAGATGTGAAATGAGAAATTGATAATCAAAACTGCCCTTGTTGTGATAAAATGTAATAAAATTCCCCAATTTTTCCTTTAAATAGGTTAAAAATGTCATTTTCCATGTCATTTTCCCATTTTAACCTAGTAAAAATTTTAATTTTTGAGCTCTGGAGTGAGAAAGATGGCACTTCCAATCCACTAGCACTAATTCGAGCATATCTGATGACATCAGCGGCCATCACACTATGGACCTATGGTATGTACCCCATTAAACTTTTGTGTTTTGAAAATTTTCCGTTTAGGGCACATTTTCCAACCTTCTTATAGCTTTTTGTATTCTTTTAGCACCCTTTAGAAATTTTGCAATGCCCATGACTATTTTCATAGCGCCTATGATTATGTAGTGCCCATGAGATTTTTTGTAGCGCCCATGATCCTTTCTGTAGCACCCATGATCTTGTAGCGCCCTTGATGATTTTTATAGCGCCCATGACTATTTTCATAGCGCCCATGATTTGATGTTGTTTTGAGTGATAAATTTGTTCCCAAGGAAAAATATAAGCTAATAAATTTGCTTTCAAGTTAATGAACAAATAATGGTTGGATAAGTTTGTTTCTAAAGTTGTTAAAAACAAATAGGATATTGATAAATTTGTCTTCATGAAAATAAAAAAAATATATTTGTTTGATGTGTTTGCTTCTAAGGTTGTTAAAAACAAATAGTTGATAAATTTTTCTTCATGAAAATGAAAAAAAATATTTGTTGGATATGTTTTCTTCTAAATTTGTTAAAAACAAACAATTGATTGATAAATTTTCCTTCCATGATGATGAAAAACAATTAGTTGATTGATGTGTTTTCTTCTAAATTTGTTAAAAACAAATAGGATTTGATGTGTTTGCTTCTAAAGTTGTTAAAAAAAAATAGGATTTTGATAAATTTGCTTTGAGATTGGATTGATTTGTCATGATGAATTGATATTGATATTGTTTGGTCCCGATGTTCTTGTCCTATTCAATAGGAGAGATTGGGTGTTTTTCAGCTATGGGAGACATTTCCAAGGACATGGAGTTTGATTCCACAGCTTGTGCAGGAAGATTGGGATGTGATCGAGGCATGTGGATTGACCTCATTGCTTGACATGCCTGAGGTGCACCTCAATAGGGGTCTATTGACAGTACTTGCAGAGAGGTGGCATAGCGACACAAACACCTTTCACTTGGTGATAGGAGAGATTACTGTGACTCTTCAGGATGTGTACCATATCTTAAGGATCCTAGTGATGGGAGAGATAGTGGTCTTTGATGGCTGAGAGGCGGGAGGCACTGATACTTTAAGGAGGATTTTCAGAGATGATCAAATTGCTGGATATTTCATCCCATGGGGCGAGAGTGTAGATTCATATGCACCCATTCCCTCTGTACTTGCAGGCTTTATTGGAGGTGTGTTGTGCCCCAACCATAGGTCAAAGGGCTTTGCAGTTGGATGGGGTCATGTACTCGAGAGGATGGTGATCTAGGGCACTCATTATGCTTGGGGATTTTGCATGCTAGCACATTTGTATGATGAGCTACACCACATTGTATATTGCAGAGGTTGTAGTTTTGTAGTTGGTTGTTCATTATTAAAGATATGGGCATGGGAGCATTTTGCTGTCATGCAACCATTGACTCAAGGATGGTAGCTAGCTAGTCAGCCATATAGATTCAGATATGTAGATATCATTACTCAGTCAAGGCTAGGTAAATTAGATCATTGGCAGCGTCTTCTAGATGATCTGGATACAGTTTACTGGTGACCCTATGTAGATTGCGAGGGATGGCCAGAAGATGCTAGGGAGATGCCCTATGTGTTTACCGCTAGGTATCTTATTGGTCAAACACTTGGTATTGTTGAGAGGTTTCTTCTTGGTTAGGTGTGTCGACAGTTTGGTCATCCTCAGGGTATGCCCATGGGTTCTACTATTTATGCACACCGACAGCTAGAGATCATAGTGTGGGGTCCACAGATTTCATATGATGCAATGGTGGTAGAGTTTACCAGTTTGGGAGCTCAGATATGGGACTATAGACCTGATATTCTTGATAGAGGGATGACGTAGAGTATGGTCAGTATGTGTTGCATCATCCTACACCACGACTATTTGATCCTGATGAGCCTATCCCTATTGTAGAGGAGAGATCACAGATAGGTGGTCATAGATGATAGCAAGAGGTAGTTGCAGAGAGTGATGACTCTGAGGAGGATGATGATGGAGAGAGTAGTGATGAGGAGAGTGGGGGTGATAGTAGTGGGGGTAGAGGTGGCAGAGGTGGTAGAGTTGGCAGAGGTGGTAGGGGTGGTTGGGCTGGCAGGGGTGCACCACAGATGAGACACACTTTTGTCATCTTCTATAGATCCCATAGTATCAGCAGATCTAGCATCATCAAGTCAGATAGCGACCTTGCAGGGTATGATGCAAAGTTTTCAGAGTCAGTTATTACACGCACAGACCTTAGTTACATAGTTACAGGGACAACTGATAGTAGTAATGGCTGAGAGAGATACAACTTGATGACACGGTGAGGAGGCCATGGCTCTAGTTGAGAGTCTTCAGAGAGCAGTAGCAGGTGATAGCATGATGAGAGAGCTAACTAGAGTTGTCTAGGAGGTGGAGTTCTATAGGATTAGACATCATGATGCAGTGCCACCTGAGCAGAGAGTGAGTTATACATAGTCTTGGTCTACACATAGTCGTTCTAGGGCTACCAGTAGGGGTGTATCACAACCATTAGCTCTAGGAGGGTTACCAGGGGAAGATGGAGCAGGTCCATTAGGTACAGATGGGACAAGTCCCAAACTAGCACCATAAGAGGATAGCACTGCATAGTGCTTTTTGTATATGATGTGTTATTGATACTCTACTGAGAAATTTGTATACACACTGAGATGATCCCATTTTTGATGATGTTACGTCATGTATAGTTGACATCTTTGTACATTTTGACATTCATTTTTGAGATATATGATATGTAGCGATGATTTATGTGATGAATGTTTCTATTTCTATATGCATGATGTTTATGATATGACTTTATGAAAGTGCAATGTTATATTCATGATGTATATGTATGCATGATTTATGATGTGAATGTAAAGTTATGAGATGAATGATTGTATGAATATGAATGTGAAATGATGGATGATACAATTTATGAATGCTTTATAAACATTTTGATTATGATGCATGCTTCTTTTTTTATGATTTTCTAATGCAAATATGTATGAAATGATTTTTTTTTTGTGAATGTCAAAATGTACTCAGTCATTTTATTGAAAAGACATGAAACATTTGATACTTTGCTAGTTTTTGGGAAAATTTATAAATGCAAAATGCAAATTCTAAAATGAATGTAATCTACACTAACCATATAGGGTATCTGTACAACATTGCCATTCTAAGAGCTTATTTGTGCTTTTTGTGTCATCATAGAGCTTATTTGTGCTTTCATGATTTTTGATGTAGCAAGATAATACAAGCATCTAGGTAACCGAGATGACCTAAGTATCACTTGCATAAATAGACAAGAGTTAACCTATTTCCCATGAAAATTTTGAAATGTCATCAATGATATGTAGTAGAGCATGTCTCGTGACCAATTTGCATAGTACTAATGATTCACTCACAAACAACAGACAAAGAAAAAATCATACTCCTTCCTTGCTTTTCTAGTTCAGTACATCATCAAATTGCTCCAGAGATATGATAGAAAATCTACCAACAATTCAAATTTTTCCTAAAGTATTTCAAACATTATTCAGATTAAGATCATCCAACTTAGTTATCAACATTGATGTTTGTGATTTGATGTACCTTGTGTTGACCATGTTATTTGATGTCATTGGCATTGAGTGATCATGTTGTTGTTGTGGTTGATTTGATGCGTCAATGTATGTTACGTTTTGGAAAACTATCATTTGTCTATTTATGATGTTCAAAAAGGCTCGTTGCCCCTCTCTTGTCGAGTATGTGTTTTGTTTTTGCCCCTAGTGTAAACATAACCTGAATATCATGGATATGTACAAATTTTATCAAGCCATGATGAAACACAAATATTCCCATTGCATGATATGGATATGATAGATATGTACAAATGATAGATATGTATAATTAATGTCATAAAACAAATGCAAGACATAACCTAATAGATAGAGGAGCCCATTTTGATCACAAGTAGCGCCTATTTTCCAGGTTTTCACCACTTGTTTTTATTGCATGTTTTCAATACTTTTTCTAATTTTTTATGTATATTTTTTTTTTCAGGACTTTTTATGATTTTTTTGGATTTTTTTAAGACTTTATATGATTTTTTTGGATTTTTTCAGGACTTTATATGATTTTTATGGATTTTTTCAGGACTTTATATGATTTTTATGGATTTTTTTAGGATCTTTTTCTGATTTTTATGGATTTTTCTAGGTTGATTTAGACATTAAACTTCTTCAAATGAATGTTGTTGATCAACTCTTCAAACAAGTCCCCTTCTGACGTGGATAACTAATATGCTCTAGAACTGTATGTTGTAATGATAACAAATGGACCAAGCCAGTTGGGTTCAAATTTTCCTTTCTTTTCTCTGTCTTGTTGATTACGTGAAATTTCTCTCAAGACTAAGTCACCCACTTGAAATGTCTATGGTTGTGATTGTTGCTATGGGACATAATCTATTGATAACCCTTCAAATGATCAATTGCATGTTGATGTCATTCGTCTAGTAGTTCTAGCTCTTATAGATGAAATACTATGTAGTCTTCATCATTTATTAATCCCTTGAGTGAGACCCGAAGCGAAGGTATTTCTACCTCTAGTGGTAAGATTGCTTCTGCTTCATATACCAAGGCATATGGGGTAGCTCCTATTGGTGTGTGAATGCTGGTTTTGTATGCCCACAAAATTGGATTTAACTGGACATGCCAATCACGACCAATATCATTTACCATCTTCTTCAAGATTTTCAAGATTGTTTTGTTGGAAGCTTCTGCTTGACCATTCCCTTGTGATAATAAGGTGTAGAGAACCTATGTTGGATGTGAAATCTTTCACAAAGTTCGTCAATATCTTGATTCTTGAAAGGCCTCCCATTATCAATGATTATAGAATTAGGAATTCCATATCGGCACATGATGTAATTCAGGATAAATGAAGATATTTGTTTACTGGTCATGGTCATCAAAGGAATGGCTGCAATCCATTTTGTAAAATATTATGTAGCCGTGATGATGAATTTATGCCCATTTGATGATGAAGGATGAATTTTTCCAACAAGATATAGTCCCCATTGAGAAAAAGGCCATGTCAGAGTGAAAGGTTGCAGTTCCTGTGCAGGTGTGTGAATAAGATTCCCATGAATCTAGCATTTAGAACACTTCTTGACAAAAGTAAAAGATTCTCTCTCCATGGTAGGCCAATAATATCCCATTCTAACAAGTTTCTTGGCTAAGGTTAAACCGCTTGAATGAGTTCCACAAATACCACCATGAACCTCTTGTAAGGATTTTTCAGATTCGTCATGTTCAAGACATCGAAGGAGTGTACCATCAAGACCATGTCGGTAAAGGATATTGGCTATCAAGGTATAATGGGATGATTGGCATATGAAATTCCTTTTTTAGTTTTGGGATAAATCCAGAGGTAAGATGTTATCTTTCAGATAAATATAAGTCTTTCCATATAAGGGTGAATTAGAACTGGTTAAATGGCATATAACTTGGGTCTCAGGATTATCCTAAGTAGGAGAAAACAATTTTTCCACCAAGAATTTGTACCATGTTTGATTTTCTGACAATTGTAACAAGGAAGCAATTGTAGCCATTGCATTTGCAGCTTTATTATCAATCCATGGGATTTGTGAAAACTTGGTTTCTACAAAATACTTTTTGTAATTGTCCACCATGTTCTTGTAAGATAGCAACTTATCATCTTTAGTCTGATAATCATCATTGATTTGATTAATGATAAGTTGTGAATCACCATAGACTTGTAACTCTGAAATCTGCCAATCCAATGCTATCTTTATTCCTGTGAGCAATGCTTCATACTCAACCATGTTATTTGTGCAAGGAAACATTAACTGATATGATTTCAAAATGGTATGCCCTTCAGGTGTGACAAAAAGAATCCCTTCCCCTGAGCCATGTTGTGTGTAAGATACATCAAAGTACAATGTTCATGATTACTTAATCATTTCTATGAAGACATTTGCATCAGGAAATTCAATGTGCATTGGGTTTTCCTCTTATAAAGGTGCTTCGGCTAGTTGATCTGCAATGACTTGTCCTTTGATAGCCCTTCAATCCACATAGTCAATGTCAAACTCACTTAAGATCATTACCCTTTTTGCTAGCCTTCTTATTAAAGTAGCTTTGCTTAAGAGTTATTTTAACGGATCAATTTTGGTTATCAACTTAATTGTATGAGCCAACATATAGTGTCGTAACTTTTGAGAAGCAAACACTACTGCTAGACAAGCTTTTTCAATGAAAGTATAGTTTAGTTCATGACTTTTTAAAGTTCTGTTGATGTAGTATATGGCTCTTTCTTTGCTTGTAGAATCCTCCTGTGCAAGTAATGCTCCCAAAGACACTTCTATTGCTGAAATATATGGTATGAGTGGCTTTCCTGGAATGGGTGGAATTAGGACTGGCGGATTTATAAGATATTGCTTGATCTGATTGAATGTTGCTTCACACTTTTCTTCCCATTTGAATGGAACATTTTTATGCAATAGATGTGTAAATGGTAAACTTTTTTCTACTAGTTGAGCTATAAACCTCCTGATGGATTGTAGGCATCCTTGCAGTGATCGAAGTTGATTGATATTTCATGGTGGCGACATGTCCACTATAGCTTTTACTTTTTTTGGATCAATCTCTATACCTTTTTCTGAAACAATGTATCCCAGCAATTTTCTAGATTTAACACCGAAGACACATTTCTTTTGATTGAGTCGAACATTGAACTTCTCCATTCTGATAAATATCTTTGACAAAATTTCTAGATGTCCCTCTCTTGTGTGAGATTTGGCAAGGAGATCATCTACATAGTCTTCCATGAAGGTGTGCATCATGTCATGGAAAATTGTTGTCATTGCTCTTTGATAAGTTGCTCCTACATTCTTTAACCCAAATGGCATTACGTTCCAGCAATAGGTACCCCAAGGGTGAATGTGAACGTTGTTTTATCTTGATCCTCTGGTGAAATATTTATTTGGTTATATCCTGAAAACCCATCCATTAATGAATACATAGCATGGCTAGTAGTTAAATCAACAATCATATCTATGTTTGGCAAAGGGAAGTCATCCTTAGGACATGCTTTCTTCAAATCCCTGAAGTTTATACATATTCTAATCCTTCCATCTGGCTTTGAAATAGGTACAATATTGGAGATTCATTTTGCATAGTTAATAGACAAAATGAATCCAACATCTAGAAGATTCTTTAACTCTTCTTTAACTAATAACGCAACATGTGGATGCATTTTTCTGAGTTTTTGCTTCACCGGTTTTTCCCCTATGTTTATAGATAAATGATGCATTATCAGATTAGGATCTAACCCTGGCATATCAGCATATGACCAAGCGAAGTTGATTTGATTCTCCTTCAAGAACTCTATAAATTTTAGTACTTCTTCCACTGTTAATGATACTGCAAGTTGCAAGAATTTTGGTTTCTCTTTTGTTCTTATGTTGAGGGATTCTGTTGGCTCAATCAAAATAGAAGATCTTTCGTGATAATGTTTAGGAAGAGTGTCAAGTTTCTCATCCTTCAGTGCCTCAGAAAGTTTTTCACTGTCAGATTTGCTCTTTATTTTTCTCTTGTTGTGATCTACCACTATCATTTTTTGGTTTTCACCAATAGATCCATCTTTTATTTCATTTATTTTGCAGCTAAGAGACTTGACACCTTCACTATCAAAATCTTGAGTATGATATTTTTTGATTAAACAATTGTTTTCTTGATTAGATGAACAAAGGAAATTTATAATATCTTCATCATCATGGAATGTAGGGATATGGATAGGTGTGTCACTATCCCAATCAATAAGTTTCGGATAAACTAAAGGCATGGGATCATTAGGTTGGGTAAGGTCTTGAACTGTCAAAGTCATGACATGGTTGTCATTTTCATGATGGACAAGGTCTATGATGGTATTATCCTATTGATTGTCAATCTCATTAAAATTTGAATCGTCCTCACTTAAGTCATGATCACTTTGTAAAACATAATCAAGTGGAGGCCTTGAACCTTCTCCTTGTAAGAAAGTGGGTGCAAATTTTTGTATGACATCCACCCTTTTCTCAGTTAAGAATGTATCATCAAAGATATCGTCCCATTTGTATTCATTAGAATTAGTGTCTGAACTGTTCTGCAATTGAAAAACTGACCCATAAAATTTTTTTAGAGCAACATCTTCATGGGGTTTTATCTGGAATTGGTTCTTCTTCATGAGCTTGTTGTGCTTGCCATGAAATTGACTCTTCTATATCTTTACCATATCCAAGTCCTATTTTATCATTTGGATGTATTGAAATAGGTTGAATTGGCTCAATGATTCCTTTTTTTCTTTTTCCTATAGGACCACTTCCTTCATAGCCCATTTTTTGCATGATAGCATACCCTTTGCCATATTATTTAGTAGGTAACTTGATGTGTAAGAGATTCATCTTCATCTTTGTATAACCAACTTAGGATGTCCCTATCTTTGACTTCTTCGGTGGTGTTAGCTTTAATGAATTGTCCATCAAACTTTATGATTGGCATAGAAGCTTGGGATGTGGAGGCTATTGCGATCTTTTGATTTGATAAGGTTGGCTGACCATGTGACCTCAGAGAAGGAGGTAAGCTAGTAAGGGATAGCGAATATTTGCCTATTCTTTTGTCTTTAAAATGTAGCTTAGTATCAAGATTCTTTGTCAATTCTTGCAATTGGCCTTGTAGATTGGAAGAAGAAATAGTAAGAGCCTCCCTATTATGTGGCACAAAGGCATCTTGAGTTGCTGGAAAGATTTGAACAAGTTTGGGTGCTATTGTAATCAGCTTGGATAGTTATTTCTTGTCCATCATATCGAAACTTGAGGCATTGATGGTACGTTGATGGTACTGCTTGCATATCATGAATCCATGGATGACCCAAAAGTATGTTATAGGAAAGATCTCGATCTAGAACCTGAAAAAATGTATTTTTCACAATAGGTCCCACTCTGATAGGTAGCATTATTAGTCCTTTGGAAGCTCTTTCTTCATCATCATATGCCTTGATAGTTATTTTCCTTCGTGGATCAATGGAATTTTCTGATATTCCTAAGGCATGTATAAGTTTTAAGGTACAAATATTTAAACTGGCTCCTCCATCTATCAAGACATGTCTGATTCGGTGTTTATGGATCATGACTTCAAGATAAAGTGATGAATTATGCAGATGTGTCATGGAAGCATCATCTTTTTTGGAGAATGAAAGACAAGTGGGGGAAGACAAATGTCCCACCATGGCTTAGATGAACTTCCTTTTAGAAAAAAATTTGCTTGTCCTCTTGTAGTCACATTAACCTGTTGATATTCTTGTTTTTCCTTGATTTTGATAACATTAACATGTTGATCATCTGCATAGATGTGGCAGATTATGTTGTCTTCAACATTATTTATGCTTTTCACTTTGGCATCTGATGTTTCCCCCTTTTGATAGTTTGGTAAAGGATTCTTGAATGCTTGATGATCGTCATTGGTATGATGTCCTTCAATCTTGATAGTGCCATTGTCAATTAAATCTTGTACTAGATTTCACAAGGCTTGACAGTTATTTGTTCTATGACCTTTACATTGATCATAATTACAATAATACAAGTCATTCCATGATGGAAATTTGACTTGTGGCTCATAATCTCTTTGTGGTGGTAAAGTGATGACCTTATTATCGAGAAGATCTTTGAGAGCAGACTCAAGAGATTGACCCAAAGTGGTAAACTTCCATCGATTTGAAAAGAATGGAGGTCTGGACGGATTTGATGTTTGAGTATTTCCAAGATTGTTATTACCATGATTTTGATTGGTATTTTGATTGGTCGTGCTTTCTTGATTGGATTTTTGTCCTTGTTGTTTGTTGTTTCCTTGTTGGTTGGTATTCCCTTATTGGTTGGTATTTCATCGAGCACTTGATAGGTTGAAGATAAATGGTCTTGTTTGTAGATTGTTTGCATCCACTATACCATCCTTGACCACATTTTTATTTCTGTTCCAAAACCTTGTTTTATTGTTGTTGTTATGGTTAGATGAACTTGGATTATCAAGTTTTATCACTCCTCTTTTAACCAAAGCCCCTTCAATGGTGATTGCATTTTCAATCAGTTTTTCAAAGTTAGGAGGACAATGAAGATTAAGCCTGTAGCTTAATTCTTGATCTAGGCTATTGATGAAGATATCCATTTTTTTCATTTTTTAGGAATAGGAGGGGAATATTGTCAAACAACCTTCTCCATCTTTGCAAAAACGTAGTGAAGGATTCTCCTACTTTTTGTTTCACTTTACAAAGATCAAGCATTGTTATCTGGTGTTGAATGTTGTAGGTGTATTGTGATATAAATTGATTTATTAATTCCTCAAGGTTTTGATGGGGGGGTGATCTTCGAAAGCCACTCCATGGATTGTCCACCAGGACGTTGTAGAAACAATCACATTAAGTAGGTATCATCATAAGCGAATTCTAGACTCATATTTCAGAAATCCCTCACATGTTCAATGGGATTAGTTTTTCCATTGTACTTATCAAATTTAGGGATTTCGCAATGTTTTGGAAAAGGGATCATTTCAAGACTCCTATCGAATGGATAAGGAGATATGTCATCCAAAACATACTTATTTGTTGTGCCCCCTTGCATCTCCTTTATTTGCCCTTGTAATTCTTTGATCTGTTGAGTAAGGGCACAAAAATCATTAAGAGGAGTTTCAGGATTCTATTTAATCCCTTCTATATTGAAATTGGAAGGTAACTTAGCTCCTTGATTAGCTAATGAAAGAAAATATCTTTCTTTGTTTTGTTCTAAAATCCTTTCCACAAGTGTATGGAATCGGGGTTCTTGCTCTGCTTCTTGAAGCTTTTCTTCTGTTAATTTTTCAACATTAAATGTTTCCTCTTCTTTTTCATTATCATCACCCATTTTACTTGTGGTAGTTTCTCCTGCGTCTTTTTCCATGTGTTTTCGAGATCTCGTGAAAACAGGCATAAGTTTTGTTCCAAATTCTACTAACTTTTTATCAAAAGAATGAAATAGTGCAATTTGTGATGGATATGAAAGTCAAGGTAGAATGAAGATTCTATGACTTGAAAGATTTCTATTATTTAGCTTATGTTGTTCCCTAGTTGAAAGGATGAAAATCTTGTTGGCGGGAATGTAAGAAAAAGATCAAGAAAAGGATGATTTTGCACTTTATGAAGTTTTGATCATAGCTTTGTAAAAGGATGGATTTGTGATAAATGGCTAATGTGATTGAGTTCTCTATTTCAAAAATTTTGGACGAGTTGAATATTCAATTATGGGTTGGGGAATATAACAAAAACGAATACGTTGACTATGGTTGTGCCTTTGAGAAAGGGCTCTTCTTTGAAAGAAAGCTTATGAGTATAATGGTTCTACAGCATAATCATTAGTGAAACCTCTAACACAGTCATGATATCGATGGAGAAAGGTTCTATGTTTAAGTAAAACATTTCAACTTTGGTACAAGAATCGTCTTTTCTTCAATAGTTTCTTGTAACTAAGTGGTTTCTTTGGCTTTTTGATTCATTTGAGAATGGACTTCTTAACAAAGGTTGTGGATTTCCAATGTCGTAACATGAGAATAATCAATTTGGTTGTGAGTTTTGGATGATCTTTACTGAATTAATGTATTGAAAACACATCAAGCAAGTTGTAGAATAGTTGTGTTAAGCCCTATACTAAACATGAAGTCTATGATCAAAATGTTTGTTCAAAAATTATTTTCACAGGTTTCACACATGACAGATAGATCGAATAGACTCACTCTTAGTACTCAAGTAGGTCATCATAATAATCAACAACCCACATCTTAGAACTGCATCGACTCACACAGCCATGTCATCCCCGAAAGGGTGCCCGTGTTTTTGTCTTTTCTAGGCATGTACTCAGAGTGACAAAAGTGGGTACTAGATCCCCTGAGCAAATAGTCCTTGGTAGTTATATGGTGAGTATCTTGGGGGTAGATTCTTCCCTCCCCTGCAATGTGATTAATAGGATGTTCGGAAACTGACAAGTTAGCCACTACACTAAGTTCGTAGTAAGGGTTTCTGTTCAGTGCAGAAAATGATATACTCCCTCGAGAGACCTCCCAACCTTTAGAACAAACACTTTGGGGATGGTTATCAATGCACACTACCATCAAAAGAGGGTTTCCCCAAATTTTCTTTAAATTTTATAGTGGGGTGGAATAGCCTAGCTTTGGCTTGAACCCACTTGAGTCGTTCCTCTTGGGTAAGTAATTTTTCCCACAAGAGCAGGCTCTCTAAAAGGTTTTAACAAAACTTGAAATTGCATGAAATAAAATAGATGAGTTTGGCATTTTGATCACCCAGTTAAGAGGAGAGCATAGGCCTATCACTGTTTTAATCAAAGCAAACAAGAGTTCAATTTTAAGCCCAAATAAACAATTTGCTATGCTAAGTAAAGATGTTGCTTCACAAAAACATGAGATTCTTTTTAGCCCAAAATAGAAAATGAAGTGTCTATCCTAGGATTGCTTCATTCTTTTAAAGTTATTACTAGCCGCGGTTGTATCAGATCTAGTCAAATTGTATTTAAGTTATAGATTACAAATGTAGGTTTTGAAAAATCTATGCTAAAAATTGCACTAAAATAGACATCATGGGTACTATGAAACCACTTATGGGCACTATGAAATATCTTATGGGCACTAAGAAATCTCTTATGGGTGCTAGGAAATCTCTGATGGACGCTGAGAAACTTCTGGTGGGCACTGAGAAACTTCTGGTGGGCACTATGAAATATCTAATGGGCATTGAGAAACTTCTGGTGGGTGCTGAGAAACTTCTAGTGGGTGCTAAGAAACTTCTGGTGGGCACTGAGAAACTTCAAGTGGGAACTATGAAATCTCTTATGGGCATTGTAACAGTGTTAAAGGGCACTAAACTGGGTGTGATTTGCGTTGAAGTGTGTTTATTGCACTAATGCGTTGTTTTAGCTTTGACCTATCAAAAAAACCTACAAAAAGATGTTAGAATTGGGACAAGAGCCCCACGGTGGGTGCCAAAAATGGGTGTGGGAAATGTTAGTATCAAATTGAAAAAAACAAAACACACCAATGAAACATTAAACCAAAGAAAACTAACTAAAATGAATTCAAAGAAAATAAACAAAGCTTCTTCAAAACCATTCCATTGTTCTCTATCTCCAGTGATTCTCTTGAAGCTGTTGCTCTCAGATTGTGTAGAAAAGGCTTTTTAGAATGGCAACTTACAGAATGAGTATGCAAAATGATAGTACTTCTCTATCCTATATGCTGGTGGAGTGAAATTTTGATACGGATATGCACAAGGGCTGCAAATTATGCACAAGGGCTGTGGATTATGAGTGCTATTGAAACTAAACTATGAGGGTGATTGGCCATGATATGCTATGATTCTAAAATCTATGAATGCTAAAAGACTATACTATGGATTCTTGAAAGCAATTTGACTATAGTTTTCCTGTATGAAAGCTTCTATGTTTTTTAGAGACCTGGTAGTCCCTTTTATAGCTTTTTGAAGGCAAGAGCATGGCTCGCAAAGATCAATGGCTGTGAGATTGTCTGGTAATCTTGAATGGTGAGAGATGGAGAGGTTGAGAGGAAGATGGAAGATGTTGGGACGTTGGAGAGAAGAATGGAGGCTTGTCTTCAACGCACGGGAACAAGCTTGCACAAGAACAGAGAAATTAATTTTTTTTGTTTTGGAAGTTTGTTTCACGGTTGTTGAAGATAATCCAATATTAAATAAATAAATTTATTTAATTTCATGTGAGTTTGATTTTTGATTTTAGAACTATAGAAGAATTAATTAAATATTTGAAACATTTAATTGTGAATGGACTTTAGAAGAAATAATGAATTTGTGAATGGATTTTTAGAGGAATTAATTAAATATTTGGAATATTTAATTGTGAATGGAATTTTGAGGATTTTTAGAAGAGAGGAATATTTAATCTAGTTGAATAAAATATTCAAGCCAAGATTATATGATAATTAATATAAATAAATTGTAATGTTTATTTAATTAATTAAGAAATGGATAAGAAAAGTGACTAAATAAACTTATTTATTTAATCGGGATGAAATAATGAACAATATAAATAAATTATTTAAATTTATTTATATGCAGATTGAATTTAGAGATTTAATTAAATATTTAAAAATATTTAACTAATTACCAGACTATTGTGATGTGACCATTTTTCAGATGTATACAAGTGGATTTGACAGTAGAGCACGAAATGTTATCCCTCATGGATAGTTTCTCAGGCTACAATCAGATTAAAATTGCTCCCAAAGATCAAATTAAGACAACATTCACTTGTCCTTGGGGAAATTTTTGTTGGAATTTCATTCCCTTTGGGTTGAAGAATGCCAAAGCTACCTATGAATGTGCAATGACCACTATCTTCCATGACATGATGCATAACTATTTGGAAGACTATGTAGATGATTTGTTGGTAAAATACTACACCAAAGCTAGACATCTAGAGATCATGGATACAATTTTTACAATATTAGAACAATACAAGGTCTAATTGAATCCAAAGAAATGTGCCTTTCGGGTAACCTCTAGAAAACTCCTTGGGTACATTGTCTCATCTAAAGGAATTGAAGTTGATCTAGAAAAAATAAAGGCTATACTTGAAATGCCTCCGCCTAAGAATATTAGTTAGTTGAGATCATTACAAAGAAAACTTCAGTCTATTTGTCATTTTATAGCACAACTTGCAGATAAATTTCAACCCTTTCAGCATCTATTACACAAGAATTTTTCATTTAGATGGGATGACAAGTGTGAATAAGCTTTTCAGAAAATCAAAGAATATTTGATGACACCACCAATATTAGTACCTCCTACAGATGACAAGCCTTTACTTCTATATATATCCACAACCACCACAACACTAGGGGAACTTTTGGCACAGCATGACTCTAAAGGAAAGGAACGTGCAATCTATTACATCAGTCATACTCTAGTAGGATATAAGCTCAATTATAGTCTTATTGAAATAGCATGCCTTGTTGTAGTTTTTGCATCCCATAAGCTAATACATTACATGCTTACACACTAGACAAAGCTCATTGCAAAAATTGATCCTCTTAAGTATCTCTTGAACAAAGCAGCACTCACAAGATAATTAGCTAAATGGGTGATGATTCTTAGCAAGTTTGATATTGAGTACATAGAAAGAAAAGTAATCAAAGGACAAGCTATCATAGATCAACTCACTGATGCTCCTGTGACAGATGATCATCCTCTTATTATAAAGTTTCCTAATGATTCAATCTTCAACATGGAGTCTACACATCTGTGGACTTTATATTTTGATGGCTCCTTCACACAAGGTGGTTTTGGCGCTAGAATTCTCTTTGTCACTCTGCAAGGGGATTGTATACCTAAAGCTTACAAGATACAATTTCCATGTACCAAAAACATTGGAAAATATGAGGCATTACTTTCTAGGCTCTGTATAGTTGTGCAATGGAAGATCCTTGAGTTGCATGTTCTTGGTGACTCTCAGCTAGTGATTAGACAAGTTAATGATGACTATAAAACAAAAGATGAAAAATTGATGCCTTACAAAAGAATGGTGGATGACTTCAAGGCCAATTTCACATCAATCCCTTTTGAGTAGATTCCCCAAGATAACAACAGAGTTGTTGATGCAATGGCAACAATTGGTTCACTTGTAGAAATGCCAAGTAATTTCGCTTATTGTGAGTTCCTAGTAGAACCTCTTTTGGAACCTACTTATAATATACCACAATCTGAAATGATTTGTCTCATTGTTGGTCCTAATTCACAATGGTATGGGTATATTTATACCTATCTTTGCGATAACACCTTGCCATCAAACATATCCAATAAATCCTATAAAACCTTTATCCGTCAAGCTTCCTGCTATGTGATCTTAGCCAATACCCTTTATCGTTGAGGCCTTGATGGTACTTTACTCAGATGTCTTGAGCACAATGTGGTCCAAACTAATTTACAAGAAGTACATGAAGGTATATGTGGGGCACATTCTAGTAGTCCTACCTTAGCCAAGAAACTCTTGCGTATGGGTTATTATTGGCCTATAGTGGAAAAGGGTGCTTATTAGTTTGTTAAAAAATGCAAGTGGTGTCAAAAACATGCAGACTTAATACATGCTCCTGCACAAGAATTGCAGTCTATGTCCCTTTTATTAGTGGGGACTCGATCTCATGGGAAAGATCCATCCACCTTCATCCAATGGTCATAAGTTCATTCTCATTTCCACTGACTATTTCATGAAATGGATTGAAGTTGTTCCTCTCACTCATGTCACTAGAAAACAAATAGCCACCTTCATACTGAACTACATCATCTATCATTATGGTGTCCCTCTATCCATCATCACAAATAATGGTTGTCCATTCAAAAATCAGGATTTCCATGAACTCTATGAGAAATTCCATATACAACATCATTTTTCCACACCTTACTATCCTCAAGGTAACGGCTAGGATGAGGCTTCTAACAAAACCATTCTCAAAACTCTTAAAAAGGTAGTCAATGAAGCTGGCCGTGATTGGCATATTCAATTGAATCCTGCATTGTGGGCTTATTGCATGATTGTCCACACTCCCACAAGTGCTACCCCATATGCCCTTGTTTATGGCTCTGAAGCCATCTTGCCCATCAAGGTCGAGTTTCCCTCTTTTTGCATCTCTTTGCACAATCAAATCAATGATGAAGAATATCAAGTTTCCCATCTGTAGGAGTTGGAACTGTTGGATAAACGAAGACAATCTGCTTTCAATCATCTTAGAGCATACTAGCAATGGATGTGTGGAAGTTATAATTGGAAAGTGAAACCATGTACATTTGAGGTTGGAGATCTTGTTCTTCGTGAAAATCCTCACACTCAACAAGATAGAGAAAAAAAGGGTAAATTTGAGCCTAACTGGTTGGTTTCATATGTTATCACTGTTGTGTATGGATCTGGAGCATACCAGTTCTCTACTCTGGAAGGTGAATTTCTTAGTGATCCCATCAATAGTATGCACATTCTCAAGTTTTATACCTAAATTCTTTAGAGGGTACAATCTTTTCAAAGTCCTAAAAAAATCTTTAAAAAAAACCATAAAAAAATCAAAAAAAAACTTAAAAAAAAACCATAAAATGTCCTGACATAATCCAAAAAAAAAAGTCCTAAAAAAATCCAAAAAAATCATAAAATGTCCTGAAGAAATCCAAAAAAATCAAAATTCCAAAAAGAAGTGACACTTTCAAATCACCACACAGCTTTAAACTTCAACAAAATCAAAATATGCAAGTGTTGACAATCAAGCAAACATTATAACATATATATCAACCCATCTTGCAAATCCAACCAAACACATAAACAATAATGAGAATCAGTTCCACATCGAAGCAGGACCCCTGTTTGTTTGTTGATCTTTGCTTATTTTATGATTTTATCTTGGGTGACATGTCTTTTAGCTTCTTCAAGATGTCTTCAACTAGAGAGGCGAGGATGGGGCATGTTCACTTGTTTGTTGTTTGTGGATTGTTTCTTATTCACAAGATGACTCATCTTAAGACAAGGTTGTCTAAAACCATCAAGGACCTATGAGTCTAATGTAGATGAGAGCATTCCTTGTCTGATAGTGTTTTCCATGCAATAAGTATTCAGGTCATCTAAGGTTCTTATAGCTAGATGCTTATACTTCATTACTAAATAAAAATGCAAACAGTATTCAAATCGTCTAGATGTTCATGTTATCTAGACACTTTTACTAATTTGTGACATAATAAGCTTGACGATGATAAAAGCACTAAAAAGGCACAAGAGGCTTCATCACCTTCATTCTCTTCCATCTTCCATTTCATTTTCATCTTTCTTGTCATAGAAAAATCAATCAATTGCTTAACTCATTGATATATATCTCTTGAATCAAATCTCAAATCAATCAATTTGCTTCTTGAAAGTTCATGTCCCCTTAATCAATCAATCAATCCATCATTGCAGCACCTTGTCTTGCATAAGCATAATTCTCAATCAGCTTAATTAGCTCAATCAGCTTCATCAACTCATCAACCTGGATATATTGATCATTTCCATCAATTGTTCAATTACACCCATCAACTTTGCATTTTCATCAAAATGTACATCACCACTTTATCACTTGTGCAATATCAGGTATCTAATCACTTTCTAGACATCTATCGAGAGATTAATATTCTTACAATCTATTCGATCAATCTCTCGAGGGGGCATATCATTCTTATCATAATCCTTACCAAGATATCTTTGGGGCATGTATCAATTGATCAATATTTTTCTTTGAAACAATGTGACAAGCTGCATTGTCTCAAAGAGGGGAAAAATGTAGACACTCATATTTGTCCTCACAATCATAATGACATTCATCTATTGATTAAATAGATATTATTATTTACTTAATAAATTTATTCAATACTTTCTTCTATTCATGCATTCCATTGAATCATTGAAGCATCTCATGCTCGTTCAATATCCGTTTCATAAACATTCATGTTTGTTTGCATTAATGTTCATGTCCATTTGCACTATCGATCATACCCGTTTGCATAATAAATCATAATCATTCATAATCCATTTGCATAATAAGTCATAAACATCATTTCCATATTAAATCAATTATCATTATCATCCATAATTGTTTCATATTCATCTCCATTAATAAATCAATTATCATAGTCATTGATTATTATTTCATAATAAACTAATTATCATAACTTGCATATTAATCATATCATTTGTATAAATCATTCATGAAATGTTGCATTTTAGTAAAGAATCTTTAATCATTTTATTCATATTTAATCATTTAGGTACATTTCAATATAATATCCCTTTATCACTTTCATTCTCATGCATAACATTTAACCTAACAATGTGGGATAATGGAATTTCCTTCTCTCACATATTTTTATCCCACATTTCATCTTCGACCCCTCTTCATCCTCAAGGAGCTCCTATTTAAATGGGATTTACCTCTCATTTTAGCTCTCACAAATTTTTCTCACAAATTTACATACTCATATCATCTTTGCATCTTGATTGCATTTCTCATTCACCATAGCCTCTTTATTGCATTTTGTGCTCATAAAATCTGAGAGCAAATGCATAAAAAAATATCCTGGTGATAGGGAGACAATGGAGATTGATTTCTTTTAAAAGCAATGTTTTGTTTCTATAGTTTAGATTTACATTTCTGGTTTTTCTTTTAATTAGAATAGCTCTATTGATGTGGGCATGAAATGGTGGTTCTTAACTCCATATAATCATACATTTTTATGGCTCTACAAATGGGATCCACCTCAAGCATTGCCTTTGAGATAAGTTCTATCTTGTAAATAATTAGAGTATTTGTTGCAAATAAGTGCATTAGACACATTTATTTTTAGTAGTTTTCTTTCCCTAAGCACTACTACGCAAGTTAGTTGGCCATCAGGGCCTTTTAGTTTGCCTTTTGCATTGTTTGTTTTGTTTCACTGCTGTTTGGAGTGTTCTTCAAATTTTTGAGTTTCATGAAGGGGTAGATTTGACTCTATGCCCAATGGATTTTTAAAAGGCAACTGATCTAAAGCTTAACTGGCAAGCATTCAACATAAATCACCAAAATGTTACCAATTTTTTGCTACAACTCAATTGGTGTAGCTGATTAAATATTGTTATATTTGAAAGTGAAAGTACATTTATTTCTGCATGTGCTTAGGTGTTGTTTACACTATATTCATCATTTATCAAGTGTCAATTTTGCAAATGTTTTGAGAAACTGAGTTTCAGAAGTATTGCTCAATTTTTTTACAAATCAAATGGAGTACAAAATTGAGTATACACATGATTAATCATAATAGAGTGCTTTCATTTATTTCATGAAGTTATTCACATTACATGTTTTCATTTGATTGCAAGAATATAAATTATGGTACAACCTTGCATTTTAATGCATTTCTTTTAGAATGGAAATGAAAGAAGAAATTTAAAGATCCACACAAGCCATGGTTTTAGCCGGTTCCATTAATTACAAGAAAGGAAATATACAACTGAAAGAGAGAAGCAAATAACATGGGACATATTTGTCATGGCCTAAGTTGATCTTCGGTTGATGACTTGTAGCTTGCTCCATCCCACTTCTACTCCTGAATGTACCTACAAAATATTGAAAAAGGTGTCAATTAAGAGCTCGGGATATGAACTATACTACATGCAATACTAATAGAGATATATTTCAATCCTTGGAATGCATAGAATCAACTAAAGAAAAGAATAGAAACATGAACTAAAAAGGGAAATATCATCATCATATATTATTTTTATTGCTAACATCATTTTTTTCCTTGTGCAAGTATAGGAAAATTCATGTAGTTAATCATTTCATGAAGACCAAGCATGTGGATGAAAATAGGCTCCCACAAGGGTAGAGCTCGACATGCTTCCCCTTAAACATTATAGATGGGGTTGAGTGAAGGAATGCAATTCTTATGTTCATATGAACTATTCTAAAGGATTAAAGTAGAGTTTCATTCATCAAAGCCATTAAGTTGATTTTTCATTCATAACAATCAGGTGATAGACTGTTGAGAGCTATAGGTGAACAACAGACTTAATGAGTTTAATCAATTCAACTAAGATTCCTCAATGTCATACTTGCAAGTTTAAATGTTGTTGTACTATTTGTTTACTATAGTGAATATTGTGTATTCATCATGTTCATAATATTATGAGAAGAACAACAGTGTTCATGCTCATGATGGTGATAGTGAACAAGCATACATAATGCCTCACTAATAAGAGCACTATTTAATAAAGGATGCATGTGAAAAGTTTCAGATTTTTCATTTGAGAAGAGAGCAAGGGAAAAAAAACATTCTTTTCATAATGGAGCATAGAAATGCATGAAGAGTGCCAGATAGAAGACATTAACCCACCAAGAATATGTAAGGGAAGTGTAGAATGCAGAGAGCATTTCTGGGAATGTGCAAGTGGATATCATTAGAAGATGAGAAGTATAATATTGAGAATACTTACTACAATAAGGAAAATAAGTTACAGAGTTATTTCCATTCTATCTATACATTTGAAGGATAGTCAAGCATGAGGAAAACTTCATATTTTCAAACCTCGGGTATTTCATTGTGTTGCATTAAGTGGAGTAAATAGTACAAGTGATTTGTCATTGTTTGACATGTATTGCAAATGGAACTATGTATCTGTTTTCACCATTCAAGTTATGTTTTCAAAGTATCATTGTAAGAAGTTGGAGCAAGTGGCCATAGGAAGTTTTGAAAGGAGTTACAACAAATAAGAAATTTGCAGAATGGACAAGGTTTAGAAAACATAGAAAAACTCATATATTATGTCCTAAGAGTTCCTAGAATTGCATACATTCATGTTCTCTATAGAATCTCTAATCTTACTGTTTGTTTAGTATGCCCTTGAGCTAGAGTTTTATTCTAGGAAAGTAAAATTATCATGCTCTTCTAAGCTATCCAACTGAAGGAGTAATCAAATTTATCATGCATTCATAATATTCAAATCAAAGCATGAAGTAAAAATTACAAAGGACAATAAACTTGATGAGCTTGTTTCAGCTGAAATCCATCATGTTTATTCTGGAAAGGTTTGATATTGCAGCCATATTATTGTTTTTCTACTTTAAGTCTATTCACATTAAATGCTATTTCATATTTTTTTTGTTTTGGAGCAGCAGTGTTTTATCTCACAAATAATGATTGTGAACAGGTATACATAATGCCTTATCATTGAACCACTAATGAGAAATAAAAACCATGGAAGTATTTGCAGAGTTTCAGTATTCATTTATCTCATAAAGTGCTTAAGCTGAGAATGCCTATTGTATTCTAGAGGCATGCAAGTTGTGACATGAAGGTGATAGGCACAAGGAGGTTGCTACATGAATGATATAATAGAAAGAGAGCTTATTGTGTTGTTTAAAATCATATGAGTGTAAGCATAATGTGAAGGCTTTAAATACAGATTTTGTTTTAGTTTAGTGAATCTACAGGAGAATTTTGACAGGAAAGCAAAATGTTTAAAGATTCCATGTTGGGTTTGAATTCAAAAAAATAGATTTACTCTTATACCCACATGGGGTTTTATTAAAAATGTAGATTTACCATGATTTCCAGCATACCCATGTGAGGGTTTGATTTAAAAATGCAAATTTCTTTCATTTTCCATAATACCCACATTGGGGTTTTGAAATTAAAATGAAGATAGTACAATTTTCAGCAAACCCACATGGGGTTTTTTATAGGAGAAACAAGATGAATGAATTTCTTTCAAATTTCAAGAATACCCATATTGGGTTTTTGAGTTAAAATTATAGTCTTACTTGAAATCAAGAATACCCACATGGGGTTTCATTAAAACATAGAACTTGTACAATGGTGGGTCAAGCTCAAGCTCTATTTTTTTCCAAAAATGCAGAATACACACTATGCTCTATTGGGTCGAGCCCAAAAAAAAAAAAAAAAAAAGCCAATGTGTGCATGAATGGTGCAGCCAAAGAGAGGGATTTACAACTTCATATTTTCATTTTTTACAACAGAAAGCTCTTAAATACACATGCTACATCCAGAATCTAAAGAGAAGCAAGTAGGGCCATGAAAATTCCCGAATAAAATGTATTGAAGGCACATAAGTATGGCGCGGCCTGTATATAGCCATGAAATTATAAATACAAAGTAACCTTTTTGTAGAGTTATAAAGCTTCTTAAGCTTCTATTTTACAGAAGTAATGCTAAGAGAGGAACAATGGAATGATGAAGCTTACCATGTGCCCCATGGAGGAGTAGAAAAGCCATGACTGATCCCTCAAAAGCTTCTAGATGTAGGGGTCAGCCTCCCATAGTGAAGACCAAGAAACACAAAAGCAAAGGCAAGAACACAGAGCCATATAAATCAGATAAGCGTCTCATGTCAAAGCCTCAAGGCTAGAAAATGGCTTAGAAACAAAGCAAAGAAGCTTGAAAGATCTTAAAAATGGCTTACTACCTGAAGAATTTGAGGTTTTAACAAAATAGGAGTAGCAAGGAGGCTCGAATCTCCCTCATTTAGCTAAAACCCTAGCTCATACATGGTAGTGACTTAGAGCTATCTCTTCCAAAGCCTTCTCTTTCAAAATGGGTCAAGTTAAGTGGAATGCTTTGGTTTTGTTCATTAGGGTTTTCCCAACCCTAATTCAACTTAAGGCATGAATTTTTATTGATATACATTATGGATACCTTAGGTCGAGTGTTATGAGAGATCTCCATTTTCTTTATTTTTCCTAAGTCTTTAGACTTACCTAATGAAATATTTTATGGCTTTAGACTTTAGGTTTTCTTGTCAATAATGCCTTAGTGAAAATTGGAGATTGATAGATATCCTAGGTTTTAATTGATTTTGAGAGAAATCAATTAAAATTATAAATGAGATTTTACTTATGACTTGGATTTTTATTTTTTATTTTTTATTTTTTAAATTGATTTTAAAGAAATCAATTGAAATATGGATAAGAGATTTCTTTATATTTAATGATTTTTTTAAGAAAATCAAACATTGCAATTGGAGAAATGAGTTTTTGTAAAATATTTCCAAAATATTTAATTGCAAAAATAATCAAATTATGAGAATATTAAATCTACAAGCCATGTAAAGCAAGAATAAAGAAATATCTTATAAATTGTTTTAATTATTTGCTATTTTTAGCGGATTGGTGATTGTTTTTTCCCTTGGTCAAATTTGAACTTCTTGATGGAGAGATAGGGTGTTTTATTTGCTTTTAAAGAAAACTTAACCTATTTTATGAGCTTTTCAGTAAATACATGCAAAAAGTGTGACTTTTCCACTCTTGTGCCAACTTTTTGGGTAGTTTTTGATGTTTTTCTTGAGCTTTCTTCTTGAGGTCGGATTAGGGTTTTTGAGATATATCTTGAAGAAAACTCAGTGTTTTCTCAATTCAAATTTTAGTTTCTTGCTCTTACACATTTTTGAGCTTGTAAACTTCTTTGTACTCAGATTTGAGAGTTTTACTCCATCCAATAAAAAGCAACATTCCTATCTCCAATTTATGTCTCTATTTGCAGTTTTAGTATGATGTCACTACTGAATTTGACACCATTTTCTGATGGAGGTTCGTCGATGGTTTGACAAATCTTTGTCAGATTAGCGACGAAATGATGAAAATAAATTTCGTCATTATTTTTTCATCGCACGTCTGACAATGAATTAAATGTTGAAATAACGATGCAGATTTGTTAGTCGTTGGCATCATAAAATGGCTTGGATGTTCATCAGAATATCGATGAAATGGGCATTGAAAGAACACTAGAAGTTCATCACCAGTTCAACGAAATGGGAAAGTATTTACGATGAAGCCTTCATCGTAGCTAAGCAACTTCATCAAACCTTTTATGTGGTTCGTCAGTGATGTTCATCAAAATTGGGATGAAAAGGGCAAGGAGTTATGATGAACTCTTCATCGTAGCTAAGTAACTTCATCAGACCTTTTCTGTTATTCATCGATATACTTCATCACAATTACAACAAAATTGAAAAGGAGTTAGGATGAAGCCTTCGTCGCAGGTATAGAAACTTCATTAGTATAGTCATCGCAATTATGACGAAATTGACAAGGAGTTACGAAAAGCCTTCGTCGTAGGTATAGAAACTTTGTTGGACCTTTTCAATGATTCATCTGTTGCGTTCATCAAAATTTTGATGCAACAATGCAATTTAAAAAAATATATACATTTGTTGAAATGTACCATCGGTGAGAGATCAAGCAAGTCAGATCCCTTCATATTCAAATCTCGGGCAATTATTTTATTCGGTCATTTTCCATGTTTATTTTATTACTGATGCAAAGTGGCAGGGGAAGACAATCTCTTAAGAGCTTCTCTCAAATACTCTTAGATAGACTCCTTAATACACCATACAACTAATGAGCAACTTAAGCACTATTTTAACTCCACACACCCATATGCAATTAGGAGGCTTGGAAATGACTCAGAATCTCTTAACATGGCTAAACTAAGCCAACAAACAAGACTTCTCACTTGGGAACACTCTTTCATCTATCATTGCCATATTAGGCCTTGTAGACCTTGTAGCCTTGTCTAATGGGACAACCAACATAAAATCCTTCTAATGACTGAAACCAGACCAAACTCACTGGTTTTTGACACTTGATACTATCCTCCAAAAACCCTCAAAACCACAAGTTTTGACTCCAACACAAAAGGCAACAAATGACCTATTTTCTAACACTACAAGGAGGCCTAAAAGACACTTTTCAATGCAAGTATGGTTAGAAAATAGGTCATTTGTTGCCTTTTTTGTTGGAGTCAAAACTTGTGGTTTTGAGGGTTTTTGGAGGATAGTATCAAGTGTCAAAAACTAGTGAGTTTGCTCTAGTTTTAGCCATTAGAAGGATTTTATGTTGACTGTCCCATTAGACAGGGCTACAAGGTCTACAAGGCATAATATGGAAGTGATAGATGAAAGAGTGTTCCCAATTGAGAAGTCTTGTTTGTTGGCTTATTTTAGCCATGTTAAGAGTTATGAAGTCATTTCCAAGCCTCCTAATTGCATTTGGGTGTGTGGAGTTAAAATAGTGCTTAAGTTGCTCATTAGTTGTATGGTGTATTAAGGAGTCTATCTAAGAGTATTTGAGAGAACCTCTTAAGAGATTTCTTCCCTTGGCACTCTGCATCAAAATCTATTGTAATCATCAATATAGATGAAAAGTGCAAAGGAAAGAGCTAGCCAAGCTACATCTCTAGAGCCTAAAAAAAAAACACATGCAAGAAACATAAAAAAAAAGAACAAACCAGTTTTTGGATGAATACAAAATGGTGCCTTCAGCAAATGATGCATATGCTTTCACACCTGACACGGGACATTAAGAATATTTTAGTCTTCATCTATGAAATTAACAATGAAATGAATCTTAAGTTTGAAGCATTAATATCATTTACAACATTTATGATCAAGAATGAATGTAAGTAGAGAAACTTTTGCATACCTGTAGATGGTACAAAATTTCATGGTTAAGTCAAAGCCTCCCATCAACAACAAGATCCAAATATCTATGTATCTATCTCAATCAGCCTCTAAACCCTTCAGAGCTTCAATTTTTCCACTAACCTATTATGCACAAAAGTCAAATTTAGAGTTATGTCACCACTAAAAATAGAAGAAACAAAGCTTTGAAACCAAATCCACACACAACACAATGTGGTATTCATACAAAGCCATACAAACAAACTAAACTCAGAACATTGGAATGGAAACAACTTAAAATTATGATGCAAAGCATGGATTTAGGGTATAAAGAATCATTTTTCTACCACCATAGTGAAAAGTTAGCACTTTCTTTCATCTTTGTATATTGGTTTGATGCTTCAAACGATGCATTTATTATATTGAAGAGTGCATTACCTTATTGAGCTTCTCTTTGTTTCTAGAATAGTTTAATATTCTCTACTTAACAAGGACAACCACATGACGGTGGAAGCTCATTTGGCCCCTTCCCCCTCTCACATCACTCTCAATTCCCCATACCCAATCATATAACATTAATCATCCATTGATCCATTGATCCATTAATAACATATAACATTCATTCATCTATTAATAACATATAACATTCATTCATTAACATATAAAATTTATTAATTAACATATTCACATTCATTCATTAACATATAATATTCATTCTTTCAGTTTTACATATTATCAAAAATATGGTTGTCATGATATGATTACAATCACTTCTTCTTTTTTTCTTTTTTAAAGCTACATAAAGCTAAAGTGGAGTATCATTTTCTAAATCAATATATGTCCCCCCTTTAGTTGTTCTGCCCTCTACTTGTGATCTTAATGTACGCCTAGTCGTCTGCTCATGATGTGGATGTCGCCTCAAGGGGGTTTGCTACAATAAGAAAGAAATGTTAAACTGATATGTTTTATTATTATTGTTACAAGTATTTCATTAATTAAAGGAACATTAGAGTGGTTCTCTTTACTTGATGGGTCCACATCATGTTCTTGAACTTTTTTTATAGACTCATGCTCAACATTGAACACCTTCTAAATCCTGATCTGCAGTTGAAACATGAAAGGTTACATTAATTAATACACCAATTGAAATTAAATATGTTTAAGAGAACATGAGAGTGGTCCTCTTTACCTGATGGGGCCACATCATGTTCCTGATCTTCTCTAGCCTGATCATGCTCAACATGATGATGACACTCTACATGCTATAAAGTTGAAACATGAAAGGTTACATTAATTAATACACCAATTGCAATTAAATATGTTTAAAAGAACATGAGAGTGGTCATCTTTACCTGATGACCCCACATCATGTTTTGATCTTCTCTAGCCTGATCATGCTCAACACGATGATGCTCTACATGCGCTAAATTTGAAACACAAAAGGTTACATTAATTAATACACCAATTACAATTAAATATGTTTAAAAGAACTCTAGAGTGGTCATATTTACCTGATGGGGCCACATCATGTTCCTGATCTTCTCTAGCCTGATCATGCTCAACATGTTGATCACACTCTACTTGCTCTAAAGTACTGGGACGCACACCATGAACTTCATCTGCAGGTTGTACTCCACCCTCACCAAGCTGCATTCCAATGTCATGTGCAGTATTATCATTGCTTGAATGTTTAAAAAAAATAGGCATGTAATTACTTTATAGTGGAACTTAATATTGAATAGATTGCACAAGTATTCAATTTTAAATAAACTTTATTGAGTTTATTTACTTGTGTGTCAGATGTAGTGGAAGGTTGTGTTTTCCAAGTGAAGACTCTTAGGCGTTCAGCCACTGCTCCATAGCCTTGCTAAAAGGAAATCTTTAGGTCATCTTCTGTGGGAACTCTGTTGAATTCAGAGCCCTACATTTTTGTATAAGATCATGAATTTTTCTTCTATGGTGTGATAAAACCAAAATTGTTTTCAATTTATTATTTGGATGCTATATTTCATTTATTGATACTTACAATCAGTGTGACTAATTTCATATAACCTCCAGAGCCAAGTTTGTGATGCCTGTGTTTTTCTAGTCTTGCCTTTGTTGCCTTCAATGTGTCAAGTAGCCTATAAAAAGTTTGAAATACATTAGATTATATAAAAAGAAAGAGTAATCAGTATATAATTACATTGTTGATAGTATCACATACCTTCCTTGGCCCGGTGGTGTCTTTCCTTTTTTCTTTTCAGCCTTCTCCTTTCCATCTGACACCAGGGGTCCTTCCACTCCCTCTCTAGAATCATGGGGGGATGCTCGTACTTTTTGTCCCTCTCTAAATGTGACCTATATTTGTCCCTCGCATACTTTAGATAGGTACCAACTTTCTGAAGGACCTTGGTTCGGTTGAATTTTTTATCACCGAACAACACAACTAAACAGTTAATGAGCTCATCTTTTAAATCTTAATTTTGGGCATTCCACTGTGTACGTATGGTGGGCCCGAAGAGCTCCAATGTAATATCACTTAGGTGTTTATAAAAAAGATCATTTCTTGCAAAATGATCATGGGATCAATAGTCTAAAAAAATTGATCAATAAGTAAATTTCAATTGGATTATATATAATAATAATTAAAACATTTTAAAGTACCTGGGACCCTCTCTATCTTTATGGGAACGAAATCCTCAGTCACGACAAGTGTGACCAGAAATGTTCTCGTACTAGTAATATGGAAAGATCCAAGAAATGTTGCTAAAATGTCACTAGTACTAGTGGCCTCTACATCCCCAGGTATATGTTCTGACACATGTTCAGGAATGTGTTCGTTGCTAGAGGGTGCATGAACGGATGTCTGCATGGTATGTGTTGCTAACATTTTAGACGATAATATAGGCATGGATGATGGGGTCAAATGATGTGATGTATGCATAGGAAGATCAAGATGGACACCTATACCAACCCCTACTCCTCGGGCAGCACTTGCAGAACCCTGATCATGGCCAAGAACATCATGAGGAGGAAAATAACCCTATAAAAAAAACACATATTTTAGTTCATGACATAAAAGAGTACAAAATATAAAACCATGAATGAAATTATGTTATAATTAAAGACCTCATGACAACTTACTTGCAAGTTTTGTAATCTCTCAGTCAATATTTTAACCCTCTCTTTTATCTCATCTGTTTAAGGCACTATGAACATCAACTTAACCATTTCTTCATTGCATTTTTTTTGGACCTTCTTTATCATATCAATAGGGTTTGCTAAATAAGCGATGTCATTATCACAAAATATTGACTGCACCTCACTATGGATGCTCTCCTCTACTACTGGTGCCTTTCCTCGATTAGTCAACTACAACAAGAATATTAAAAATATTATCAAAATTAACCCAAAAAACTTATGAAAAAACATAATAATAAAAAATTTTGCTCGTATCTAATTTGTACAATTACAATGAGGTAAACCTATCAGGTAGAAGCACCTGAAGATACATTACCAAAATGAACCCAATAGACTTACGAAAAAAACATAAGAATAAAATGGCATATTGGTGTCATTAATTGGAGGTTGGGTAAAATGGTACATAGTACGTACCATCCCCATAGTAATTGTGTTTGTAACTAATTGATTCAAATTGTAATCAATTAGCAACTCTTCCCCTACAGTTATTGATTTTATTGCACATACGAATACACAGTTTCCCTCGCGCGCCTCGAATATGCAATTGGGTTGCTTATTTGTTGACCCAGGTCATGTACTATTTATAAACCCTACAATATTCCCTGATGCTTTTGTCCTTCCATCAATGTACATAGCCACTCCTTTATTTTGATTCTTAGCTTTTAGTTGTATATAATTTGCTGATAGTGCATACCTATGCATACTTCGTGTATATCAAATTAGTTGCATCCAATCTTTGTAACTGTAATAAGGTCTGACATACTCCATCAATTTAGTAACTTTTTTGTAACAGACCTTTATGTCATCCATGCAAAATAGGCCCAAACCATGTAATGATGATGGTGCTATGCGATATATCCTCTCGTTGACACAAAAATTAGCATTTATTGGAGGAAGTTCCTTGAGTACCCATTGTTTCCATAGATGTTTGTACCTCAAGGGCACCTCGACATCACCTATGCTCTCATCATCATAAGAACATGACCCCCATTCAGCAAGAAAAAGTTCCATGCATTTACGGAATTTTCTTCTAATATTTTGACCTCTAGTTGATCTCCCTCTTTTAGACATACTACATGTCTCGCTTTCCTCTTCTCTTCTTGAATTTTCCTCGCTCAGGGAAGATAGATCTGAAAAATACCTATTTGGTGGTACTTGAACTCATAAGGATGTTGGATGAAGTTCTTTCATGGTGATGTGATCTCAAGGTGACATTATGATTAATCTATCATTTCATCACTAGAATTTCATAGGTTATAAGGTAATCAAGTCTTGATAGATTGAAAGCTATTGTTACTACCATCCAAATGTGTCCATCACAAATTAAATCTACTTAACGTTTTAACTCCCAAACTTTGTAACAAATGTTAAATGTGACTATGGTCCACCAGTTACACAACCAAGGCCTCAAATGTATTCTCTAATTATAATCAAAGGACTTTCACTCTTCATTCAAGTAAATAAACTTGAAGGGAAACACCACCAAGTGGTTTATTGGACACCTACATGACTAAAAATAGTAGCAAATTTATTTTTAATTTCCATATGTCTAAGTGGTTAACGGGGAGGGAGTGTGTACTAGGCCTAGTTAAGTCATCATAAGTTTACACTTTGGCAATAAAATTTTTTTAAGTCATATTAAATCTTCCTATGTCTAATTGCTAGGAGATTTTTGGTATGTTTCAAGGTAGGATGATTGATGAAAGATCCCAAATACTAGCCTTTCTCCATGGTATCCAGGTACACATAGCAACGGTCTTCTCTTATACGGTTGGACATGATTTAAAGAACTTAGCTAGGAATTATTTATTTAACCTAAGGTTTTCTCATAATGCCATCATTGGAAAAGTATGATCAAATTCTTCTATTATGAAGAATTGGTCTATGTGCCTCTAGTAATCACTATAAATGTTTGTAAGGATAAAATGACTAATTGCATCAGGTAGGAGAGAATCAACTTTGAGTTCTTCAAAGATTATATTCCTCTATTCATAATTTTTAAGGGTTGTTTGTGGAGGAGGTTATCACTACCAAGAAGGAGGAGACCTTTCCTTGTATTCTTTTATAATTTTCATTATTCTTATTTATTTTACACCTACATTTATAGATACACATACATATGCATTTACTTTTTTCATTTATTTCTCATGTAGTTTAATAGTTTGATCGATTTCATATTATATGTGTTGAAGAATTTAGAATTTCAATTACATTAATTTATGGATATGTTGTATCTATAACACTACAAAACCATTTGCTCTTTGCATTTACACTTTCATTTAGAAATACATATTTATATACATAGATATAGATTTCTTTAATGATATGTTTCATTTATTGTTCTAGGAGAGCATCCAGTAATTGCATTTACATTTACATTTAAAAATACATATACATGCATACATACATATTTATATATATGTGTGTGTCTATATCATTTATATTCAATGTTCAAAAACAACCCATTAGGTATGCACATGGATAAAAAATCATAAAATCATATCTCCCAAACATGTTTTGTTGAAATCTAGGCTTGAACCTCTCAATTCATAAAATTCACAAAATTAATGAGGACAACAGCTATACCTTCTTTATTTCTCATCCTACGCCTTATTCATGCATCTTACAATTACAACAGTATCCACGGGGCCTCTTACACAAGCTATAGTAATCACAAAAATTGTAAGAGCCCCTTTATATCTGTAAGAATTGGCTATGAAGGTAGCCACCCAAGATCTAGGGGCCTAATAGAAAGCACAAGCATAAGAGAGATAGAAACAATATGACAGGAATAAACTATATTCTACCAATAATGCAAATATAATGGAATGAGCAATTGTACATAGAGGACCCCTTGGTTATATAGCCAAGGTGAGAACATAGAAGGGCATAAGATTATGACAAGTGTCGTAATCTTATGACATGAGACAACTATGAAAATATATCACTCCACCTAAAGTGGAAAAGTGATAATGTGATAATCACTACAAAAGGTGGATCACCCACAAAAGGTGGAGAGATAATCACATGATGTGTCCACAAAAGGTTGAAGTGATAAAGTAATGACATGTCAAGTCCACCAAAAGTGGAAAATCTCCAAAAACCTCCTATGTGGTCCCTAAGTAAACTTAACTAAAGTATAATAATGACCTAGGACAAGGTACAACACATTTAATTACACCAACACCCCCCTTTAAGTGCAACTTAGGGAGAATGTACACAAATGCAAACAATACAAGATGAGTCCCAGCTACTAGGCCATGTTAGGTACCCATGTACAAATGCAATGAAATCTCTCATAAAGCGGAGAAAGGGAGAAAACCACGTGGGAAAAAACTCCCCCCCAAAAGAGAGATGAAAGAAAACAAGAATTGAACTCAAAAAGATGAGAAGGCAAAACCTCAAATGAGGAAAAGCCCCCCCCCCCAAAAGAGAGAATGAAGAATTCAAGTGAACTCCTCAAATGAAACATCCTACACCCCCAAGAGAGCTCACAAATGATGATAGATACTCTTAGTGAATGGTTTGGTGAAGATATCTACAACCTGCTCTATTGTAGGACAATACTGAAAATCAATGACCTCTTGTATTTGCTACTGAATGTAGTGCATATGAATCTCAATGTGTTTGGTCCTTTGATAGTGAACCAAATTCTTTGAGATTTGGATGGCACTCTGATTGTCACAACAAATGATTGTAGGTCATGGAATAGTGAAGCCAAACTCAGTGAGAATTTTTTGAAGATAAATAGCCTCAGCAGTGGCATTAATAGCCCCCCAATACTCAGCCTCAGTCGAAGAAAGAGCAATAGCATGCTGCTTCTTACTCTACCAACAAATGGGGCTTGAACCAAGATGAAAGTTGTAGCTAGAAGTGGACTTACGATCATCAATATCACCATCCCAATCAAAATCTATATATCCCACCAAGGTAAGTCATGTACCTATTGCATAGTGAATCCCATGATGATGTGTACCCTATATGTAATGCAATAGGTGTTTGGATGCTTTCTAATGAAGCTCATGTGGTTCCTGCATGAAGCATGAAACCATGCCAACAACAAAGGAGATATCAGGGCATGTGTGAGTCAAGTAGATGAGACTCCTAACAAGATGACAATACAAAGTGGCATCAACAAGTGGAGTAGAACACTTAGCCTCAAGCTTGACTCTGGAAAGAAAGGGAGTCAAAGTAGGATTACAATCATCCATGTTAAACTGAGCTAGAAGATCAAGAGCATACTTGGGCTGAGAAAGAGAAATCCCAGAAGTTGACTGAGTGATCTCAATCACGAGAAAATAGTGCAAAAGGCCCAAGTCAGTCATAGCAAATATGTCCTGCAAAGCAGATTTGACACTACCAATGATGGATGAGGTACTCCCTATAATTATCAAATCATCAACATAGAGCATAAGTAGCAAGTGAAAATCATCCTATCGCAAAATGTAGACATTCGGATCTGAATGACACCTCATGAATTTTGCTGAGAGAAGAAAGGAATCCATCTTGGCATACCAAGCCCTAGGGGCTTGTTTGAGGCCATAGATAGACTTCCTCAATCTATAAACCAAATAAGATTCCTGTATGAATCCCTGTGGCTGCTCCATGTAAATCTCCTCATGAAGATCCCCATGAAGAAATGCACTCTTCACATCCATTTGATGTACAACCCAACCATGAGCTACAACAATAGCAAGTGTCAAGTGAATGGAGTTCATCTTAGCAATGGGTGTAAAGGTCTCAGTATAGTCAACACCCGAAACCTGTGAGAAACCTTTTGCCACAAGCCGAGCCTTGTATTTATCCACACTTCCATCCACTGCATACTTAGTCTTATAGATCCACTAACATTGAACCATTTTTCTCCCCTTAGGAAGAGGAACCAAATCCCATGTGTGAATCCTCATCAAGGAACTATACTCTTCCTCCATTGTTGAATCCCATTTAGGAATGCCTGAAGCCTCCTTAAATGATTGTGGATCTGAAGCACTAGCAATATAAGCATGTGGAAAATCCTAATACTATGATTGAGTCCTTCAAGTATCTGAAGGATCCCCAACAAGAGAACCTGTTGACTCAAGAGTCTGTCGAGCCCAACGAGGTCTAGTAGGAGATGAAGGAAGAGGTGCCTCAACTGCAAGTGGAACCTGCGAAAGGTGTGTTCCTATGAGTCAAAGTTGAGGAAGAATCATCATCTGAGTCACTATCATCACTTTCCACTATGGAGGAAGGAAGAGGAGGATTAGAGGCCAAGCTAGGAGAACTTTCCTCAAAGTGAACACTCCTCTCAATGAATAGCTCATGTGTCTCTAGATCCAAAAATCTATATGCCTTAACACCTTCAGGATATCCAAAAAGGATGCAAGGCCTACTCTGAGGTTCCAATGCCTTGTGCTTCTCTGGAGGTATGCATGCCCAAGTTGGACAACCAAAAACTCTGAAGTGTCTCACAATTGGTTTTCTACCACACCAAGCCTCAAAAGGAGTCATACCCTTTAAAGCTTTATGGGGAACCTAATTTTGGATGTGAGTGGCACAACTGATAGCTTCTGCCCAAAATTGAGGACCAAGAGATCAAGCATGAATCATGCAGCTAGCCATCTCCTTAAAGGTTCTATTCTTTCTTTCAGCTACACCATTCTACTGTGGAGTGTATGCAATTGAATGATGAAGATCAATGCCCTCAAGAGTACAAAATTCCTCAATTCTGTTGTTCACATATTCCCTTCCATTATTTGTGTGAAGAATCTTGACTTGATTCCCTAATTACTTCTCAACATGAGCCTTGAAGGCTAGAAATCTGTCAAAAACTTCACTCTTGTGAACAAGAAAGTAGACCCATGTGAATCAGGAGTAGTCATCAATGAAGGTGAGGACATAGTGGGCCTTGCTAAATGATGGCACTGGAAATGGTCTTGCTACATCATTGTGAACCAACTAAAGAACTTCCAAAGCTCTCCAAGACTTCCCTTTGTCAAACTTCTCTTCTATATGCTTACCCATGGAGCAACCTGAACATACACCTTCTAAAAAGCTGATTTGAGGGGGTCCTGTAACCATATCCTTGGGGCTAAGCTGCTAAAGATAGTGGTAATTGAGATGTCCAAACCGCTCATGCCATAACTTACTTTCTGAATTTGAATGAGTGAGCAAGGCTATAGAAGGAGAGTTACATACAAAGTGGGAGAATGAGTAAAGCCGTATGTTATGATTGGCTTGTCCCACTACAAGCAAGGCATCATCCTTAAGTTCTTTGACCACAACTGAATTTGGTAGAAACTCAACTTTCTTGCCATCTCCAAAGTGAGTGATTTGGTAGATTGAAAGAAGATTGGCACTCAAGTTAGGAACATAGAGAACATTCTCAAATGCTCCATTATCCATAGCAACCGAACCTTCGCCTTCAACTTCCACTTGAGTATCATCTCCTATGAAGATGTGAGGTACCTTAGATGGTTCCAAAGAAGAAAACTATTTGCTTCAAGAACCCATATGATGAGTGGCACCTAAGTCAAGTATCCATTTTTGTCCATTTTTGTGAAGAACCTAAAGTAGCCACAAATGCTTTCCCTTTTCCTTTTGATTGTGAGGAAGTGGAAGGAGATGAATCCTTCTTCTTGTAGGTAGATGACAAATTGATGTTGTTGTTCTTGATGATGTTTGTCAACTCATCAATTTTCTTAGTGTGGAAATGATGTTGATCATGACCAAACTTCTTACAATATGAAAAAGTTGGTCTCTCCTTCTTGCTTGAATTTCCCTTTTTGGGAGAAGATGAAGAATTCCCTTGTGATGAAGAATTCTCTTGTTTTGGAGAGGATGATTGTGCTTTATCTTGTTGTGTCTTTGGCTTAGATTGCTTATGCTTCTTGTTGGAACCCTTTCCTTGATTCCCTTGATTCCCTTGATTAGCCACCAAAGCTTTGGACTTTGAAGACTTGAGAATCCCCATGCTTATCAACTTTTCTTGCTCTAACATCAACATTTATGTGAATGCATCAAATGAAGGCATAGTGAAAGAACTACCAACTATCAAGCGATGGGTTTGGAAGCTAGAAACAAATGATGCATATTCTAATGGAAGTTTTACCAACAAATTGTAGACCAACTATGCATCCTTGTTATCAATGCCACAATCCTTAAGCTATTCTCTTAGCTCATTTTCCTTAGTGAGATAGTCTTGGATTGTATCAAAATTCTTGGGATCTAACATTGTGAGGTCATTTTCAAGCTGATAACCTCTAATCTCATCAGCTTGGCCATACAATTGACCAAACTTTTCCCAAGCTTCTTTAATTGTTTTACACTTTTCAATTTGAAAGATTAGATCTTTTGATAAATATTTCCTTAATGTTCCAAGATCCATAGTATTTTTAGTGAGCCAATCCATATGAGAAATGGGATCAACTTGAGGATCGGATGGTGCAACAATAGTTCCATCAATATAATGAGTTAATCCTTTTTCCATTAACTTACTCCAAGCATCAATTTTCCAAGAAGCATAGTTATGTGAAGTTAACAAAGGAAACTTAGGAGAACCCATAGCAAAAAAATGAAAGAGGAAAAGATAGAGAGAGAGGCACAATCACACAATACATCCCCCCAAATTCACTCAACCAAAGAGCCCCCCCCCAAAAGGATGATTTGGAACTTTATACTTAGTGTGTGTACAATGGCCACTTGCAAGCCAAGCAAAGTGGGCTTCTGATTTTCAATGTTTTACAACAGCCTTAAGTATGCTACAACAGACTCAAGTGACTAATACAAAAGACTAAACTGAGATCTTATCTTTACAAATGCCAAAATAGGCCAAAAATGACCAAGTGCTGAAAGTACAATTTTTTATCACAATCACTACAAACTAATAGTACAACTATGAAACTCAGAAAAAATCATGCACTTTAAAAAAAATGGCACATGAAAAGGAGTTCGTATGAGCTTAAATGGAGCCCCAGAAGTTGCAAAAATGGTGACAATTTAGATACACCTAAGAGAAATCAATTTTTTTTAAATTTGTGACCAAAATCAGAAAATAATTGCACCACTACGAAGTACATGAAAAATTAGCCCAAATCAAAAAAAAATTGCACCAAAAAAGGCCTTAGAATGACCAAGATATGAGCCTCTAAAGTTAGACTGCAAAATCAAAAAGCTCAACCATGAGGGGGTCAAATTTTTCAAAAAATAGTATGATGCAGTGTTGATGTCATCATTTTATGGCATTCAATTTGATAGCCATATTCCCGTCATATGCTATTTTGGGTTAAATTTGACAGCCTGCAAGCCATCGCAAGTCGACGTACCACCTACCGGAATATTCTGCTGCTGTTGTAAGAAAAAGGGCACCGAATTTTTATAAAAAATGCTGCCGGGTGTTTTGGGACAGTGGGAATAAAAACCATCAAAAATTTTATTAAACTATCACTGATTTTTTTCTTGAATAACCATCAGGATTTTTTGTGGAGCCTGTTCGTCAGTGCTGGGTACTATACCTTGAGGGTACAGCTCTACGGATGGTATAGTCCACAGACTATACTAAAAAATTTTATTTTTAATTTTAAAAAAAAAATTACAATGGTTTTAAATAAAACTGCGAATAAAGAATATTTGAATGATTTTTTTTTAATTTTATTTTGCAAAAAAATTGTAGAAAATATTAAAATAATTTTTTTGAAAAATAATTTCATACCTAACGCAATAATGGTTGGGTCGTACGGTTCGGTTAGCAAATTTTTTTCCTCGACGGACAACTTGCTCCGATTTGGATGATTTGGTAGTCGATTTATGGGTTTTTTGCCCTTTTGAGCATGATGGTGATCTCCTTTTTGGATGAAAATGCTCCAAAGTGGTAGCTAGCTCTAGGATCTAGGAAACACCTCCAATCTTCAACCCTTTGTAGATTTGGCCTACAATGTCCAACTCAGATGAAACAAAAGGAAAATCTAACTACCTTGGACACTCTAGATGTAATGGTGAGCTCAGATCTGATGCACCAAGCTCCCAAAAATGCACCTACAATACACGGCCAAAAATGGAACCCTCCAAGAATCTCTCCAAATGACTAACTAAAGGCACTCCAATAGCTCTAATACCATGTAAGAATTGGCTATGAAGGTAGCCACCCAAGATCTAGGGGCCTAATAGAAAGCACAAGCATAAGAGAGATAGGAACAATATGACAAGAATAAACTGTATTCTACCAATAATGCAAATATAATGAAATGAAAAAATGTACATAGAGGACCCCTTGGTTATATAGCCAAGGTGAGAACATAGAAGGGCATAAGATTATGACAAGTGTTGTAATCTTATGACATGAGACAACTATGAAAATCTATCACTCCACCTAAAGTGGAAAAGTGATAATGTGATAATCACCACAAAAGGTGGATCACCCACGAAAGGTGGAGAGATAATCACCTGATGTGTCCACAAAAGGTGGAAGTGATAAAGTAATGACATGTCAAGTCCACCAAAAGTGGAAAATCTCCAACAACCTCCTATGTGGTCCCTAAATAAACTTAACTAAGGTGTAATCATGACCTAGGACAAGGTACAACACATTTA
>VDFB02075321.1:319003256-319101063 GCA_007258455.2 Sequoia sempervirens | reverse complement strand
TAATTATATAATACTTAATTTTAAAATTTACATAGTTTCCCATGGAACAATTCGATGGAACAAATTATATAAGTTGTATATAAGTGGATATAATTCCTGAACTTAAGAATTCCATGAAACATATATAAGTTGTATATAATTATAATTTAGGCAAAATGATTTTAGAAAAAATCACTACGTTTTAAATAAGGATTGAAAGCATATAATATGGGTTTACATGCAACCAAAAAAAGTGAGAGATGATGCTATCAAACAATCTTGAACTTAAGAATTTTCCATGGAACAAATATGTACATATAATTGTAATTTACACAAAATGATTTACAACTATGTACAAGTTACAATAAGTTCTCATTTGAACATATATAGGGTTACAAGTGAACTTGAAAACCATGGATATAATCTAAGTCAAAGATTCTAGTTCAGCCCGCTCTTCAATAACATGTAGAATTTTTTGATGATCATCACTATCTAGTCTCCATTTTCTTCAGCCATGTGCATGTGGAACTGCATGAAGATGTAGAGTGGCAGCAATTATTAAGTGACTATATTGATATACCTTGTTATTAGGTTGATAGTCAACAAAATGAATCCCATGCTGAACAAATTTGACTTGTTTTAGATATGTCCCTTGTACTACAACATAACCTGCATGGTAAACATGAACTTAAGGTAAGACATATGAACGTGTGTGCAAGATTTTCATGCACAAGGTTTGTACAATATATATTTAATGTTTATAATGTAATGTTCACATGTGAATACAATGTATATAAAATTTTAAATTGAAACTCACCTATGGGAAATAACATTCCATCACTTGTTTCAGGTTCTATTAGCTTATTCCTCTCTTCTATGCAATGCAATAAATAATAGCTAACACCTTCGATGTTTTTAGGCTCTGCTATCACTGCAAAAACATCTCCTATACACCAAATTTAAACAAAAAAAATCTAAAAAAATTATAAATGTCTCTAAAGATAATTAACTAGATATATATAATAATTAAATTATTGAAAACTTACACATGTACCTTTTCTAACCAATCCTGAAATATGGTCATAATCAATTGAAATCAAAGGAATGTCTTCAAATCTTTCTTCCTCGTCTTCATCATATGTTTCTGAAACAAGTGTTTGCACTATATCCCATTTACCAACATATCCAAGTTCTTGATTGTTGCATGCATAATTAGAGTTTCCCTCAATGCACTCAGTGCAAAAACAAGAGTAATCCCTTGTGTCTAATATCCATCCATGGTGACTATCTAAACTCCTAACACAATGAAAAGATCTTGTTTTTTCTACCCTCTTGCATCCATGCATTGATCTTCTATCCACACCTAGATACATATGTACAACAAAACAATTATGTGAACAAATATGTATATATATATATATATATTTTTAAATTTAAATAAATTAAAATTTTTGATTTAATGTAATTTATACATACCCCACATATCTCCCAAAAACACTCTGAATGTGTCAATTTTCTTTGAAGATGTGATGACCATTATCTCATGCAAAGTTTCTTTAAAAATCTATTCAACAACATCATGTGCATTGTCTAGATCCATCTTCTAGATAACTCATTTGATGCTTTGCTTAAAGCTCATTTGATGCAAGCTCCTACTCCATCATGCTCACCCTTCCATGCCTAATTAAAAACTTCTAGACATGTGGTATTTCCTTGTAGATTTTATGATATCTACAAAGTGCATAGAATGGTCGAAGATTTGAATTGTATCGCATTAATCCATCTGACCATACAAAATGATTTTCAATTTTACACCCCTGCTTTCAAATTCTCAAAAAATATTGTAAAGCAAATGCTAATAAAAAAGTGTGTCATGCCTTTTATCATCACTCACATAAAAGTGATATTCTTAGTTTAGCCGACTCATCCTTCATCTCCACTCTCAACAATTCATCCAATTCTAATTGTGCATATTGATAACATACATGAACCATAATAGTGATCTCATTGAAAAGTACATCATTGAATCTCCTTTTTGATGTACAAAGGAGTAATTTCTACAAAATCAACTATCGATAGAACCGCTCCATGTGGGAAAGCATTCCCAAATGTTTGGAATTGCTCGTGGCTTTCCAATTTAGCAAAAGGAATGATGTATGTATGGTCGTATCAATTTTTGAAAATCTTCCATAAATTTTCCAATGGGAATCTCCTCTTCTACATAGTTCAACCTTGTGGATTCTTTCCCAAAATTTGTTTACAACTTTACATACTTGTACCTGTGTCAGTAAAATATGTGAATAATTAATAAAACACACTTGATCAATGAAACATCACATCAAATAGAATCCAAATAACTTGATCTATGAGAAATTGAAACAAATAAACTCTCTAAAAATAGTACTTACCTCTTGCAATTTATTGTCTTTGTTAGGTCAGTATCCTCAATATTTGAATGAAATTTAGCCAATTTTCCACATGTCTCACAAATTCCTTTTATGTAGTTTATTTGAGGTCCATTTTCATGATCACATAATATAGACTTTATGAACAAACTTGCTTGTTTAGGAGGTGCATTTTGAAACCCACATCTTTCTTCTCTCATCTTTTGAAACACCATTGTAGAGATCACCAATATGATAACGACAACAAGTTTCAAAACTTTGTTTCTATCTTCACATAATATGCTTTTAACCTTTGAAACATTGTTTTTCGAATCTTTATATGAGGATATGCATACAAAAGTTCATATAAATCTCAAATTGTGTTATGTCTAGCCAATGTTTGATATGATTTTCATAAATACTAGGTCCAATCCTGTATCTCATAACATCTCTAGTATTTGATGATGGATGAGTCTGATCATGCCAAAAACTTGAGACCAAGTTCCTAACAACATCTTCAATCCTGTCAGAACGGGGAGCTCTACACTTAATTTCCCAATTTCCTTCTAAACTCTCATCCAAAATTTTTCTCTTTTTCTCATTTTTTATCAATGTGGTTCTACTATAAGCAATTTCAGTTGAAAGTGCTGACATTTTTCTTTTACTTGCTATATCTTGATGTACAATAGATGTTAACATCACCCTTCTTGTAGTGGCCTTATCCATAGTTCAAGATGCTTTCCCAATGGAATCTAAATCCTTTTTAACATTTTGAACAATATCCTTTTGTAATCCCATGTGTTTCTTCTTATTTGATGTTGAATGGACACCCAACAGTTGTAATGACTCTTTGAGCTCATCACTAAGAAGTAAATGTGATAACAATTGGGTTTTTTCAAGTGTATCAAGATGATTGAAATGATGATTAATCATTCTATTTATAGATTTAGTCATTGACCTCTTTCTCTTATTATAAGGCTGGTTGGCATAATATTTGAGTTTCTCCATATCCATTTCAAGTAAATGATCTAAATTTCTATGAGAAATTTATTTCCCCACCTTCTCAGCTAGTTTTATATGCTCATCCATACTAGTAGGAGGAAGTGTGATCCCAACCCTCTCCCAACATGTACTGTTTGAACTTGTGCCTCCTCCCCCTATCTTCAAGGACCATGCATTCTTGAGCTACCCCATTTGATCCAACGTTTATATTTGCCCAAATTCTAGTGCATGAAAACTTCCTACCTGTTGAGCTCCCTTCCTCTACACATAAAAATATTTTAAAAATAAAAGTGATGATGTTAAATATATAAGTGAAGTTTATGTATGCAAGCAAACAAATTGATAAAACATGATGAGCTATAAGTGAGAGAAGTTTGTGCTAGTTTTATATGCTCATCCATACCAGTAGAAGGAATTGATCTTGACCCCTCTCCAACAAGCATTTTTTGAACTTGGGTCTCCTCCCTAACTTCAAGGTCCATGTGTCCTTCAACGGATTTGTTTGATCCAATATCTAGATTTGGCTCGACTCCAGCTTGAGGAATCCCTAGAGCATAAAACATAAAAATACTTTGAAAACATTGAAGTGATGAAAATAAAAGATGAAAGACACAAAACAAAAATATTGAAACAAAAAGAATTGGCTTAAGGAATTGGAGTCAAGGATCATATAAACATTGCAGCTTACATGACCAAGATGACTTGAGGATATTTAAAAGTATTTATAGTCATTCAAGTGCAATGATGGTTATAAACCTTCAAAGTAAAAGTCCTAAACACATGCTTGAGAGTGAGAGAGAGAAGAAACAATCATGTACCTTGTTTCTTTCTATGATAATTTTCCAAGTTTTGATCATGGCTCTTTTGTTCTTCTTCTTTTGACAATTTTTGTTGAGATGCATTTTTTCTTTTTCTTTGTTGTCCCATTTTCTTCTTCAACTTAAAGATGACTCTAAAGAAGTCCTCTACCAACTTAGTTAAATTATCCTCCAAATTTTTCCTTGATTGATAAAAATGAAATTTTTTCAAGCTCCAATATTTGCCTCCTTGATAAATGTGCAAAAACTTCTCCAAAATCTACGCTCCAAGTGAATCAAAATTATTCAAGTGTACATGGAATAACTAGATCCTAGTTTAAATGAATCAATTAGTAAACAAAAAAGTTATTTCATTGTGGAGTTTGTTCTTATTTAATTCATAGGTATGCACAACATATCTAGTAATTTTAGAATTTTGTTAAAGTGTCAAAAATGTATAAATATTAGAGGTATAATTTGAATTAATTTTCTTAATTATATTTTGAATCTGAATTTCTATTAGTTGTCCAAAATGTATAATATAGGTATAATTCTGAATCTTTAAATTTTCTTAATTATATTTGAAATTTGAATTTCAAGTCACTTGTAAAAAATGTATGTAATAGCTCTCGATATAATTCTAAATTGAATTTTCTTAAAATTACATTTTGAATTGAATTTCAAGTTACTTGTCAAAAAGATTATATCTTGTTCTCAACTCAATGGTTCATGTTGCTTAAGTCATTTTTAAAAAAATATTTATTGTGATCAACATGAATGAACTTAATTATAAAATGGCATTGATTTCCCTAAAATTCTACTAGAGACCAAATGTATATTGAATATAAGGAAATATAAGTTGTAAGAGATCATAAAATAAGAAAACATGTATTTATATTGAATATTTAAAGCAAATGCAAACATATATTATGTGTAAACATGTTTAAACCATAAACAAACACATGTACATATATGTAAATGGATTAAATACATATAAACATAACACATATTATAAGAAAAGAGGAAAATGTATGTATATATCATATAAGAAAATATATGTGTACATATCATAAAAGAAAAATGTAAATTAAAGATCATCAAATGTCAAATAATAAAGATAAAAAAATAAGAAAATGTATGTATATCATATAAGCAAGTGTAAGTTAGAGATCATCATATATCAAATACTATTAAAGATCATCATATAATCAAATACACATGTGGTAAAGATCATAAATCTAGAATGCATGGCCTAACATGAATGTCTACTCCTAGACGAATGGTCATTTGAATGAGAACGGTCCTGCTCTGATGGATGTGCTGAGCCCTGCAAATAAAATTGTGTACAAGATGTGTTAAATACATATAATTTATATTAAATAAATTTTATGAAAGTTATTTTTAAATGAATTTGTATTTTTAAATATCAATCTAGATCTATGCATACATAAATATATTGCATGTACATATACACGTGTGATTATATAAAAATGTAAAACTCACATGTCCACCGATAGCAGATTCATCCACAGAGTCACATTGATCATGCACATGATCTGGACCAAGGCTAGGAGTGATATGAGGTATGTCCACCTATAACAATATATATACACACATATATATCAACTTAAATGAATATCTAGTTAAAAAGAAATTTAAAAAATAATGAAAAAAGAATTGAAACATTCACATGCACACATACATGCACACACACCGACATTGATGACCTAAGTCCCTCTAAAATAGTCACCCACCATATCCACTACAATGATCAAGCTAATTTAATCAACATATGCATCTCAGAAGCAGTTCCACCTTGCATGTGATTAGTAAAGTCCTAATATGTTTTATGTGATCCTAAATAGATGGTAAGATGTATTATGGATGACAAATAGTGTGATTATTTGGTAATATTCTTGCTTATGCTACTGTGAATGTAAGACCCCATTTCGTATATCCCATTTTATTTCAATCAAACAAGTAGTTAGATGATAATTATAATGAAATGAATGATAAAAAATCTATTTAGGATTCATGGTCATTAACCTTGATTTAATTATGATAGATGCACATGTGAATTGTTGGATATAACTTGAAAATGTTGGGTTATTTGGCATATTAAATTTTGGTAAATGGTTCATCGTTAATATTATAGGAGTTTAAAATGAATTACTAAAGTGGTAAACAAAATGATGGAGTGACTATTTTATTAACTATATTCTTGTATTGGAGTAAGTGTGTATTTCCTTGATTATAATGAAAATTGAATCATTAGGTTCATTTGATGTATTAATGAGTAAATAGTTCATGAGTGGAAATTATGTGAATTGGATTAGATAATAATATGAAGAGATATATGATTCAATCATGTTTGGACTTGGTAATGTGTAGGAACTAAATGTGCAAATAGGGAGTGATAGATAAATGTTGGAATCAAATCAAATTACATTCAAAGTTCTATGTAGCCCCATTTGACTTAGGAAGGGTTTGAGATCTCATTATTGGTTAAGTGGGATTTAGTAGAATCCACCTCAGTACATGATATGAGTTTGTTGGCTAAGACTTCAAAATTCGTATGGGATTTTACGGGTTTTAGAAAGGGATTATTGAATCAATTTCCTTGGTTTTTGAACAAGAATAGACCCCTAGGACCTATACCTATGGGTTTGGAACTTTTTTGACACATGTGAACTTGTCCTTGTAGTGTGAAAAGACCCCTCAAAAGTTCACATTCATGAATGTGACAAATTCAAAAAAGTGTTGGGGCTTGGGAAGAGTGAGACTTTGTCACTTCCTAACCTTTCTACTCTAAAAAGTCTCCTGAATTATAACAAGGCTCGCACAGCTGTGTGAGCACTTGTGGGAAAGAGTGTAGGTTTGGAGGATCCCTATATATCTCAAGAAGATGGAAGATTTGGGCATTGCCCACTTCTCCTCTTGGAGAACTTGAGTGAAGATGGTAGAAAGAATGAGAAAAAAAGAGAGGAGTCCATCTCTTTGGCAATATAATGATGAAAATGGCTTGGTTTGGAGAGGAAGAAGGATAAAAGAGTTTAGTTCCCTCACTTGGAGAAAATAGATAAGTTCTCTCTTACTTCCATTTTCTCTTTTTTGTATTTTTCTTTTATGTATGAAAGTGGTATGTTGTATGGATCATGGTTGAGAATAAAGAGTAGAGAAACTAGAAGCATGAGATTTGGTGCTATGTTATATTTTATCACTTGTGAGATTTTGGAAAAAGCTCCATTCATCATCTTGGAGTGAAAAGAAAACCTTGCTCGTGGGTATGGCTAGAGCCCACGAGGCTCCATGATGCCATTACGGGGTGGAGAGCAAGACCTTGTTCATGGGTTTGTAAGTCATTTGCTTCCTCAAATATTGTGATAATATTGTAAGTCTAAAAGATGGATTCATATTTTTCAATGAAGCAATGAAAAAAAGAAGAAGCAAGTCTAATTCCTTTGTCTATGTTCCTTGTATTTCTTTTCAATACTATTGCAATATTAAAAGTTAGTATTTTGTTTTAGAAGGAACATAGGGGAAAGTAAAGAGCAAGCCTTTGAAGAGGATGTGTTGTAGTGAGCCAGAGGATTTTATTGGGAGGTCTGGCGCTGGATGTTGTAATAGGTTACTTTCAATTAAAAGGTGTTACTCCTTGTTTAAAAAAAATGTTATATTTCAAACATCTTTCATAGAAATGAAGTTGTGATTTGATGTGTTTTCTTCCCATTTTCTGAAACTCGTTTTCTAGATAATGGCTTGGAAATTTACTTTCAAGAGAAAGAAATTATGATATTTACACATGTATAAGTTTTTGAAATGTTAACAGAAAATAAAGTCTTTTTTTCTTTCTTTCCTTCTCTAAGGATAATAGATTTGTCTTTGTAGTAAGTAAGTTATGAACAAGAGGGAGATTTATACACATATTTAAAGGGTATTCTTCGATACATATATGCATTCTGGATAGAACTAAAATCTAGAGATAACCGTGTTTGTGAAATATGGGTAGCTTTCCTTGGAATTTAGCTTTGTAAGAATATAAGATTTATGAGTGCAATTCCTACAAGGATTAAAGAAGGCTTGCTATAATGGTCATTTAGTATATGTATATATTAAAAAAGGGGGGGGTTTAAAAATCTATTGTTGTGGAAGTTATGTGAAAGACTAGAATGATATATATACAGTTCAAGAAAATATTGTTCCTTACCATTTTAGTAAACTTCTGTGCATAGAAAATGTTGCTTTTAAAATCTATCTATGAATAATATAGTTGCAAAAGAAAAGAAGAAAAAAAAGAAATCTGCACCTCTTCCTTTTAGTTTTATGTTGGAAAAAGTAGTTTTAAAATTCTAGTAAAAGAAAATTGAAACAAAGTTAACTAAAACAAAACATTCGAGGCTATACATTTACATATCGCATTCTATTTAGGCACATCATCACATGTAGGACCAGTCCCATGGTGATTCACTCATCAAAAAAAAAAAAAGCTACTTGGGAAGAAAACCAAATAGGAGGTTTGGCCTTTAGAAAATCATCATTGGTTAAGCTCATGGAGCTTTATGTCTCTATACACATTGATTTCCAATTATGCTTCATTAAAATCATAGTTTTAAGATCTCAAAAAAAAAAAAAAAAAAACAAATTTCATTAATAGTATTGTAATTGTAACACACTATTGTGTAAAGTAATCCTTTAAACAACTAAAATCTACATAGGCTAAAAACAAACATTACTAAATAAACAATGTAGGGGCATAATTAACATGTCCAGCTCGACCATGTTCAGACAAAGAAAATCGAAATGGTTATGGGGTAGAATGACAGGGAGAAGAAATAAATTTAGAAAGAGAGTGACTGAGCTTATGACTCCTCAGTTGATTAAAATTTCCCAAGCATTTAAGGGTTGCGTAGAGACTCTCTCGGTTGCCATAGAATAAGTTACCTCATCAATTCATTTTTTCTTTTTATATTGTACTTGACTTCTTACAAGAAGAAGTTGTGGTAACATTTGCACAACCATTAAATTCAATCGGCTTGGTTATCATGCTTTGAAAATAAACCTAAATAGGCATCCAATTAGTCATTCTCTTAAATCAACACATTTAGCTATCACTTCACCCCATACACCTTGGAACTAGATTGCTTGGTAACTTGCATGCCAGTGAGAATATGATTGGTAGTCATAAGAACAAGGTATAAGCGAACAGTCCATGGAACAATGTTCTCTAACTTAGTTTTGGTGGTTGACACCTATTTGTGCTTTGCATAGTTAATATTGTCTCTATGTGTATCTTGGTCAAAGACCACCAATAGTCTCTATGTGTATCATATTCATTAGTATCTATTTAGTAGACAGCCAGGCAGAGTCATTGGGTTACCACTAATAGTGGAGAAGGGGTTATGGGTGTAAATGAAAAATTGTTTATGCAACAAGTGGGGATCAATCTATATCTTTGAGTACTAAGTCACTGACTACTTTCTAGAGATGAAAGAGTGTTTACAAACCAATCTTGAGGGCTTATGTGTTCCCCTTTCCATGCCTTGCAGTCGGGAGGGAAAAGTTTGAATGTGATGCCAGAAGAGTAATGGAAATTTCAAGCCTATCAGTTGGTCACTTTCTCAACCTTGCAGAGGTTGTCCCGGGTGCTGTTCTTGAGGGAGTGCTAGTAGTCACCATTACATGGAACAGTCCTCACATATTGTCCTTGTGTCAATATTGTCAGCTAGATAGGAAGAAATGGTTTTACGTGCATAAGCAACATGAATGGAGATATAATTAGAATGCCTCATACTTGGACGCTGGATTTAGGGGCACAAAATAAATTTTGGTCAAAATAAAGAGAAAAAAAACCACGAAGAAATTTTCACTGGCAAGTTTAATGTAACGGGGGTGGCATTGGAAATCCCCATTTTGGGGCTCAACATTGATTCCACCCATTTTAGCTTTAAAAAGTCAACTTAACTCTCACGGATAAATAATAACTCTATAAAGGAAGAGAGGTATATCCCCAGTACCTTAGATAAGTATCATGTTAATTTAAAAATAAAAGATTGAATAAAGGTAAAGTATTTGATTTAGTAATTTTACACATTTTAAAAAAGAGAGAGAGAGAAGGGAATATTCTTTTGTTTATTCTAGGCTATTTTTTTTAAGGTAAAAGAATATATATAGAATATTCATGTAGGAAATAATTTAATTAGTTGAAAAATGATAATCATTATTATTTTAATTTTAAATTACTCTATAAAGTAAATAGAATTATGTGTATAAAGAAGATATTTATTTTTCATATATGAATATATGAATAAATGATAATGTACAACTAAAGAGATAGATAAAACAATAATAATTTATTCTATCCTTCAGGATTAGAGGAATGTTAGTAACAACAATCTCTTTGTTAGAAATATTATGGGTATGGATAATAGACTTAGTAGGATGATAATAGTAATAAATAAGAGTAGTACTAACACAAATATCTAGGGGTTATATATACATATATGCCATAATATCAATGTTGTGAGCGGAATTAGAGTTAACATTAAATTGGTTTCAACAAGTGATGTTGATAATTGCATTAGAAGTAGCTTTGGTATCAAGATCGAACTTAACCTTGCATGGAAGAAAAATATATGAACATTAGTAGTACGTGGGAATAATAATTTAGATCGTGAATCAAATTAGAAAATTTTAAGATGAGGTAATTGTGTGTCATCAATTTTTAAAATAAATAAATAAATAAATAAAATCAAATTCATCCCTAGTAGTAAATATCTAAAATTTTATGTGATATAAATACTAGGATCCTTCTCTTCATCGCTTGAGGATGTGCATGATGGGTTATGCACACCCACTCGTTCATCAACCCGACTCCCCATTTTTGGGCGGTGTGTCAACATTGCATGAGCAATGTCTCCTGTTACATGTAGCTTAGTTACCATGTGAAACATGATAAGGCTTGTTGCAAGTATGGAGTTCAAAAAAAAATAGTTGTGTTTCTGCCCTATGAGTAAATTATGGGCATTACAATAAAGTTATATTGCCAACTTCAAAACCAAAAAGAGAAGGGGCTAACTTAAATTATCTTTAACATAATGCTTAACCACTTAAGAGTGTTAATTAGCTTAACTAATAGATTTTTTTTTAAAAAAAAATTATTGCATTTTCTAGTGAAAATTTTGGGCATGATAGCATCCATCTGATTTATCCCATGTCGTGCCATAAATGATGAATGTAGAGGACTATGAAGGTGAGATGGCATCGATGATGATGAACTAGAACCAATCAACATATCAGTAAAACCCATAGTCTGTGCAGCTACCAGATGAACTATAGGTGGATCCTGATGCACACTAGTGCTCAGCTGAGAGTGATGGGATCCTGGAACTAAATGAACTCTATGTCTCCAATGATCTCTAACATGCTCTATACCGATCCCATTGTCTGATGCAATGTGGGAATATGCCTCCAACAGGTCCTCAGCCAAACAATGTAGAGTCATGCATGACATATCTCCTGTAAGTGCATCAAGCTGTGTAGGAGTAGGGATGTTGGCCATTGTAAAAGGATCCATGGTGGTCCACTATGTTGAAAATGGTGTGGATTGGGAATGTATAGATATTAAATACTGACCTACACAATCATCAAATATCCTAGTGGTGGTAGCCACAATGTCACCTATAGTGTCAATTGCTTCCTTTTGGGAAGCAATGACAACCTCATCTGTTATGGGGGCTAGAGTTGGGGTGAGAGCAGGAGACCTGTCACCAACCAATACCCTAAACACTAGGGGTGGTCTATCTCCTCAATGATAGGTGGGCCTATCAACAATCCTACCATGCCCCTAACTAGCATATGGTGGAATGTCTAGGTAGTTAACTTTGAGGCCCAAAAGGACCTCAACATACAACTGCTGAACAAAATACAATGGAATTTGGTCATTGTTTGGGTATAGACAATGTGCTATGAGAAATCGTGGGTAGGTCAATGAGGCCATAGCATGATCGACACATCTAGTGACCTGGTATCCCCTAACCTTACGCACATTTTGATAAAATGGAAAACAAGTGGCTTTTATCATTTCTTTGGTGGCATTATCTTGTATTTGTTTAAGGGGAACGTCACCATGTACTTCTTCCCACATGCGAGAAAGAATAGTAGTCACTCTGTTTGGGGAATATGCACTAGTCCTCTCAAGTTCATCTTTTAGTTTTTCTAGACTATGAAATATTAACATGCATGGTTCACTATATATCCCCAGGTTTGCACCTTGTGCTAATGAATATCTCAATTTTTTTTATCTCATTACTAGTATTTGCAAACAAAGAATCTGGCACAGGTGGAACATGATCTGCATTTTCCATGTTATATATATATATATAGTACACCTAAAAAAGAAATGAGACTTTGGTAAATAATATATCTAGATAAAGAGAATACAAATCTAAAATAGAACTTGTAATAATTCATCTACTCATCAATAATATTTTCATACTATTAACAATTTAAAAAGAATTGGAAGACAACTATAATCTATAACATAGCATCCTTAAATGGTTCAAATTTTAAATGAAATGATGAAAGAAAGAACAAGAATACAAAGATTAAAGTATAAACTCATTTGAAAATAATTGGGGATAAAAATATTTAATCTAATAGTTGTTAACATAAATGAACTTCAATTATAGAGCCAAGAACATCAAAAAATTATAGATTGGAAAGCAAAATAAATATCTCATATTAAGAATCAAATCTAATAAAGTTTGACATCACGGTGACAATTTGTTATAAATATCTCTACATGAACCAATGAAACTCCAAAGTGTCTCCCCAAATTACATAAGAAGAGAGAACCTTAAATGTGAAGCAAAGAAAAAAGAAATCAAAAATCCATCTTTTGTAATGAGTTTGTTAAAAATTTCTAAAACATTCAAGAACCCCAAAATGGTTTGAAATTGATGAGCATAATAGAAATTCTTGAAGGCGGCGAGATCAATACAAACCATTCGGCTGTGGGCTTCAAAAAGTTTCAATGAATGGTTTTCCAATAAGATGTATTAACCAAAATATTCCAAATTTTTATACAATTACTAAAGATGTACAAAATGAGACCTTTACTAAATAAATTTCAAAGATTCATGTAAACAAAAAGTTTGATTGAAATAATATTGTTGTTAAAGTTTTTTTTAATGCATTAAATTCTATTGTAAATAATAGTAAGGAAAAAGATAAAAGAGTTGCTCATAGACTAATAACATCATTAGTAACAAATTAAATAATTAAAAAGGCTCAATTATTAAGGTAAACTTGTCTTGAATTAAGCCTAAATCATAAAACATTATCAAAAGTACTATCAATAAGATCATGATTAGAAAGTCCTATTGAAAATCATACTTGGGCTTTTAGCAGTAGGCTTCCATGAGTCAATAAGAAGTTAATTAATAGCACATAGGATGAAATTCAACAATTTTGACACTCTAACTCTAGATTTACATATGAGGTTGGAAACAACATTTTTTATACTCTACCTAGGCCATGATTTTGTTATGAGTACGAAGAGTTTATGATAGAAATACATCCATTATTGTTGAGTTAAAAGTAGGTTAAATATTATTTTTCTTAAAAAATCACTTTTACATAAATGTAAGTGTTTTGGAGAATGAAGCTATAGTATGAATAAGTGATTGACATCGATGGCCATGGGACTATCAAGGTGGGACCAAATATGTAATTCATAAAAGTTATAACACAAATGCTTCATTGCTTCCAGTTAGCTCAATCAATGCTGTATGATTTCATTAAAACACTTTTGACATGAGATCATGATGAGAGATGGACCCTTGACAAAGATTGAGACATGGATCACCTTAGGGTGGTAGATATGAGTGGAACATATCCATAGAGAAGGATAGGCAAAGATGATAGATATAGAAAAATGTGATCAACATAGATTAAATAACAAATAAAGCATAAATCAAATACTTTAATAGTATAAAATATAAAATGTAACTGAGCATTTGTGGGTTTGCATCCCACCAAGCATGTCAATTTGTAAGCATTGAATTTAAATAAATGAGACATTGAGGAAAATAAATGTAGACTTCAAATTGAATTAAAAAATCACCTCTAATAGAGTGAAAAGATGAATTACACAAAAAATGAACTAAAATTATAATGAAATACATATTGACAAATGGATATATCTTGCAAATGATAAAACATTTATTTCCCAACTAGATAAAATATACTTGCTCAAAATTGAGACGATAAAATGATGGATTTGATCTCAATTTATAGATTTTTTATATGATGGATAAATTGCTAGGATTTGATCATGTATCATGAGTTTAAAACCCAATTAAAATGTGGCTACTATTATTACCTAATTAACTAATTTATTTATTTAATGAAATTTCTTAATTATTTTGATCAATGAATTGATTGAATTATTTTCAATTTTTATCTAATTTGATTAAATATGTTAAATAATTTGATTGATATATAAACTAATTTATCATAATTTTCATTGAATTATCTAGGAATAATAGATTTACTTGGATTTATTTTAATTTATTTCAATATTTGTGAGAGAATGATTCATTTAAATATTTGGTTAATTTATTCTACTCGAGTAACAATGGAGGCTGATTTGATCAATAGGAAAGCATTCATCCCATCCCAAAAAGGGAGTACATTTAGAGTTTGAGACTTTTTTTTCAAAATGCCGAAGAAAATTTTCAAGATTGATTGTTGGCATGTGGAGTTAGTAATTTGGGTGACCGTAGGTGACCAAATTCTATATGAAACTCTCTAGTTAATGTCTCTCTCTTAGGTAGTGTCTTTATTTTTGTTTAATGCTATGGATCTTCTTCAAAATTATGGTTTAGTTGCTTAGTTTGTAGTGGATTATGTTTTATAAGTTCTTTTTGGACCATTCCCTAAACAATGCCATTTAGGATGATAACTTACATAATGAAAAATATTTTGTTGGGTATTTGTTTAGACACAAAGTTTTAAAGGAAAATTCTAGTTTCCTTTGTGTTTGAATTTCTTTGAAATGAACCTTGCAAGAATGGGATGAATATTTAGTGGATAATACAATCAATGGACATAAAATAGAATCGAACACTCTATTGTATGGAGAAATAATGGAGGCACATAAGGAAATGTTGTTTCTCCTCACTCATGTCCCTCACCCTCTACTAGTTTTTGCTATATATATGTAATATATGGGAACTCAAAAAATATGTAATATATGTTTTCTTTTTAGGTTTTTTTCGTTTATGGTAGGTTTTCTTAATCAATTTTGTCTATATATGATTGCTACAATCTTATTTGATGGGTCTCTTGGTTTTGTCCCTACACCTTCATGATTTGTGGGTTGACATGACCTTCTCTATTTTGTACTTTACTATGGAAACTTTTACAATAAATATTTAAATTAGCTTAGGCCTTGATTGTTTTAGGTCTGAAAAGAAAAATTAATTTGATTTTGATAAAGTGTAGGAATTAAGGTATCATGAATTTTGTTAATAAGTGGATGTTAGGTGTTTGGGTGGGGACCATGGTATGGATACGAGTGTATGTGAGATTTAGTGTCTTCAAAATCCAAAGGTAAGTCAAAATATTATAAACATCAAACTTTTTTTGGAAGGATAATATAAAACCAAATCTAAACACAATATAAACATTGTAATCACAACCATACGTACTATATACATGAGATTGCATACAACCATGTGTAAAATTTACAATCATGTAAAATTTATTCACATGTTGTTTATTAAGAAAAAATGTCATAAATTATATTTCTAGAAATAAAAAAGGACTACAAATATGGAGGGAAAAAATTAAATAATCTCAACATAGCAAGGATTTTACAAAGTGATAGATAATTTTCTCAAAAGAAAAAGGATGTGTTGTACACAAGACAACAAACCACTTTTTCATGTTTTTTGATGTCTAAATTGAGATGCACGATTATTTTAAAATGTTCACATGCATCTTAAAGTGGAAAAAAATGTAATGATAAAATTTGCATATCCATATTATTCCTATTGTATTTTTTGCCTCATTTTGAATATATATATATATATATATATGGTGCAATATTGTGCAAAGTGGTAATAATTCCCCTAGAGTTTATGACCTATGATATAGACATAAATCAAACACTTGAACTCCATTTTTTCCTTACACACATCTTATCAAAGCATTTTTTTGACACATATCCACATATCCACACATCCACTTTTCCTAATGAATCTTATGTGTATGTCTAATGGTGGCATGTGGAAGGATAAATATGGCTATTGAAAACTTTACCATTATCTTGACAACTAATTATGGCTATATGATTATCTTATTGTAATGAACCTAAGTTCATTCGATAGATATTAATGAAGTTGAATTAGGAAGCATGGATTGTATTTTATTATACACATTTTACGTTTAAAAATATGGGTCTAATTTTTGCGATATTGAAAGTTAAATTTCTTCAATAGTATATCCAAGGTATAGGGATATATTAGTGGTAAGAGTAGTGTAGGATAAAAAGGAGAATGTATAAAGAGGGGAAGGTCTAGAAAGGTAATGACATGGTAATGGAAGGAGAAGTTACACTATAAGGTTAGATGGAGAAAGCATAATGATTTTATAGGTATCATCATGCTACTAGAAATTACTCCATATGAATCACATGTTGATGATACTACTATAGGGGTATGCACATGAATATTTTATTGTAAATGATATTATTATCAAATAATATAATTGGTTCATGTTTTTGGTTGTGGGATTTTTCTTCAAAGAGGATTTTCCCATGTACATAATTATGTTATAAATTTATAATTTATACATTTTTCTTGTAACTAAAATTAAATCTATTTTGTATATTTATCTCTTGATAGGTTAATATGGACATTTTTAATGTTACAAATGATACAATTTGTGGTTCTATTTGAACTTCATAATTTTATATTGTTTGTTTCCATATGCTATTAAGTTCTTATATATGTTTCACTTGGTCTTTCCATTTAGGAGCAAGGTATCCATAACTTTGATTGTTGAAATGGGAAGGCATATTTCACTTACACATAGAACATAAAAATTCATGCAAAATGGAGGAGCAAATCCAATTTGAATTCAAAAAATTTGAAAACATTTTAAAAACTTCCAAAAAAATCCAATTTGAAAACATTTTAAAAACTTCCAAACAAATCCAATTTGAATACAACAAATTTGAAAACATTTTAAAAACTTCTAAAGAAATCCAATTTGAATTTAACAAATTTGAAAAAAATTGCATCTAGGGTTTCAAAATTTAACATATCAATGCATTTTAAACTCTAAAAATTTGAATTTCAAATACTTGGTGCTCATTATGAAAGTTTAGGCTGATGAAGTTTGGAGAGACCAAGTTGAAGTTGTATTTTTCGGAAAGAAGAAATGAGTTCACTCACTGTCATAGTCTCGTTTTGTGGCACACAGGGAAAGAACTGGCAATTTTAGAAAGTGATAGTCGAAATGAGAGATTTTGGATTTTTTGTCATATGCAAAGGGGTTCGGTCAAACCTGGGTTCGACCGAACCCATTAAAATAAGGGTTTTTTTCCCATTAGGGTTTTGGGTTCAGGCGAACAAGGGGTTCGACCGAACCCTCAGTGAGGTTCGATTGAACAATATGGTTCAGTCGAACCCCTTGATTTTGAGGAAAAGGAAAAAAAACCAAAATTTCCTTCCTCATATAAATTGTAAACTACTATTATAAAGCCACCCTGATGTAAAGGATGAATGATGTGGATGTTTTTGGCTTTTGATAAATCTTGAATGAGATACTAGGCTTTTAGGACTTGCAGATTTTGATTTTGATTTGTTTTTGGATTTGAGGTTTTGTCCTTGATTTTGACTTTGATTTTGATTTTGATTTTGAACAAAAAGACCCTAAGATGTTGGATGATGATCTAAGGGATAGCTTTGTTCAAAGGATGATAATTTGGATAATAGTTTCACTAAGCATATGAAGAAGGATTCATCAACATATACTAAGCTAGATAAGATGATCTAGATAACTTTGACTAAGCATATGCAAAAGGATGCATCTACACATACCTAGCCAAAGGTGATTTTGATAATGTTTTCAAGGATTTAGTCTCAATGATTTTGATGATTTTGATTTTTCCACAAAGCCTAGCACTCAAGGATCATTTAAAGATTTTCCAAAAGGTGATGATGAGATGATTTTTGGTTTTGATGTTTTTGAGGATGGATGGAAAAAAAGATTTTGATTTGTTTTGATTCCTAGATGAACCTAAAAAGAACACTTTGTTTGCCTAGACCTAGGTATTGAAGAGCACGCAAATCCTTCCTAAAGACCTTTGTAACCGAGGAATGATTTCTTTTGAACATTCATTTTCGGATTTCCAACCAATGATTTTTTGCTTTAGGGTTGTGAGTCTTCAACACACATGAAAGTTCATTTTTCTTAGCTTTGCTTAATGTCTTTATTTTACCAAAAACACTTTCTTTGATTAAGGTTTCAATTGAGATGTCTAATGTCTTAATTTCTCTAAACCCCACAAGATATGTCATGTGGAAGTTCAATGAACTTAAGGAAAGGGTTTTCCTATAGTTTACTTAAGGAGACAAATCAAGATATAATCCAATGTTTAGAAACCTCTAAGGACATGAATCCCAAGGGAAAGCAATAACATATAGATTGAGTCAATGGTATTTTTCTCCAAAAGGGTTTGAAATTTGGATGATGTTAAGTGTTTGTTTTTGATTTGTTTTTTATCAAGCAATGCATTTTGTAACCCAAGAATAAGTACAATCCTATGGATGTGTAAGACAATATTTGCTGGATTCCCACTTGGACAAGTCCAACTACACTTATCTCTAGCGAATGGTTAGATGCTTGACCCCACTAGCTCCCCTCCATAGCTCATTAACATCAATCGGGGCAGCCAAGCATCAACACCCATGAAACTCCCATGGCATGTTCTACATCTCTACTAGAAGACTTTAAAAGTGTGGGGCAGCTTCAGAACGACCGTTCTTGCACCAACAAATAGATTAAAGGATTTTGGAAAATTCTAACACATGGGTTTTAATAAGGACTTTCCATTCGTAGGAGTTGACCCAATGTGGCAAGAGTCCCTTTTTGGATCCATATTTTTGGAGTCAACCACATGATATTGGCGTTTCTTCCAATATCCACATTTATATCCTAGTTGGAAATACTCTTGGCTTTAGAGTGTTACCAGTTGAGTCATTCCTTTGGGTGAGTACTTTTTCCCCAAGGCAGGCCCTCTAGGATAAACAAAAGTGAATGAAGAATAAAATTCATAACTCGATCAATCTTTGATAGCAACAAAGAGAGAGAATATACACGAAAATTCCCCCACTCACACCCGCATAAGATGTTCAATTTTAAACCCAAATCGAAGTGTGGAGGTGATTGCTTTGTCTTAACCCAAAGTCACGAAAAAGGCCTTTTGATTCTCAAGATCACTATAAAGCGTGAGAGAAGCGCATACATCCTTTTTCAATGTCTTTAGTTCAAGTAAGCCATCACAACAAATAAAGTTGCACTTGTTCTTTTTAAATCCATAAAGAAAAATGTGAGTTCATTTTAGAGCACCAAATGACAAGTGAAAGACATTTGTTCAATTGTTAATCCAAGAAACAAAATCTAGTAAGTTATGATCCTAAAGTTCGTTTTAGCCTTTGCAAGAAATGGAAAAATTCTTTTTAAGCCCAAATGAAAACTAGTGTCCTAAGGAAGAAAAGGATAAATTCTTAAAGAAATGTTAAACAAACACTAAAGTGTTTAACAACACTTTGATTGGATGAACTATCATCATCATGCTCCTTCTTCCCCTATTTTTCATCTCCAACCTACAAGTGACAAAAACCAGTCAGATTCTAGAAAAATACAAAAGTTAAAAACCAGAAAATAGAACATAAATTAATCATAAATCAAAAGCACGTGTTAAAAATGAAAATTTCCCTTTTTACTATCTCCCAGCGTCGCAACTGACAATGGTGTTGTAGTTTGTCTTCTTAGTGGTGCCCTCACAGTGCCACTTACTAGTTAGTGGTGCTCTGTGTCAGGACAAAGAGCTCAACTGCATCGCAGTTTTTGCCCAGCATCATAGTTTATGTCTAGCGTCGTTGTTTGAATTTTTTTTGAAATTCCTACAAGTCAATGAGTCCAGTGGCGGAGTTAGAAATTTAAATGTTTTGGTGGGATGAGTATAGCGGTGTAGTTTGTGTTTTAAGTGGTGCCATATAGCAACGCTGATAAGCCCGCAGTGCCAAAATAGTGACACTGAGCTCCTAGCATTGGAATTTTTTGGGAGTGAGTGAAAACATAGAATTTTCAAGAAAATATTAGAAATAATGATATCCAGCCCTCCTTCTAGTGCCAAATGTGTGAACCTCAACCTTGGTACCTGCAAAACAACAAGAATAAATAATTTAGACAAGTGATTGCAAGCCAAAACAAGGATTCCCCATGAAATCCATTTACAATATTCAAAATAGGAAAGAAAACAATGAAGAACACAATAAAAATGATAAACTAGATTGAATCCTAATTCAAATGTGCAAACTCATAATCCCATAGGGGAATTGGTGTCAATTTGATGTGAAAATTGGCCCTTTCCCAATTCCTATGATGAAATCTTGATATGTTGAAGATGATATTTATCCACTTTGATGAAAGATGAGAACTCCAAGCCAAATCTGCAAAAAGCCTAGCTAAGAATTCAATTATGGATGGAAATGGCTAAATATTTTAGCATAATAACTTTGCAATGTTTGTGGATGATGAAATGAGGATATGAGCCTTTTATTTATAGGATTTCAAGATGGATGAAAGTCCAAATTTGAGCAATGTGGGACTAACATTCATCCAATGATATGTTGCCACTTGTCAAGCTATGAATGGATGATGGATGTGCAAGATTTGGGGTTTGTGCCAATAAATGCAAATATTTAAATTTAAAATTTGTTGAAATGACATGCAAGAGGGAAGGGAAAATGCAATAAATACCACTTGGCTCAAGGCAAATGACATGTAAGATAAATTTATTGCCTTGTTGGATGTACATGTTGACTTGGAATTTTTGAATTCAAATTGAGAGAATATTCCAAAAGATGCCATGTGAGGAAAATAGGGATTTAATAAATGAATTAAATATATTTTCACGTGCAACTTGCATTATCTAGAGGATGGGACATGAGATGAGATTAAATTAATCAAGGGCTAATTAATTTAACAAGAGATTTGATGATGTGACTTATTTGACTTAGATTTATGGATTTATTTAAATCAAATAAGAGAGGAATATGACTAGAGACTAATTAAATAATGATTTTAATTTATTTAATTAAAATAGATGGTGTTAGATTAAATCAAATAGGGTTTTAATTTATTTAATTTAATGGATAGACTTTAGAGATTTTAATCAAATAAAATTGGTTATTTAATTAAATAGGGATAATTAGATTAGTTGGATTGATTTAATTAACAAGAGAGATGACTTCATTAGATAAACTAATTTATTTATTGAAGAGATGAATATTGATGAATTTAACCAGATAGGGGGATTTGACTAAATGGTTAGACTGAGGGATGATTCAAGAAGAAATGATGTTAGTAAGTTAGGATCAGATGCACGATGTCAATCAGTATATTTTACGTGTCTACAATTATAATTATATTCAAACTATTATTTTTGTCCACATAACATATAGGCCTACCCCTGATAGTACAAAAGAGGATAGGAAGATAATCAGGGAGTACCATTTTTACATGAGTGATGATAGATCTCATTCATCTGAGTTTGTACAACATTGTTTTGAATTTTTTTTTTGAGTTCTTGTAGGAAAAAGAAATTGCAATGGATCAACATTTGATTTGGTCAGGTAACTGCACAAGTCAATTCAAGAATGCTCTCGTGTTTTATTGGTTGAGCATGATGCATATAGAGAGGGGTGTACCACATATTTGGAGTTTTTTTGAAGTTGGGAATGCAAAAGGTGAGCATGATGGTGTAGGTGCATGTGTGAAGAGAGATTTGGTTACGGAACAAATGAATATTAGAGGTGGTGCAACATTTAGTGATGCACGTTCTATTGTGGATTGGTGTACCTATGCACTATCACAAGGAGGGACACTTGATTCACAAGTCAATAGGTTCTTTTGGTTGGTTGAGGAGGGCATAGTGGGAGACAAAATGTAATGTCAAACAATTAGAGATTCTTCAAAGATGCATTCAGTTCAAAGCTCCAATGTGAGTGCATGGACCATATGGACACAAGAGATGGCTTATTTTTGTCAAAATTGTATTCAGTGTGATTTGGATTAGTGTGAGTCAAGTGAATGGGTAGATACATGGATTCCACAGTACCTAACCCCTTTATCTATAACACAATCTCATTACAAGATGTAATGGAAAGTTCACTTGACTACCATCATCTTTCAGATCTTGTACAACCAAGACATGTCTATGTAGTTGTAGCATTGCATGGGAATGAAGAGGGATCAAACTATTGGTTGGCATGATGTGAACAAGGAAAGAAAAAGCTAACACAACCAATGAAAAATGATGATGGCTTCATGTATCCTACATATTCAATTTTTGTTTTTCGAACTTGGTTGCATTACCATTTCACCATCGTTTAGGTTGTTTACAATAATATATATTTTTTATTCTAAGTATATTTAGATGTTGAGGGTATGTGCAGGATCATGATGGGCCAAAAAGTGGCAATATGATGGGTATACGGCTGATGACTATTTTTTCACCCAAAATTGATGAAATGAAAAGGGGTTTTAAAGGAGATTCTCAGTTTCCACTAATATAAATTATTCTTTACTTTGAATCTAATAAGTAATTATTATTCATTTTCTATTCAAATTATGAATAAAGTCCTAATTGGTAGGCTGATTGAAAAACATCTATAGCTTTCAAACGGTATCACATTTTTTGAATCCAAAACATGCATCACATTCTATGCTTCACATACTATAGGATGATAAAAAGAAAAATTGAATTTCATGAATTTTTGACCAAGTTAAGGTGGTCAGACATATGATTTTTTATATTTTTTAAAAATTTGTAATAAAAAATTCATAATTAATTATTTACTTGGAAAAAAATTACAAAAAAATATGCATCACATCAAGGCATGAGTCCTATACTTATATATAAAATCTTATAAAAAAATATTATCATTTTATTGTGGTTAGGGTGGTGAGACACCTACTTATTTTTTCCCTAAAATTCAAGTACCATTGCATTGAAATTTCAAATTTTAAGCAAATAGATTTTTTTTTTTTTAAAAAAACCTAGTAGTTTAGAAACTACATTCAATTTTCTACAAATTATATTCTTACATATTTTTGAAATAATATAGATAACTTAGTCAAATTTTTATGTTAAGTTTCCTAACTCTGATTTTTCTGAATTTTTTGCCACTTAAGGGCCTATTTTTTCCACGATGATCCTGCATATACCCTTGATAAAAAAGTTATGATCACACAGGTTTAGTTGTTGTTTTCAAAACTTGGTTGCGAACATATATGATTAGAAAGAATGGTGTACCTGCATTTGAAGACCATGAGAAAAAAACCATTATGATGTATTCGCACCTTGTTATAGAAACAAATTTTAAGTTATTGAGACATCATGCTAGACCAAAAAAAAGACTATGGACAATTAGTAGTGTTGATCATGAAGCATTACTAGAAACTCTGAAGGTAAGAGATGACCCTGTAGGGACACTTGAATAGCAGATCATTTGTTGTATGGGACATATATGATATTATTCATCACATTTTGATATTGTTTATCTAGTAAGGGTCATTATTTAGGTTGTTTAGAATAATATAGATTGGTTATTCTAAGCATCTTTTATAATTTGTATTACCAATTCATCATAATTCATGTTATTTAGAATAATAAAGATTTGTTAGTCTAAGAATCTTTTCTATTGTGACGATATAGATATCTCATTTGAAGTATATTGCAATGTTCCTAACATGATAGATCATAGACTTGCTCCAAAAATAGCCAACTCTGATTGTTTGGGAGAGGTATGCAACATATTAGAATAATATAGATTGGTTATTCTAAGCATCTTTTATAATTTGCATTACCATTTCATCATCATTTAGGATGTTTAGAATAATATAGATTTGTTAGTGTAAACATCTTTTCTATTGTGACAGTATAGATTTCTCATTTGAAGTATACTGCGATGTTCCTAGCATGATAGATCATGGACTTGTTGCAATAATAGCTAGCTTTTCTCCTCTGGGAGAGGTAGGTGAGAAATTAGAATAATATAGATTGGTTATTTTAAACATCTTTTATAGTTTGCATTACCATTTCATCATCAATCAGGTCATTTAGAATAATATATATTTTTTATTCTAAGCATATTTTCTATTGTACATAGTTTGATTATTACCTTAATGGTTTGTATAGGTGGTTCACTCCAAAACATCAACATGCTACTCTTGTGGAAGAGTGTGCTGACTGCGAAGGCAATGTGAGCTCTATTTCCTTCCCCTACTAGGAAATGACTATGTATTAGGGTTGTTTGTTGTATTCCTACATGGAATTTTATAAATCATATATTTGATAGCAATTATTGAATGATAATATGATGCATATTGTGTACACTTTATGTGTATTCAAGTGTATACTTTACAACTTATGTCTATACTTTGTCACTTATGACTATTGTAATGTATACTTTACAACTTATATATTTTAAAGCATATACTTTCTATTCATGTGTGTAGTTCATGACTTAAGTGTATTTGAGTAAATGAATCACTTTTTCACTTACTAACAAGGAACAAAACAAACCCTAAACCCCTTTGCACCTTTACATGGCATCCATCTGACCCTTTTTTCATCAATTGAAAACTCATCACCACAGGAAAACATATCCGAGATAGAAAAAATGAAGAGAGGTCATTGTAGAGGATCCCAACACAATACCATAGCCTTAGATAGAGAGTTTGTAGGCATCATAGTTTCTGAGAAATAGCCCTTCAAAGATTGTTGTCTTTTAGCACTTTGAACTCTGAATGGAAATCACCGGTTCAATGTAGCTAAGAGAGATTCAGAGTATTTGGATGTAAAATAGGACCATCGCTAGTGTAAAAATTCCCATTTAGACGTTTTGTAACAATCTATTTGGTCCTACAAGTTGTAGAATGAAATTTGCACCACTTTGCAACTTTACACTGCTTGCATCTAACTTTTTCCTCAACTAAAAACTGGACACCGCAGGAAAATGCCTCTGAGATAGAAAAATCTGAGAGGTTATTTTAGAGGGTACCAACATGATCCCATAGCCTTAGATGAAGATTCTGTAGGTGTCATGGTTTATGAGAAATAGCCATTTAATGATTGCTCCCTTTTAGCATTTTGAACTCTTAAGGGAAATTGTCAGTCCAATGTAGCTCAGAAAGATTTATAGTATTTGGATATAAAAGAGGACCATCCCTAGCATAAACGTACCCATCCAGATGTGTTGAAATAGCCCATTTGGTCCTATGAGTTGCATAACGAAAGTTGCACCACTTTGCAAATTTACACTGCTTGCATTTGACAACTTTTTCCTCGACTGAAAACTGGTCACCATAGGAAAACGCCTCTAAGATAGAAAAATATAAGAGAGGTTATTGTAGAGGGTCCCAATATGATCCCATAGCCTCAGAAAGAGAGTCTATAGGCATCACGGTTTCTAAAAAATAGCCCTTGAAAGATTGTTTCCTTTCAACACTTTGAACTCTTAAGGGAAATCGTCAGTCCAATGTAGCTTAAAGAGATTTAGAGTATTTGGATGCAAAAGAAGACCATCCCTAGCATAAATGTACCCATATAGATGTGTTGGAATTGTCCATTTGGTCCTACGAGTTGCATAATGAAATTTGCACCACTTAGCAACTTTACATTGCTTGCATCTAACAATATTTTTTTTACTGAAAACTAGTTATTGTGAGAAAATTCCTCTAAAATAGAAAAATCCAAGAGAGGTTATTGTAGAGGGCCCCAACATGATCCCATAGCCTCAAACAAAGAGTCTATAGGCATCACGGTTTGTGAGAAATAGCCCTTCAAAGATTGTTTTCTCTTAGCACTTTAAACTCTTAAGGGAAATTGTCACTCCAATGTAGCTCAGAGAGATTCAGAGTATTTGGATGCAAAAGAGAACCATCCCTAGTGTAAAAATACCCATCTAGACATGTTGGAACAATTCATTTGGTCCTACGAGTTGTATAATGAAAGTTGCACCACTTTACAACTTTACATTGCTTGCATCTGACAACTTTTTCCTTGATTGAAAATTGGTCACCACGGGAAAATGCCTCTGAGATAGAAAAATATGAGAGAGGTTATTGTAGAGGGTCCCAACACAATACCATAGCCTTAGACAGAGAGTCTATAGGTGTCACAATTTTTGAGTAGCCCTTCAAAGATTGTTGCCTTTTAGCACTTTGGACTCTTAAGGGAAATCATCGGTCCAATGTAGCTCAAAGTGATTTGATGTATTTGGGTGCAAAAGAGGACCATCCCTAGCATAAACATAGCCATATAGACATGTTGGAACAGTCTATTTGGTCCTATGAGTTATAGAATGAAAGTTACAAAACTTTGCAACTTTACACTACTTGCATCTGATAACTTTTTCCTTGACTGAAAATTGGTCACCGCAAGAAAATTCCTCTGAGATAGCAAACTAATAGATATTTTATTGTAGAGGGTCTGAACACGATCCCATAACCTTTGATAGAGATTTTGTAGGCATCACAGTTTCTGAGAAGTAGCCTTTCAAAGATTGTTGTTTTTTAGTACTTTGGACTCTTAAGGGAAATCGTTGGTCCAATGTAGCTCAGGGTGATTTGATGTATTTGGGTGCAAAAGAGGACCATCACTAATGTAAACCTATCCATCTAGATGTGTTGGAACAATCTGTTTGGTCATACGAGTTGCAAAATGAAAGTTGTACCACTTTGCAACTTTACACTGCTTGCATTTGACAACTTTTTCCTCGACTGAAAACTAGTCACCGCGGGAAAATGCCTCTAAGATAGAAAAATTAGAGAGATGTTATTGTAGAGGGTTTGAACATTATTTTTTAGGCATCACAGTTTCTAAGAAGTAGCCCTTCAAAGATTGTTGTCTTTTAACACTTTGGACTCTTAAGGGAAATCATTGATTGAATGTAGCTCAGAGTGATTCAATGTATTTGGGTGAAAAAAAAGACCATCTATAGCATAAACATATTCATTTGGATGTGTCCAAATAGTCCATTTGGTCCTACAAGTTGTAGAATAAAAGTTGCACCACTTTGCAACTTTACACTACTTGCATTTGACAACTTTTTCCTCGACTAAAAATTGGTCATCGCAGGAAAACGCCTCTGAGATAGAAAAATCCAAGAGAGGTTATTGTAGAGGGTTTGAACATGATCCCACAGCCTTAGACAAAGAGTCTATAGGCATCACATTTTCTGAGAAGTAGCCCTTCAAATATTGTTCTCTTTTAGCACTTTGGACTCTTAAGGGAAATTGTATGTCCAATGTAGCTCAGAGTGATTTGACATATTTGGGTGGAAAATATGACCATCTCTAGCATAAATGTACCCATCCAGATGTGTTGGAATAGTCTGTTTGGTCCTACGAGTTGCAGAATGAAAGTTGCACCACTTTGCAACTTTACACTACTTGTCAAAATTGCAACTTATTGTCAAATGATGGAAGTTCAAGAGTCATCTTGTTGTAGTTAATTGGAAAACAGCTAGAAGTTGTTTTTTCATGCCCCAATTAGGTAGTAATTAGATGTTATAAGGGTTTGGGAGAGCAGGGGAGGTCAATCGAGGTTTGGGTATGATGCCCTAGATGTGAAAGTGTAGTTTTTGAGTGAAATTGGGAGGTTTAAGGGTGTTAGTGATTGAAATCTGTTGGGGCAAAAATTTCTAAAGGTGTATTAATCATATACAGACTTCTATAAAAGTGTTTTAGGTGTTTTTTTAATGAGATATGTTTGGAAATGCATACCTTCAATTAACCCCCTTATAATCTAAGCAAAATGAGAGTTACATGATGAGTGACTTAGATGTAATTTACAAGGATGATATTAATAGAATTTGGATGTTTATAGCCTGGTGAGATGTTTTCCAAAGGAATCTTGGAGGGGTAGGAGTTTTAAAGATGAGTTATTTTGCAAATTTGGGCTAATTGGAGCCCTATTCAGCGTAATAGTTCAATTTCAATAGGGTTGTTCTGAAACAAGCACATTAGGTTTTAAGATATGTTAAATAGAAGGGTAATGGGTGTCTTTCACAACCTTTTATTTTGTGGGTTTGAGTTGATTTTGTGAGGATATTGATTCTTACACAAGATGATTTTATACCTTTTACATGTTATTATGCTTCAATGAACATTAAGTGACATTGATTTTTATCAAATGATTATATTACTTTTGAATGAACAATGTAACATGAAATGCATTTCATTAAGTTGTATCCAATTTTTCATTTTTGTTAACTTCTTTTGAAATAAAAATCAACTGCACACTTCATTACACAAGTTTAAAATCCAAAATAATGTCAAATGTAAATTCATTCAACAGAGCTTGAAATCATGGCTATTCTAAAAATGAGTGTTTGATAAAACTGCATTGGTAGACATGTATGAAAAATGTGGTACAATAGAAAAGGAAATTTATTGTTTGAAAAATCTCTTCAAAGAAATAGATGGATTACCAATTGTAATTCATAAGTTCTATTAAAATGTTATTTCATTAATCTATAACATACATTATCAATCATAACTTTAAACAACTCTAAGATAATTATACATTCCATCTTAAAAATTCAAAGTAGAAAGACATGCACATGAGAAATAAATTAGATCAAATACCAATTCTTATATATCAAACTATAGGATAATTTTGTTTGTGCATATACAAATTTGGCATATGCCTACTTAGGACAAGTTTTACAAGTTTTGCAAATTGTCGCATATATGACATCTCAAGATCTATCCAACCCTAAGTACATGTCAATCTATATCATATCCTAATCCTGTGTTGGACCATCAAAATCAAGCCTCCTCGAAGAAGTTAGATGCTCTATAGTTTCTTGCACAACAACATTTCAAACCACTAATTAGATTATGTGAATGGTTGATAAGATAGACTAGTAAATAGAAACTTATATACCATCGTTTATAAATTACAAATTTAACATCAAAATCAGTATACATGTACTATATTATATCAATAATGTAATTCTTGTTTACCTCTAATCTTTCTCTCTTTTCTGCAAGATGTTCTACATATGATTGTCCCATAGGACAATCAGGAGTCCTCCTATAAAGTAATGGTCTCTCACTCATCACAATGTTGGGTTGAATAGAGGACTATAGTAGATAAAATAAAAATGATACAAATTAAAACATAATTGTTGGCAAATAATCATATCTACTAATCACATATCTACTCCTATCTAAACATAAATGATTTACAATATAAAATAAACACATACCTGTTGTGATGCTATGACACTAGATGGGCTCATAGTGGATGGATCAGATAAGATGTTTTCTTGTATAAAAAATGACAAGAATGTAAATACACATGCACATATAATTATAATGTTGACAATAAAAAAGATATATACCTATTGTGCAACTTCATCCAATGGGTCAGACTTGGTCAACAAGGCTATATAAGAACTAGGTTGCTGCATAAAAAGACAAGATTACATTAGAATATCAATATATGTAGTACATGTATTTAAACATATTAGATTTCAAAGATTAACATCTAAAATAACAATTTAAATCACTTACCGTGTATTGATTGTCTAAGGAAAATGAAATGGTAGTATGCGTAGCCTACTGCACTTTCGACAACTACTCCTTTGTCAATAACTGTTAAATATTCCATTACATAAACATATATTAGTACAAATATCCTTCATAAAATATGAAAGAATTTCCATAAAACACACTATGAAATTGCTTTAAGGCTTACTAGTGCTCCAATATCATCCCTGGCAGTTGATGTCTCTCCTATAAATGCTCCACTCCATGCTCTATCAACTCCTACATCTGGCATATCATGAATCTCAAAGTTAGATGTGTCTATGGGAGCCTTAATGGACCATCAGAGAGGACCTAAACATAAATTGTTGCACGTCATGCAACAATGAGGAACACAAATATGTCCCAAAGAGGATGGTGTACTAGTCAGAGCTGATGGTTTTGTACTAGTGGGAGTTGTAGTAGGTGCACCTCCATCATGCTGGGATGTATTAGGTGTAGCACCACCGTGATGGGATGCACCATCAACTAGCTACACAACATGATAGCTCTACCTCACCAAATGATCACTCAATGAATGCAATGCATAAATGCTCACAGTCCCCACATCTACAATAATCTCTAGGTAAGCTAGTGGAGTCTGAGAAGCAATAGGTGGAGGAAGATGAACTGGGGTGACTCAGTGCGTTCTAGGTCTATCCTGTGGCATCCCTCCACCAACACCCTATAAATCTCTCATGTCAAAGTAATTGACATGTTTCCCTAGCACAAACTCAACATATAATTTTGGGAGAAAATATTGAGGGACATCAAGGTTGTTGTTGGGTGGTTTATCAAAAACCATCCGCCAATGTCTCCAAAAATTATATAATATTCCTCTATGGGTGCACCATTTAATTGAAAATTTTGGTTTTCACACATTAACAGGTTGTCCAGTTCTCTAATGTATGAATAACAAGGATAATTGGCCTTTTTTAATATCAAAAGCCTTCACCTCATCATACGATAACCCATCAACATAAAATTTTCTTTCTTGCTCTTGCCATTGTGCAAATCTATTATGCTGAATTGTCAAAGTTTGAACATTCACAATGATTATTTCCAAAGTTTTTTTCATATTTAATAGTTCATTGAGTGTTTCATAGATTTGACATACTTTTCTTAATTGATCTAAATTCTTATGAATAGACTCATGTATTGTTGGCACATTTGCATTCGGAAAGAATGGTTGTGGTGGAGGATGTGGAGGGTATTCATTTTTTGCAAGAGTAAATTTTTTATTTTCTGTGGGAGGGTTTTCATTTTATGCAAGGTTAGGATTTTCATTTTGATCCATTTTTTACCTGTTAATTGATAAAAAATTCTAAAATTAACAATGGTTTTAATCTAATAAAAAACCTATCAAATATACCCTATTTTTGACTAAAATTAAAAAAAAAAAGCAAAATGAATATAAATTGTATAAAAATTGAAAAAATCAAACATACCTTACAAATTTGGTGATTTTTAAAAAAAAAATTTAGCTCCCCCAAATGCATATTCAAGTTGCTCTCCTAAAACTCACGTACACGCTGGTAAAAACACTGGTAAAAATATAGCTCTCAGGTTTTGTTTGTCTGTATATAATACAGGAAACGAATATCTATTATAAAGAGATATTCGTTCCCTTATTTATAGTTTTTTAAATAAATGGTCGGGTCCATGACCTAACCATAGTATTTTTTTTAAATATCCATTATTTAATATAAAATATATCATATTATAATATAATATGTATTAATATATGTTATATTATAATATAATACATATTATATTATACATAATATATATTGTATTATAATATAATATATATTATAATATATATAATATATATTAGAATAATATCAATATCAATATAATATAATATAATATAATAATATAATATTATATTATATTATAATATAAAATAGGTATTATATTATAATATATAATAATACATACATTATAATATAATATAATATATATTATATTATATTACATTGATATTATGTTATATTATATAATATGACCTCTCGTGTTTCTTTAATTATAACTCAAATAACAAATATTTGTTGATAGTGGATATTTGTTCTAGGATTTACAGACTTGACCATATAATATCAATATAATATAATATAATAATATATTATAATATTATATTATAATATAACATATGTATTATATTATAATAATATATAATAATACATATATTATATTATAATATAATATTATATAATATGACCTCTCAAGTTTTTTTTAATTATATCACAAATAATGGATATCTGTTATATAGAATATAATACTTGGTTGGGCTGGACCCGACACAATTATAAATTTTGCCTTAAACAAAATAGATATCTGTTTCATATCGGATATTCATTTTGGTTCGGTATTACCAAACCAAAACAGATATTGTACTTTGGCCTACAAAAAGTCAAAGGCATGAATTTCCCATTTTTGGACATGTTTAAAAATGCCTTTTTTTCACATTGCCACTTTTTGGACCCCCATGATCTTGCATAGACCCACCAAATACTCTACATAATCGGTTGTAATTGATGGCTCAATAATATCTTGATGGATCTCCCAAACGAGAGGTTTCTAGAGCCTAGAACTCCTACACAACAACATCATATGATAGCCCAGGCCCCCAATCTATAGAATCTAACTATTGACAAGCATAATGGGCAACACCTTGGGGAATGCCCTGAACAATACCATATTGACAAAGCACTCATCTAAGTAGAAATCTCTCCAAAATCCAATTAGTTTGACCAATCAAAATAAAAGACTAATAGAAAAATGGCAACTAAACGTCATCATCGTCCTAGTGCTCACAATCTAAATATGGACACCATGTCATAGTCTCCATATCATCCAATACTCTATGCCAAAGATCTAACTTTCCAAGTCTAGGCTGATTAAGTTGACCTGTGTATATATGAACATAAGGTTGCTTGATGGGTCACTATCTCACCATCACTGGACACATGACAACAATATTCTCCCACACCCACACCTATAGTAGAGTAACTCCAACTAATAAACTCTGACCTCCAAGGTAGATAGTTGAATGCAAGTCATGATACAGATGGGCAAGCATACACATGTCCCAAGCATATCCTGTCCCATGTACATTCATGATCTCTAGCACATGGCCCCAACCAATAGAAAATCCCTTTGACCTATTATCAAGACAAAGGAACCCTCCAATAAAGCCAGTAAGAACTATGGGAAAAGTGGCATAAGCATCCACCATCTCATGCCATAGAATCCAATATCCAACAATCCTATCATCCTAAAACACTCTTTGAAGAGCATCGATCTCACCCTGCTCTGATGAATCATACATTACAATATCACCAACAATGGGTATCTATAGAATCTGTGAGACATCCTCAGGGGTGACTGTAATCTCGCCAGTATGTAGGTGGAAGGTATTATGCTCATTATGCCACCTCTCTACTAGGGCTGTCAAGAAACCTCGATTAATCCTATTATGGGGCATATCTAATAAGGAGGACAATCCAAAACATGTAATAACTCTCATCTTAGGCTGTGCTAGTTGTGATATCAAATCAAAAGTCTAAGGAAATTGCTCTCTAATCTAAAGGTTCGTCAAAGCCTCCTATCATTATGAAATGTTCAAAGTTAGTATAATTTGTCAAAACATCAAACATCAATTATCCTATTAAACCTAATTAGCTCTTGGTGAGAATTTTGATTAAATATCATGAGCAAACATCATTGAACCTCACCTATCATGGGTTCAATCATCAAACATCATTAAACCTCACATATCACAAGGTCAATACATCAAATCAACCTCACCTATCATGAGGTTTATCAATCAAACTATAATTATTCCTCACCTATCATGAGGATAATTATCATCAATCAATAATCAAACCTCACTTATCATGAGGTTGAACATTATCTACTTGATCGATATCATCAATCATATCAAACCAATGACTGACACGATCGAAATTGACAAAAGTAAGGACAAATTTGACAAACTTTATCAATCTGACTTGGATGAACTAAAATAGTGTTTCTATGTGTCATAATATCAGAAGCGCCATTAAAACACTTAAAAGCACTAAATTAGGCATTTAAAGCACTAAATCATCACATGCACCATTTCATCAATCGAATGTGCTAATAAAGGCAATTAAAGTGCCATTTTAGTATGAGCACTAAAACAACAATCAAAAGCACTAAAAAACCTATCCTATGTACTAAAAATTTCAAAGCACTAATTTACCCTACCTAAGCACTACAAAATTTAACCTAAGTGCTACTTCATCAAAAGCGCTAAAATAGACATTATAACTACTACATCAGCCTTCAAAAGCACTAAAAGAAATGTAAATTTTAAAATCTGAAAAAATGCATGAAAAACAAAAATGCACGAATAACAAGGAGGTTAACGGGTATGTATTGGAGATCTGTAGGTGGTCCGGCAGTTGTGTCGCCACATGCGCTCAAACCAGTGAGTGTGGTAAGGGATTGGAATCTTTCTCAATTTGCTCTCTCTCACAAATTTTACAAACTCAAATTGCACAAATGAGTTTAAAATCACCCTTTTGACCTTTTATAGGTTATTTAAGGTGGGATTTTTGTGGGATTATTTTTTTTTTCAATGGAGATTAATTCAAATTCATCATAGGGGAAATTTCTACATTCTTTATTGAGAGATAAATTACTTCAACATCGAATCATCATCGAATCATCATAGAATCATCAAAAAATCATAAAAATTTGAAAATTTCAAAAAATTCAAAAAAAAAATCATCAATTTATCTCCTAAGGGGGCATATATTCATCATCACCTAAAAATCAACATCTAGGGCATACTAAATTTTTTCTTTGATACTAGCAGTGGCAGCAAAATTTTCTTTGAAGCAATGTGTAAACACATTACTTCAAAGAGGGGCAAAATGTAGACACCTAAAAATGGTCTAGATAATCTAATTAATTAAATATGAATTATTTGATTAATTGACCTTAATTTTGAATGCTATTGAAACAAAGGAATCAGAGATGGCGGACCTATGCAACACGTGGGTGAGGGCTCGCGGCTAGTAATGGCATGGTGCAAGTCGCTATTTCTTTGTGCATGTGTTGGCTTGATGGGGGATCAGATTCTTTAGTCTTTGTGCATTCAGGGGTGGGTCTTTTGCTATTTTCAGGGAGGGGTGTCTTGTTTTTGCTGTAGAGCTTATTCGGCGGTTCTTGAGGGGCCGTATTTTCTTCTATTTTGGACCTTGCTTTGGTCGGGTGGGTTGGCAACTTGTTGTTTGGTGTGTGGGCCTCTCTTATCCATACCTAGTATGGGCTTTGCAGGTGTGGTTGTCATTTTTCCTACACCAAGTTTTGGGACTCGATTTTGCATGGCTCAGGGGGAGTCATTAGGGGTCAAATCCCCTTGGGATTTTCATGCTACTTTTGGGGCCTCGCCTCCAAATCATTCTCTAAAAGTTTTTAATAATAATTTGTTTTCAAATGACTCAAGTAATGATGGATTTTTCCACGCTAGTGGTTCTCATATTTCGAAGACAAATGGATTCCTTGAACATTCCAAGGAAAGGCTGGTGCTAGTTATCCAACCTAAATCAATTGCAGAGGACATCGAGTATTTCTCAAAACATGCTTTGCTATGCAATTTTTTGGGAATGAGGGTTTCGCTCCAATTTCTAGACTCATGGGCTCATCGCTCTTGGTTCCTAGAGGGTGAGATGGAAATAATATTGTTAGCAAACAACTATTTCATGGTGACATTTAATTGCATGGCAGATCACAATAGAGTTTTTGAAGGTGGGCCTTACATCTACAACCAGGTTGGTCTATTCATTAAGCCATGGCATGCAGGTTTTGATCCTTTGGAGGAGCTTCCGAATTGGGTGCCAATTTGGCTTCACCTCCCTAGATTTCCAGTGGAATTTTGACAAAATGACATTTTGCATCAAGTTGCTTCATTACTAGGAAAACTGGAGGGTCCTTCTCAACAAACTCTAGATAGAAAGGTAATGAATTTTGCTTGTATATGTGTTGAAATGGATTTGAATAACCCTATCCCAGATTCTTTAGAAATATGTGCGGGGTCATGCTCTTGGGTGCAACAGCTTGACTATGAGACTTTGCCTTTTCGTTGCCATCTCTATCGTGAATATGGGCATTTGCAGAGAAGATGCCCAAAGTTTAAATCTCTAGGGATTCAGGCAACTCATCCTCCTCGTAATCCCTCAAAGGGTGACAAGGGTAAGGAGATAGTGTCAGCTGAGGCTATGGATGCTAAGTGTTTTATTCCTGCCAAGGCTCATAATAGGAACTGGGACCAAAAGAGGACCTTTAAGGATCACCAGGAAGGAGATTCCTGTAATAGATTTGAGGTGCTTGATGACCTTGGTCATCAAGAGGTGAATCCGGGATTGTTGATTTTGGAACACGGAATTTCAGAAAGGGGTTCAAGAAGGAGGTTTCCTAGAGCACATCCAAACTCCTCAAGAAGTTGGGGTTGTCCAGTTGGAATTAGACCTGAGTATGGTGGTTCTTGGGGGGATTGAGCCTTCTGTGGAGTTGTGGTTGGGGGAAGGAGAGCTATCCATCCCTTTAGTAAAAATAGGAGCAGGCTTGGTAAAAGGTAATAAGGCTTCTCCTTCACTAGGAATTCTTCAAAAGGACCTAAAGAAAGGGGTGGTAGAGAAGTCTTCTAAAGTGGGGAGTAAGAAGGATTTGGAGAAATTAAAGTTGATGGGGGAGTCTTTGGTGGAGGCTGGGTTTGTAAAGACTCTGGATTCACATTTTTCTAATCCTTCGAAATGATTTTCCTCTCCTGGAATGTACGGGGCTTGAACAGTGGCCCTCGACAAAAAGTTGTTCGGGATTTGTTGCATTCTCATTCTCTTGATATTCTTTTTCTTTAGGAGACTAAGTTAACAATTGAAGGTATGATGGGTATGATGCCTAAACTTTGGGTGCGGGGCAGTTGCCAGTGTATTGGGGCTCATGGTAATGCAGGTGGGGTGGCTTGCCTATGGAATCCATTGAAGATTCATCCTCTTTGGTGGGTGTCCTCCAAGTCCTCAATCTCTGTGGTTGCTTCAAGTCTAGAGTTGGGGGAAACTATTCTCCTCTCAAACACCTATGCACCTACCAATTTTCCTGGTAAGAAGTTGTTGTGGTCTCATATTAGTTATGTTCGGAGACTTGCTCCTTTGTTCCCTTGGATTGTTGCAAGGGATTTCAATGCTATTATTGAGATAGATGAGAAGATGGGTGGTGTTGCGAGATTGGAACCCTCTGTTCTCCTTTTTCATGATAGCATCTCTCCTTTGAACCTAGTTGACATTAAGCCTCAAAATGCGAAGTTTACTTGGAAGAATAGGAGATTGGGGGAGAGTTGTATTGTGGAGAGACTTGATCACTTCTTGGTGTCCTATTTCTGGGTTGGCCGAGGGTTGTCTTCTGCCTCTGAGATTCTTGACTAGAGGGGTTCAGATCATTGGCCTATTAAGTTTTCTGCTTCTTCTGCTTGGGTGGCTTGGTCCCCTGCTTTCAAGTTTCAACTTATGTGGTTAAGAGATTCTTCTTTGCAGGTGCATATGGCTGATTGGTGAAGGGGAAGACCTACTTTTGGCACTGCCATGTATTCCTTTTCTAAGCTACTGCAATATGTAAAATATCAACTTAAAAGGTGGAATAGGCAGTACTTTGGAAATATTTTTCATGCCAAGGTTGATGAACAAGCTATCTTGGATGTTATCACTCAGGAGATAAGGGAGTGTGGTCTTTTTGAGGATTTACTCAGGGAGGAGGCCTGGGCTTGGAAAGATTTGGAGGAGTGTGAGCTGCGTGAGGAAATTTTTTGGAAGCAAAAGGCTAGAGTTGAGTGGTTACAAGAGGGGGATAAGAACACTTCCTTTCTCTTCAACTCGGTGAAGGCTAGGAGGCATGGTGATTCTATGCCTATTCTAGTGAATGATAGGGGTGAGCATCTATCTTCCTTGTAGGATATATCTAGAGAAGCTTCTAAGTTCTATGCTTCTTTATTTGGTGAGGACTCTCAAGATGTTACAGAGGAAGAAAACCAAGTTCTGGCTTGTATTCCAGCTTTGGTCACTAGGGAGATAAATGAGTATCTTTTGCGAGATATCTCATTGGAGGAATTAGAGGCTACTATTTTTCAGATGAAGAAAGGGAAAGCCCCAGGTCCTGATGGGTTTCGAGTGGAATTTTATCAAGAGCTTTGGGACATCATTAAATTGGATTTGTTGGAGGTGGTGCATGAGTCTTAGAAAAACAAGCAGATGCTTCAGGCTTCAAACTCTACTTTCCTTGCTGTCATTCCCAAATATGAAGGGGCGGATTGTCTGAGTCAATTTCGTCCCATTTCTCTTTGTGATGTGGTGTATAAAATAATTTCCAAGCTAATTGCTGAAAGGCTGAAGAGATGGCTTGGTGGGCTTATCTCTGAGGAACAAAGTGGTTTTTTGGAGGGTCAACAAATTTTAGATGGGCTGGTCATTTCTACGGAGACCATTCCTTTGATGGCATCCTCGAAAGAAAAGGCTATGTTCATCAAGCTCGACATGGCGAAGGCTTATGATAGAGTGAGATGGTCCTTTTTGTAGAAAATTCTTATTGCTTTTGGATTCGCTGAGGAATGGATCTAGTGGGTGATGAGTTGTGTTTCCTCCTCTTCATTCTCGGTGTTGATTAATGGGGAGCCTACTGCTCTTTTTAGTGCTTCTGGGGGCCTTCATCAAGGGGATCCTATCTCTACTTACTTATTTATTCTTCTAGTGGAAGGTTTGGGTAGATTGGTAAAATGTAATGTGGAGTTGGGTTTGATTCAAGGATGGAAGTGGGGAAATGACCTTCCTCCTTAGTCACACTTGCAATTTGTGGATGATACAACTTTGATGGGTCTTGCCAAGATTAGAAAAGCTTTCTGTCTGTGCAAGGCTTTGGATATCTATCTTGTTGCAGTTGGTCAAAGGATTAATGAAGACAAATCCTCCATTTTCTTCTTTAATACTCTACTGCCTATTCAGCAAATAATTTCTCATATCTTGAGGTTCCAAATCGATTCTCTCCCTTTAACCTATCTGGGTATTCCTATCTCTATTGGTAGACTTCCCAGGGAATCATGGCAGAATATCTTGGAGAAGTTTCATGCGAAGGTTAGTCATTGGACTCATCGATGGTTGTCATTTGCTGGGCGGGTTCTGTTGCTTAAGTCTATGGTGCATGCTCTTCCTATTTATAGGTGCATGTTACAGGTTGCTCCTATTGGGTTTGTGAAGGATATGGACTCTCTGGCTAGACAATTCTTATGGGCAGGTAGCTTGTCCTCATCTAAATGGAGCCTGGTTAAGTGGGATGTTGTTTGCAGCCCAAAGCAGGTGGGGGGACTTGGTTTACGGAAGGTGACTTGGCCTGGGTTGGCTTTAGCTACAAAGCTTTATTGGAGATGGTGTGTGGAACAGGATCATTGTTGGGCTAGGATCTTATCCCACAAGTATCTTCCAAGGATTTGTAAGGAGGAGCTTCCTAGGTTTCCTCTAGCAGGGAAAGGCTCAGTGATTTGGTGAATGCTTAAGAAAGGGGTTGTGCTAATCAAAGAGGGCCTATTCTAGATTTGTAATAAGGGGGCTGAGGCTATATTTTGGTATGATTCCTAGGATGGTTACATTCCCATGCTTCATCAGTACCCTAATTTGGTGACTCTGTCGTAGAGATTTTTGGAGGCTAGTTGGTCTAGAGTGAGTGATTTTAAGAATTTTGACCTTGGTGGTCAGGTGGAGGTGGCTAGGTGGAAGGACCCTGGTGAGTGGCCTGTTCTTAGGTTGGAGGAGGATGGTATTGTGCTTCAAAATATCTTGGCTAGCAGACAATGCAACTCCCTTAGGGATAAGGATATTCTAGCTTGGAGCCTGAACCCTAAGGGTGTTTTTACTTATCGAGAGTTGCTTTCTCATAAGTTTTGGGGGGTGGAGGTCCCTTGGTGGAAACATGTGTGGAACAAGTTTTCATGGCCTAAGTGTAATTGTTTTGTTTGGACTCTTGCTTGGAATAGATGTTTGAATTGGGAGAACCTTCATAAGTGGGGATTCGAGGGACCCTCTATGTGTGTTCTGTGTGAGTGCAGTGAGGAGGATTCTTCCCATTTATTCTTTTGATGTTCTTATTCTATGTTGCTCTGGCATTGGTGGTGGGGTGTTTGGAAACATCCTTGTGTTCATGCTTCTTCTCTTGTTTAATTTTGAAGTAATCTGGGAAGGCCCCCCTCCCAGGCCTCTTTTCTCCAGATTTTGTGGAGCATTGGTCCTACTTTCATCCTTTGGAAAATTTGGTTGGAAATGAATCATAGGATTTTTCACGGAGAAAAGTTGATGGCTCAATAGGTTTGGCACAGAATTATTGGGATGATACAAGAGACTGTGGAAGCTAAATGTGAAGTAACTCTTTCATTGGAAAGAAGAGATGATGAGATCGTGAATAGATTGGGGATGCAAGAGTTGACTCCTATCTTTTTCTATGTTAGAAGAGGTAGGAGAGTAAAAAAGAAGGTTCAAAGGGTTGGAAGATGGTTGCCTCCTCTGATAGAGTTTCTGAAGATTAATACTGATGGTTCCTCTAGAGGCAACCTAGGGCTTGCTGGTATTGGTGGAATTGGTAGAGACTATACTGGTTTGGTCATTTTTCTTTTCTCCATCCATAAGGGACAGAATTCTAACAACCTTATGGAAGGGCTAGCGATTCTTTGGGCTATTGAATGTACTTGCGCCTTGGGTTGGCAAAAGGTTATTTGTGAATCTAACTCATAGATTATTGTTAATTTGTTGCTTGAGAAAAGGGTAGCTAATGTTGATTGGTAGATTGCTATAGTGGTTAGACAGATTTTGTAGAGGTGCTCTACATTGGAAGTGGTGTCTTTTTTCCACATCCCACGTGAATGGAATAGGGTGGTTGATTGTTTGGCCAAGTGGGCTTCAGAGCATGAGGATGATTGGAGGATTGAGGGGTGGGGACAGTTATCTCTTGAGTATGTTCTTGATCTAGAGGTAATTGCTGATGATATGGAGGGATAAGATGTTGGTGGCTAGTTTGTTGGTGGTTCTGTTTGTACTTGTTGTTATGGGTTTTCCTTTGTGGGAGCTGATGGGCTCCCTTTTTATCATGTACTATTAATCTTTCAATTTTAATAAATTTTTTACCCCTTTTATTTTAAAACAAAATAAATAAAAAATAAAAAAAATTGACCTTAATTTCATCTACTATTAAATAAATAGAAATATTTATTTATATAGTTCACATTTTAATTCTTCTAATTCTTCTATTATTCAATCTTAATTAAACAAATAATTTCAATACTTTTTATTTAATTATCATATCTCTTCTATATTTATTTAATAATCAAATTATATAGTTTATTTTATTAAATTAATTATTCTCTTTTGCTAATTTGAATAAATCAAAATATTCAAATAAAGTTATAAAGGCAATTTCCTCTATCCACTCACCAATAATACTAGATATTTTATATCTAATTAATTCAACTGGCATTCATTGGAAAGTCGTGGAGAGAAATTGGAAATCAAACTTCTTCATCTCCTTCCTCTGATTCTTCCTATCATCTGACCTGATGTTTTCATGGGGAGAAACCATTCCCATGATCAGCTCAAGGTTCTTCATATCTCACCATTCAATCCTCAAGATCAAATTTAGACCTTTGTTGTGCTACCCCTTCACAAAATTGTTGTTGTGAATCTATAAATACAACCTTCTTCTACATGAAATGGATCTAAACCCAAACTTTGTGCAATCTTACTCTGTAGAAATAGCAATTTAGCATTCAAGCAATTGAGCAATTTGTTAGAAACCAAGATTTGAAACGCAAACAAAAAAATAACCTTCCACAAAGAGAAAAACAAAAAAGTAGAGAGATTGCATAAAGATGTGCAAATTGATATATTTGAAGTACAAATAATTACAAGAGATAATTTTATTTATAAAAGAAAAGATGCATAAATGTAATTTTATCTTGAGCAAAAAGATAACTCAGCAATATAAGGATAACAACCTATAACTTAGGAATTAAATATGCCTAAGTAAACTTATGCTAAAGTGTAATTAAATATTAAATACACCAACACCCCCCCATAAGAGCAACTTAGGGAGAATAAAATTATTATGCAAATGATGCGAGATGGGTTGTGACAACAAAGCCCTAATTGGGTACCCATTTACAAATGCAAAGAGAGAGAAAAACCAGTGGGAAAAACCCCCCTCAATGAGATGAACTGCTGCAAAGAATCATTGGAAGAACTCTGATGAAGCAACACTAGAACCCCAAATTTGATAAGCAAGGAAAGATAATTTTGTCTACAACTGAAACCAAAAATTAAATCACAAATTCAATAGCAGACTCGATGCTAAGGAACACTAGAAACTCATATACTAGATCAACTCTAGAATCTGTAAGCAACAGTGGATGAAAAAATGAAGCCACCCATAATGATGACAAAATTTGGAAGTCATGTCCTCAAAGCCAATGCCAAACTGAAACTAAAACTACCCCATAAGATGAGTACCATCAAGATTCTAGAACATTAACCATAAAAACATGGCCTTCAAACTAAGAAGGATCTAAACCAATGTGGATCAAGAAACATAATCTCTCAACTGAAGTGTGAACCGATGTGAACCAACAATGTGTCTAACTAAGCAAGAAAGAAGCCAAAGGAAATAACAGGAAACTAGATAAACTCATGTGAGTTGTCACCAATATGAAGGTGTGATGAAAGAACCCACCTTAATGGAACTTTATATCAGTTCGTTATTACAATACCCAATGATTGCAGAAGGAGAGAAAGTAAAAACATGCAAAAACTACATAAATAGAAGTGAAAATACAAACCTAGTGCATGAAGAAAAAAACTAATGCATGTACAAAATAAGGTACACATCTTCTAAAATGGACCTTAGATCTACATAGAGGCAAAAAGCAGCTTTCTGATGCCGCTTGAATTGTGAAAAATGGATAAGCGAGTCAAAAGATATGTCTCCCAGAGTGGAAACAAAAACATCTCACTTCCAAGGCTGAAAAAGACATAAAAATTGAAAAACCAGAAAATAACACCAACATCATTGCATAGAATGTCAAAAAAGTTTTTTGACAATATCTCATTTCCCAAACAACGATACCATATGCCCAAGTTATGCCCGTTTCCGTGAAACTACTCCAAAAAAGTCCAATTTGGCCATCTGTAGCACTCAGGGGCTAAAAAAATAAAGCTCCTAGTCACTTGGGCGGACTAGGGGGCTAGATGACAGGGACTGAAAATAGAGCCCTCAGTCACCCATGTGATTGAGGTGGGTGCTATGAATGGATAGCGGGGGAAAATCTCGGCGGAGCCCTTAGGTTTTAATATGACCATTGCAGAGCCCATAGGGGCTGAAGGGTGCAGAGTGGTGGCAGAGCAGTGGTTGACACCGGTGGCAGGAGGTGCATGGGTGGCCACCAAATGGTAGGTTGGTGGTAGTGCCCATTTGAATTGGCCACATAAAAAACCTATTTGGAATTTTTTTTTTTTGAAAACGGTGCCTCATAAAGCATGCCTAGGGGCCGTACGACCCTTGGGTAATTTTTTTTTGCCTCTCTGGATGAATTTTCTCAAACTAGAAAAAAATTATATGAAAATAGGGGTTTTTGGGTGTTGCAAATCCAATGGCGAGGTTCATTTGGGCCCAAAGTTCTCCAAAAATTAGGCGACCCCCAGATTTATTAGAAAAATCACTGAGCTTGAAACCCTCACAGATCTAGAAAACAATGACCAAAATGAATGAAATAAAAGTCATTTCTGACTTTTTCCAGTGTTCTAAATCCAATGGGAAACCCCAAATTGATCCAAGATGCTCCAAAAATATTCTCAAGGAAAGAAACCCTTGAGGGACCCCAAACAAGCTCTACAATGTATTCCTTCAAAAAAGCTAAGAAGGGGTTGCAAATCATGGCTCTGATACCATATTAGAAACCAAGATTTGAAATGCAAACTAGAAAATAACCTTCTACAAATAGAAAAAGAAAAAAGTAGAGAGATTGCATAAAGATGTGCAAATTGATATATTTGAAGTACAAATAATTACAAGAGATAATTTTCGTTATAAAAGCAAAGATGCATAAACCTAATCTTATCTTGAGCAAAAAGATAGCTCAGCAAGATAAGGATAACAACCTATAACTTAGGAATTAAGTATTCCTAAGTTAACTTATTCTAAAGTGTAATTAAATATTAATTACACCAACACAATTAGCATATAATCACATTAGCAATCATTTTAGAATAGCAATCATGGCTTTCCATTCAGTAACATCATAGTTTACTATAGCTTCTTTTATCAAATTTTATGTTAGTTTCTAGAGTACAGTAGCTTCATCATATCAATTAGAAATCATCATTTAGGATTACATCATTGTATTTAGCAGCATCTCATTCTCTAGATTGGCATTTTAATAGTCACAATGCTTACCAAATCTGAGAGCCACGTAACTTGATAAATCTTTAGAAATAGGGAACAATATGACACTTTTAGTAGATTCCTGCTTTAAACTAGTTTAATCATTGAATCTTTGATATAATTTCTTATTAAGAAGTGTTCTTTGTTATTTTACTTATTACTTATTTCACACTTACATGGTCTTTTAAACAAGGGGTTTTAATGTAGTAATTTTGTTCGTGGGGTATCATCCATACGGTAAGAGACCATTGATGACCTTCTTGTTGGAACAATCCTCATGATACTTTCCTTTCCTCAAGTACCCACACTTATATCCCAGGTGGAAGTCGCTTGACTTTAGTGTGTTCCTAGTTGGGCCATTCCCTTGGGTGATTACTTTTTCCCACAAGGAATTCCATCTAAGATTACACAAAATCAAGCAAATACATTCATAGTTCGATCGATCTTCATTGAGAAACAAAGAGAGAATACACACAATATATGCCACTCACACTCGCAAGATTTGTTCAATTTTAGGATCCAAATTGAAGTGTGTAAGAAATCACTTACACAACTTAATATCACCAAAATCCTTTTTATTCTCAAGATTTTCATGAGGCTCGAGAGAAGTGCATACATCTTTTAGATGATATTATTTTGGGTAAGTGATTACAAAAATGAAGATGCACATATTCATTTTAAATCCTCAAAGCAATAATTTGATTCTTTTTTTTAAACACCAAGAAGAAATATGAAAGTTTGTTCAATTTTTAACCTTAAACAAAATATAGTAAGTTTTCCTAAAGTTCTTTTTAATCTTTTGCCTTGTTCGTTTTAAACCCAAATTGAAATCTATTGAGTCCTAAAGAGCTTGAAAGGGTAAAGTCCTTAGAATTGGAATTATAATTCTTCTTAAAGTGTCTAAAGAAACTTGATACAATAAATAAATGATGTTATGCTTCAATCTCTTCCTTGCTCCTTCCTTGCTTCCACCTACAAGAACTGATTAATCCAAGAAAAACAAAGGCAAAAAATATGTCAATAGCTCAAAATGATTCAAAGAAAAAAATCACATGTCAAAAAAATTTCAAATTTGATCATTTACCCCACCCTAGTGGCACAACCTGCATATGAATCATTGTTTGAGGAAGTCAGCGACATTGTATAGTGTCGCTAGGTCTGATAGCGAAACTCTGTAGTAGAACAGAGAGCATGATTATGATGAATTTTTTGTTAGTGGTGCAATTTGAAATTTAAAAATACAACATCAGAAAATTAGACCAGCATCATAGTTTGAAAATTTGAATTTTTTGGGTGAGAAGACTTCAGCGATGGATTTTGGAGTTTTTAGCATCAGTGTATGCCATCATTGGGGGATTAGCATCATTGTATGGCACTACTAGACTGATAGCAGTGCAATTTCTTGTTGACACACAAAAAACAAAAGAAATCATAGAATTTTGTCAAAAAATGTGTTAAGAACTTGAGATTGACCCTCCTTCTAGCACCAAAATGTGAACCCCAATCCTAGACCTGCACAAACATAGAAAACAAACAAAATATAGATCCATATGCAAGTTAGAATTTAGATTCTCCATGAAATTCATCTACAATGCTCAAAATAGGAAGGAAAAATAAGAATCAAAACAAGAAAAGCAATGAAATCCTATTTAAACATGCAAAATCTCAATCCTATGGGGGAATTGGTGCCAATTTGATGTGGAAATTGGCCCTTTCCCAACTCCTTTGCAATCTTGATGAATATTGATCCACTTGGTGATGAAGAACAATGTGATTCCTTAATAAAATATGTAATAACCTAGCTATGATAATGGAAAAATGCTATGGAAATGGATAATTGCTCTAAATGTGAAGATAGTAACTTTTCTCTAAGTTGTGGATCCAAAATGAGAAGAGAAGCCTTCTATTTATAGAAATACAAGATAGAGGAATGAACAAAATGAAGCAATTTGGGATCATTCAACATCCAATGGCCAAGTGTCACTTGTCAAGATATGAATGGAGGAAGCTTGAACACATTTTGATGAATGTGCACAATAAATGATATTAGGTGGAATTTCAAATTTGTGAAATGACTTGTTGGAGGGAGAAAGGATTAAATTAAATTCCACTTGGCTCAATTCACAAGGACATGTAAGAGGAAATGAATGTCTTGTTGGAAGGAAAAATCCATTTGGAGGGATTTTCAAACTTGGAGGAATATTCCCTTTCTCATGCCATTTTGAAAGAAAAATTATGGAATTATTAAATCAAAGAAGTGATTTATTGGTACAAATTGCAAAATCTAGAGGATTTAGGTGATTAGGATTAAATTAATCAGGATTTGATTAATTTAATAGGAGATTAGTTGATGTGACCATTTGATTTATATTTTTGGATTGATTTAAATCAAAGTTGAGAGGAATATGATTTAGATTTAATTAAATAAAGATTTTGATTTATTTAATTAAAGAGGGGTGATGTTAGATTAAATCAAATAAGGTTTAATTTATTTAATTTAATAATATGACTTTAGATATTTAATCAAATAAGATGAATTAGTTAATCAAATAGGGACTGATAAGGTTGATTAAATAGCATTGATTTATTTAATTAACAAGAAGCGATGACTTAATTAGATAAAATTGGTTTAATAAATTAAGGGATGAAAGGTGATGACACGCTAAGATGATTCATGATGAAATGATGTTAGTAAATCAAGATCAAGTGTGTTGGTATGTTTTCCATGTCTACATTTCCAAAATTTAGATTGGACATACTCACATTTGTTGTATCATTGAGGGTTTTAGGAGATAATGATCTCATGTATGGATTGCATAAATGTGAGTTTTGAAAATCAATTGGCATTGTTAATACTTTGATAGTTTGGTTTATTTACTCATGATGTATGGATCATGTTTATATTCCATTTTTTTCTTGTGTTTTGTCCTTGTTGCAAAAGTGAACCTCTAAAGTGTTTAGGACCAATGATGAGATTAAGGATGAAAGGGTGAGTGATATGGGTGTTGAACTTGTAGGAACCTTAGAGGAATACTAGACTTTAGGAATTTTTTGATTTTTGATTTGGATTGGATTTTATTTGATTTGGATAATGGAATTATAAACCCCAAGATATTGGATGTTATTTGAAACATATATTTTTGGGGTCCATGAACTTCATTTGCACTCTTAAGTTTTTTCACCTAAAAGGAGAGAGATAAACCTCAAAAACCTAGATGGTTCACTCAATATAAGATATGTATGATGAAATTATGTTCAAATTAAATGTTCTAGATGCAACTAATTGATAAGATTGATTGACTAAGTATGCTAAACTATTGAAATGCAACTTTTTTGAAAACACGTTGTGTTATTCACAAATGAACTAGAAATGAATGCAAAACTTAACAAAAATAAATTAAACTAAAAGTGTGAACCTAATGTCTTGATGAAGGCTGGAAAAGACATCTGGAAGGCTGCTAATACTAAAATTTAGGTTTGGTGGGACTCAATTGCCACTCTGTACGAATTAGTCCCAATTTTGGATGACTATATTGGAGTCCGTTTTAGCCAAAAAGGTGTCTAAATCTAAAAAAATCTTCATAAAAAATGTACAATGGGACTCATTCACCACTAATGGTGAATTAGTCCACTTTGGAATTTTTGAAAACTAAAAAATGGAATTTTTAGCTTTTGGATTGCTCAATCTACACCTCCAAGTGTTCGGATCTGAAATTGCCAAATTCGGGCCTATAAGTGACTTTTTCTTGATATTTTTGACTTGAATGATGAATAAATGACTTGAATAATTTTTAAATTCAATATTCAATAATTCTTAAGCTTCCAACATTCCTATATCTATAAACATACAAGACAAGAAGAGGAAATATTGAATGTTAAGGCATGGGGGTTTGCCTTGGTCAAACCCCATTTAGGTAATTAAACCAAAATGATGAAAGAGTGGATTGAAACATGAAAAATGGAATTTATTACCTTGAAATGATGTTTGATCTTGTATTTCTACAGCAAAACATGAAGACTCAGCCCTTGAATGTCTTAGGGAGCAATCTAGATGAAGAAACCCTAGCTTGCTTAACTTGAATGAGAAGATAGATAATGAAACAATGATGAGAGATGTAATAATGAGTATGAGATGTATACTAGGGCTTATAAGGTTGTATTTATAGTAATTTAATCTTATTAACCTATTAATACCTTATCACAGGCCAACATGAAGAAAAATTGAAGTTAAAACCTAATTTTTTTCGCTCAAACCCCACAAATGACTCAAAATGGGACTCATTCGCCACTAATTGTGAATGGGTCCCACCTAGATGGGACTAGTTCACCACTAATTGTGAATGGGTCCCACAGGGTTCATTTTTGCTAGATGGAATGTCAAGAAGTAAGAAAAATAGGCTTATATGATGACTATGTTAGTTATTTGATCAAATTATGCCTTGGGATGCACAATATGGGTTAATAGGGTCCTATTAATGATGATGTAAATTCCAATTAGGGCTTAGGAAAAAAAATTCAATCTGAAAGTGTGATTAAATACACTTTACAAGACTAAAATGAGGTCCACATAGCCTAGGAATGCATAAGAACCAATGTGAATGTGCAAGACACATCACAACACTAGTTTATCATTAATTTTAATTTAAGAACCTTCTAGATTGATGTAATAATTTTATTAAACTGATTTTATAATGTTGAATTAGAGAGAAATAGGTTAATTAAGTCTAGAAAATAATGAAAGTACTTTACAAGACTTTACAACACCTTCACAAGATGCCAATAAACACATGTTATTTGATTTGCAAGGGTCCAAGACCTAGTGTGGACACATAAAATGCCTCACAACACTAGATTACAACCTCATTAAGTCCATTTTATCATGAATTAATACCATGCCAAGCAAAGGGTCCTTTTTTCCATGACACATTATCTTGGAATAAACTTGTCCACAAGGATGATAATTTAACTAGGTGTATGAGGAAGGATTCATCCACACAAACTTCACCAAACAAGGTAATTTTGATGTTGATTTGAAGGATTTTACCTAAAGTCTAGTATGAATGATTTTTCCAAATGTTCAAAAGTTGTTTTGTGAGATGGGTTTTGATTGATGTTTTGAGGATGGATGAAATGATTAGTTGTTTTGATCTCCTAAATGAACCTAAGAGGGACTTTACAAAAACCATCTCACAAAAAAACTTTTGAACCATTGGAAAAATAATTCATACTAAACTTTGACTCAAAATACCATAAGACAAAAAATAAACAAGCATGTGTGTGGGGTTCAATTGATTTTATCTTGGTTAATGACTTGATTTTTACCACATCCACTTCTTGATTATATTTTCAAACTAAATGTCTAATGTCCTAATTTATTATCATCCCACAAAGTCTATCATGTGGAAATCAAGAAAATCAAGGCAATAGTTCCCTAATGTTGACTTTAGTGAGAGAAAATTGAGATATAAATTCAAATAATTAGAAGCCTCTAAGGATGGAATACCTAGGGAAAGCAATTAGCACTTTGGATTTTGTCAAAGGTATTTTATTTGTCTTAATTGTTTAAAATTTGATGATCATGGTTGAATTTTTGTTTTCCAATGTCTTATATCCAAGCAAATTGTTTTGATTCCAAAATGATGCACAATCCTAGGATAGACTAAGACAATATTTGTTGAGTTCCCACTTGGATAAATCTAGCTACACCTACTCTTAGTGGATGACTAGATGTTTGACCACACTAGCTCCCCTCAATGTCACACATTTCTTGGGGCATTCAAGCATTAGTACGCATGAAATTCCCATGGCATACTTATCATATCTACTAAGAGTGATAAAAATGTGGGACGACTTCAAAACAACTGTTCTTGCATGAACAAATAGGTAAGGATTTGGGCTTCTAAAAAAAAATGTTCTAGTATAGGCATTCCATTTGTTGGGGATCATCCATATGGAAAGAGACCATTGTTTCCCTTCTTGTCAAAACAATCCTCGTGATACTTGAACTTTCCTCAAGTACCAACACTTATATACTGGGTGGAAGTCACTTGTCTTTAGTGTGTTCCTAGTTGGCCCATTCCCTAGGGTGATTACTTTTTCCTACTAGGAAGACCCTCTAAGGATAAAAAAAAGTGAGAAAGTGCATTCGTAGTTCAATCAATATTTATTGAGAAATAAAGAGAGAGCACAATTGATACACTCCAGTCACACTAGCAAGATTTTGTTCAATTTTAAGAGCCCAAATTGAAATATGGAGGCAATCTTTTATACAACTTAATGTCACCAAAAGAACTTTTGATTCTCAAGATCACCGTGAAATGTGAGAGAACTGCAAAAACCCTTTTAAATGAGATTACTTTGTGTAAAATATCAGAAAACACAAAGAACACATGTTCATTTTAACGTTCAAAATGTAATACCCCTCATGTTGCTGTTTGGACTTGATTTTTTTGTGGTTTTACTTGATAATTTGAGACTTTGATAGTTACTATTTATTGGTTGGATTGGTGGATTAGATAGTTTAGACTGCTTGATGACTATGCTACTTTATTTGATGACATGAATATTATGATGACATTATGGTTACATTTGGTTTGGTGATGTTTAATTTGATTTCAGTAGTATATTGTGATGCAGTGGATTAGTAATCATTTTATGATGATATGATGTGATCAGTTTAGTTTAGCAATGTTACTTTATACTTTATGTTGTAATTGTTATTATAGTTATGGTGAGGGGAAAATGTAGCACCACTTTTTTGTGAGTGCCTTGCTATGCTACGATTCCTTCTGACGATGTGATGTATTTGATTATATATATACATGTACACAACCTTGTTTGTATGTAGGAATTGCAGAACAAAGTCTTGATTCCACCTGCTTTGACAAGATAGGGCGAGCATCAACTTAACCCAATGGGCATGAATTTGAAATAGAGATGACAAGGAAGTCACCCCGTCCAAAGTTTACCAACCCCTTTTATGTTTAGTGGTATTGTGCGTCTTTGACCCTTAGTCATTTTTGCACTTTATGATAGTTGTTTGTGTGAAAGTAATTATGTTATTTGTTTTATGTTGGTGTTGTTGTATGATGTAATTTAAATAACTAAATGATTATAATAAATGTTAATAATAGTTATTGGTATAGTTTATATTAAAATATAAAAGTCTTAAATTAAAAGTCATGTAATTTATTAAAGATAAATAATTTGAAAGGTGTAAATTAAATTATTTAAAATTGGTATTTAGATAATTTAATGAAAATAGTATGTTGAGGATAATTAATGGAATAATATAATTAAATAAGTTAAATTGAGTGAACTACAAGTATAATTAGCAAAATTGAAATTAAAACAAAAAAGTGTTGTTCGAATAGAAAAAAAAAATCAATAAAAGAAAGAAAAGAAGAAAGGACCAATGAATGTTGAGATTTTGGCTGAAAAGCTAGTGAAGAAATAGAAGATTTATATTCATCCTTTTTTTTTTAAGTTTTCTAAAAGAAGATATCTTTTTTATTTAATAGAAAAAATGAGAGGTTTTTCAGGGAGAGGAAAATTGATACAAGCTTCAAAAAATAAAAAATATGGAGTTCTGGAAATTTTTTGCATCCTCTCTTGTTACTCTGAATAAAATAAAATAGATTAAAAGTTTGATCAAAGAATCTAGTGGAGACATTCTATGGAAGAAAAGGGAGCTCTTCGAAAAGGTTGTTTGGAATCAAGAAAAGCTTCATCAATTCCTCAGCAAGCGTAGGACTTCAAGTTCCATTCTATTTCTTTTATTTTTTTATGAATTAGTTAAAAAAATAAATATGTTTCTTTGTAAAAGAAAAATGCTTTTGAGATTTAAAATTTATTGGGTAGCAAACCAATGAAAGAAACTTATTCAGGCCTTTGAAAATTTCTAGCATTTTTATGATTTTGTTATGGAAAAATTGTTTCCTTTCTGAAATAAATGGGTTTTTGGATATATATATACTTGTGAAAATATGTATGTATATACATATATATATCATATATATTTGTACAGTGAATATATTGCTGAAAAGAATATGTACTTTTTGACATATATATATAAATATATAAATATATATATGTATCTAAATATTTTATTCATTTCAAATTTGTTTTAGGTTGACTGTATTTGAGGTTTTTGGGCCAAATTGTTTATTATTGGAATTTGTTTGTTTTTAAACAAAAATAAAATAAAATTATTATTATATGGTTGAAGGGAAGGGATGGCGCTGGCCGTACCCTCCCCCTCTCCCCTTTGCTACATATGGGACTGCCCACAACAATCCATAGACTATTGTGCGCAGTAGTCCGTAGACTTCCGTGCGCAGCAGTCTATGTACAACGGAGGGCCCCAAATTTTATTTTATTTTATTTTGTTAATATATATATATATATATATATATTTATATTTAAATTAGTATATGTTAATATATATATATGTATATATATAGATATATTGATTTCTCTTACGATTATGATATTATAAATATGACTATAATTTATTCATGGAAATAGTCAAATTGTATTCATATCAGAATTATTATCAAAATGTTATCTTCAAAATTATTTCATTGAAATTGGGAAATAAATCTTATTGGTGGTTGCAAATGAAATAAAACAAATTATGGATATTGTTATGTTACTTTCATTATGAAATCTTGTTAAATTGATTTGGTTACTTTTCCTTATCGTTATGTTATTGTTTTAACTTGTTTGATGTGGGAAACCAGTTTGGTTTAGGAACCTGTTTAGGGATATTGTGTACCTTAGGCTTCTAGAGGCTTGATTTCATTGTTAAGTGATGTTTCTCTTTTCAAGCGATTTTGATGTGGCAAGTTATTTGGTATCATTATTTTGAAAGGGTTGTACGGGATTTTGAAGAGACTCTAATTATGTGCTTTTTAGCGAGATGGGTAATGCCTCGCATGTCATCTATTTAGATTTAATACTTTTTTATTTATAGTACAACCCTTGATTTTGAATATATTTTTGGGTCTCCAGGGAGAGTGTCTCTTTATGGGGGCTAGCACCTCAAATAGGAGGAAGGACTTAGGATAACCCATGTAAGAGTTAGATTAACAAGTAAAAACCTAATAATAGAACTTAGGGGGATGAGTAGTAATAACATAATAAGATAATCTTGGATACCTCATCTATCCATTAGGGCTATCATAGACTAATGGTAGACTAAGAAGACCATGGTTGGCAAAGTCGTTACCTCGTCCTCATGAGAGGTTAATGGCTCTGTATGAGTCACCTTGTGGGGTCAGTGCCTCAAGTAGGAGGAAGGGCTAGGATAACCATAGATGAGGGTCGGCACCTCATGTTGGAGGAAGGGCTAGGATAACTCATGTAGGACTATGTGATGACACTCTCCACTAGTTTCCCTTATGCTTTACTTTCTTACTTGCCTCAAGAAGAAGTTAATGGTTGTTGCCTTTGATTTATTTATGATGTGTTTTATGGCCTTGCGTTTATTATGATTGGATCTTGGTTGTTGTCATTTTTGATCTATGTAATCTCTTGTTGTTGCTATTGGAGTTATTGTTACTATGCTATTCTTTATTGGAGTTAGTCTTGTTGGCATTCTTGGTCATGGTCACTTCCTTGTCACCTCTGAGGATGGGGGGTGGGTTTTTTCAAAAACCCACATGGTCGAGTGGAACGTGCTCTGAACTCGTTGGGTTCCACATCAATGTTTGTTCTACACAATATCGTTCAGATGGAGCTTGAACCAAATATTCATCTTGTATTTTTGATATTCTTTGTATGATGTATCTATCCCACATGTATGAGAGGTTTTGATGTAACTCATGTATTGTGAACATGTAATGTATTAAAAGATGATGTAATGTAAATGAACTCTTGTGGTCATTCATGATTTATGAGATTTACTATGGTTGTATCATGTGATGTATTATATTTATACTTATGAATGTTTGGATGTTACCTTTTGCAAATGATTATTTTAATGTCTATGATGGATGTAAAGATTAGTTAAGCTATTTAGCTTTAAATATGTATGTTTCATTATGGGTTGGTTTTATGTGATGTGACCTCACGTGCCCCAAATGAATTAGATGTTCATGATGTTATTGTGTAATCTAATTATGCTTAATGGTTTTTTATATGTTTAATTTGTATTATTTAAAAAAAAATGTGTGCATTGTTGTTGTCCTTTGGGGTTTACATGACAGGCATTACAACTTGGTATCAGAGCCAAGGTTTGCAAACACTGGGGTCTCTGGGTAGTTTTGTCCATTAGGCAACCTTTGCGTTTGACTCTTGAGCTCACTTGTACCTTTATCTTGTTGAAAAAAAATATGCCTCAAGGTAAAGGATGTGGCCGAGGAAGAGGCCATGGTGTTGGTCATAGAGAAAACCAACAAAGTCCATCAGTTCCAAGTTCCCATGGTTTAGAGCATGAGGAATGATAGCTCATCCTCAAAACAATCTGTTAGGTGGTGGTCAAAACCTGGAATAGCCTAGTTTAGATGGATAGTTGCAGTACCTTCTAGGGGAGATTCTTGATCGGTTGGGACCTAGGCCAGAGGAGGAGCAATGGGTCGAGAGAGAAAGGGAAAGGTCACTGAGGTGAAAGGAAATAACGGTAGATCAAAATGCAATGCTAGCTGGTCATATGAGAGATTTGATGAGAGCACACCCGCCTACATTCGATGGTTTTGGAGGAGGTTTGAAAGCGGAAACATGGCTAATTTATTTGGATCTATGCTTCACAATGTACCCCTATGGTAGCAATACCAAAGCTTAGTGCACAACCATGCATCTATGAGGCTTCACATCCACTTGGTGGCAGCTAGAAGAGAAAAAGTTACATTTGGATATCAGCATGGTCACATGGGAGTTATTTCCAGATAGGTTCAAGGCTTGCTTCCTTTCAGATCATTAGAGGCAACGTAGGGAAAATGAGTTTCATGATCTTAAGCAAATGTCGATGTCCGTTGAAAAATATGGGCAACGATTCTATGAATTGAAGTAGTATGCATGGATCAGCCATGATGAAGGGATGTTAGTGAAATATTTTGTCCAAGGCTTAAATTCCTGAATTAGTGGTGGCATGTGAGTCTTTGAACCAAATATGATGGAAATTGAGGTTGAAAAGGCTCGATTGGTAGAAGAAAATTTGGCCATGGCCTTGGGTGGTCACATTGGAGTGTAGATTAGTAGTGCACCTACACCTAGCTTTAGCACTCATGAAGGTCATACACAGGCTAAACGATCTTCTAGGAACTGGTAAGCACCCTCTAAAGGGGGACAACAACAGAAAAAATAGTCATAGCCAAAGCATAAAAACTCTCCATCTTAGCAGGGTGGTAATTCTCAGTTTCGTAGGGATCAGAATCGGAACTGAGCTCGTTACGAGCATTTTGAGTAGCCTGCACCTAGTTTTCAGTCAACATTGAGTTGAGAAAGGTTTCAGTAGTCAAATACTCCGTCCAGGGGCAGAGGATTTGGCTGAGGTATTGGTTGCTACTCATGTGGGAAACAAGGGCATATCGCTAGATTGTGTCCACAAAAGAGTGCCTTAGGATTTAATCAGAGACAAGTTGGGTCAGAGCCAATAGTGGGTGACGTAGGGAGAGCTCATCCTATCTTCATGATAGTGGATAATCGATAGGAAAACCACTAGAGCACCATCATTGAGACAATAGGTGTGTTTCATAACACTAGTATTTCTATACTCTTTGATTCCAGTGCATCTGATTCTTTTATATCTCCTTCAGTAGTTGAGTGATGTAAACTGGTGGCAACTAGTCAAGGCATAAAATGGTAGGTTGAATTGGCCTCTGGGTCAAAGGTTGTTGTAGAGAAGCTTGTGCAGGGTTGTAGTCTAAATAGAGGGGCATTGACAACTAAGGTGGAACTCTAAATCTTACCACTTGCTTCATATGATGTCATCTTGGGAATGGATTGGTTGAGTGCACATCACACCATGATAGATTTTCATCATAAAGTAGTGTGGTGCATTGATGATTCTAGAAAGGAGGTAGAGATTGTGGGTATTCAAAGTCCCATCTCATTGCAAATGATCTCTTCCATGCAGCTAAAAAGGTTTTTCTGATAGGGTTGTTAGCTTTTTGTAGTATCAATGAGTGATCTAGACTCTGATGATAGTCAAAGGGTGTCATTGGAAGATTACCCCCTCCTTGTAGAGTTTTTAGATGTTTTTTTGGGTGAGATACTGGGTATGCCACCAAAATGGGATATAGATTTCAAGATTGATCTAGTACCTAGAATTGAGCTGATATCTCAAGCTTCATATCATATGACAATGCAGGAACTTCAAGAACTTCATCTACAATTGGAGGAGCTATTGGCTAAGGGGTTTATCTTCCCAAGTTTTTCCCCTTGGGGAGCACTTGTGATATTCATAAAGAAGAAGGATGGTTCTCTCTGCTTGTGTATTGATTATAGATAGTTGAACAAAGTAACGGTGAAGAACTAATATCCCTTTCCTAGAATTGATGATATTTTCAACCAGATAAAGGGGGTGAAGGTATTTTCTAAGATTGATCTCAAATCAGGATATCATTAGTTGTGGATTGTGGATGTAGATATTCATAAAACAACATTTTGTACTCGATATAGACATTACGAGTTCACTGTGATGTCGTTCAGGTTAACAAATGCACCTTCAGTCTTCATGAGTTTGATAAATGGAGTGTTCCAAATGTACTTGGATAGATTCATCTTAGTGTTTCTCAAGGATATTCTGATTTATTCCAGGTCTATGGAAGAACATGAGGAACATCTAAAGCAAGTGTTGCAATGCTTAAGGGATAATCAATTGTTTACCAACTTGGCAAAGTGTGAATTCTATAAGATTGAAGTTCAATATTTGGGCCATGTGATTTCAAGCAAGGGGATTTTAGTTGATCCTACAAAGATTTAGGCCATTGTGGATTGGCCCACTCCCACAAATGTCTCATAAATTCATAGTTTCATGGGACTTGTAGGCTATTATCAACTATTCATCCAAGGTTTTTAAAGGATTTCCCATCCTATCACCTCTCTCTAGAGGAAGGGAAAGAAATTTCTTTGGTTAGATCAATGTCAGTTAGCATTCCAAACTCTTAAGGAAAAGCCTACTAGTGCACCAATTTTGGTAGTACCTGACCCTATAGGGGAATTTGTAGTATGTACAGATGGTTCTTTGGAAGGATTAGGGGGCGTTTTGATTCAAGAAGGGCGAGTGATTGCATATGAATCATAGAAACTTAAGGATCATGAACTAAACTACCCCACACATGACCTTGAGTTGTTCATAGTTGTACATGCTTTGGTAAGATTGAGGCACTTCCTTTTAGGGCATTGGTTCAAGTTGCATAAAGATCATCATAGTCTGCAATACATCTTCATGCAGCTGAACCTGAATGCAAGACATAGGAGGTGGATGGAATTCTTATGTGAATATTATTTTGAAGTAAAATATATCCAGGGAAAAGAGAATGCGGTGGTAGATGCATTGAGTTGATGTAGGAATGATATTTCTATTGTAGCTCTTGAGGTTGATTTGAGGGGTTAGATCCTCGTAGCTCTTCCTTTGGATAATTGGTATCAAGAGGTGAAATCTAAGATTGAGTAGGGCAGAGCTAAGGAAGGAAAATTTGTTGGATACTCATTGGATTCTGATGGTGTTTTGTGCTATGCAGGCTAAATGTATGTACTATGTACCTCCTATAGAGGGTCTTCACACCCTAATCTTGACTAAAGCCCATTGGGCACCTTCTTCGATGCACCCTAGAGTTAAGAGAATGTATGTAGATCTTCGATTGCTATATTTTTGGGCAGGATTGAAGCATGATATCACTGATTTTGTGGCTAGATGTCTAGAATGTCAAAGGGTTAATGTTGAGCATCATCATCCGATAGGTTTATTGCAGCCTCATCTTGTTCCAGAATGGAAGTGGTACATTATCTCTATGGATTTCATTGTCGACTTGCCTATGTCTTCCAAGCTACATGATGCTATCATGGTCACTATGGATAGATTGATCAAGGTAGCCCATTTATCTCCTATCTGATCTTCCTATACTACTTCTTTTGTAGCCAAGGTGTTCATGGAGGACATTGTTCTTTTGCATGGGATACTGTGAAGAATCATTTTTGACAGAGACTCAGTATTCACATCTGTGCTATGGATGTCTTTGTAGCAGTCCTTAGGGACTCAATTGAATTTTAGTTCTACCTACCATCCTGAGATAGATGGTCAAACTGAGAGAGTAAATCAAGTGCTTGAGGATATGCTTCACATGTATGTCATGGACCAACAATCACGTTGGGAAAATTATCTACACTTGGTCGAGGTGCCTACAACAATGGTTACCATAGTTCAATTGTCATGACTCCTTTTCAAGATTTTTACTCTCATCCTTTTCATACCCCTTTGAGCTGGGATCGATTAGAGGATAGGGTTCTTCTTGGACCCAAAATGCTTTGAGATATGGAGCAACAGGTAGCTCGCATCCAAGAGCATCTTGTAGCAGCTCAAGATAGGCAAAAGAAATATGTTGATGTACACAGAGTTAACCGGCAGTTTGCAGTTGGTGATCGAGTGTTTCTTCAAGTTCATCCATGGAAGATCCCTATTCATTATGGAAAGAGTTCTAAGCTTGTGCCCCACTTTGTTGGGCTATTTGAGGTGTTAGAAATAATTGGTCTTGTTTCCTACCGCCTGGCCTTTCCATCCAGTCTGTCGTGGATTAACAATGTTTTTCAAGTTTCAGTCCTTAGACCATATTTTTTGGATGTTACTCATGTACTTGATTGGAATGCTCTACAAGTTGAAGATGGGCAGCTAGCTCTCAAGCCTATGGCCATGCTACAACATAAGAGACTCGCCCTTAGAGGAAGGGATATTGAGCAGGTGCAGGTCCATTGGGACCCCAATGAGCAAACTTCAACAACATGGGAGGATGCCTCCCATATCAGGGAATCCTATCCTTACGTGCTTATTGGCTTCCAGGAGTAAGCCGAATTCATGGGGGGGAGGATGTAATACCCCTCATGTTGTTTGGACTTGATATTTTCTGTGGTTTTGCTTGATACTTTGAGACTTTGATAGTTACTATTTATTGGTTGGATTGGTGGATTGGATAGTTTAGACTACTTGATGACTATGCTACTTTATTTGATGATATGGATATTATGATATGACATTATGGTTACATTTGGTTTGGTGATGTTTAATTTGATTTTAGTAGTATATTGTGATGTAGTGGATTAGTAATCATTTTATGATGATATGATGTGATCAATTTAGTTTAGCAATGTTACTTTATACTTGATGTTGTAATTGTTATTCTAGTTTTGGTGAGGGGATAGTGTAGCACCACTCATTTTTGAGTGCCTTGCTATGTTGCGATTCCTTCTCATGATGTGATGTATTTGATTATATATATATATGTTGTACACAACCTTGTTTGTATGCAGGAATTGCAAGAACAAAGTTTCAATTCCATTTGCTTCGATAGGATAGGGCAAGCATCAAATTAACCCAATGGGAATGTAGTCAAAATAAAGATGACAAGGAAGTCATCCCGTCCAAGTTCTCTAACCTGTTTTATGTTTAGTGGTATTGTGCATCTTTGACCCTTAGTCATTTTTGCATTTTATGATAGTTGTTTGTGTGAAATTAATTATGTTATTTGTTTTATGTTGGTGTTGTTGTATGATGTAATTTAAATAACTAAATGATTATAATAAATGTTAATAATAGTTATTGGAATAGTTTATATTAAAATATAAGTCTTAAATTAAAAGTCATGTAATTTATTAAAGATAAATAATTTGAAAGGTGTAAATTAAATTATTTAAAATTGGTATTTAGATAATTTAATGAAAATAGTATGTTGAGGATAATTAATGGAATAATATAATTAAATAAGTTAAATATTGTGAACTGCAAGTATAATTAGCAAAATTGAAATTAAAACAAAAATGTGTTGTTCAAATAGAAAAAAGAAAAAACAAGAAAAGAAAGAATAGAAGAAAGGACCAATGAAAGTTGAGATTTTGGCTGAAAAGCTAGTGAAGAAATAGAAGATTTATATTCATCCTTTCTTTTTTAAGTTTTCTAAAAGAAGATATCTTTTTTATTTAATAGAAAAAATGAGAGGTTTTCAGGGAGAGGAAAATTGATAGAAGTTTCAAAAAAAAAAATATATATATATATATGGAGTTCTAGAAAAAAATTGCATCCTCTCTTGTTTCTCTATAAAAATTGTTTCTCTATCATTGTTCTGGAAAAGAGGCTCTTCTGAATAAAATAAAATAGCTTAAAAGTTTGATCGAAGAATCTGGTGGAGATGTTATGTGGAAGAAAAGGGGCTCTTCGAAAAGGCAGTTTGGAATCAAGAAAAGCTTCATCAATTCCTCAGCAAGCATAGGACTTCAGGTTCCATTCTATTTCTTTGATTTTTTTCTGAATTAGTTAAAAAAATAAATATGTTTCTTTGTAAAAGAAAAACCCTTTTGAGATTTAAAATTTATTGGGTAGCAAACCAATGAAAGAAATTTATTCAGGCCTATGAAAATGTCTAGTATTTTTATGATTTTGTTATGGAAAAATTGTTTCCCCTCTAAAATAAATGGGTTTTTGGATATATATATATAATTGTGAAAAGATGTATATATATACATATATATCATATATATTTGTACAGTGAATATATTGCTGAAAAGAATATGTATTGTGTGACATATATATATATAGAGTATATATATATGTATCTAAATATTTTATTCATTTCCAATTTGTTTTGGGCCGCCTGTATTTGAGGTTTTTAGGCCGAATTGTTTATTATCAGCATTTTTTTTAAAACAAAAAAACAAAAAAATAATTATTATATGGTTGAAGGGAAGGGATGGCGCTGGTCGTACCCTCCCCCTCTCCCCTTCGTTGCATATGGGACTACCCACAACAGTCCGTAGACTGTCACGTGCAATAGTCCAATAGACTGTTCTACGCAGTCTGCATACGACGGAGGGCCCCAAATTGAATTGAATTGAATTTTGTTAATATATATATATATTTATATTTATATTAATGTATTTTTTTTTTTGGAACATTTATATACCTTAAGGATCATTGAGGCTAGAATTAGCATTATTTAAAAAATAAAAAAATATTAAAAGAAAAATAAACAAAATGTTATATATATATATATATATTGATTTCTCTTATGATTATGATATTATAAATATGACTGTAATTTATTCATGGAAATAGTCAAATTGTATTCATATCAGAATTATTATCAAAATGTTATCTTCAAAATTATTTCATTGAAATTGGGAAATAAATCTTATTGGTGGTTGTGAATGAAATAAAACAAATTGTGGATATTGTTATGTTACTTGCATTATGGAATCTTGTTAAATTGATTTGGTTGCTTTTCCTTATCGTTATGTTATCATTTTGACTTGTTCGATGTGGGAACCCAGTTTGGTTTAGGAACTTGTTTAGGGATATCATGTACCTTAGGATTCCAGAGGCTTGATTTCATTGTTAAGTGATGTTTCTCTTTTCAAGTGCTTTTGATGTGGCAAGTTATTTGGTATCATTATTTTGAAAGGGTTGTATGGGATTTTGTAGAGACTTTGATTGTATGCTTTGTAGTGAGATGGGTAATACCTTGCATATCATCTATTGAGATTTAATGCTTTGTTCTTTATGGTACAACCCTTCATTTTGAATATGTTTTGGGGTCTCTAGGGAGAATGGCTCTTTGTGAGGGCTGACACATCAAATAAGCGGAAGGGCTTAGGATAACCCATGTAAGAGTTAGATTAACAAGTGAAAACCTAATAATAGAACTTAGGGGGATGGGTAGTAATAACATAATAAGATAATCATGGATACCTTGTCTATCCATTAGGGCTATCACAAACTAATGGTAGACTAAGAAGGCCGTGGTTGGAAAAGTCAGTACCTTGTCCTCATGAGAAGTTAATGGCTCTACATGAGTCACCCTATGGGGTCGGCACCTCAAGTAGGAGGAAGGGCCAGGATAACCCATGTAGGACTATGTGATGACACTCTCCACTAGTTTCCCTTATGCTTTTCTTACTTACTTTCCTTTGGAAGTGGTTAATGGTTGCTGCCTTTGATTTATTTATGATGTCTTTTATGGCCTTGCATTTATTATGATTGGATCTTGGTTGTTGTCATTTTTTATCTATGTAATCTCTTGTTGTTGCTATTGGAGTTATTGTTACTATGTTATTCTTTATTGGAGTTAGTCTTGTTTGCATTCTTGGTCACGGTCACTTCCTTGTCACCTTTGAGCACGGGGGGTGGGTTTTTTCAAAAACCCATGTAGTCAGGTGGAATGTGCTCCACACCCGTTGGGTTCCCCATCAACGTTTGTTCTACACAGTATCCTTCAGATGGAGCTTGTACCAAATATTCATCTTGTATTTCTGATATTATTTGTATGATGTATCTATCCCACATGTATGGGAGGTTTTTATATTACTCATGTATTATGAACATGTAATGTATTAAAAGATGATGTAATGTAAATGAACTCTTGTAGTCATTCATGATTTATGAGATTTACTGTGGTTGTATCATGTGATGTATTATATTTATGCTTATGAATATTTGGATGTTACCTCTTGCAAATGATTATTTTAATGTCTATGATGGATGTAAAGATTAGTTAAGTTGTTTAGCTTTATATGTATCTTTTGTTATGGGTTGGTTTTATGCTATGTGACCTCACGTTCCCCAAAGGACTTAGATGTTTATGATGTTATCATGTAATGCAATTATGTTTAATGGTTCTTTATATGTTTAATTTGTATTATTTAAAAAAAAATGTGCACATTGTTGTTGTCCTTTGGGGTTTTCACGACGGGTGTTACACAAAGAAAGAATGGGTTCTTTTTAAGCACCAAGATTGAAATGTGAAGTTTTCTTGTTCAATTGTTAAGCCCAAAACAAAATGTAGTAAGTTTCGTAAGGCTCTTTTTAAACCCTTTGATTGTTCTTTTTAAGCCCAAATGAAAATTATTGAATCCTAAAACTTGAAGATAACAAAGCCTTAGGAATGGGATTATAATTGCTCCCAAAGTGTTTAAAAAAACTTGTTACAATCATGTGATAATGCTTTTTCTTTCATTTCCATGCTCTATGATCCTTTAAAACCTAAAATACAAGCTCCAAATGTTCGATGAAATCAAGAAACAAGAAGATATGAGGGTTAAATATATGATTAAGCATAAAACCCTAAAATTTAGACCAAGTTTCACTATGATTTGACATCAGGTGAAAATTTGAAACTTTTAACTCTATTAAAGTGGATAAAAACCTACACAATTGGATAGCTAATAAAATTATACCCCATTTAAAAAAACAGCTCCAAAAAAGACCAAAATATAACCAAGGTATGACCATTTTAAGATTGAATGAAAAATCAAGAAAGCCAAGCGATGCCCTTTGGAACATAGAGGCAGTGACACTATTTGGGTCTAAACAACAATGTTGGAACAAAAGCGGGGTTGTTTGAAGATTCGAGAGGTGGTCTAGTGAAACTAGCAGTGTTTTTTGGAAAAAAAGAGACTGCAAATGCATCATGATTTCCTCCAACGATGTTGTTTGACTTGAAAGACAAAAAACAATGAAATTTGACCAAAAAATGTGTTAATTTGAAATATTTGTCCTCCTAGTGCCAAAATGTGAATTCTTGATCTAGACCTATAAAACATGAAGAACAAACACAACATTAGTCCAATACATAAGTTAGAAACAATATTCCCATAAGATTCATTTGAAATGCAAAGAATAAGAAATAACATGAAGAACACAAATAAAGGCAATGAAATCCTATTCAATGCAAACAAAATCTCAAGACCATGGGGGGATTGGTGCTATTTTGACATGGAAAATAGCCCTTTCCCAATTCCTTGCAATTTTGATGATGATTTGTTGATGATTGATGCTCCTTGATGAAAATCTACAATAATCTCACTTATGGAATGATGAAAACTTGATGAAAACTTGATGAACAATGGATGAACTTGTGCATCATGATCTTAGATGGATTGTGTAGAAGATTGTTTAGGATTGATACAATAGAGGAGGCCTCTATTTATAACAAATAAGGATGGAATATTGAAGAATAGGATGAATGTGGGATTAAAAATGGACCAATGGCATTGTGCCACTTGTCAAGATGCTAATGGAAGGAGGTTGAGCACATTTTGATCAATGTGCATGCATTTGAAATTTGAATTTGAAGAAGTGACATGTTTTTTTTTCAAACAAAAGTGGAAAAGCCACTATAATATATTAATTAAAATCATAATGTACATATCCCAGATTCAAAGGGCATACTAGTAAGGAAAGAATACAGAAAGAAAACCTCTGGTTATCACTCATAAAAGAAAAAATTACAAAATTTTGAGTATAAAACTCAAATATTTACATCAATTTTTTCCTATAGTGTTGTATACTAAAATATATCAACATGATATATTAGCTATGACCCCAAGTATACTACCAGATTTACAATTTTACAAAACTTTCTACCCCTAATTACATCACAGGCTTTATAATATCATAACACTTTATAAACAACCAACAAAATTTGAAACAAAATTTTGTAGCCTCCAATTACTATACTTATTCTTCAATTTTCATCTGTTCAAATGAATTCTCCCCTTGCACACCCTACGTATCCATAGAATTTATAGAAACATTCATATTTGGAACAACTGGCAATGGCCGATTCTGATAGCAGTTCTGCACACTCCTTTTAATTGAAGGCTAGCATTGCAAACCTGAAGATGTTGCATGAAGAAAATTATGGTGAAGAAGAAAAGAAACATAATGATAATTTTCTCTAAAACATTATGCCATTTTCGTTCCAATATGTATATTATATCTTATCAAAGCCCTATTAAGATGACTTGGATTAGACTCCTCCAAAGATTTCTTGAAAGCATCATAAACTTGAACAAAAGCTTTATTATGAGGTAATAAATACAGTGGAAAAATTCCACCAACATACCCCTCCCCCATACCAAAAACATATTTCTATTCACTTTCATCAAGAGCTTCATTCTGCAAAAAAATTCATGGACCATTTTTTCTGCAATTAACTTCACCGAATCTAAACACTGCAACATGTCCAAAAGGTTAGAAATAAAAATGGATAGAATATTTGAAGGATAAATCAACGTCCTTGTTTTGGGATGAACAAATTCTTTCACAACAATGCTTTTGATACACCTGAAGTCACTAGGGCACCTGAATTTGAAAAAACTTTGCAACTGAGGATCTTCTAACCTTCCTAAAAATGATTTCTCCCATCATTGCACTGGAAACCACACTTTGTAATTCTTCGGCCGATAGTCCATTAGAGACTTATATGAATTTGTAGAAAAAAATTTCAAACACAAGTTCATCTACTATTTTCCAACAATAGATGCGTTGGCCAAATAAATAGACAACTATTAAAAATAACTTTAACTTATCATGATGTGCCTGGGCCGAGAGAGTACAAAAATAACCTTTACAATCTGAAAGAAGACATTCAACACATGTTGAATATATTTCACACATTATAATCATATATGTGAATAAATAATTAAAATGCCAAGCTTGCTGAAAAGGAGTAAGCAATTTGAAATAATGATGGATTCAGAACACTTGAAGCCAACTCTCATGCTTTTGTGACCACTGAAAGGACTAGCATATGTAACAAACTATACACCAACTGAAAGCTAGAAAAACTATGTGCCACTCAATGTACTAAAATCTCAATTAGGATTAGACTCATTTTTAAATGTGTACATTAACTGATAGCCTCAAGACAAGCATAAATCCACACCAGATTTTATACATGTAAAACTGAGATCTTAGGTAATGCATACCCAAAACTTTCTTAAGAAAATATGACGAAGCCGCCTCCTTTGTACAAAACCACAACAGTAGGAAGATATGAATGCAACATAAATATATAGTACAATATACTTGCATTTAAGACATTTTACTTGCATCACCTTAATGAATTTTGATGAAATCATCAAAACCCAAATAACAAACTCATATATCCCACCAACCCCCATATACATAACTGATAATTACACCTGTGAAGATAGAACATTTACAATGCATAATTTAAATTCCATTTAAAGCATCAAATGACATATATAACTAACAATTACCCATATAATGACATATGTGCAATTACCAGTTACATATGCATAATAAATTGACCAATTTTCCATTTTTCTTGGCTATAATCGAAAGGAACACACCTATAATTGCCAGTTACCTATATGAATTTGGCTAATATTTTCTCCATGGGAATATTTATCCCAAATAACAATATTTTGTGCTTAAAATTTTAACAAACTCTAACAAAGCATCTTACTTAGCAAAAATTTTCTTCCTTTGTGAATAAAGCTTCTAACTGGCAATTCATCTTTCCCAAAGTAGCCACATGGGTAACTTCATTATTTGCTTGATCACAACCATAATTTTCCAAGAAATCTGTAACTCTATTGCCCTCTCTATACGTGTGTAAGAGCTCAAATTTACCAATCTTATCAAGCAATGCCCAAATCTATTTGACAATATATTCAAGCTTCCAATTTTGAAGCTTGCGATCATGACAAGCATTTATTAATATTAGAGAATCGCTTTCTACTTGGATCATAGGTAATTTGAAGCTAAACACTAACTTCAAACCAGACAATAAAGCTTGAGCCTCTTCCACATTATTAGTTCCAAGAAGTAATTTAAAAGACTTTTCACATAACACTAAGCCTTTATAATCATGAATGACCACCCCAGCCCCTGATAAGCCTGGATTTCCTCTAGATGCACCATCTATATTCACCTTAAAAACACCTAAAGGAGGAGAAGACCAGACAATTAAATCTTTATTTACCTTTGGAGCATGTTGATGAAGATTTCCTTTAAATGGAAAAGATAATAAAGTCCATGAAGACATCAAATTTGAATCCCAAGCAGAAAAAAGAGAGCCAACATGCTTTATTTTGTGCACATAAGCATTAACAGTTTCTAAAATTGAACTTTCCAAAAGTTTTAACATATGATCAATGTTCAATATCTCTTTTCTAAAAATAATTTTGTTCCTTGCCCACCAAATTGCCCATAAGACTGAAGAGGGTATAATACACCAAATGCTTGCAAAAAATGATGTATTATACAACTGAGGCCAAGAAGAGAATAAATTCCAAATAGTGTTAGGAAAAATTGTTGACCAATTCATTTTTGCAACTACAAACAACTAGCAAATTTGTGCTACTAGGCACAAAAGAAAAAGATGATTTTCATTTTTAAATTCCTAATTGCAAAGCACATAGTTAAAAGGAGCAAATATGTTTAATTTCGCCAGCTTATCACTTGTTAGAATTTTACTTTGAATTGTAAGCCATGCAAAGCAACCTGCTTTTGGCAAGACTTTTGAATTCCAACAAAACTGATAAGCTTTTTATTTTGGCACTTGGCAAGAAAGTTGTGTGAGAGATTTGTACCCCTCTTTAATAGTATAGCAACTCGAATGTGTATTGGAACAAATTAATCTATCCAATTGAGATGAAAAATAAACTGCTCTATCTTGTAGAATAGAGGAAATCTAAAGTTTATGATCCTCATTAATTGGCTCATGTGAAAAATATTTCCACTTGACTTTCCCAAACACTAAATCTACACTTTAAACATAATCTTTTACTTTTGAGCCCCAAGCTTGAGATAAAAAATTTGCAGTATTACCAAAATTATAAGCTATTGCAAGATTCTGATATCCATTCCATGAATCTTTCCAAAATAAGGCATCATTACCATCATTCACTTCCCAAGATAGATGAGGTAAAATGACTTTCCTACATGAAATCAAAAAATTCCACATTATAGATCCAGCAAGCAGATTTGAGACAGTAAAAATTCTTGAAGGACAAAGATTATCAAGATATTTTGTAATGCCCAAATATTTCAACCAATAAACTCACCTAAATTTTATAACACAAATTTCAAATTTTCAATCATAACACAAGACTCACTAACAATATGTATGCTTTCAAGCAAGAAATAGGGGAACCTAAGGGGCCATACCTAATTCCTCGGGGGCTCATCTTTGATGGCCTTTCCTACGTATGCACAACATAGAGGAATCATAGTTCGACAACATGGACTTCAACCAACACTCATTTGGGTTGGCTAACAAAGGTTATAATAACTAGGTTCATAAAATGCCTCGATCTCATATTGAAAACACAAATGACATAACTACCTCACACTATATAATAATGCAAGGATACTAATAATAATTTAAAAGAGAAACTCTTTATCACTAAGTCCCTAATATACTTGTAAGACTATCATTAGCAAAATATTTTCAAAATTAACTTACTGCAAAAGTCCAAAGTATATCCATACCCTAAGCACTTATTTTATTATAGAAAATATTGAGGGAAGTTCAAGTACACACCTATCATATAATACTTAATCAATTCAATTCACTCTAGGGAGGGTTATGAATGGGTAAGAGCTTGGTTTATTACTTGAGGAAAAACTAAGACTATAGAGCCAATCCAAACCATAACTATTGCAATTGTATTAAGAGTTATAGATTTTTTTTGCTAATCCATTCTATGTAACTATGCAATGCATCCAGACTAAAGGCCTCAAAGTTAATAATATTTCTAAAAGAAATCTTATTTATAACAATAAATATGAATCTAATCTTCCTTATATAAACTTAATATCTGGCATAGTTGTAAGTGGGTTATGATAGCTGAACTTTCTCTTCGTTTGAACCATATTATCTGATACTTATATGTCCATTTATTCAGATCTTTGGTGCATATCCCATTGTCATCCAAAATATCACTTTGTTATTTTCACGTACTAATAATGCTTCTTTATGTTTGTTGTGAACTCTCTTTTTTTTATCTTTGTTTAAGTAAAGTTAATGTTCATTGGATCTACCTTAAACTGGATAATGACAAATCTGAATCTATAATTTTTAGAATAAATATGTTTCAATTCCAAAGTTAGTTTTTTATTAGGTAATATGACATATTATGGAGATGAGTAGGAATAAGTGATAGAGAGATTAGATTCTATTTATTGTTATAAATAAGATTTCTTTTAGAAATATTATCAGCTTTGAGGCCTTTAGTCTAGATGCATTGCATAGTTACATAGAATGGATTATTAAAAAAATTCTATAACTCTTAATATAATTACAATAGTTATGGTTTGGATTGGCTCTATAGTCTTAGTTTTTCCTCAAGTAATAAACCAACCTCTTACCCATTCATAACCCTCCCTAGAGTGAATTGAATTGATTAAGTATTATATGATAGGTGTGTACTTGAACTTCCCTCAATATTTTCTATAATAAAATAAGTGCTTAGGGTATGGATATACTTTGGACTTTTGTAGTAAGTCAATTTTTAAAATCTTTTGTTAATGATAGTCTTACAAGTATATTAGGGACTTAGTGATAAAGAGTTTCTCTTTTAAATTATTATCAGTAACCTTGCATTATTATATAGTGTGAGGTAGTTATGTGATTTGTGTTTTCAATATGAGATCGAGGCATTTTATGAACCTAGTTATTATAACCTTTGTTAGCCAACCCAGATGAGTTTTGGTTGAAGTCCATGTTGCCAAACTACGATTCCTCTGCGCTGTGCGTACGTAGGCAAGGCCATCAGAGATGAGCCCCTGAGGAATTAGGTCTAGCCCTTTAGGTTCCCTTGTTTCTTGTTTGAAAGCATACATATTGTTAGTGAGTCTTGTGTTATGAAATTTAGGTGAGTTTACTAGTTGAAATATTTGGGCATTACATTTGGTATCAAAGCACGGTTGCAGCACTGGGATCTTTGGCTAGTGTTGCCCGGGTGGCGTTGGTTGAGTGAATTTCTCTTTTGTGCTTTTCTCCCTATTATGATTAATCGTTGAAGTTACCTGATGAAATCTTGAGTTTTTTTCTCTTATTCCTTACTAAGTGTGTTTGTAGATATAATAATTGGAAAAAGGAATGTTTATGATAGATTTTTTTAAGTATCATGAATTATCATATGTATGATGCATTTGATTATGAAAGAAATGATTTTTATGTCCATATAATTGATGTGGGAAAGGGTAGTGAAGTGGTAATGATTTCTTTAGTTACAGCCTCACGATCATGTGCCTTAACTATGATTATATATGAAAGAATGATGTTTGATCAAGATATTTATCTGTAGGTGAAAGACTTAGATCCATAAAATTGTAGTATTATTGATAGAAAACCATATAAATTTTAACTCATTAGACACAAATAATAATACGTGAATAAGTGAATTTTGAGTAAAAAAATAATTATGTGCTTGTGGTGCTAACGATTTGCACTATGTTTTTCTTGGTATGTATTGAACATTGAGCAGACTTGTTGAGAAAATATTTTTATGAATGTCATTAGTTAGGAAGATTCATTGTTATGAAATTAGAAGTATGCTAACTTGTTTGAAATCAATGAGATGTTGGTTTAAAAGATAATGTTTTATGTAAGTGTGTGTGTTAAGATACACCATCTTGTGAATGTGAATGAAATCCATGGATCTCTCATGGTTAGTGTAATTACTTTTGTGTATCAATGAGATAAATTGGAATGTGTGGTGATGCTCATAATTTTACATCTATGAGTAGATTTTACATATATTGGGAAGAGAAATATTGGAAGATGATTCTTGAAAGGTTTATGGAAGTATGGTTAATTATGTGTAGGGAAATGGTCCTATTGCATTAAAAGGAGAAAATTTGAAATGTATCAGCTTTGTATTCTTTTTGGCTGTGAATACCATGTAATGGTGCTTATGTTGTGTATTGTGCCAAGTTTTTTTTTGGTTAACCAAGTTGTAAGAGTTGGTGTAAGTCATACATTTTTGACTCATGAGGAAGGAAGTGAAGAAATTCTTGATAAGTTAAAGTGTTGTGACATGTGAATTTGAACCAGTAAATGTGTTGTGCCCAAGTATGTGATATAGGGTATCCAACTTGGAATAAGGGTGATAGGACGTCGAGTATGATCCCTTACATCCACCCTTTGTGATTGCTTATTTATGTAAATCCATCATTTGTGACAATAAGGTAACAATGTTGTGTGTGTGTACATGTGTGTACTAAATGAAATGTGAATCTCCTTCATGTGAGTCTTGTTCTTATGTTAAATGTCTACCCCTAGTGTATGGTTCCCCTACGGGATTGAGAGCCTACTAGTGTAATTAGGGGTTGAGAGATGGAGAACCTCCATCGAAATCTTAGGATTTTGAATGGACATTAGTTCCCATAAGTCTCCCCCACAGTTTGGATCACATTAGTTGATTCATCGTGCAAGCCTAATTCCTTGATGTTTACCTATGGATTGAGGATGGAACTAAGTGTACCTTTGGAGATATATTATTGATGATTGAGTTATTACATGAGCTTTATGTGGTTTGAGACCACTGTGGTTAGAGACCACCATTTTTTCAGCATGTTATTTTATTTTGTGGTTTGAGACCACTGTGGTTAGAGAACCACCATTCCCCTCCTCCCCCCTAGGTGACTTATTAAAAGTCACGTGGTGATTGTGATGTGAAAATTGTATAATTTTTGGAAACACATTTTATTTATTTATTTATTATTTTTATCACTTTTTATTTGATTGATTAAGCCAGCAGTGTTGAAATTTTTTTAAAGTTATTTGATTGATTGAATTATGAAATTGTCCTTTTTGCCTCAAGGATTTTTTTAAAAAAAAATTATGTTGAAATTAAGATTTACATGCTGCAATGTAGCTACAATCGACTTTTATTTTTATTTATTTATTTATTTTTATGCGACTTTTATTGAAATATTTGGTTTGAACTTATGTTACTCGGTTTGAGGCTTTAATTGTTATTGAAAACTATTGGCATGTGTAGTAATGTGAATTTGTGAAACTGTCATACTCAAGAAGGGTCCCTGACAGGTTGTATGGGGGGAGTAGATGGCCTGGGGAATTATTGTTAAAGGGGTTAATGAGACCAATATGGGATGGTTATAAACCATTTCCCCTTGATCTATCTGATTTTTATGTGGCTCTATGATACTATACATTCTCAGAGGAGAATTTTGGACACTGGTCATCCTCATCCCTATCCCATTATGTGAGTTCATAATGTGTTTAATGTGCATTTAATGAGTATATGAGTGATGTGTATATTGTGATCTATTGTTGAGCATGAAAATATGTATATGAAATGTATGAGTACATTGAGATATGTTGTTGAAATATGTGAATTTGATAAATGAATATTGAGATTTCTTAAAAAGATGTTGGAATTTGTGATGTATATGATGTGATGCAATATATAAATTTAACTAATTTGATGTAGAACAGGTGTAGAAATATAAATGAGATATGCATGTGATTAGTGTGATTCTTGTTTTTTACTTGAGTATCTCTTTTTAAACTAAGGTGATTTTTAGTTTAAAAGCTAGATGGGTAATGTTGAAATTCTTGTAATGGAATTTTAAATGGATCATTTTACTATGTGTATCTTGCTTAGATGTGTCAAGATTCATTTTGTTGTAAGACAACTTCTATAAATACAATGGTTGACTTATAGTATTGTTCATCATATAGTATAAGGAGTGGTAACCATCGTTGCAATAATTTTATGTTTTATTGTAATGGGGGGGTTGACTCCCAAACCTTAGTAACTTCCAGGAGGAAGTTTAAACTAAGGGGAGGGGAGTGTAGGGCTCCTCCCTTCATATGAAAGTTCTAACTCCTTGTGTTATAGTTTGGCTAGTTATGATGTCATATAAAATAGTGTCAAAGGTTAAGGTATCATTTCAAGTTATAAATTTCAACTAGAAGGTTATTCTTATCTATTTGTGTTTCTATATTGAAGATTAAGTCTCCCCGTCCTTCAGGACTTCCAGGAGGAAGTCTATATAAGGGGGAGAGAATGTAAGACCACCGAGTAAATTCTCTTTATAAAGCAAACTAAGGATCTTTTAATAGCTACTAGCAAAGTACCCTATATGAATTATGGATAAACTGGTTTAGTTATTTTACACCCATTATTTACACCTTGGAAAATAACACAACATTTTTTAAAAGTACAGTGTATAAACACTACTTTACTAAGTAACGACACCATATGTTCTAGTAATTTTGATATAGTTGACATATTCATCTAAGCTATGTAAATATTCCAAGTTTGTTAATCTCGAATGAAGGAGTGTAAGAGATAGACCATTTCAATATATATTGCATACATGCTTATTTAAAAATTAATCATAGATTCTTTAATAAACAATAAATTTTTAATTTAATTTATTATTATCAATAATTATAATAATTTTCTTATATATATAATTTATTTAATTTTAAAAGAAACTTAAATTTTTAAGATTAATAACTATAATAAACAAGTGATAAGAATATCTTTTCATTTGCATATAATTTTACTTTTTGAAAAAAATAAGGAAATAAATAAAAAAGAAGACATAAAAGAATTGATTTTATTTTGATAATGCCAATAATATCTAATATTCATCCTTATCTTTGTTCTTGTTTTAAAATAACACTTTTTCCCATCCCAGGGAAAAGTAGTTTCCATTTTTTAAAAACTTTTAAAAGAATATTAGGGAATCTTTATTTTAAGAATGGGACATTTAGGAGAGAAATGTGAAGCATCTTATTCACTCCATTTTATTTTAATATTACCTGTCTAAATATTTATAAAATTGTTAGTGTCTCCCAGGATAATAATCTTTTATTATTTATTATTTTATATAAAGAAAAGTTGTTAAAATGAATATAGTTTCTCTGATATAAAACTGATTTAGCTGCAGTATAATATGTTTTTTCACTTTTTCCTATGGATTTCTTTTTTCTTGTTACTAATTTATTAACATTAATTCTAACTTATATAATAGCGTACCAGCAATTAATAACAATATTGTGATATTTTCAAATCTGAATTCCCAGGAAAAGTGTGTTTCCAAATTTATTAAACTCTATTATTATTGTGAGTTAACTTCAGTGCTAAGTATTGGATTATAAGTTTCTTCTTGGTAAAAAAATCTACGGGTTTCTATGCTTTTATTTTGTTAAGCTTTAAATCAGAGTTCTAGAAACTTTCAAGCAATTTTATTGCATGTAGAAAAAAAAAACTCCCTATGATTAGATGTCTCTATTTTTTTTTCCTTTCATTTAAGCTTTCTTAGCTCTATAAATCAAGCTATTGATCATTGTTGGGGGGTAGTTGGTTAAGTTTTAAAGAACAATACAAAGTTTTTATTTTGGTGGGGGGGAGAGAACAGAGGGATCTTATTTATCACTGCTTTTAATTTTCTTGAATTTCTGTGTGTGAAATTGATAAGAGCTGTGAATATTTATTTACTAGCTGTTGTCATCTTTATTGAATCCAATCGATGGGATATATGGTTCAATGGTAGTAGATAGGAGAGAGGGATTCAAAATGCATAGTGGGGGTTGTCAATCTATTTACTGTAGGCAACCTAGGTCAGAATTCAAGGGACTTGCCCCATCAATCTATCAGATCGTTGATTCCAGTAGTGTGTCTTCTCAGAGGAAAAATCCATTATTCCCACAAATATTGGTTGGTGTGTTGATGGTGGATTATAGCATGTTCATGGTGGAGGTCTCTACGGTGACAGAGAAACTGGACGAATATTAATCTCTGAGAATTCCAAATCCAATTAAGGTATGTTTTTGCCAGGTATGTATTCATCTACCTAAGTTGTTACCTTCTAATGATCGGTTCCACTAAGGAATTTTCTCTATGATGCTTTATAATTGGGATGAAGTTTTCTTAAATAGATATTGTTTTCTGTTTGTTAAGATTATAAGTTTTCTTTTTCTATTCAACAGATCCAGTCTTTGGAAATGTATATCATGCAGCCAATCCGTGTGTTTTTACTTTTGAAGATTACCAATTAGTAACTTAATCATTTTTAGCTAAGCTATTTTGTAAACATCATACAATCAACCTTCCTTAGGACCATGTGCCTTTAAGGAAATCTATGAAATAATTCATGAATCTTATCTAAGTGTGAAAATTTACCAATGCTAAAACTGCTTATACCAACATTGATACGTGCCAGTCCTTTCTTCTTTTATTTTTGCTCTTGTCGAGCCTCCTTTGCACTGGTAATAATATTTTTATTGGGTTGGCCTTTTCAAACTCTTTAAAGAACAAACATCTCACATATGCAATCTTTTTTATCTACCATTACCATGTGCTATTGTTGACTAACATATAGGAAATATATAATGTCAGGGGAAAGAAGATTTCACTATTAAAAGAAGCCCACTAGTTTGGAAAGTACTCTAAAGTTTGTAATTTATTTATTTTTAGGTCAAAACAATAGATCTTTAATACATAAATCATCTTGATCTTATTTTCTGCCAATATGAATCTAATCTTCCTTATATAAACTTAATATCTGGCATAGTTGTAAGTGGGTTATGACAGTTGAACTTTCTCTTCGTTTGAAACATACTGTTTGCTACTTATATGTCCATTTATTCAGATCTTTGGTGCATATCCCATTGTCATCCAAAATATCACTTTGTTATTTTCACGTACTAATAATGCTTCTTTATGTTTGTTGGGAACTCTTTTTTTTGTTCTTTGTTTAAAGTTAATGTTCATTGGATCTACCTTAATCTAGATAATGACAAATCTGAATCTATAATTTTTAGAATAAATATGTTTCAATTCCAGAGTTAGTTTTTTATTAGGTAATATGACCTATTATGGAGATGAGTAGAAATAAGTGATAGAGAGATTAGATTCTATTTATTGTTATAAATAAGATTTCTTTTAGAAATATTATCAGCTTTGAGGCCTTTAGTCTGGATGCATTGCTTACATAGAATGGATTAGTAAAAAAATTCTATAACTCTTAATACAATTGCAATAGTTATGGTTTGGATTGGCTCTATAGTCTTAGTTTTTCCTTGAGTAATAAACCAAGCTCTTACCCATTCATAACCCTCCCTAGAGTGAATTGAATTGATTAAGTATTATATGATAGGTGTGTACTTGAACTTCCCTCAATATTTTCTATAATAAAATAAGAGCTTAGGGTATGGATATACTTTGGACTTTTGCAGTAAGTCAATTTTGAAAATATTTTGTTAATGATAGTCTTACAAGTATATTAGGGACTTAGTGATAAAGAGTTTTTCTTTTAAATTATTATCAGTATCCTTGCATTATTATATAGTGTGAGGTAGTTATGTGATTTGTGTTTTCAATTTGAGATCGAGGCATTTTATGAACCTAGTTATTATAACCTTTGTTAGCCAACCCAGATGAGTGTTGGTTACTGGTTGAAATATTTAGGCATTACATATTTACACTACATAATGTGACACCATTTAATTGTAGGTTTGGCATACATACGCCATACCATTTTAGCTCCAAGAGCCAAATTTTGATTTGACAAATTGTGCAAGCCTGCCCCACCTTTTAAGTTGTCAAAACACATTGTTTCTAAAGAAATAAGAGGGGTTTTCTTTTTGTTGTCTAGGTTACCAGACCATAGAAATTTCCTAATCAAATTTTGACTATCAAAGATGATGGATTTTGGAGCTTTTAGACAAGCCATATAATAGTTAGGAATTGAAGATAAAAGAGATTTTACAAATAGAATTCTCCCTAATAAAGATAACCATCTACCTTTACATGCCAAAATTCTAGATTGAATAGTTTGAATTATTTTTTTCCAATAATTAACTTTGTTCTAACTAGAAAAGAAAGCAATTCCTAAATATTTACAAGGAAAATAAGCATGTTGAAAGAAAAGTATATTGACAATACAATTTTCAATGTCATCTTTGGTATTGAAAACATAAATTTTAGACTTTCCCTCATTCACTTTTTGACCAGAAGCTGTTGTATATTTTTCCAATAAAGACTTTAACAGCAAAGCTTCATTAATAGAAGCTTTAGCAAAAAGCAAAGTGTCGTCAGCAAAGAGAGAATGAGTCACTAAGATGCCAGTATTTGGAATAGAAACACCCTGAATTAAACCACACAAATGAGCTCTGATAATTGACCTACTCAAAGCTTCTACTAGAATGATAAAAATGGATGGAGATAGTGGATCTCCTTGCCGAACCCCTTGGGTAGAGCCAAAAAAACCTACTGCAGAACCATTCAATAAAATTGAAAACTTAGCTCCAGAAAAACATGCCATTATCCATTTACACCACTTAGGAGAAAAACCAAACTTTAGTAACACCTGCTTCAAAAAACTCCAATCAACCCTATCATATGCCTTTTGCATATCAAGTTTAAGAATCATAGGGGGATGTAAAAAGAGTTAAATGCCACTTGGCTCAAGACAAAGGACATGTACGAGGCCTTTAATGCCTTGTTGTATGTACAAACCCTTTTGGAGGGATTCTTCAAACTTGGGGAATATTCCCTTTTGATGCCTTTTTGAAAGTAATTGAAGATTTAATAAATCAATTGAAATGATTTTCATGAGCAAGTTGCAAAATCTAGAGGATTGGAGTGATTAAGATTAAGATTAATCAAGAGTTGATTAATTAAGATGAAGATTAGCTAATTTAACCATTTTGACTTAGATTTCAGGAATAATTTAAATCAAAATAAGAAGATAATTATTTAGACTTAATTAAATAAAGATATTTATTTATTTAACTAAAGGGAATGATGTTAGATAAAATCAAATAAATTTTAATTTATTTAATTTAATAGAATGACTTTAGAGATTTAATTAAATAAAATGAAATATTTAATTAAAGAGAGACTATAGAAGCTAATTAAATAAAATTGATTTATTTAATTAACAGGATATGATGACTTAATTAGATAAATTTGATTTATTTAATTATGGGATGAAATGTGATGAATTTAATTAAATAAGGATTATTCAATTAAATGACTAGCAAAGGAGATGATTTAGGACAAAGCAGTGTTAGTAAAATCAGGATCAGGTGTATAGGATCAATCAGTACATTTTACGTGTCTACAATTGTATTTTGACCATCTATTTTTTAATTTTATATGTAATATCATATTTTTTCTTTTTTCTTTGGTTAAATTATTATTGTTTTAAGTTTTAGTATATTTTCCTTCATTTCTTTCAATAATTTTGGTAATTATTCCTTAATCCTTTTGTTAAATAATTCATCTTTATAATTATCTTAGATTATTTATTCGCTATTTGATACATTTAATCTTTAACCTTTTTTATCCATTTATTTGTGTTATATCATATTATTATATTATTAATTCTTTTGTTATGTCTTCATCATTTTTTTTCCTATTTTCACTTTTACTTCATTTTTCAATATCTTCCCTCCCTACCCTCTCCCACCACTTAACTCTTCTTAAGGTCATTTCTACAATCATGTTTTTCATTATCCTCTTCCTATGATGAATCATTGAGTTAGGGATAGGGTAAGGTCATTAAAGTTATTTATTCATTGTTTGATACATTCAACTTTAACATTTTTTGATCCATTTATTTGTGTTATATCATATTACTATTTGTATTATATCATATTACTATATTATTCATTCTTCTATTATGTCTTCATCATTTTTTTGCCAATTTTCACTTTTACTTCCTTTTCCAACCTCCTCCCTCCCTACCCTTTCCCACCATTTAATTCTTTTTAAGGTCATTTCTACAATCATATTCTTCATTATCCTCTTCCTATGATGAATTATTTAGTGTGGTTTGAAATGTCCATTCAAAATAGTATACATAGTTTAATCTAGAAGTGTTTACTCTATCATTCATGGACTTTGAAAAAATCATATCATCTATAATTATTGATTAGTTAATTTTTAACAATTATTGACTTGAATGAAGAGATATAGTTGAACTTATGTCTACTATGAATCAAATATGATAATTTAATATAATATATCTTACTTTTCTAAATATATATATATATATATATATATATATATATTAAATTAAAAATAAACTTGTAATAAATAATCATTTTAATATATAAAAAATCCTAATATAACATGTATTAAATATGTTATTTATTTAAAATTTTGTGATAATATTAGTTGTGATAGGGAGGTGAATTTGAGAGAAATTGAGAGAGAGGGATCTACAACAAGGACTATGTATGCGTGTGAAATTTTTTTCCTATGGAGGAGGCTTGTCCCTCCTCCACGTCTATTCATTATTCCTTGGCGGATGAAATTTCCTTATAAGTGTTTAGTTGTAAATATTAATACCTCCATTCGTGTTTGGTATAAAGGGAACTTTTTGTTGGCTACTCTATCTAAGTACCGTCACATGTGTGGCTTTTGCAAAGTTTTTTTGAAATGATTTGTAGGGATACATAGTTGTCAGGAAAATCCATTAATGAACCCTTCACTCTAAAGGCCAACAATGTGGCTCCCAAATCCTTCGTGATATTGTTGCGGGTGAAAGAGGCTGACTGCCAGGGGGCGCCAAATTCATGCTTAGGGAAGTTGATGAAGGATAGGCTAATGAAGGATAAAAATAAGGTAAGCATTCCCTAGATCCTCCTTTGAAATTTATCTTGATTCCTAATAATACCCTAGATGAGGAAATTGCAAAGGAAGATTCTAGGTTGTTGAAAAAGACCATTTTTAAACTATGGTTGACCCTAATAGGGTTCCGACAAGGAAATATATGGAAGAATGGTTTCATAATATCTGGGAAAAGAGACTAGGGCTACAATTTTATTATTTCTGCATGGTGTAGAAGGGTTTGTATGTCATCCTTTTTAATAATCATAATTCTCAAATGGAGGAAATTAAGAAGCAATTTTGGAATGTCAGGATGGTTGTCTTCCACGCTCTAACTTGGAATCCAGATGCATTATAGGAAGAGGTTCTAGCCCTCTCTATCCCTAGATGGTTAACTATTAAACATGTTCATCCTTGACTATGGAATTTTTTCCCACTTCTATTGGAACCATATGGGAATGTCTTAAAAATTGATGACACTAAAAACCCCCTTCCACACTCTGATACATAGTTGTTGGTATCCTTGTCTTCGTGTATGGAATTATCAGGGGTTATAGAAATCAAGTTGAAATATGGAAATGTTTGCTTTAAAATTGAAACCCTAGGAGGGTTGAATGCCTGCTATTTGTGTAGGCGCGAAGGCCACATTAGAAGGAATTATCCATTAATAAGGATAAAAATTAATTCCAAAGCCACCTTTGGTGGAGGTACTAAAAATAAAATGCAGCCCTCCACAATGGATGGACGAGTGGAGAGAGATTTGAATAATGTGGAGGGTTTTATGTATTACAACTCCACTCTACAACAACTTGAGATTTTTTCCCCATCAAACCCTAAACTCAATAAGAAAATTAGAAATAACTCTCCGTAGATGGAGAATTCATAAACATCTAAAATCAATAAAATAGCAACAAATGTGGAGTATAGCCTAACCTCTTTACTTTATGAAATAGATAACAATACAAGTGAAATAATTCAAGTAAATAAAGATCACCAAGATGGAAATGAGGTTTACCAACATGAATTTCTATTGAGATTAGATAATTCGGCAAGCAATATCAATCTAAATTCCCCATAGTTGGCCTTGTAGAAAATAGGACAATCTAAGGAACTTAAGGAAATTAATCCTAAATCGAGCAAAGAGATATACACCTTTAACTCCAAATTTTTTAAGGAGAACAATGATATGGAGCCTCAACTTGATGGCTACCCACTAGAAGGAGGTGAAGAAAAGGAAATATAGACCCCTCAAGGGGAATTTGAAATTTTGGACATTGGGGGAGGTCTTCCAAAATAGAATACAGTTTGGGAGGGAATACCTTCTAAAGAGACTGATGTTGATATTGAGAACATCCACCTTGAAGGCCTAGAGGATAGAATAGAGAACTCTATCACCTTTAACACTATATCATTTGTTATTGGGGATGAAAAAGTGCATGAAATAATGGTTCCTAACATGTTAGTGAACTCTCCCAACCCCCTTGGTGGAGTGGTTAGTTCTGATGGGTTTGCATCACAATGAAGCATGGATTTTGTAGATGACCTAGGACTGCTCTCTACTAAGGATACCACTGATGGAGAAGAGACCCCCATGGAAGTAACATTAAAAAATACCTAGAGATAGAGGTTGGAAAATCCCCTCTGGTTAAAGATCTCAACCACCCTTGGAAAGATAAGAGAAATAAACTTAGTGGGATCTTGCCTCCTAATGCTAAAAGGGTGGAGGTAGGAAATAGACTTCCTAAATGCTTTGATAACTTTAGGAGTGATAAGAGGCCCCTACCCAATGAACAAACCTAATGGAGGTAAATTTCATTTCTTGGAATGTAAGGGGGATTGAAACCTTTGATAGGAAACATGTGGTAAGAAGGTTTCTAACACAAAAAAAGAAGAAGAAAAAGACCTTGTCTTGTTACAAGAAGTTAAAGCCACTAGTTTCACCCTTGAAACTAGCCTAAAGGTTATATGAAAAGAAGCCACTAAATTTTTTACCAAGCATGATAAGGGAAAAGGGGGTGTTGTGATCCTGATGGAAAACAACTGGGCTCAACATGTGGAATGCTCTGGCACTTCCCCTTGTAACTAGGTAGTGTGGGTGATCATTAAGATAAAAACATAATGCTTTGGGTTATGCTTAGTATATTCCCCCAATGACTATAAGGAAAGGATTATCCTATGGAATTTTCTTTATGCCTTGCAAGATATTCCCTAGATCATTGGAGGAGACTTCAATTTTGTAGAAAGGGAGTAGTATAAATGGGGTGGAATAGGCTTTGATTGGAAATGTAATGAGAGATTATATTGGAAAAGAATGAAATCCAAATTGAGGATTGAAGACCCTATTGAAGGAAAAAATAAAGATATACAAGCCATCTAGTTCATATGGTGTAACTCCCAAAAAGGGGGAAAGAGAATCTATTGTAGACTTGATAGATTCTATGCAAGAAAATATTTCTTCTCAGCCTCCCTAGTGAAAGAGGGATGTAAGGTTGAAGTATCCCCATATTCCCTATTAGATCATCACCCTATCAAGGCTAAGTTTTTCTGAAAAGATGGAGTTATAAAACCTATAGGCAACAATAATGGCTTTTTCCTCAATACCAACCTCCTAAAGGACAATGATTGTAAAAATTCCATACTATGTCTTAGATAGATCAACAAGTGGATGCACAAGAATCTTTCCCCTGTTGATAGATGGTCATTGAACACAAAGGGATAGAAATTTTTATTCTAAATAATTGGGAAAAAGAGAGCTAAATACAACTGAAGGAAGGAGGTTCTCCTCCAAGATAAGCTTCTCCAAGAAGAGTCAGATCTACAATCAAATCCTCTTGATGAAACCCTCACAAATAGGGTGGTTATGGCTAAAAACTCTCTAAGGAAGCTTCAAAACCACAAGGTCCAAGGTCTAAGAGTAAGGGATTAATTGAACTAGCTAGAGAATGGTGACAAAGGCACAAAAAATTTCTTTAGATATATTAAGGAGAAACAAGCTAGAGAACTAATTGAACAAATCACTTTGAATGACACCACTGTGGTTAATAAATAAGAGATAAGGGAGCAATTTTTCCTTATCTATAAATGCCTCTTCTCGTTAGAGGGGGAGTTGGAGGCTACTACTCAAGCAAGAGAGCATATTCAGAGAATTATCCTAAAGAGGCTTAATATTGAAATGGTAGGGGATCTAGGGAAAGAGATATCACAAGAGGAGATTAGAAAAGCCATCCTCTCACTTAAAGATGACAAGTCTCCAGGGGAATATGGACTCCTTGCAAAATTCTATAAGATATTCTTGGATTGTGTGTGTGAAGATATTTTCCTTGTGTATAAGGAGGCCTTTGAAAAAGTTACTCTTGGAAATAATATCAACAAATGGATAATCAAACTAATCCCAAAAGAGGGAGATATGTCTCTAGTTAAAAATTGGAGGCCCATCACTTTGCTCAATGTTTCTTATAATATTTTGGCCAAGATTTTGGAAAATAGGGTGGCTCTCATCCTTCCCTTTATCATAAAATCCACTCAGAAAGGCTTTATAAAGGGAAAGTATATTCTTGAAAGCCTGATCACCAGTTGGGAAGCAATGAACTAGGAAAAACTAACAAACCAGCATGCAACAATGCTCCTTTTGAATTTTGAGAAGGATTATGATAGGATTGAATGGGGTTTTGTGTTCCTTGTGTTGAAAGCTTTTGGCTTCCCTGACTCCTTTTTCCATATGGTCAAAACACTCTTTTAGGATGCAACTACTCAGGTTAAGGTAAATGGTGTTCTTACTTGAGAAATCTCCTTTGAGAGGTCTATAAGGTAAGGTTTCCCACTTGCTCTAGCACTATTTGTCATAGCTTTAGATGCTCTTCACTATGTTTTGAGGGACAATTCATTAGTTCCAAGAATAAGAGGCATTATTATACCTGATGAAAATGAACTCATTAACCTTTAGTTTTTTGATGACAACTCTATTTTGTTAACCCTAGAGGAGGAAAACTTTACAAACCTAGTGGGGAAATTAGATATCTTTTTCCTAGCATCTGGGCCTAAAATTTCCCTCTCAAAGTCTTGCCTTTTGGGATGAAAGGACAAGCCTCCTGACTGGGTTAGCAAGTTTGGGCTCCAATGAGGTGTCCCTCATAAATTGGTAAGGTACCTTGGTATCCCCTTTGTTGTGGAACCAAATTTAAAAGAGATGTGGCAATGGATTAGAAACAGAATTGAAAAGAAATTTTCCAAGTGGAATAGACAATTTCTCTCCTTGGCTGGTAGAATCTAGGTTTGTCAAAAGATACTCTCTTCTTACTATATTTACTTTGCTTCTATTTGGTTCTTCAACTCCTATCAGATCAATGAAAATCAAAAAATAATGATAGCCTTATTATGGTCAAATGGGAAAGGAAAAAGAAAGAGGCACTCAGTGAAATGGGAATGGTGCACCATTGAAAAACCCAATGGAGGCTTGAGCTTAAAATATTTAAGGTTACAAGGAATTGCTTTGGCTACCAAGTGGGTGATAGGGGCATTGCAAGGGGAATAACCTTCAAAAGTTTTGGTCAGGAAAAACATGCTCAATGCTATTCCCAAGCATGCAAAATCTTGGAGATCTCTACCACTTAATGATATTCTTAGTAGTGAGGAGACTATGTAACCTATATGATCTAATGTTTTCAAAACCATTTGGAAAGCCTAGGAAGTGATGAAAAAGTACCTTTCCAACCACCACTTCACCAAAGGGGATTGTGAGATCATACAGGCTAATAGATCTATTTGGTGGAACCTAAAACACAAAGGGATACCATTGGCCTTAATCCAAGGTTGTTCTACAAAAGGTTGGGGCCATAAAGGAATTTGGTGCTTCAATGACATACTGAAAGATGGAAAGTTAAAATATTGGAATGATCTGAACTTTGAATTCAATATACCCCCTACCAATTGGAGGACCTACACAATCCTTAGGGAGGCTTGTAATCAAATAAAATTTCCTATTGTAATTAAGAATGATATTGCTCAATTTAAATATTTTTAGTGGAAAAATGGTAGTAATATAAGGAAATAAAAAGTTAAAGAAATGTATAATATGTCAATAGATCACATTGACCTGACACAATACTTAAACCAAACTTGAAAACTATAGTGGAATAAGAACCAATGGCAAAAAAAAAATTAAACTAATTGGTCTAAACAAATTGAGGCTAAAAAAGCATGCTTCATATGGCTTCTAATTATACAAAAAATTTCATTCAAAATAAAAATTAAGAAAATTGATCTGTGCAACATATGTAGAACACTAGAGATAATTAACCACATTTCTTTTGAATGCACTTTTGCTAGGGAGATATGGAGTTTTTTTTGTAACAAACAAGATATCTGGGGCAATAATGAACAACCCCTTCCTAAGAAAATAATGTTTAATCACAATATAAAGATGGGGAAAAATGTTGCTTTATAGAACACTCATGTTTTACAATGTTTCCATACAGGTTTATATTATGGTGGTACTCTCAAAAGATAAGTTTTGGAACTATTTGGAGAACAAGAAGGTTAAAATAGATATCATGGAAGCAAGGTATGGAAATATGTGGCTAGAGGGGCACCCAGGTGTAGATATATTCATGAGAGATCTTCATTCATTTTGACAGGACCTAGCAAAGGGACAAAACAAGAAAATTGGCAAGATGGGATAGATAGGACAACCTTTAGATGAGGAATTATGTGTTGTAGAGACATTGGTAGCCTTGAGTGGTGGTAAAGAGACAAATTAGAGCACTTAGAGGACACATATTTTCCTTGTTTATATCCTTTTAATTTGCATTAGTTGTATATATTAGCATAGTGGTTTATATCTATATATTTTGATAATGATACTCTAATGTAAACATTGACTCTTTGATATAGGTGAAATTTTGGGTTTCACTTCTTTTGACCTCATCAAATTGAGGCTTTTGTTGTTATTATGTAATGGGGGTAGTTTAGGGATGCTACATTTACTCTTGGGCTTGCTTTGATCTGATGTAATGGGGGGGGGAATTGTGAATATGTTGTAAGGGGGATTACTCTTGATTTGATACTCGGATGAACACTCAACTTATGTGATTTGTATTTTCTAGTCATATTATACTTAATACAAAAAAAATTAGTAATAAAAATTAGGTTTATAGTTATGGATAGTGTTACAATCATAGTTAGGGTTAGAGATAGGTCTAGCATTAAGATAACAACTTAAAATTTATTGGTAAGGTTAGAGTTAGGGGGGTATGTGCAGGATCATGATGGGCCAAAAAGTGGCAAGGAGGAAAAAATTATGTTTTTCATTGACCTAAAAATGCGAAAAATCCCAAGTTGACTTTTTTGTGGCTTGGGTGTCAGTACACACCTCCAAAGCAATTAACATACTAATATTTCCATACTATATATCTGATTTGAAGAAAGTATATATAAACAAATTTTGGGCTATCAAAATCATTTCATAGTCACAAACAACCCGTAGGTGCACAATGAGGAGGTTCTTTGCATAACAAATATCCGATTTCACCAATATCCAATTTGAAAATGTTAGATTTTAGATTTTTCTTTGCTTTGATTGAATTTTGAATTAGATTTGTATAATTTCAATTAGTTTTTTATGGATTTTTTTCAAAATAGGGTTTTTGATTGAATTTTTATGAAAAAAATGAGTTTAGAATGGATTTTGATTAAAAATAATTTTTTTAATGGATTTTGATTTAAAAATAGTGTTTTTTTTATGTATTTGTATTAAAAATTAGAGAATTTTATAGATTTTTGTTAAAAAGTAGTGTTTTTTAGGATTTTTTTAAAAACTAGGGTATTTTTATAATATTTTCATTTATATTGTCTAATTTTAATTAGATTAATTAGTTTTTAACTTTAATTAGGCATTATGGCTGCTGAGAATGAGAATGCACAAATTCCACCAGTTGAGAATGAAAATCCACCAGTTAAGAATCAAAATACAGAAATGCCAAATGCTCTACCACCTCTAGAACTATCAATTGAAGATTTAATTGGTGAAAAATTGGAGCAATTGAGGGGAATTTGTGATGTTTATAAGAAAATACCTTGATTATCCCATATGTCAACCACATTGATAGAAATAATTACAAATGTAGAAACCCTCTCCACCTAACATAATGCCATTCATTCGTGGCAAGAAACCATGAGGGAATATTATGCATGTGGATTATCTTATGATGATGTGAAAAATCTCCAAATAACAAAAGCCCAAATAGCCTCTTTATTTATTAGCCCCCACACTAGTTTTCCAGTTAATGTTAACAAACCAAAACTTTCTATAAAATGGTGCACACACAGGGGCATAGTAGATAACTTTTGGGATCGTTGGTGTATGGTATTTGATAAACCACCCAAAAATAATCTTGATGTACCTTTTTACTTTATTAAAAAATCATATGTTGAGATTTTGTTAGGGCATCATGTCAATTACTTTGACATTAAACCCTTTCAGGCCATTGGTGGAGGTATGCCCCAAGATAGGCTAGGGGTAGTTAGAGTAGTCAGGTGCCCACATGTTCCCCTTCCTCCCCTTCCTCCACCACCTTTAGTACAACATCCAGATATTACAGAGGATGTAACCACACAGACTATCTAGGCCATTCACTCTTTGAGTGGTCTTTTGGTTTCCCATGCTTCTTCAGTAGCTCAGCCACATTCTAGTGATGTTGGTGATGGATTCAATGCTATTGCATCATCCTCCATAGGTCCACATATTTGTGTGTCACATATTTGCAATACGTGCCACCAGATATGCTTGGGTCCTATTGTATAGCCCACTGAACATCCATTAGACACTTTTGATTATGACATCTAGGATGTGGAGATTATAAAAGATCACACATAGGGGAGTGGAGCACACCCTACAAAGTTCTCTCTTGCTAGAGAGGTGGACATTGGAATAGTTTCACAGGTAACATTTAAGGTGTAAATTCATAACTTGCATTTTTTTTAAATGAATATTAATAAGAGATAATATCAAGTACTAATATTTATTTGCTTGGTCTATTTAATAGTTAATGTATGAGGAGGAGCTCACACAGGTGACTAATAGCACCCTTAGGGCCATTTTATTTGGCCTCGACATGCACATAGTATGTATTTTCACACTCATTTACATTTTTTTACTATATACTTGCTTTTCATTTGAATTGCCATTAATGAAATTATATATGAAACTATATGTTTATCTTATTCTCTACTTGTAGGAAACACCTAGTGAGAGTGAAGCGGTGCTCTCCAGACTATGGAGGTGCAATGTTAGATAAGGGAAAGGTAATTGAACTCAAATTTGATTGAATTAATATTTACAAGATATTTTATTGATTATGCATACATCAACATAGATTGGTAGTTTCATATGTACTTGACATTTTTATGTACAGGTGGTTGTGAGCTATACATCATTGTTGACAAGTGTCACAATACCTGAAGGAGTAGGTATTTGAACACTTGAAGGAGGAGGTGTTGAAATACCTCAAGGAGTAGGTGTCAAAACACCTAAAGGAGATAAAGAAAAAGATCAACCTAAAGAGGTATGTGTTTATTTTATTTTGTGCTTGGTAAATATGTTCCTATTACCAACAATTGTATGCTAACTTGGATCAATTTTATGTTTTTTTTAACATATATAGATTTACATTACAAAATTTGGTTTGGTTGGTTCTTTGAGAGGGGCATATTCTAGGACTCCTAACCCTTCGAAGAGATGTATATTTCAGGTAATCAAGATTTCAATTTTAGAGTTCAATTATAATTCAATGTATATTGATTTTTAATGTTAATTATTCAATTTTAAATTATATAGTATAACTAATCTCAATTGGGGTTTGACTTTTTCTTGTGCAGCTACCTTTAGAGCTAATGAGTGCTTCAAAGAGGCTCCATTTTGATGATCCACTAGTATTTTAGGATGAAATAGACATTTTGGCATGAAAATTTTGAATAGATATCAAGATGGCATATGCCACATATTGTAAAACTTTGTTTGAGTTGGCATTGATGCCATTTTTGTATATGGACATACACTTGATTATTGGATAATTTGATATATAGAAGTTGATAATCAAAATTTAATTTCCTCATGTGCATGATTAAACTCTTTGAAAATTTAATAAAGTGAGCAATGGTTAAATATCAATGTACAATAGCATAAAAAGAATGGTTATATTATGTAGTTTATATTCATATTGTTGATTACATTGCATTGCACATCTTTCAAACTCAAAGCATTACTTCGCATTGCATAAGTAACAACTAGATAGTGATAGATGAAAAAATTTCAATTACAATATAGTTTTCACAAAGTCAACCTAAGTAGTTATGCAATTACTTCACATTACATAACTAATAACTAGGAGCAGCTATCAATTGCATTTGCTTGTCATGGAATTCTATGAAACCACATTTTTTTGAGGAAACTTGACACAAAAATCACAAAAAATGAAAATAAAGCACTCAAACAAACTTTAAAGGGGTCTCAAGCTCGCTACCCCCTCATTCCACATGCTATGCAGCCATTTACTTGTGATGTAGGGGCCTAACAATGGAGAAAACATGTCATATATATGTGTGTGTGTGTGTGTGTGTAGCCTAGAAGCATGAATTGGGATTATAATATCACATAACATCATATAAACAAAAAAACCGCCATAAAATTGAATGCCATTTGAAATATGCATGATAAATATTCATCATTGAAACTTGAATTGTGGTAGCTTGATATACAGAGTCTATTGATGCTAGGGTTCAATTTGTATGATATTGAAAAAAGAAGACAACTAAGTAGAGTTATTAGCATTCTTCAAAAATTATAAGAATTTTTTTAGTACACTAGACATTTTGATGTCTTCTTGTAGTCTCAAACGTCATTTTGTATCATTGTTACATTGGTCTTGAGAGTGGTAGCTTAATATAGGTCCACAATACAAAATCTGGTTTACCTGTGCTGTGTAACAATGACATAGGAATATTTTTCTTTGAAAGAAAAAATGAAAGCTCAGCCTCTTGGAATGAAAATGCTTGTTTGCAAAACAAATGAATAAGAATGAGGTAGTTAAGGTGTTTGAAGTGATTTTAAATGCACTCAAAGCCTTAGAAAATGGCTCATAGACCAACCTCCAGTCAAAATGTCTCTTAAATGCACAAAAAAGAATGAAATTACTTCAAACCAAGTTTGTGAAAAAATTAACTCTGCTGCCCACTAGTTTCCCTTAAGAGAAAAAAGTGCTAAAAGGAAGAAATATTTGAAGGGCTATTTCTCAAACATTGTGATGCTTATAGACTCTCCATTCAAGGCTATGAGATCATGTTGAGACCATCTACAAAAACCTCTCTCAGTTTTTGCTATCTCAGAGGCATTTTCCTATGGTGATGACTTTTCAATGGAGGGAAAAGTTGCCAGATGCAAGTAGTGTAAAGTTGCAAAGTGGTGTAACTTTCATTCCACAACTTGTACTACCAAACAGACTATTCCAACATGTTTAGATGGGTATTTTTATGCTAGGGATGGTCCTCTTTTGCACCCAAATACATTGAATCACTCTGAGCTACATTGGACCGGCAATTTCCCTTAAGAGTCCAAAGTGCTAAAAGGCAGCAATCTTTGAAGGGATATTTTGTGGAGACCATGAGGCTTACAGACTCTTTTTCCAAGGCTACAAGATTGTGTTGGGACTATCTAAAAAAAATCTCTTGGTTTTCCCTATTCCAGAGGAATTTTCCTATGGTGATGACTTTTTAGTGGAGGGAAAAGTTGTCAGATGCAAGCAGTGTAAAGTTGCAAAGTGGTACAACATTCATTCCACAACTCGTACGACCAAACAGACTATTCCAACATGTTCGTATGGGTACATTTATGCTAGGGATGGTCCTCTTTTGCACCCAAATATGATGAATCACTCTAAGGTATATTGGACCAGAGATTTCCCTTAAGAGTCCAAAGTGCTAAAAGACAAAAATATTTGAAAGGCTATTTCTCAGAGACCGCGAGTCTTACAGACTCTCCATCTAAGGCTATGGGATTGTTTTGGGACTATCTACAAAAACCACTCTCATTTTTTGCTATCTCTAAAGCGTCTTCATGTGGTGATGAATTTTCAATGGAGAGAAAAGTTGCCAGATGCAAGCAATGTAAAGTTGCAAAGTGGTGCAACTTTCATTCTGCAACTCATACGACCAAACAGACTATTCCAAGATGTCTAGATGGGTACGTTTACACTAGGTATGGTCCTCTTTTGCACCCAAATACACCGAATCACTCCAAGCTACATTGGACGGACGATTTCCCTTAAGATTCCAAAGTGCTAAAAGACAACAATCTTTGAAGGGCTATTTCTTAGAGACCATGAGGCTTACAGACTCTCTATCCAAGGCTATGGGATCATATTGGGACTATCTACAAAAAATTCTCTTAGTTTTTTTCTATCTTGGAGGCATTTTCCTATGGTGATGACTTTTTAGTGGAGGGAAAAGTTGACAGATGCAAACAATGTAAAGTTACAAAGTGGAGCAAATTTTATTTTGCAACTCATACAGCCAAACAGACTATTCCAGCATGTCTAAATGGGTACATTTATGTTAGGGATGGTCCTCTTTTGCACCCAAATATGATGAATCACTCTGAGCTACATTGGACTGGAGATTTCCCTTAAGAGTCCAAAGTGCTAAAAGGTAGAAATATTTGAAGGGCTATTTCTCAGAGACTGCGAGGCTTACAAACTCTCTATCTGAGGCTATGGGATCATGTTGGGACTATCTAAAAAAACCTCTCTCATTTTTTGCTATCTTCAAGGAATTTTTCTATGGTGATGACTTTTCAATGGAGAGAAAAGTTGCTAGATGCAAGCAATGCAAAGTTGCAAAGTGGTGTAACTTTCATTCTGCAACTTGTACAACCAAATAGACTATTCGAAGACATCCAGATGGGTATGTTTACACTAGGGATGGTCCTCTTTTGCACCCAAATATGCCGAATCACTCTGAGCTACATTGGACAAATGATTTCCCTTAAGAGTCCAAAGTGCTAAAAGGAAACAATCTTTGAATGGAAATTTCTCAGAGACTGTGATGCTTATAGACACTCTTTCCAAGGCTACGGGATCATGTTGGGAATATCTATAAAAACCTCTCATTTTTTTCTATCTTGGAGGTGTTGTCTTAAGGTGATGACTTTTCAGTGGAGGGAAAAGCTGTTAGATGCAAGCAGTGTAAAGTTGCAAAATGGTGCAACTTTCATTCTGCAACTCGTATGGCCAAATAGATTATTCCAACACATCTGGATGGGTATTTCTATGCTAGGGATGGTCATCTTTTGCACCCAAATATGTTGAATCACTCCGAGCTACATTGGACCGGCGATTTCCCTTAAGAGTCCAAAGTGCTAAAAGCTAGCAATCTTTGAAGGGCTATTTCTTGGAGACTGTGAGGCTTATGGACTCTTCGTCTGAGGCTATGGGATTGTGTTAGGACCATCTAAAAAAAAATTCTTAGTTTTTGCTATCTTAGAGGTGTTTTCCTATGGTGATAACTTTTCAGTGGAGGGAAAAGTTGCCAAATGCAAGCAGTGTAAAGTTGCAAAGTGGTGCAACTTTCATTCCACAACTCATACAACCAAATAGATTATTCCAACACATCTGGATGGGTACGTTTATGCTAGGGATAGTCCTCTTTTGCACCCAAATACACTGAATCACTCCGAGCTATGTTGGACCGATGATTTCCCTTAAGAGTCCAAAGAGCTAAAAGGCCATACCATCTATTGTATGGTTTGTAGTTGGATGGCATGGCCATGGTAGATATTATTAGGACTGTATAAGGTGACAAAGTGGGTTTAAAGAGCTAGAAACATTTGTAGTTGAGCTGGTAAGTTACAACATGGTAATGTTAATGAAATGTGGAGGAAACAAGATTTAAGGTTGGATCAAGCTTTTGTAGGTTCTAACAACGTCATCTTTAATTATAATTGTGTTGTTTAGAGCCACCTAGCTCTTGCATCAGAAAAATCTTATCCAATCAACTTGAACATTATGCACACCCAAATACCTTGTTTCCACTTTGCTAGATCAAAGACTCAATTACATTGGAAATGACCTTCACATGACCTTTTTACATTTTTTTTTGGAAAAAGTGGCAAGCCACTATAATTTATTATATATAAATAGGAGATATTACAAAACCTAGTTCAAATGAGCATACTGGTAGGAAAGAACTAGGAAGAAAACCTCTGGTTGTAGCTCAATTAATTACAATAAGTTATTATAGAATTGTCCCAATAACAGAAACAAAGCATACACTTGGATATAAATGATACATACATAGTTATAACCTTTTTACATTGTTTCACATTTCAAAATTCAAATTTTATAAAATTTTCCTATTGGAGGCATTCAGGGAATAGTATTCCACAAGAGTAATATGTTCACATTCTAGACTGACAAGCTCCTGTACAAACCATCAAGGTAGCAGTTAAACTACATACAATAAAAAGATGCTTAGAATAAAAGATGCTTAAAATAACAAATCTATATTATTGTAATATGTCACATACCTCTTCAATTGGATTAGAGCTGGCTATTATTGTAGTAGGTCTATGATCAATCATACCAAAAATATCACAAAAGTTGTCAAATGAGAAATCTATATTGTCACAATAGAAAAGATGCTTAGACTAACAAATCTATATTAATCTAAACAACCTAAATGATGATGAATTGGTAATGTAAACTATAAAAGATGCTTAGAATAACCAATATATATTATTCTAAATGACCTAATTGAATATTATACTGTAATGTAAACTATAAAAGATGCTTAGAATAGCCAATCTATATTACCGTAATATGTCGCATACCTCTCTAAAAGGATCAAAGCTAGCTATTGTTGCAGTAGGTCCATGATAAATTGTGCCAAAAATTTTGCAAAAGTTGTCAAATGAGAAATCTATATTGTCACAATAGAAAAGATGCTTAGACTAAAAAATCTATATTAATCTAAACAACCTGAATGATGATGAATTAGTAATGAAAACTATAAAAAATGCTTAGAATAACCAATCTATATTATTCTAAATGACCTAATTGATGATGAGATGGTAATGCAAACTATAAAAGATGCTTAGAATAACCAATCTATACTATTGTAAAATGTCGCATACCTCTCCAAAAGGATCAAAGCTGGCTATTGTTGTAGTAGGTCCATGATCAATCATGCCAAAAATATCACAAATTTTGTCAAATGAGAAATCTATATTGTCACAATATAAAATATTCTTAGAATTACCAATCTATATTAAACTATAAATGACCTAATTGATGATGCATAATGAACTTAATGAACTTAAGCATAATGAACCTAAGCATTGTACCTTCCATTCTTGAAAATGCTATTCAAGTATGCCTAAAGGGTCATCTCTTTGCTTAAGAGTATCCAATATTGCTTCATGATCAACATTACTAATTGTCAATAGTTGTTTTCTCTTTGGTTTGGCATGATGCTTCAACAACTTAACATTTTTTGGTATAACAAGGTGTGAATACATGAGAATGGTTTTGTGTTTCTCATAGCCTTCAAATGCAGGTATGCCATTCTTTCCAATCATGTATGTTCACAACCAAGTTCCTACAACCACAACTAAACCTGTAGGATACACAAAACCATCATCATCTTTCACCAGTTGTGTTAGCTTATGCTTTACCCACACACATAGAGCCAACCAATAGTATGGTCTCTCTTCATTCCCCTACGGTGCAACAACTACAAAAACATGTCCTGGCTATAGTAGATCTGAAAGTAGGTCATAATCAAATAAACTTTCCATTGTGTCATTTGTCATGGATATTGTTTGAAATAAAGGAGTTAGATACTATGGTACCCATGTATCCACCAACTCACTTGACTCGCATTGATCCCACTCACATTGAATACAACTCTAAAAAAAACAAGCTAACTCTCATGTCCAAATGGTCCATGTGCCTGCATCTAACCTTTGAAATGAATGCATCTTTGAAGAATCTTTGATTGTATGACAATCCAATCTGCCTCCCATTGTACCCTCCTCAATGAACCAAAAGAATCTACGCATTGTTGAATCAAGTGTCCCTCCCTGTGACAATGCTGAACTACACCAATCAACAATAGAACATGCATCGCTGAATTTTTCTCTTGAATTCTTGAATTTCTCCTTAACTAGAGCTCTCTTTACGCATGCACCTGCTCCATCATGCTCCCCTTTCCCATGTCCAGCTTCAAAAAAACTCCAAATATGAGGTAGAACCCTCTCTACATGCATTCTACTCAACCAATAAAATATATGAGCATTCTTGAATTGACCTATGCAATTATCTAACCAAACTAGATGTTGGCCTAGTGTTATATCATGCTCCTGCAAGAACTCAAAAAAATTCTTGAAACAATGTTGGAAATACTCGCACAAGTGAGATCTATCATCAATCATATAAAAATGATACTCTCTGATTATATTTTGATCCTCCTTTGTACTATCAGGTGCATGTCTAAACATTATGTGGACAAAAAATAGCAATATGAATGGAATTATAATACTAAGATTGTAACTCATTTTGTGGTTGCAATGTGTAGTTTTCTACAAAATCAACCACTGATATAATAGTGCTAATCAGAAAAGAGTCCTTACACATCCTAAATTTTTGATCCAACCACTGAGACCTATGACTATGCCTTGCATACTTGTAGAAAAGATTGTCCTTAAAATCTGAAATAAAATCAGCAAAATTGCATTCTTTTGTAACCAACTCACATCTAGAACCTTCACCTCCACTTTGCAAAGTATATTTGACTATCTCTTATCTCTTTTTCTCAACAAGTTTCTTTCCAAATTCATGTTCAAAACTCTCATGAAAACATTGAACAAACTTTGATAAGCCACCACATTGTGAGCACTTTGCATTTAAATAATCATTTCTATAGGAAAAGCAACCATCATCTGTAGAACATAAAAATAGATCTAGCAAGTCCCTTGATGATTTCAGAAGATGCATTACACCACTCTCCTATAATATTTCATTAGTATGCAAAGTAGAATGGATATAGCATAATAGCTCATGGTACATTGAAAACTCCACATGGTATTTGCAACAACAAGTATTACAAATCTTAAGAGGCACACAATAAAATGGCTTAAACCCTCAAAAGTCCTTTGCGAGATTTCCATATTTGGATGTGTTTCAATAAAAATTTTAAACAACATTGTTTGGCTTGATTCTAATAAATGTTTAGGATGTGGTGTACGGACTCGATTTCCAATTCTTAACTTTAAAACATCCCTTGCATTGGGTGATACTCTAGAGTTATCATGCCAAAATTATTGAATTACTTGCTTTACATTATCAGTTAGCTTTTTATCAACATGTGGAAGCCTCCCGGAAAAATCCCATGTATCATTTTGAAGAGGATCATCTATTCTTTCTCTTCTTGCGAGTGCTCTATCCAAATTTTTATGATTTATGTCAAAATCAATACAAGTTTTCCTCATAAAGTGAGCCTTTTAAAATTGATGCCTTACTAGGGCGATTGTAATGACTCTTTGAATAGCTCTCTTATCCTTTTCCTTGTTATTTTTTCCAATAGACTTGAGAGCATTAAAAATATTTTTGACAATAATAGAATTTTTTTCATCTTCTTGTTCACATGAATCTTTAATTTGTCTAGAAAAGGTCTCATCTTTTGCATCTTTAGCAATTGTACAAAAATTTGGCATTGCTTGATCAATGTCTTATCACTAAAATATTGGTTGAAAAGTCTTCTAGCCCACAATTGAATAGTTCGTGTTGACCTCTTGCCTTCAAAATTCTTTATAATGTTCTCATCAAATTCAAGTAACCATTTATGGGTTCTTGGAGGTCTTGAATTTGGAATATGTCTTTCTTCCACACAAGGTTCTTCATTTATCATGTAATCTGGTGAAACATAATTTACACTTGCTTCAATATTATGTTGAAAATCTTCATTCCAACATTTTCACCTTGAACATTTTCAATATCAATTTGAATAATTTCATTCCCAATTTCAATATCATGTTCAACATCTTCAAATCCAACATTTTCACCTTGAACATTTTCATTATCAATTTCAATATTTTCATTCCCAATTTCAATATCATGTTCAACATCTTCAAATCCAACATTTTCAAATTCTTGAACATTTTCTATTGAATAATTTCAATATTTTCATTCCTAATTTCAATATCATGTTCAACATCTTAAATCTAACATTTTCACCTTGAAAATTTTCATTATCACTCTCAATATTTTCATTCCCAATTTGAATATCATGTTCAACATCTTCAATTCCAACATTTTCACCTCAAAAATCTTCAATTTCTTCTTCAATTGAAAGACCATAGGGGTTAGGTTCACCAATATTTAACATACATTGTCTTCTATTCCTATGACCTTCTCTATCTCTTTGTCTATATGCTTCAATTTGTTCTTTTGTATGCTTTCTCTTAAGTTTTTGCTTCCGACGACTATTGTTCCCCATTATACCTCATAAAAGATGCTAAAATATCATTGCTTATGATATATGCTCCAAAAAGTTGATATTTATCTCTTCCTATCTGAAACTGCGTGTATGTCACTTGCAAAAAGAATGTAGGGTCCATTGGAATGCACAAAATGGCCC
>VDFB02075321.1:318977057-318999702 GCA_007258455.2 Sequoia sempervirens | reverse complement strand
TTTTTGAAACGTTGGATTTTTTAAACTTGGGAAGGATCTAATCAAGTTTTCTTTCTAGATAAGGGAGAAGGTTTCTTTGTAGTTATATTTTCTAATAAAGACTCTAGGAATGTTGTTTATAGAAAAAATCTTAGATTTGTGAAGGGCACGGTTTATTTACAACCCTTTGGACTCCAAACTTTTTTCCTTCTCACACTAGGGTTCAATTTGTTCCCTTTTGGGTTCAGTTGCAAGGGTTACCTTTGGAGTACAGAGAGTCGAGCATTATTGAGGTCCTAGGAAATCAACTAGGTATTTTTCTAAATCAAGATTTTCTTTTTTTCTCTAATCCATCATTACCAGTCAGGATTTGTGTGCTTCTTGATGTTTCTAAGACTCTAGCACCAGTTGTCAATATTAAGTCAAGCTACGGTTTGTGGAAATAGAAGGTGGTATTTGAGGATCCAAAGAATTTTGTTTTGTCTATCATTTTTCTATTCATCCTTCAATAAAGTGTTTAGAGTTGGAAGATTTGAGCATGAATGTCAATAGGCATTCATCCAAAAACTATGTTAATCCATTGAATGACAGATCAGTTGTGGCTTTTTCTACTCCTAACAAGGATTTTTTGTGAATGTTCAATCTATCATTCATTTCTAAGGTTTTTGATGTTTTCTTTAAGTGGTATCAATTTATTAATGGACTATGTTCTCAGATTAACCATCAAGTTTCTTATAGTGTAGGGTTACAACATTGGGGGATTTCAAAAGTTTCACTATTGAAACATATAGGAGGCTCTTCTTATAAACATCTCTCTTTGGAGGAAGTTGAGGAATTTCAAGCAGTTAATTCTGATAAGGAAGACTATTTCCATGATAGTTTGCCTCTTTTATAGGCTAAAAATTTATCATTAAATGGTTTTAGAAATGAAGGGTTAGTTACCAAGGTTTCTGGCTCTCATTTTAAGATTATTACTATTTCTTTTGTACTTGGCTTGGAGAAATTATTGTTGTCTCCCATGAATATATTTCTTCATTTTATTAAGCTCTTGGTTCCTTAGATCAATTTTGATAGTTTTGAACAATTGCATCAATGTGCTTCAATGCTAACACTTGGGTTTTCTAATCAATGTGAATAAAGGTTAAATATTTTTCATGATCAAGAAGTGGAGGATAATTTTGTCTTACAGTCTCAACCGGATTTTGTTGGTTCTAATGTTCATTCCTCTACCTTGCCTTATGAGATGGAGTTTGACAAATTTGTTGATGAGGCTCTAGTATCTATAGGAGGACAAATGATAGATGATATTGCTTCTAAGGTTTTTGGGGAAGGGGAGTTCTCAAATGATTTGATCTCGTTCTCAATATCTCAGTCCCCATTGTCTCCTTCCTCAAGCAAAAATTCTCCTGCCAAAAGGGGTAGGAAATATTTAGTTGTCAAGCTACAAGAAGAAATAGTATCAGGTCTACAGTTGACATTAGATGTTAAAATGGGTATAGGATTGAAACAAAAAATACCAAGGAGAGATTTTTTCTCTCCCAAGTTTAAATGAGGTTAATATCATGGAATGTCAAAGGCATAAATGTCCCTGACAAACATGCCCAAATAAAGCAACAATTGGATGCTTGTGGGGTAGATTTTGTCTTTTTTCAATAAACTAAAACTTCAGATGAACCTTTTCAAGCTATTACTATGAGTGGAGCAAATGGAAAGCTTCTCATTCACCATCTCAGAGAGCTTCAGGAGGTTTTCTTACTCTTTGGAATGCAAAAATAGTTTGCATTAGTAATGTTCCTTTTGATTATAACTGGAAGCTAATGAAGATTAATCACTTTGATTTATCTTTTTGTTTGTTGAATGTATATGGGCCTAATAGTACAATAGGCAAGAAGTTGTTGGGGGATACCATGAAACTAAAATTAGATGGTTTGGGGAAAAAAAAAGTTGTTCTTGCAATGGATTTCAATACAATTACAAGTTTTCTAGAGAAAAAAGGTGGTATATGTCCTCCAAAAAAATTCATGGAGGATTTTTCTACTTTTATTCAAGATAATGCTTTGGTGGATGTAATTCCACAAAATGATGGATTTACCTGGACAAATAGGAGGAAGAATTTCCTTCAAATTGTGGAAAGACTAGATAGGTTCTTAATTTTCTTGAATTGGGTCTTAAGTGACTATCAATTGATATCTGAAATACTACCTTTTGCTGCCTTAGATCACTTTGCTATCTCACTTGACTTGGTTACAAAAAAATAAAAAATAAAGTTTCAATCTTCTTTTAAGTTTGAGGCAATGTGGTTTAGACATCTAGAGCTTATTCTTTTGATAAAGCAATGGTGGTTGAGTGAACCCTTTATTCATAGTTCTAGAATGTTTCAATTGAGCAAGAAATTGGAGCTTGTGAAGCAACAGTTAAAAATTTGGAACCAACATGTTTTTAAAAATGTCTTTGTGCAGAAAGATTTGGTTTACAAAAGGTTAGAAGAGGTAAATGAAAACATTATTGCTAACGGTCTTGACAGTGCATTATTTGAAGAATAGAGAAAATTACAAGAGGAATGAAAGGAGTTGGTATTGAGAGAGGAGGTCTATTGGAGACAAAAGTTTAGAGAATTATGGCTAAAAGATGGAGATAGGAATACAAATTTTTTCCATTATTAGCACAAAAAAAAAGTGAAAATTTCTATTTTCTCAATTCAAGAGAGTGTGATAGGAGTCTTTCTTACTAAAGAGGAAGAGATTCAAAATGGAGTAAATTTTTTTTCTACCTTATTATCTACAAATAATAATGACAATGTTCATTTAGCAAGGGAAAGAGAAGAGATTCTTTAGGATATTCCAAATCTGGTATCACATGAAGATATTGTTAGGCTCTTGACTCCTTTTTCTCTCAAAGAAGTAAAAGAAGTGGTTTTCTCCATGCCTCCTGACAAAGCTCCAAGACTTGATGGTTTCACTACCATATTTTTTCAAAAATGTTGGAAGTTCATTGGAGTTTATATTCTTAATGCACTAGAGAAATCAGGAAAATCAGGAGGTATCTTGAAATTTTTTATTGTGACTAATATTGCCATCATTCCAAAAATTAAATCTCCTAATACTTTCTTTGATTTTCGGCCTATTTCTTTATTTAATACAATTTATAAAATATTTACAAAGGCAATTTTTCTTTGGTTACACCCTCTTGTGTATTCAATAATTTCTGAGGAATAGGGTGGTTTTTGTCCCTAGAAGAGAAACATCAAAAGGAGCGGTTGTTGCTCATGAAACTTGCACTCCATTGCTACAAATAAAATTCCTTCAATGATTGTTAAACCTGATATGCAAAAGCCATATGATAGGGTTGATTTCTCTTTTTTGAATCAAGTGTTATTGAAGTTTTATTTTTCTCCTAAGTGGTGTTTAAGTGGATAATGGCATGTTTATCTGGTGCCAAGTTTTCAGTGTTATTAAATGGATCAGTAGGTGGTTTTTTGGATCTACCCAAGGGGTCTGTCAAGGAGATCCATTGTCTCCATTTTTATTTATCATTTTAGTAGACGCTTTAAGTAGGTCTCTTCAAAAATCTCATATGCAAGGTTTCATCGAGGGTGTCTCTATTCCAAATACTAATATTGTAGATGTGTAAAATGTACTAATTGACATTGGACATGTTAGTGTAATTAATTAATTAATTATTACACTAGCATAAGTTAACTTAGATCATGCATCATTTAGTCCTACCTAGGTTAGTTTTTAATAAATTATTTAATAAATGGGGTAATATCCCCTTCCTTGTTTGTGGGGATAAGATTCCTTCTAGAAGATGATTTGTCCTTCTAGAACTTATCTCAACATTTAATAATTTCCTTAATAGGGTTCACATGTTGTCACATGTCATTAGATCATGACACATGTCAACATCTCATGCATCTTAGGTTTTTTTGAGATTATGGATGCATAGTCCCTAAAGCTGCAGTCTTCAATAGAAGACCTTTTCCAAGAAAGATAATCAACCACAAAGAAAGTGTTCCAACTAGGCATGCACAATAGAGATTCTATTGATATAATTAATTGATATGTTACAAATGAACAAGATACCTGCTTATATAGGAAAGAAAGAAAACTTAAGATGCATGAGATGTTTCCATGTGTCATGATCTAATAGCATGTGACAACATGTGAACCCTATATTAAATGTTGAGATAAGTTCTAGAAGGACAACTCATCTTCTAGAAGGAATCTTATCCCTACAAACAAGGAAGGGAATAATATCCCATTTACTAAATGATTTATTAGAAATCTAACCTAGGACTAAATGATGCATGACCTAAGTTAATTTATGCTAGTGTAATAATTAATTAATTAATTACACTAACACCCACCCATAAGTTCAACTTAGGGAGGAAAATGCAATGATTATGCAAAGATGATCGATGATGATGGGTCCCGGCTATGAGGCCATGTTAGGTACCCATGTACATGAAGATGCAAAAAATCTCCCACAACCAGAGAAAAGGGGAAAACCCAGTGGGAACAAAACCTCTCTCCAAAAAGGAGATAAAAAGCAAAAAATGTGAGATAGGATGGGAAGGATGGAGGACTCCCAAATACCCCCCAAGTACACCATCTGTCACATGGATACAATACATTGGACCCCCCATAGGGAGGAAATAGAGAGACTATATAACCCCCTTAGAAGATGAGATCACCTACAAATGTGGTAAGTGTCTAAAGACAGAACATGATCCATTGTCGACAAACAACTTGTCTCCCTTTTAGAAGAAACAAAACCAATTACAATTGCAGAGATGCTTCCCATTCTAGATAGGAATTTATAGAAGGAAGAATGAAGGTAGATGATGATGTCTCTGAACACTGCTCAAATGTCTCCTTGCTTGAAGATTCCATAGTCCCAAACAATGAAGAGGGTGAAAAACTAGGACGATGTGAAAACTAATGTTGAACAATATCCAAAGATAGTGAGGTGGATATGATGAATGTGAATGAGACTTGATATCCCCCTTGAATGAAGTGTCCTCAAAACCATTGAAAGAATTATGAAGCAAATCCAATGGTAGATGCTGAAGAAACCTCAAATCATGCATGGAATGACAGGGAAGAAGTCTCATACATGAAATCTCTGAAGAGAAATCAAGTGCTTCCAAGATAGTCTTTGGATTAGCAATCAAGGTCGAGACAAAAGGAATGAGAAGATTCAAGAAAACTCTCCAAAGTGTTATTTGAATAGAGGAGTGATATCTACTCAAAAATTTCCTCCAAACCTGTAGAAGTAGCCAAGTCAGTGATACCTGAAACAAAGCCATCCTGTGATGTCAAGTCTAGAAAAAAGAATGTGTCTTAATAGATGATGATGGTGGAAGCCTCAATCAATGAATTTGGACAAGGAATCATTGATTGTGAAGGGATACCAATAGTATCTAATGGAAAAGAAGCACCTAAAGGAACCTTGTCAACCTCTTCAGAAAGATCAAGGAAATCAACCTCTTACACAACAATATCATCATAGGGTACTTGATTTGAAGAATGACATTCTAAATCATGACCATTGGGTAATGGTGGAGTGTTTGATCCTCCATATATCTCCCAAAGCTTAGTCCAAAGGATGTGAGGACAATCACAATCATCATCTATGCATAATAATTGCATTTTCCTCCCTAAGTTGAACTTATGGGGGGGTGTTAGTGTAATTAATTAATTATTACACTAGCATAAGTTAACTTAGGTCATGCATCATTTAGTCCTAGGTTGCATTTTTAATAAATCATTTAATAAATAGGGAAATATTCCCTTCCTTGTTTGTGGGGATAATATTCCTTCTAGAAGATGAGTTAGATGTCGAGATTATGAATGCATAGTCCTTGAAGCTGCAGTCTTCAATGGAGGACCTTTTCCAAGAAAGATAACGAACCACAAAGAAAGTGCTGCAACTAGGCATGCACAATAGAGATTCTATTGATATGATTAATTGATATGATGATTGTGATGCAGACTTGATAGCCCCCCCTAAATGAAGTGTCCTCAAAACCATTGAAAGAAGTTTGAAGAAAATCAAATGGTAGATGTTGAAGAAACCTCAAATCCTGAATAAAATGATAGGGAAGAAGTCTCATACGTGAAATATTTGAAGAGAAACCAAGTGCCTCCAAGATAGTCTCTAGATTCCCAATCAATGTCGAGACAAAGGAATGTGGAGACTCAAGAAAACTCTTCAAAGTGGGATTTGAATAGAGGAGTGATATCCCCTCAAGAATGTCCTCCAAACCTATAGAAGTAGCCAAGTCAGTGATACATGAAACAAAGCCATCCTGTGATGCCAAGTCTGGAAAACGAAATGTGTCCTAATGAATGATGATAGTGGAAGCCTCAATAAATGAATTTGGACAAGGAATCATTGATTGTGAAGGGCTACCAATAGTCTCTGATGGAGAAGAAGTACCTAAAGGAACCTTGTCAACCTCTTTAGAAAGATCAAGGCAATCGACCTCCTACACAACAATATCATCATAGGGTACCTAATTTGAAGAATGACATTCTGAATCATGACCATTGGGGAATGGTGGAGTGTCTGATCCTCCATATATCTCCCAAAGCTTAGTCCAAAGGATGTGAGGACAATAACAATGATCAATAGATCTCAAAACATCACAATCAACTTACATCTCAATGATCTCCAAAATAGTGTATTTGCTACAACTCCAAGCAAGTTCATGAATACCTTCACTCGGATGAGGAACTATACCACACAGATGAGGCAATAAACCAAGTGATTAGAGATGGTGGTTGATCACATCCTACCATTGTTTATAGTTTCCCTTGTGCAACATAACCAAACAAGTATATGCAATCCCCATAATGAACTTTCTCCAAAAAAGAAAAAGAAAAATGACCTTCAACAGCAAATAAGGACTTCCAAATATGATGTGCAACTGAAGTGATGCTACTGAGAGAAAAAAAACTTGTCCCAAGCTTCAAAATAACCAGGTTATTGATAAAATGCACCAAAATAAAAAAATAAATGCAAGAGTACCTAGAGATGAAACTAATCAAGGGGTCTAGAATGATGAACAAAGCTCTAAAAATAATTCTTGATGCTGCTGGAATCACTAAAATCTGATGAACAATTGCAAAGTTACGAGCCTTTATGTCCAAATTAGGGTCTGTACTTCAATTGAATATAGAATATTCTACAAGAAAAATTTCATAGAATGGATGTCACCATTGGAAATTAGACTGAATTACCTTTCCGATGGTATCTTGTTTTCCAATTTTCAATACATTGGTGAAAAGTTATGATAAAATGAAAAAAAAGCCTAGAAGAGGCACTCTACAAGCTAAACAGGTGCAAAAAATAAGCACCCGGGCAATTAGAACTTGGTCTTCAATATGACCTCACTGATAAATGTGGAAAAAAAAAAGGCACCACCAATGGTGGTGGTGGGGTGGTGGAACACGGCGGCACCACTGGTCCATTCTCTCGCTGGCCATCCTACCTGCTCCTGCCTGCAGAGTGCCTAAAATAGGCACTTTTTCATTTTATCATAACTTTTCACCAAGGTATCAAAAATTGGCAAACAAGATACCATCAGAAAGGTAATTGAGTATAATTTCTAGTGCTGACATCCATTCTATGAAATTTTTCTCACAAAATATTCCACAGTCGAGTATGTGCAAGATCATGATGGGCCAAAAAGTGGCAATATTATGGGTATTTGTAGGGTATGTTGCTGATGACTTTTTTTTTACCCAAAACTGATGAAACGAAAAGGGTTTTAAGAGGAGATTCTCGGATTTCCACCAATATAAATTATGCTTTAATTTTAATTTAATAAATTATTATTATTTATTTTCTCTTAGAATTATGACTAAAGTCTTAATCGATAGGCTGATTGAAAAACATCTATAACTTTCAAACGGTATCACATTTTTTCAATCCAAAATATGCGTCACATTCTATTCTTCACATAATATAGGATTAAAAAAAAAAAAAATTCATGAATTTTTGACCAAGTTAAGGTGGTCAGACATACGAGTTTTTATATTTTTTAAAAGTTGTAATAAAAAATTCATAATTAATTATTTACTTGGGAAAATTACAAAAAAATGCATCACATCCACATGAGTCCTCTACTTATATATAAAATATTATAAAAATATTATCATTTTATTATGGTTAGAATTGGTTACGAGAACCTACTTCTTACTTTTTCCCTGGAAATTTAAGTACTCTTTGCATTGAAATTTCAAATTTTCATCAAATAGATTTTATTTTTTAAATAAACCTAGTATTTTAAACTAAATTCAATTTTCTACAGATTTTATTCTTACATTTTTGAAATAATATAGATAACTTATTAAAATTTTTACAAGTTTCCTAACACTAATTTTTCTGAATTTTTGCCACTTAAGGGCTTGTTTTTCCATGATGATCCCGCACATACCCAGTCAACTAAAGTCCAAACTCTAATCTAGACGCAAAGGCTCATATCTTCGCAACCTTTTATCGTATTTCAGTGATTCCAGCGACATCGGGAAGGTTTTTTAGAGCTTTTTTCACTATTCTAGACTCTTTGATCAGTTTCAGCTCCAAGTACTCTTGCATTTATTTTTTTTAGTTTAGTGCATTTGTTCAATAACCTAGACATCCTAAAGCTTGGGAAAGTATTTTTTGATCTGAGTAGCATCACTTCAGTTGCATATCTATTTGGAAGTCTTTCTTTTCTATTGAAGGTCATTTATCTTTTTTTTATGGAGAAAGTTCATTATGGGGATTGCATATACTCCTTTGGTTATGTTGCACAAGGGAAACTAAAAATAATGGCAGGATGGGATCAACCACCATCTCCAATCAATTGGTTTATTGCCTCATCTGTGTGGTATAGTTCCTCATCTGATTCAATGTATTCATGAACTTGGTTGGAGTTGCAGTAGATACACTCTCTTTGAGATCATTGAGATGCAAGTTGATTGTGATGTATTGAATGCTATTGATCATTGTGATTGTCCTCACATCCTTTGGACTAAGCTTTTGGAGATATATGGAGGATCAAACACTCCACCATTCCCCAATAGTCATGATTCAAAATGTCATTCCTCAGATCAGGTATCCCATGATAATATTTTTGTTTAAGAGGTTGATTGCCTTGAATCCTTTGAAGAGGTTGACAAGGTTGCTTCGGGTGCTTCTTCTCCATTAGAGACAGTTGGTATCACTTCACAATCAATGATTCCTTGTCCATATTCATTGATTGAGGCTTCCACTATCATCATTCATCAACACAAATTTAATTTTCCAAACTTGACATCATAGGATGGATTTGTTTCAGGCATCATTTACTTCACTACTTCTACAGGTTTGGCGGAAATTTTTGAGGGGATATCACTCCTCTATTTAGATCCTACTTTGGAGAGTTTTCTTGAGTCTTCTCATTCCTTTGTCTCAACCTTGATTGGATATCCTAAGAATATCTTGGAGACACTTGGTTTCTCTTCAAATCTTTCATGTATGAGACTTCTTCCCTATCATTCCATTCAAGATTTGAGGTTTCTTCAGCATCTACCATTGGATTGGCTTCAGACTTCTTTCTGTGGTTTTTAGGACACTTCATTCAAGGGGGAAATAAAGTCTCCATCACATTCATCATATTCATCACATCATCTTTGGATATTGTTCAACATCTGTTTCTGCATCATCCTGATTTTTTACCTTCTTCATTGATTGCGGCATCTTCATCTTCAGGAAAGGAGACATTTGAGCAGAGTTAAGAGACATCATCCACTTTCATCCTTCCTTCAATTCCTATCCGGAATGGGAAGCATTCCTACACTTGCAGTTGGTTTTGTTTCTTCTGAAAGGGAGACAAGTTGTTTGTCAACCTTAAATCTTTTTTTGTCTTCAGACACTTACCATTTCTATAGGTGATCACATCTTTGGGGGGGGCTATATAGTCTCTCTATTTCCTCCCTATGGGGGGGATAATGTATTGTATCCATGTGACAGATGGTGTACTTGGGGGGTATTTGGGAGTCCTCCATCCTTCCCATCCTATCTCACATTTTTGCATTTTTCATCTCCTTTTTGGAAAGGGGTTTTGTTCCCACTGGGTTTTCCCCTTTTCTCTAGTTGTGGGATATTTTTCTACACCTTCATGTACATTGGTACCTAACATGGCCTCATAGCCAGGACCCATCATCATCACCATCTTCTTGCATAATCATTACATTTTCCTCCCTCAGTTGAACTTATGGGGGGGTGTTAGTGTAATTAATTAATTAATTATTACACTAGCATAAGTTAACTTAGGTCATTCATCATTTAGTCCTAGGTTATTTTTTAATAAATCATTTAATAAATATGGTAATATCCCCTTCCTTATTTGTGGGGATAAGATTCCTTCTAGAAGATGAGTTGTCCTTCTAGAACTTATCTCAACATTTAATAATTTCCTAGATAGGGTTCACATGTTGTTAGATCATGACACATGGCAACATCTCATGCATCTTATGTTTTCTCTCTTTCTTATATAATCAGGTAACCTATTCATTTGTAACATATCAATATCAATTATTCATATCAATAGAATCTCCATTGTGCATGCCTAGTTGCAACACTTTTTGGGTGGTTGATTATCTTTCTTGGCAAAGGTCCTCCATTGAAGACTGTAGCTTTAGGGACCCTGTGCATCCATAATATCAATAGGACATTTGATCTTGATTACTAACACCATTTCATCCTAAATCATCCCTTGGTTGAACTATTTAATCAAAGATATTTATTTGATTAAATTCATTAATTTTCCTCTAATATAATTATCCCTATTTAATTAACTAATTAATTTTATTTAATTAAATCTCTAAAGTTTATCTATTAAATTGAGTAAATTAAAACCTTATTTGATTTAATCTACCTTCACCCCCTTGGTTAAATAAATCAAAACCCTTTATTTAATTAAATCTTTAAATCACATTCTTCTCATATTTGATTTAAATCAATCCATAAGTTTAAGTTGAATAGGTCACATCATTTAATCCTTCATTAAATTAATTAACTTTGATTAATTTAATCCCTTCTCATGTCCAATCCTCCATCTTTTGCCACTTGCACATGAAAATAGAGCTATTTGATTTATTCAATCTCTATTTATCTTCAACATGGCATAAAGGAGGAATATTCTTCAAGTTTGAAATTCAAATCTAAGTGGACTTTGTCCTTCCAACAAGGCATTCACTCCCTCTTACAAGTCCTTTTGCATTGAGCCAAGTGGCCATTACTCCATTTGACTCTCCCTCCACCTTGTCATTAATGCAATTTCAAAATTCAAATATTGGCATTTATTGGCACATTCATCAAAACTTGTACATCCTTGGCCCATTCACATTTGGACAAGTGGCACCTTGCCATTGAATGAAAGATAGTCCCACATTGCTCTATTTTGGGCATTCTTTCAACTTGAAATTCTATAAATAAGAGGTTTCATTCCTCATTTGATCATCCACAACTTGAGTAAACTTACTATTGTAGACACCTAAAATAGTCTGGAGAATCTAATTAATTAAATACAACTTATTTGATTAATTAATCTTAAATTCATCTACTTAGTAAATAAATAGAAATATTTATTTATATTAAGTTCATTATTAACTTTTCCATTTCCCTCTTAATTAAATAAACAAAATTAAATACTTTGTTTTATTTAATTGTTATCATTATTAATTCTTCTATTTTATCATATTATTTCTCTCTTAATTAAATAAACAAAATTAAATATTTTGTTTTATTTAATTATTATCATTATTATTTCTTCTATACTTTATCTATTAATTCTATCTTAAATTAAATACACAGCTTCAATAATTTGTGTTATTTAATTACCTCATCACATTTTTTCTTAATTAAATAAAGATATCCTAGAATCTTTAATTTAATTATCATATTCCTTTTATTTTAATTTAATAAAAAACTTCTATAGTTTGTTTTATTAAATTATTTATTCCTCTTTTGTTGAATTTAAATAAACCAAAAATATTTAAATAAATGCATAAATCATATCCCTCTATTCACTCACCAATAAAATTAGATTTTTTAAATCTAATTAATTCAACTATCATTCACGAGAAGAGCCTCGGGGACAAACCTATAGGAAATCCTCTCAATCTTCTACCTCAAATCTTTCCTCTCATCTTGCCTGGTGTTTTCATGGGGAGGAACAATCCTCCATGATCAGCTCCACCTTCTCATCTCATACCATTCAATTCTCCAGATTAAATCTCAACCTCTGTTGTGTTGCCCCTTCACAAATGTGTGTCGTGAAATCTATAAATATAGGTTTCTGATTACAAGAAAGGATCCTAATTTGTGCAATCTTACTCTGCAAGTTTTCTAGGCATTCAAGCAATCAAGCAAATAGAAGCAATCATCAAGCAATCAAGCATTTTAGTTCATCAATCATGGTTGTTTATAGTAGTTTCTTTCTCATAAGTTTTATTGTAGAATCATCTTAGTTGCATTTAGGAATCATAATAGCTTAATTCTCATTCTTTAAGTGTCATTTCAACAATCTATTAGCTTACTTAAATCTGAGAGCAAAGTAGATTAGAGAAATCTTTAAAGTTAGAGAGCAATAGGATAGATTTCTGAAGGTTCCTATTTAAAATAGTTTAAATTTCTTGAATCTTTGATGCAATGTCTTATTTAGAAGTGTAGATGCATACTTAATTTGTTTATCTCATTCATACACTTCCATTTTGGCACCCACCATGGGGCCTAACCCTATATTCTACAAAACTTTTGTGAAAAGTGTCTTATAGGTACCGGCGTGTTTGTTTTAGCAGAATCAAGGTTTTTTATAGCGCACAGGCAAGATTCTGTAACGCGTCAGAGAAAAACTATAATGCGCCACACAACTATTTTAGCACCTCAACCCACTATTTTAGCACCTCAACCCACTGTTTTAGCACCTCAACCCTCTATTTTAACACCTCAGCACAATTTTGCAGTGCCTCAACCCTCTGTTTTAGCACTTCAGAGCTCTATTTTAGCGCCTCAGAGCTCTGTTTTAGTGCCTCAAATGAAATAGTGCCTTAGATTTAGTGTTTTGATAGTCAATCTTAAAATGGCCATATCTTGGTCATACGTATGTCTTTTTCAATTTTTTTTTTTAAATGGGGTATAATTTCATAAGCTATGCAATGGTGTAGGTATTTATCACTTTTTATAGAGTTAAAATTTTCAAATTTTACATTTAAATTCAAATCACATTGTAACTTGGTCTAAGGTTTAGGGTTTTCTTGCTTAATCATTCATCTAACCCTTATATCTTCTTATTTCTTGATCTCATCTAACATTTGGAGCATTTACATAGGTTTTAAAAAGAAAATGGAGCATTGAAATGAAAGAAAGAGTATTTGATATTCATTGTAATAGTGTTTTCGAACACTCATGGGAAAATAACCCATCATATATTTTGTTTCATTCCTGCTTTAGGAAATAGCATTGATAAAAATGTATCTTTTTATCTGGATCTGACGCATCCATGGCCAAATTTTGTTCTTTAATCTCTTTTTGGTTAAAATTTATCAATCCTAGGACAGAAAACGGGTTAAAATTTATCAATCCTAGGATAGCAAATGGATAAAAATTGATCAATCCTAGGATAGAAAATTCATTATTACTTGTGGGATTAAAATTGAACATCATGCTTTTTATGGAGAAATATCTCCATATAGATTAGATAATTTGTCTTTTGGGTTTTAAAAAGTGAACAACTTCTTTGTTGTGATTGGGTGATAGGTTTATGCTCTCCCCTTGACTGGGTGCATCAGAATACCAAACTCACTTTTACTTTGCACATTTTCAAGCTTTCATTAAAACATTTAGACAGGCTTGCCATAGTGGGAAAAAGTACTCACCCTACAGGAATGACCTGAGTGGGGATAGCCAAAAGCCATGGCATTCCAACCCACTTTAAAATTTATGTGAATCTAGGGAAACCCTTTTTCAATGAAAGTGTGCAGGATAACCATCCCCAAAATCTTTGTTCTAAAGATTGGGAGGTCTCTTGAGGGAGTTTATCCATTTTCCACTCTAAATGGAAACCCTATCTAAGAACCTAGAAATAGAAGCACGCTTGTCAGTTCCCAAACATTGTAATACTCGGCGGTGCAGGGGTGGGGAAGAATCTACCCTCAAGCACTCACCATATAATTGCCAAGGACTGTTTGCTCAGGGGATCCGGTATCCACTTCCGTCACTCTGAGTATGCACCTGAAAAAGACAAAAACACAGGCACCCTCTAGGGGGTGACATGACTATGTGAGTCAACACAATTCTAAGCTATGGGTCATTTGAGTATATAACGATGACCTTTTGTCTCTAGGAGTGAGTCTATCTAAATTGTCTTATCTGTTATAAACCAGTGAAAATCAAGAAGAACCATGTTTGGTTCTTGAACATACAATCTTTCTTTAAGAATTTAGGATTTAATCAACAACAGTTCTATTTTTGCTTGCTATGTTTTCTTGTCATTAAAACAAATAAGATCATCCCAAAAAGAGCACAAACCACCATGGCTGAAATAAAGGAGGATCAATTGAATGCTTTAGCTTATCAACTAAAGAACTTTCAACAAAAAATTTGGGAAACAACCACAAAGAGATATCTAATGCCAAACATCTACCCATATCCTCTTGACCAAACAATGAACATGAGACCTTCACCAACAACTCCATCATCCAAGTTCAATATCTTTGAATTTTTCCAAAATTTCAATAAGCCAAAATCTCAGTCCTCAAATACAAATGATATTGAACAATCTTATCATGTCATGCATTTATCTCCATCCACCATAAGCCAAAATGAACCTCAAGATTCTTTCACTCAAGTTAACAATTCCATCCAATCATCCTCTTCTATCATATCTTCTACATCCAATGATTCATGTCAAACTCTCACTCCAAAGCATGCTAGCATAGACTCCCCTACACATCAAGATCAAAATATTCTTTCCACTCCATCCAATGATTCCACAATCTCACAAAGTCTTCCCATCTTTGATCAAGATCCCATTTCTCAAGAATCTTATGATGATCCCCTCCTTTCACTTTTCATCCAAAATAATTCACATCCATCTCAAGAGACAAGTATCCTTCCAAGTTCTTTTTCCACATCATCTAATCAATCCATACCATATCATGATTCTATTGCATCACAAGATCATGATAGTTCTTCCATCCTATCTAATGATTTCTTACCAATTGACGATCAAGACACACTTTCTACGAAATCTAATGATTCCTTTCCTCATCAAGATCAAGATGTACTTCGATTCAAGGATACCCTTTCATCCCATGAAGATGTTTATCCTTCTTATGATCAAGATATTCCTTTCATACCACTTCATGATCCTTTTCCAAGTCAAGATAGAAACACCTCATCATCCCCATGTCAAGATTCTATCACACCTATTCAAGCTATCCATGAACCCCACACCTATAAATTAGGATCCTCCACCTTTATCCATTCTGGTTTGCTTCCAACACCTATCCTTTCATCCATATCATATCCTCCCCAAAATGAACTTGCATCTTGTTTCACAAACAATACATATCCCATTGGTAAACAAATGTGTCAAAGTATGAACTACAAAGGCAAAGGATTAGGCATTCATGAACAAGGTATCCTAGAACCCCTTTCTATTCAAAAACACCCATATCACCATGGCCTTGGTTATACACCTAAGTGTCCTAGTGCATCAAACCTACCATCTATCCTAGGTCCTCATCCTAGTCCATCGAAATTTCCATCTATCCTAGGTCCATATCCTATTCCTCAAGAACAACAAAGGCACACATCCTTGATGCCCTTTCAAAATTCTACCCACATTAACTCATCCATAATACCTCCATACCATTCATCTCAATCCACCCCTCCCATTGCTCTTGGAAGCAATTTGGGTGCCAAATGTTAGAAGCTTCTATATCAAAATCCACATGTATCAAAGGATCAACATGTCTCCTCGAAGAGACATGCAAAAATAAAAGAAAACTTCATCCAAAATCAAAGGAAAAATCAAAAAGGCCACAAAGGCCCATCAAAGAAAAAAGGAAATTTTCAAAGACCACAAAGGTCCATAAATGAAAAATTTTCAAGGCCACAAAGGCCCACTAAGCAAATATCAAAGTCAAAAATCATGTGGATTCCTAAAAGTCTCATAGAAGCAATAAAATCAAAATTGGCATCCAAATTTTCTTATCCAAAAGCTTCCTCCAATCTTCCATATAATAACCTATCACTTTCCAAATCCATTCTTCCTCCATCACTCCACCATCCTTCAAGGTGTGTGCCAATGTTGAGCTTGTCATCCTTTCCATCTATCCATTATCCAACATTCATCCCCCATCATTCCCCTTTAATCCAAACCTTTGCATAAATCCTTAGTCTCTTCCATCATACCATTAATCTACCAGCATTTATGAGTCTAATCCCCATTGCCATGGTTAATTAAAGGGATAATTGGTTGTGAAACTCAATGTTAAAGTCCTTCCTCCATATCCCTATCATCCATATCCTATCTTCCATATTCCTCTTGCACTCTACACTTAGGGGCAAGTCTCATCCATCTTATCATTCATGGTCATTATCATTTCTACGCTCATTCGTTACATTTCCACTTTTGATCTTGATAAGGTTAAGAATCTTCTTGAACATCATATATGCTTATCCTATATGCTTTATCCATATCTTTCATACCATATCTTTTATCTCATCCATATTCCATCATTCTTACTAGATACATCCTTTTTTTTCATCCTTGGTTTTGATGAAGAATGGGGGCAAAGCACTTGGTCCTTGTGTATATATCTTGTCTAGTTGATCTTGATCATCCCATTCATTATCATTATCCTTGCATTATTCCATTCCATATCTCCTAGCTTATCAAACTCCATGTCATCATGTCCCTTTGCAACCTTGAATCTTATCATGCAAATCATATTTGAGCCTAGCTGTAAAACATTATCCAATCCTCATATCTTTTGTCAATCAATCGTCAACAATCATCAATATTTTTGTACTTAGAGGATATCAGTAATCCTAAGTACTTATCATCATCATGCCTTATGTAATCAATCATTCTTGGCATATTAATCAATCAACTATTGTCATCTTTCAACAAGAGATATGTTGCTTGTGTGACATGTTTTGCAGTGACTTTCATTTTGATCTATCATTTATCCATGGTTACATTACCTCTATTGTGGTTCATCTTGTTCCTTCAATCAGTCATACCATCTCATTCCAAATCAAATATCTTGAAAATCCAAAAACATCAGAAAATTCATCAAAAAATCCAAAAACATCAAAAAATCTGTCAAAAAAATCCAAAAACATCAAAAAATTTGTCAAAAAATCCAAAAACATCAGAAAATCCATCAAAAAAATCCAAAAACATTAGAAAATTCGTCAAAAAATCCAAAAACATCAGAAAATCTATCAAAAAATCCAAAAACATCAGAAAATCCATCAAAATCCAAAAACATCAGAAAATCAAACTCCAAAAACATCAGAAAATCCATCAAAAATCAAAAGAAAATAAAAAAATCAGAAAATCCATGCGAAAACATTCATAAATTGAAAACACAAAAATAGAGTCTACATCAATCATAAAATGGAGTCTGTGTCAGTCGAACTACGTGGTCTCTGCATGTATAATGTAGGCAAGGCTAATCTTTGATCAACCCTCGAGGCCCCTAGGATAGGTCTTTAGGTTAGTTCTTTGGTTGAACGTCTGAGAATATCATGCACACATCAGCACACACAACTTCAACATGGATAATCTAATCTGAATAATGATTTGAAAATATTTTAAGTAGATTTTGAATTGTTGTACTTTTCTTTTTATCATTTTCTTATCATTTCTTTGGAGCTACTCGATGATGTATTGCACTAGAGAAGCAAGGAAGGAGAATGGTATTTTTCTTTGTTTACTATTTGTGAGTTAGTCATTTTCATTTTGTGAATTATCGCGGGAAGTGCTCTACAAGTATCATGGATGACATTCCGATTCACTTAAGAAAACGATTAATTCTTGTCTGTTTAAGCAAGAAATGCTCAGGTCATCTTAGTTTAATTATACCTCGATGCTTGTGTTTGCTTGCAATATAAAAAATCATGAAAGAAGTACTCAAGTCATCATTAGTCTATCTCATATCATTGATGCTTGTATTTTCTTTCAACATTTTTAAAAGCTGAGTGATGATACAAAGCAAAATCAAAAGATTATTGAAATGACACTTAGAATTGCATGGTTAAAATAGATTGCATCCATATTAGTCTTGCATATGCATTTTAGATTGTTTTCCTCATTCTTACACTTCCAACTATACTCAAATCTTTAGCAATCTTTATCCATACTTTTGAGTTTATAGCTAGGTTATGTAGGTTTTTATCTTGGAGCATTCATCACTCTTCATCAAAGTGGATCAATTTTCATCACCAAATCATCATTGCATCATTGGAGTTGGGAAACGGCCAATTTTCACATCAAATTGGCACCAATTCCCTCAAGAGATTAAGATTTTTCTTTGCTTTAGAATAGGATTTGATATGTTTTAAGTTTTTTTGTGTTATTCATTTCATATCCTCTTTCTTTTTGTAATTTAAATGAATTTCTTGAGGAATCATGTTACTAACCTTGCATTTTGTTTAATATATTGATTGTTTCTTGTGTTTGTACAGGTTTGGAATCATGGTTCACAAATATATCAGTGACTCATTCTCTTTTTATTGATGATACGTTGCTCTTTGGTAAAGCTTCAATGTTAGAAGATTTGCATATAAATTCATTATTGGATAAGTACACTAGAGCTTTAGGACAAAAAGTAAATGAAGGTAAGTAAAAAATCTATGTATTCAAATACAAAATCCGATATTGAAAATCAAATTGTGAGGCTATTTGGCTTTCAAAAAGCTCATTTACCATGTAAATATCTTGGTATTCCATTATTTATTAGTCAAAACAAGATTCCTTACTAGCCAAAAATCATTCAAATTATTCAAGCTAAAATCTTATCATGGAAAGGGAGATGGTTATCTTTAGCAGGGAGAATTTTACTGGTAAAATTTGTATTATCAACAATTCCAAATTACTATATGGTAGTTTCAAAAGCTCAAAAGTGCATCCTTTTTCAAATTCAAAAGTTGATAAAGAAATTTTAATGGTTGGGTAATTTGGACAACAAAAAGAAAATTCCCTTGATATCTCTAGAAATAATGTGTTTAGAGAAATTATAAGGTGGAGCAGGTCTTCATAATTTGTTAGATAGGAATTTGGCATTAGGAGCCAAAATGGTTTGGTGAATGTATGCAAAACCTACAATTAAATGGTGTCATCTTATACAAATCAAGTATTTAGATAACCACTTCCCATTAATAATCTTTACTCTTGCAAACCCACCTTCAGGGTCAACAATGTGGAATGTCTTAGTCTCATGTAGGAAAGTTATCTTACCTCATTTAACTTGGGAAGTTAATGATGGTAATGAAGCCTCGTTTTGGAAAGATTCATGGAATAGATACTAGAATCTAGTCATTGGTTATAACTTTGAGAATACTACAACCTTTTTGTCTCAAACTTGGGGCCCAAAAGTCAAAGATTATGTTCAATGTGTGGATTCAATGAATGGAAAAGTTAAGTAGAAAGACTTTTTAACAGAGGAAATAGATGAGAATCATAAAGATCATATTTCATCTATCCTACAAGAAAGAGTAATTTATTTTTCATCCAAACCTGATAGATTAATTTGTTCTATAGAAAATACAGGTTGCTATATAGTTAAAGAGGGATACAAATCAATTTCTCAAGCTTCTCTCTAAGTGTCACAAGAAAGAGAATATTAGTTTTGTTGGAATTCAAAAAATTTTCCTAAAGAAGGCTATTTTTCATGGCTAGCAATTCAAAATAAAATTCTAACAAGTGACAAATTGGAAAAACTAAAGATAGTTGTTCCTTTTAAATGTGTGTTTTGTGATCGGGAGTTGGAAGAAATTAATCACCATTTTCTTTTGTGTCCAGTAGCACAGATTTTTTGGTTGTTTGTGGTGGCTAAAATGAATTTGTTAACAACTTTTTTCAAACACTATTTGGAAATTATTTACTAGTTGGCCATATCTATATAAAACATCATTTTTTGCAAGTATTTGGTGCATCATACCATCCTCAATATTATGGGTTGTCTATTGGGAAAGAAAAAGATTTATTTTTAGGAAAGAGAAATTGAACATTGACCAAATGTTGTTACTATTGGAAAGGTCAATATTTGAAATAGTAAATGCATGTGTACAAAGTAAAACATGTTGGCTTAATTTTAACTGCTTGGGATTCAAGTTTTATGTCCTCATGGACATTATTATCTCTGCCTTTCAAAGGTAATCTTCATCAGTATACTCCAAAAGTAAATAGAGATTCCATAGTGTGATCACATCCTCCTTTAGGCATCTTCAAGTTGAATATAGATGTAGCCTCTAGGGGGAATCCACGTTTATCTAGAGTAGGGATGGTTATAAGAGATCATAAAGGTTTAGTGTTATGTGCTAAATCTTTTAATTTGGTGTCTAGAACTAATAATGCTACTAAGGCTCAAGCTCTTTTGTATGGTTTGAAACTAGTTATTAGTTTCAAACTACCTATGATTCAAGTAGAAGGTGATTCTTTAATCTTAATCAATGCATGTAAGGATTGCAAGCTTTAGAATTGGAAATTGGAATATAATGTTAAATAAATCTGGTCCTTGATAAGATATGAAATTATCAAATCTTGCATATATATATAGAAGGTAATATGGTTGCATATTTTTTGGAAAATTATGCATGTGATCAAACAGATTTTGAAGTTACTCATGTAGTTCAACTAGGTATGATTCATCCCAAACTTGAAACCTTAATATCGAAAGAGGAAAGTTATTAATTCCTCTCAAGATTTAATGAGGTATTTGGAGAGCAACACATGTGTAATTGGCAATTACAAATGTGTATGTTACTAGCTAGAACTATGAAAGAGGAATATAAAATACAAACATCATATTTGGTGATCTGGCTACGCATGAGTAATTGGAAATTATAATGTGTTATGAATATACATATGAAAAATTATGGCACAAAGATGCCCTGGCTACACATGTGTAATTGAAAATTACAAATATGTTAAGTTTTTCTCCAGATCTAAAAAAAAAGTAAAATCATGTGTTCTAGCAACACATGTGTAATTGGCAATTACATGTGTGTTATCACCAGTGATGATGTTACAAACCAAAAACATGTGATGTAAATATGTGGGAAGCATGTACTCCTTATAGACACTTGGAATTGATAATTGTACAATATTGAAATTCAAATTTCAAATTTGTTGAATCTTAATATTCGAGTCAAAGGTTTGCCAAGGGTATGTGCAGGATCATGGGGGTCCAAACTAGGCCTCTAAGTGGCGATGAAAATTTAGAAAATTAGAGTTAGGAAACTTTACATAAAAAATTGAATAGGTTATTAACATAATTTGAAAAATATGTAAGAACAAAATTTGTAGCAAATTGAATGTAGTTTCTAGGCTACTAGTCCTTTTTGGAAAAAAAAAATATTTTGAGAAAATTTGAAATTTCAATGCAGTGGTACTAAATTCTTAGGAAAAAGATAAGAAGCAGGTGTATGTCTTACCACCATAAGTACAATAAAAAGAAAATATTTTTTTCTGAATTTTTCAATATAAGTAGAGGACACATGCTCAGATGTGCTGGATTTTTTTTGTAGTTTTTTTCCATGTAAATAATTAGTTATGAATTTTTTATTAGAACTTTTTAGAATTATTAAAACGTATGTGTCTGATCACCATAACTTGGTCAAAAATTTATCAAATTCAATTTTATTTTAACCTATAGTATGCGAAGCATAGAATGTGGTGCATCTTGTAGATTTGAAAAATTTTAAGTAGTTTGAAAGTTATAGAATTTTTTCAATCAACCTATAAATCAGGACTTTAGAAGTAATGTAGGTAGAAAATCAATAATAATTATTTATTAAATTCAAAATAAGAAAAAAGTTATATTGGTAGAAAGTTAACAATTTTTTCTATAAACATTTTTTGTTTGATGAAATTCGAATAAAAAAAAGTTGTCAGCCACAAGGGCGAACCTCAGAAAACTAAGCAAATTTTTCAAAACACATTTTTTAGGTTAACTTACTAGGTCAGGCAATCTCAAGCCAAATCCCAAGTCAATATCCATTTGGTTTGGTAATACCAAACCGAAATGGATTTCCATTTTGAGATGGATATCTATTTTGTTTTCAAAATGGATATTTTTTTGGAAAGTGGGAACCCATTTTTTGAAAAATAAAACAGATATCCGTTTTGAAGACCTAAAAAACCCTCTTTAGTAAAATGGGCATAACTTTTGTATTTATTATCAAAATTTTAACTTTTTATAGGTGTTGGAAAGGTGATTGAGAGCTCTACACAATGGAATAGGTGGTGTTTCTATATTTTATACAATAAAATAATTATAATCATTTTAACTTTATATTTCATTTCTGAAACAACAAATGCTCACTACTTTCACATGCAAAATCTTTTTTTCATGATTTTTTTGTAATACTCATCTCAAAATACTTGAAAAATTAG